>CM031081.1:1859312-2459312 GCA_018257905.1 Gillenia trifoliata | reverse complement strand
GCATTTAGCTTTTTAAAGAGATAGTCTTATATGACACGACTATATTATTAGTATAACGTCGCACGAAAATAGTACAATGATATATACAAAATTTTTTCTATTTAAAGTTTATTATTAATACGAGAGAGTAACTATGTCATATAAATTGCTCTCTTTTATAAGATAGGGTGAGGATGTTAAAAATTCAGTAGAAATACGAAGGGTCGTTGGATATGGTTGATGGGAAGAGTTTTAGAGAGAGAAAAAGAGAGCATGAGTGAGAAAGGATTTGGCGATATTGTTGTTGGGTGGGGGGGGTTTTGACTGGTCGGTCTACCAGACAGTTCATACTGAGTCGTGCTGTGCCTGCTTCTCCCGGATTTTGTTAGTTGTGCTCAGCCATCATATGATTGCAACATTGAGTGCCTCTCTCTACGTATGAGAGAGAGAGAGAGGGGACCTTTTTTTGTGGTCTGAGGAGAGAGAGGGATTAGGTGGCCAAAGACTGGACGTTGGAGTTATTTCAGTTTAGAATATGAGCATGTGAAAGTTGAAGCTACCAATATTTCCACATCCACTTGTCAAAATGTGTTGCATGCTAAAGTTTCATTCCAAAGTCGAATAGAAATTTTTATAGGTTTCGGAAATTCACATAATGTATCATTTCACGTGTTATGATAAAAATTGACGATATAATTAATCTGTTTTATTTATAAAATATATTTATTCATAAAAAATAAATTTTATTGTTATATAATAAGACTACGTGACTATATTCTAGATATACTAAAAATTGATTGAAGGTTATCTTTGAAATTATGAGTTTTTCAATAGAGTTGTTATTGGTAGGAAATGTTATCACATAAAATTCTAAGAGCGAAATTGTGCTTGAAGTAAGACTTTTTTAGAGTTAGAAATGTCATCGCATAAAAATACAAGAGAGAAATTACTATTTTTCTATATAAATTCTCTCTTTCCTTCCTATACCATACTATATAAAACTCTAACTAATTAATCCGGTGAAATTCAACACATTAGTCAAATTCAAGACATTAGTCACAAGGGTTTTGTTTTTTCTTTCCCATAAACAGGGTCTTTGTCTTTAATTTGATTTTATAAAAGAGGAAATCCTAGCTAGTTAACATAATCAGAGTGTCTAGTTCTATAATTTTTTCAATTTGATTTGGATTTTATTTCTGTTATATTTGTACTTTGTTTTATTTTCCTTTTTTTGTCAGCAAACATATATTGCCATCTAGAAATATATGTGAACAAAGAAAAGCTATGTGGTGCCATAGAGAAAGACAATTTTTCCAGCAAGTCCGAAGCGGCCAAGGAGGAGAGAAAAAGAGCCAGAAGCAAAACAAGATATCACACTGGAAGAGTCACTTTCAAGCCAAATATTTTGCCAACCACACAGTTGAGCCAACTCAACAACAAGGATGGCATCATGATTCCCCAAGCTCCGGAAGAAACCACCAAGAAAACACCCCCATAGAGTCACGGAAAACCCCACCGGAAGCTGCATGATCTGGGTTACCCTTAGCAACCTTCCATTATTTCTGATATGAAATGAACCTTAGCTCAGAAGTCTAGATTGGCTGCTCGGCATCTGCAGTAAATCAAAAATCAATGACGGCCCAATTTGTACCCGGCCCAGCCCTATTTTTTCTCTATTTTTTTTTTTTGAAAATACAACTAGTATCGTTCATGAAATTTAATCTCCAAATCTCCTCCGAAAAAACCGAAGACTGTCACTACACCATAGAGACGTGAAAGACCAACTAAAAACATCAAACTTTTCTTGTCAATCATAATCTGGACATACCAAGTTCAGCTCACATCAAGCTTTAAGCGTCTACCTACCGGCCCTTCGGGCTTCTTCGGGTTCTCCGGATGAATGACAGGCCGACCGTACTTCCCACGAAGTTCTCCATGTAGACCAAGGATTAGGTGGCGAGTGAGAGCATTTGAAACAGTGAGTTGAATGGAGGCTAAGCGTATGTGTGTGTATTACCTTGCTAACAATCCCCTCTCTATGTATCTGTGGTTATTCCTGAGACATGAATCTCTCATAATTTGGTGCATGTTATTTCCAAACACATGCATGGTTAACTAAGAACCACAAGTGCATGAGTTTTTTTATTTGTTTTTTATTTTCTACAACATATACTGGAACTAGGATATATAGTTATTAGGATCATAGGGCATGGTCCGAGGGTGTGAAGGTAAAAGAGTCTTACATAGGTAAAAGGAGAAACTTTGTAAGAGAGAGGTTGGGCTACTCCTCATATTGCCAATTGGTTTTATGGTGAAATCTCAACTTTCTTCATGGTATCAGAGCAGGTTAGCTCACATGTGAAGCTCAACAACCACACATGCTTCACATCGCCCAATTTGTGTTTTCCACGTATTTGGCTTGAAAATTCGCCACACGTGAGGGGGCGTGTGAGAATGTGAAGGTAAAAGACATCGGTAAAATGAGAAACCTTGCAAGGGCTTATAACAGGTTGGGCAACTCCCCATATTTCCAATTGGTTTTATGGTGGAACCCTAACTTTCTTCATGGTAGAAGGGTTAGATTGGATTGAGATACCCTCCAAACAAGATTGCTAACAACCTTCTCATTTTGATGATTTCGTTCTACCTTCTCAGCTCTTCTTCTCATTATGCAATTTTTTGCCAGATCCAAATTGTCTATTTCTAATTAGTCACCCTTTAAACATCATCCATGCGAAAATTAACTAAATCTAAAATCGTTTATTCATTAACGATTTCTAATTTGGTTGATTTTTTGTAAAGTTTATCTTTAAATGGTGATCTAGAAAGTAGACGATTTCGATTATCAAGCAACATTACAAGATAAGAAAGAAAATCGAAAAGATCCAAATGAGAAGATAACTAGCATCTCCCTCCAAAACAGGCTGTTATTGTTGTCTTGTACTTCTACTCGTCCACCACCATATGTCTTAATCAACACTATTGTACTCTGCATTAAGGTCTATTTTTTGTGAGAGAGGATTGAAATAGTGATTTGAAAAAATTGGACTGGACCAAATTAACATTTGCCCAATTGCCAATCAAGACATATAATTCTAAAGAATCTAGACTATGGACCGGTGCTAAGCCGAACTTTACTCTTTTTGGGCCGTCCCGAAAAACCATTTGTTCGAGTACGTGATACAAGGTTATCTTTTATCGACTCCTTTCCATAAGTGCTCGTTGCATTTAAGTACTTTAAATTCTGCTAAGACTAGTGTTTACACTCAAATTTGTCATGTTTCCACTCATTTGGGTTTGAAGCCAAATTATGACACTATATGGGGGTTATTGTGAAATTAAACCAAACTTACACCAAGATATTTTAGGTGTCTACAAGTGGATAGTTAATTAATGTTATCTCTCTTTATGCAAGTGAAATTAAGACGGTGGAATGCATCAAGTGGCTTTGCTTTCACAATTGCCTATATAAGAGCTACGAGGACAGAGAGCTAAAGACACTCAACCAAACAAAAACTAGAACACACATGTTCTAAGGAAAGCCAACCTTTCAAACAACCAAAGGGAAAAACCCCTCTCTTGAAAGCCAAGAAGTGGCATTCATCAGTTTATACAACCCAACAACAAGCTTTCATAAGCCTACACAAGGCTTTAGCAACCATTCACAAAGCTTCAACTATATGTGTTAAAGCTTTTAGATCAGGAAACCCCCGATCTTAGAATTAGCTCTGCCACTTTCTGTGGTATCGATTTAAGCCTGAGAAAGAATCTTCTTTAGGCTACTTCCTTTTTCTCAAAGAGACAAACTTGTATAAAAGCCAATCCGATGGCCTTGTCTCCAATTCGATGGGCATAAAAGCCAATCCGATGGCCTTATATGCAATCCAACCATACTTTGGTTGATGTTTATAGCTTTATTTACTTACTGTATTTACTTATTTGTAAACTTTTAATTCAGTTTATATATGTTTACTTTGGTACAAGCTATATTTTCTTTATTTATTGCTTATTGTCTTTACTATTAAAGCATTCCAATTGAATATAACCAGTTTATATTCAATCCATATTCCAACCATCTTGGTTTTGTTATATATGTCTACATAACAATTAAAGTCCTTAATAGGCAAGGCAAACAAAGAACCTAAGTTGAGCCTCTCACACTTAAAGGCACAATCTTTTGGTTAGAAGTTAAATAGCGCAATCTCAAAACACACACACATCATCTACTAGCGGTACCCAGTAGTGGCACGCTCGTAAGCTCCCAATTCGTGTTCATATAAATTTCCAGGCCTACAACTAAGCGCCAGTGTGAATTTATTTGTCGAACAACTAGGTGCTCATGTGTGTGAAGATGTTTAACTGTAGTGTAGATTAAATGTGAATTTTCCAGAAAACTATGGTCATCTGAAATCGCTCATGCATGCATGACCAGTTGACTGTGGCATGGGTCAATTACTTCAGCATTGAGAAGTCTCAATGAAAACCTAAGAAAAGAACGTTCCAAGAAACAAACAATTATAGCTAATTATAATATAACAACATTGTGTGGAGAGGAGGCAAATTAAGGATCGAGTACTCCATCTTCTGCAGATGAAGCACCGAAATGGAGGATGTGTATTAGTGGACTCTCCACTTAGAATTTGTCCTCTAATTACAGTTTTTAGATTTTGTTCCCATATGGTGTCCTATCCCACAAATTAATTAATATATATATATAGCGAATTGTTATTAGCACTCCAAATTCTCGTTATGCAGAAAGAAAAATACACTTGTGAGAACTGTTATTGGCACTCCAAAAATCTCATTTTGCATTCCTCACAAGTGTATTTTTCGTTATAAATATAGAAAGTTTGGAGTGCACAATGACAATTTTGGAGTACCAATAACAATTCATCATGTGTGCCACGACAGCATTATTACAAAAAATTTAATGGATTTTGAGGCAGTGACCAAATTGATGTGTGGTAGTTAAATTCAGAGACTATTTTGATTGATTTTTAAATTGAGGAACAAAAATGATGAGTTAGGCCAATTTTAGAGACTATTTGTGATAAAAATCCTATATAATTATATATTTGAAGAGACTGCGACCAAACTTTAGAAAGAGTTTTCCAAGTATTCGGTTTTCAAATAGTATTCCACATATCATAATACAAGTGGAGGAAATAATATGTTTTTCTGTGTCCCTCTATTTGTATGTTGACATATGAAGTACCAAGTTAAAAATCGAGCACTTTGAAAAATTTCTCAAAACTTTGTGGCCCGCACAAATTTGGTATTGCAATAGGCTGATAGGGTTAATTGGTTAATTAAGGCTCTATATATGTATTTAATTGGGAAGAGTCACATTGCTTCTAGACTAGTAATGCTTTAGGGATTAGAAAATATGATTTTCTTAAAGAATAATATATTAATATAGAATCCATGATTAATCATATTAGTGTATGACATGCACTTGAAAGTTGTGGTGGAATATATGATATGAAAGTACTGTTGCTGCACAGATCACTCATTATGTTTTGATAAAACACCTGATATGCACACTTTCCCCCCCTAATCAATACTTGATTTTTTTGGGTTACTAAAGTACATGGGAAACTTTTGATACATGATTTTTAATCTAATTTAAAAAAAAAAATTTTATCACAAATGATATTTGAAATTGACCTAACTTATTATTTTGATATCTTAATTTGAAAATTAATTAATGTCGTTCCTGAAATTGACCATCGCACATCAATTTGGTCCTTACCGTTTAATTTCGTCAAATTTTCGGTTAGTTTGCTGACGTAGTACACATGTGGCCAACACAACCAATAATTTAGTGCCATGTAAATCAAATATTATTATTTAACTAAATAAAATAATTTAAAAAATAAATAAACAACAAAAATAAAAGGAACTCAGTTTGAAAGGCGTCTCTCGCTCATCGTCACCGCGACATAGTTGCCGAGCCCTTCCGAGAACTCAGTCTGATAGTTGTGTGCTGCTGTTAGAGAGTGGAGAAAGCAAGAAATATGGGTTCAAGAGGAGCAGCATGAGTGTTGCAGTTGACACTAGCGAGCAGAAAGAGAACGAAATTGCAGGCGGCGTTGGAAGCAGGTTGACAGATAGAAGACGATCAGCACGCGGGCCACGCCGCTGCCTGGTCAAGGGAAGGATGTGCAGAGGGAGAATGGGTGGCTGGTCGAGGCAACAGATCTACGGATCGAGTCGAAGAATCGACGGGTTATGGCTGGTGGTTGGGATTTGGAAAAAGGGGTTCTTGGTGGCTGGGTTGTGGCTAACAGGTTGGCTTGGGGTTGGGTGGGAACTTCGGAGGATGATGCTGCTTCTTCCTTCTTTTCTCTTTTTTTTTTTTTAGAATTTTTTATGGGTTTTTAAATTCATTTTTTGTGGTTTTAAATGGTTTTTCCACATGGCACTACTTAATTTGATACGTGGACTCTACTTGTACGCCAACTACTAGAAAACTTGACGAAATTAAATCCGTAAAAACTAAATTGATATGTGGTAATTAATTTCAGGAATATAATTGATTGATTTTAAAATTGAATATTCAAAATAATGAGTTAGGTCAATTTTAGGAACCATTTATGATAAAAACCTTGTAAAAAATCTATGATATTTGTGCTGTATAACCCAATTATCAATGACAAAGGTTTAGAATAGTATTAAAAAGTGTGAATTTGAATATTTTTATTTTTTGTGCTGTATAACCCAATTTATGATTTTAAAAAAGTTTTAAAAATAATTTAAATTGTTTTTTAAAATAGTTGTAAAAGGAAGACATTTTTAGTATTATGAATGTTTTATCAAATTTGCCTTCTCCTTTTATATATAGATTTTATTTGATATTTTAATTTTATTTCAAAAAAAATTAATATACAATTTATGATTTTAAAAAAGTTCAAAAAATGATTTAAATTGTTTTTTAAAATAGTTGTAAAAGGGAGGGGCATTTTTGGTATTATGAATGTTTTACCAAATTTGTGACATCCCACATCGACCAACGGAGAGGGGATGATGTGCCTTATATGTACATGACCATCTTTATTTAGCACGAGGCCTTTTGAGAGCTCACTGGCTTCGGATTCCATCGGAACTTCGAAGTTAAGCGAGTTTGGGCAAGAGCAATCCCATGATGGGTGACCCACTGGGAAGTTGCTCGTGAGTTCCCATAAACAAAACTGTGAGGGCGTGGCCCAAAGCGGACAATATTGTGGTACGGCAGAGTCAGTTCGAGATGTGACAAAATTTGCCTTCTCCCTTTATATATATAGATTTTATTTGATATTTTATTTTTATTTAAAAAAATTAATATACAATTTATGATGATTTTAAAAAAGTTTAAAAAATAATTTAAATTGTTTTTAAAAATAATTGTAAAAGGGAGGGACATTTTTGATATTATGAATGTTCTCCCTTTATATATATATAGATAGATAAATAATTTAAAAAGTATTATTATTTTCTTTCTAATACGATATGTTTCTTTTTTCTGCATACTTTGGTAAGTTAAATGCGATTTGGTTTCTTTTTAAAACATGGTAAACAAATACGATAGAAAAATGATTTTTGTATACTTTGTAATTAAATAAATTAATAGAGAATTAAACTATAAAGTTTATCACTATTGCATTGTAATGATAATATATTTTGTGTGGAATGTGAACTGTGAAGTGTGAACAATCTATGTAATGATAATATATTTTTGACCACTATTGCATTTTCATAATGTTGATCACCGAGTGATTAATTGTTTCTTCCAATCAATCATTATGATTTAGAAATTTATATTGCTTAGCCAACAGTATATAGGTAAACTCATCTTTTGGTACGAATTTGGCACTTACCTATTATCTCAGTTGAACCTTTAAAAAAATAGATGGACTGTGAAGATTATTTATTAATCTTTCACTTTTAGCAATTTTTGTTTAGTACTACTTGGCATGAAATGATACAGAAAATGAATGATTATGATTAAAAAAAAAAAAATTTAAATAGTTGTGAAAATCAAATGTAACGACTAAAATATTCGCAGCATTGGCTAATATGTAACATTGAAGTCTTACCCCACTTTTAGGGCATGATTTTGAAAAATATTTGGATGCCATGACACGTAACTTGGTCATATCAAATTATGTGGTTTCAATGGGATCCGTTTCAATGTACTTAATACTTGCATTGTTTTGTGGAAGGTAAAGCAAACTCACAAGAAGTTTGTAGCTCAAGCAGTTAAAAACATTTACCATTGCACTTAAAATCCTAGATTTGATTTCTCCTCTCTCGCTCAATATTACTTCTATAAAAAGATTAAAAAAAAAGATAAAACAAACCTTTTTTTGGGAAAAATCTTGGGTGGTACGTACTATTTAATGGTACGGCTATTAAATGATCCCAGATTAATTTGCGGTGGGCCCCAAATGAATCTTAAACCATTCAAAGTATGTACCATTTAATGGTACATACCATTTAATGGTACGTACCATTGAAGTTTGATCCCTTTTTTTGTTCCCTTCAAAGATTTGAACCTAAGATTCAAGTTCTATTTCAAGAAACAAAAACAAAAATAAAAACTTGATAATCAGTTATCTTTAATTTCAAATTACTCTCTTCTCAAAAAACTCAAAAGCATCTCAAAAAAAAAAAATTCAGATTACTCTTTCATGATTCAATACTAAATAAAAATTGCTCAAGTTAATAAAAAATTCTATATGTCGATGTATGACATGCATTGAAGCAATATATTATTAGATGTGTGCTCAAGACTTTCATGACGGAAAATCGAGCGATCAAGGATCTCGGTGTGTGCATACTAGAAATAGGTATAGGATAGAATGCTTACAAGCATTCCATACTTACGCGAATCTAATCGTTAACCATTAAAGGACTCTAACCATTAAGACCATCTTCAATAGCTGGGTTAAAGTCCAAAATTTAGAACTTAACCCCCCCCCCCAAACCTCTTCCAACAGTTGGGCTAAAATTTGAGTTTGGGATAAATTCTAAAATTCCCACCTGGATTAGTAGGCTTGGCCCACCATGCGCTTACACACGTTGAAAAATCGGAAGCAAAGCAGGCACTGGCGCGCCCACTCGTTCCACTCAATAATATCATGCAAGGTTTGTAAGTGTGGGTCCCCCATGCTTGCAGCCTTGTCAGCCACCAACCGAAGCCAAGACCAACGACTATTTTCACACGGACGGCCAGGATCTCTGGGCCGTTGGTTGATTCATGTTGTTCCATGGATTCCATGTGTTCCATAACATCCAAGGCTTCCATGTGTTCCATGACTTTCATATTTCATATGTGTACAAAGGGTTTTCCATGTTGTTCCACGAATTTCATGACTTTTATGGATAGGTTATGTGATTTTTCATTAACTATCAGAATTTAAATATTTTTAGATTAAAATGTTCATAAAAATAAATTAGGATAATCTGTATAAATTTTATTTTTCAAATAGTTACAAAAAAAAAAAGGCTAAAATTAATTTTTACTAATTTCGGGCTAAAATTTTAACCCAAAATCATTGAAGGAGAAAAACTGTTTCTGGGTTAAGTTCTAAATTTTTTAACTCTCACTATTGAAGATGGTCTAATAGTTAAATTCATGTAAGCATAAAATGCTTGTAAGCGTTGTAGCCGGATTCCTCAAATAATCTAAGTTAACTTTCTTTGTTTCTTTTCTAAGTCCGAGTGTGCGGGGTATAAGGTGGATGATGGATGATAATAGTGCATCAACCAATAACGATGCTAAAGTAAAAAAGGAAATCAGAGCAAACGACGAAAGAAAGAGACAAGAGTTGACATAGAAGGCAAACGATTGTACGGCTGAAGGTTTCCGTGGCACGGACTTAAAGATAAAAAGTTGTTTGCCGCCTATTGGTAATTTGGTAGGTATATGTCCCCTGTCGCCAAAAATAACTGAGAGCGTCTCAATAAGATATTTGTAATGGTATAAACTTTTTAATAAAAATAAATAAATAAAATTTAAAATTCTGATTATTAATGGTCTGGACTATTAAATGGTCCGAATTTTTTGACAGTCGTGATGCGAAGATTAGAGTGTGAGTGGGCAAGTGACAAATTCAGAAAGTTAAAAGGCCGGATCATTAGACGGTCTAAACTACCAAAGTCAAACTCATGATAATTGTTATTAGTTAAAATGTGAAAAGGATATGAAAGGAAATAAATTTTTTTGAGTATAGCAAAGAAGGGTAGCATAGAAATTATAAGAAAAAAAGTACATACTCCAAATTATAGAGTATGGTGGTGAAATTCTAAAAAAAAAATATTTTGGGAATTGAGTTTTTGGAAAGGCCCTTATTAAAGTTTACCTCTTCATCATCTCTCCCAAATCCTAATTGCTTTGCTCTTTTTTTGTGTTGCATACAATGTACATGATTGAAACATGCCCTAGGTTAAAAAGATTAGGGTAACATATTCACTCACTTGGAATCGCTTTGAAATAACTTACATATTATGAGATTTATATTCTTGTATTAATTACATGAGAGTGACAAACACAAAGATGTATACCGTAAATTATTATTCACGAAGATGTATACATGAAGATATATATATTTTGATTTATATTACTTGACATGTAAGTTTTGCCTAACAACAGTTCATGATATGTTTTTATACCTATAATTAGTGCTCAAGGTTAACAGCTTAACATATATATCAATCTTTGTGATGATTGGAAGCTATATCCTATATCCCTTGTTAATTTGAATACAAATTTGGGAATGCGGCTTTAATTTTTTTATATAGAGTAGTGATAGGGAGGCTACATATATTTATACTACATTAGTATACAACTACATGTGGCAAGTGATGTATACAATTAACATCTAATGAAATAAATTCATTAATTGACATGACATCTATACATCACTTAACACATCAGATAGTACACAAGTGTAGTACAAAAATATAGTCTTTTTAGCATTCTCTTTTTTTTATATCATATAAAAGAAGAAATGAAACTTAAAATCTCTTCCAAAAATAAAAGTATGACAAGAACGACTTAAATTATATTATTTGAATGGTCTTACATATGACACTTAAATTAAATTTCATTAGTGGTTGTGACCATCATCTCATTCGTCAATATTATTCAACCCCGCGTTGGATTCGTGTCCGTTAGCTTATAGATAGAGTATTTTGTGGAAGGTACAATAATCGTACTTGAACATAGATGAAAGGTGCATGCATCTTTATTCCAACCAAAGTTCGAACTTCTCCAACAAAACTAGTTTTAAATGAAGAGCGCCAATCGTGCTATGGTCTATTATTCCAAAACTTAGTTAATTAGACCTGAATCAGGGTTTTACCTTTTGTTTATGTGAGTCAATTGATCTGCTAATATATGGGGTTGGATGTTAAGAATATGTATATGAATGATAAAACTTTTAGGCCCAACATTATCACCACATCATCGATATTATCCCAAATTTAATCATCTATCATTGATTGAGAGTTTTATCACAAAAGACCCTCAGTGATATTATGAGTGAAATTTCTCATATATTAGTTATATATTATTTTGTTATATTTTCTATATATGTGAGATTCTATTCTCCAACAAAGAGGATAGTGTTTGTGACCATCATCTCATTCGATCCAAAAATAAAAGTATGACAAGAACGACTTAAATTATATTATTTGAATGGTCTTACATATGACACTTAAATTAAATTTCATTAGTGGTTGTGACCATCATCTCATTCATCAATATTATTCAACCCCGCGTTGGATTCGTGTCCGTTAGCTTATAGATAGAGTATTTTGTGGAAGGTACAATAATCGTACTTGAACATAGATGAAAGGTGCATGCATCTTTATTCCAACCAAAGTTCGAACTTCTCCAACAAAACTAGTTTTAAATGAAGAGCGCCAATCGTGCTATGGTCTATTATTCCAAAACTTAGTTAATTAGACCTGAATCAAGGTTTTACCTTTTGTTTATGTGAGTCAATTGATCTGCTAATATATGGTTGGATGTTAAGAATATGTATATGAATGATAAACTTTTTAGGCCCAACATGGTTTATCACTAACATCATCGATATTATCCCAAATTTAATCATCTATTGCTTGGTGTAGAGTTTTATCACAAAAGACCTCAGTGATATTATGAGTGAAATTTCTCATATATAAGTTATATATTATTTTGTTATATTTTCTATATATGTCAGATTCCATTCTCCAACAAAGAGGATAGTGTGTGTTCAAATGACCTTGTAAATTAAAGTCCATGGGGCTAGCCATCTAGTGGTGAGGGTGGGTAGAATGATGAGTATGAGTATGCTAAGTCTAGAATTCGAAACCCTCCGATCTAAAAAAGAAAAATGCACATGATCAACTCAATTTTGAACTCATTTTCAAATTTTACCCCCATCTTCGCTCTCTCACTCATTACTCTCCTTTAGTGCTGGACAATAGAACGATTTTTAACTTGGTGGACGTCAAGTCTTTAATGGAAGAACTCCACGCATTGTCTTGCCATTTTTAGCCGAGAAAATGTAAGGTGCCCTAGTCCAATAAGTTAACAAAATTTGCTTTGAATCTTGATAACTCGTACTAGTATAGTTATAATCAAAGAGACACTGAGTGGCTCTATGAATTCAATCCGCCATGCGATTCAAGAAGATGTTTCAGTTTTGTCTACACTTGCTTAATCAAATTTTTAGTGACGTTTAATTGATACTCTATCCTTTTCTTAATCTTTACGGCGAATGAGCAGAACCTGCTGGTTATGTGATTAGTCAATACACACGGTGTTTGTTAAGTGAAAGATCCATTTAACAAGAATTAAGATTACACAACTGTATACACATTAATTTGATCAGGATGATGCTAATTTATCCACTAATTAAGTATAAGAACAGATTCATAAATTAAAAATTGCTGGCTAGCTCAACGTAAGGAAATTGTTGACAATTGAAATGTATGCTGCAAGCTTAGTCATAGCTGAATTAGGTCATGTTCATGTTATCTAACTAAAATTAGGTCATTAATTTCTAAGTTCCAAGCTTTTTATGCATATTTTCATTAGTTCATCCTTTCTTTTCCAGCCAAATTTATTGGTTTGTGCTTCTCATGTCTTGCTACTTTCTTGAGAATGCATGGGATACTTTGAGCATGCATGTCTGCAGAGCCATGCACTATATATAACTATCAGTTGCTCCAAGCCTGTAACCTTTATGAGAATTAATCTTGTAGTGATTGATGGTTCTTCAATAATGGGAATCTTAATTCATATGGTTTCAAAATAATGAAATAACTATATATAAACAATAAGATAGAATAATACGTAAGAATAGACTATGTTCAGAATTCAAAACTCGCCAATATAACTGAAAAAATATAAACAGTAACATATATAGTTTCCATTAATTTTGAAGGGAAACAAATCGTCTTAGAAGAAGCTAGCCAACATGATCACGTAACAGATCACAACGAAATTGTATATGGCCAATATAAATAAGATAAAAGATGTTTACCAAAAAATGCCATAAGAAAACCATAGACAATAGAGAGTGGCATCTCCACTATGAGTAAGACGTGGTGTCATTTTCTATTTAATCATCACTAGTGACTTATTAGTGGTCAGTGTTTCAAGCGTACGTTTTTAGCATTTTTTAAATCTGTATTCCATATTTTCCAGTTTCTTTATCCTTTTGACTCATTTTCAGACATCTTTTCGAAGAAGAAATGATTATTTCTCTCGTAATTTATGATATCCAATTAAAATACCTTATCATAAGATCAGCCACACGTTTTCTGGTTCCAACCTAACCTTCTTAAGTATTTTATTAGACAAATGCAAACAAGTAGTCTATCAACAAAATTAATGTGTGCTAGTAACAGTCACTCGTGCAGACAATTAACTTTGAACATATGAAGCCTACTATCAAGTCTACATGTATTAACGATTTGTTGATCAACCTTGCACAACCATGCATGTTTGTGAGTTGTGAGCACTAAGCTTGGTGATCAACCACCACAATGAAAATGTGGTAACAATTTATTTGGCATTAGCACAATATTGCATATAGAAATGTGTTGTTGCGAAAAGACAATTCTCCATATATATTATATACTGAATTGGCATTGGCACATTGCATAGAAGGTACTCTCGTGCCTTCAAGCGTGTTCCACTAGGATGATTATAATTTTAATAATTTCCTTCAAAACCCTATGTCTGATAAATGCGCACATAGAACAAATGTTGGGTTTGAGGCCTGTCACAAATTTTTAGGGCACTGTCTTTAAATTGAAGTGCAAAGCCCCCAGCTAGCTAGGTCCACTTTAGGTTAATAGCTAGGTACTATATATGTTCCCACTTTGGCTACTTTTAATGGGGTAGCCGTGTATATATAAGCACGATTTCTTCCTTCCTAATTTCACAATTACAAAGTGAGTGATTTGTATTGATCAGTCTAGCTAAAACAAGAAAAAACTAAGAGAATATTTCTATTAGTATTTCTTAGTAGTAAATTATGGGTTCGACCGTGATATCGATTCCGGTAGATGGGGAGCTTGCTCTTCCCAAAAATATTCAAGACAAAGATGAGAGGCACAAGTTTTCAATTTTTGGTATTATTTCCAGTCTTAGAGTAGTACTTGATCAGAAAAGCAAGCAAGATATGAGAAAGCTGCTTCACAGCATCAAAGTTGGAGTTGCCCTTGTTTTGGTTTCACTTCTCTATCTTCTCGACCCTCTCTATGAGCAAGTTGGAGAGAATGCCATGTGGGCTATAATGACTGTCGTCGTCATCTTTGAGTTTTACGCAGGTTCGCTCCACTTTTATGAGTTACATTGGAGGGTTTCACTCTTTTTTATTCAACAAAAAAAATGTCATTAAGTTACTAATTCATGTTTAACTTTGTGTACATTTAATAATTAAGTATGGTAACAAATTTTTTTTTTCTTAGGTGCCACACTCAGTAAGGGCTTAAATCGTGGATTGGGAACAATTTTAGGAGGTGTATTGGGGTGCTCAGCTGCAACTTTTGCTCGAGGAGTTGGTGGAATGGGCAAGGGCAACGCCGTAATGATTGGTTCCTCGGTGTTTATCATCGGTAAGATAATGTTTAGGCCATCCATTAATTTTGATCTTTGAGTATAAAATGCTCAAATTATAATTTCGTTACGTAACTTTTATGGTGCATGGTCCAATATTGTATAAAGTTGCCCCCCAAAGAATTTGGAACTTCCATCTTACCCTAGAAGATCGTGGCGCATTATCCACGTGCCATGAATTACTACAGATTTTAAATGGTTGATGACGAAATTGTGACCATGTATTATATACATATACAATAGAAATTTTGAATGATACCAAGAGAAATTTTATTGAATAAGAAAAAAAGAGAATAAGAGCAAAAAGATAAACTAGTTACTAAAGTAAATCTTACATTTTATTATATTTCAGGTGCAGCTGCGACATATTCTAGATTGGTGCCAAGCATCAAGAAAAGATACGACTATGGAGCTATGATCTTCATCCTGACCTTCAATCTAGTGATCGTATCGGGTTTACGTGCCGAAAAAGTGTTGGACTTAGCTCGTGATCGTCTTTCAACGATCGGGATGGGATTTGCAGTTTGCATATTCATAAGCTTGTTGGTCTTCCCAACATGGGCTAGTGATGAACTTCATGACTCTACAGCTCATAAATTTCAACTCCTTGCAGACTCAATTGAAGGTAATAGTTAAAGCATGTTTTAATTTGTGTTAGTGATTAAAGTAAACCCATGAACCATCTAATTAAGTAAATAATTAATATCTTGTTCAATAATTGATTTGCAGGATGCTTGGAGAATTACTTCATATTGGACAAGGAAAATATGAAGGATGATCAGCCTAATTCCATTTCTAGCAGTTGCAAGTCGGTGTTGCACTCCAAGTCAAAGGATGAGACACTGGTATAATACTATTTCATGCACATTTTATCGAGAGCATTGCTATTTATACCGCATATTTATTGACAGCCTTTCTAATAATAAAAAATATAACTCACATGTACGTAATTCACTTTTTATTAAAAAAAAATAGTTTGTAAATATGACACAAATAATATTATCCTTTTATCAATTATAATAAAAAAAAGTGAGCTCACGGTGTTCTATAATTATGTATGTCAGGCAAATTTTGCGAAATGGGAACCATGGCATGGAAAGTTTGGTCTCCACTACCCATGGACTAAATACCTACAAGTTGGAGAGCTTCTTCGAGAGCTAGCTACCATTGTCATTTCCCTCAAAGGTTGTCTTCAATCTCCTAGACAGGTATACATACATAAATATATAACATGCACTCTGTCTTTGGCCTTTACTTAAATTAATTTTGGTTCATCTTTTTTCGAAGAAAATTCTTAAGCTGGTTCAATATTGTGTGTGATTTTAGCCGTCGTCGAGTATGAGGCAATCGATCGAAGAGCCTAGTGAAGCTGTAGGGTTGACACTTGCATGGAGCCTAAGAGAGCTTGGAGAGAGCCTTGTGAAGATGAGAAGATGCAACCAAGAGGCTGTGATAGTGCCCAAGTTGAAGTCCATGAGACTAGAGCTGAGCTCGATTGTTTCTCCAACTTCCAAGTTTGGACCAATGGAGAATGTTGATGGACTTGCAATCGCAAGCTTTGCCTTCTTATTGACAGAGATGGTTGAAAAGGTGGCAGAATTGGCTAAGGAGATTGAAGAACTTGGAAAGCTTGCTGGTTTTCATACGAAATAGCTATGGCTATGCCTATATATAGCCTTTAATATTCTTAACTATGGTACATAACCATTTGCCAATTTTTGGCCTACAAAACTCCATCAATGTATGTTCTGAAATTATGGGACTTCGGAGACGATGCATAGCTCACCAAATTATGGTATATATATTAAGAGTGCTGCTAAGCCCACCCGTTGTCTTATTTTTTCACTCACTTTGAACTAATAATTTTATTGACAAATTTATCCCCGTATAAAATGACCATCAAAGACCTAAAGAACAATCAATCATGTCTTGCCACATAATTATTAGTTATATACTTTAAAAGTTTTAAAACCTAAAAATCAGAAACCCATCCCCAAGTATCCTCCATCGCCTCCAACAATCAACCCAATAAAAACTCCAATCCAATTCAAAATCTCATTTCCTTGGAGAATCCGTTATTAGGGTTTAAAGATTCAATCTTTTTCCTAATTTATTTGAAATCTTGCCGAATAGAGGTATTCGCATACATCTCATATGGATGTTACTTGCTCTAGTGGCTGGCAAACGCCAACCAAGAGGGGAGAAAGCTCAGGAATCGACTGATTTCGAGCGGATTCGTGAAGCTGTCGCGTACAGGTGTGGTTTTGAGGACGTGGTGGTGCTGCGATGGTTGGCGACTGAGACGGGGCCCTAGGTGTTGATGCGGCGTGGTTTAGAGGGTGTTGGTACTTTTGAGGTGGGGTTTTGGATGGTGGTGGCGCGGTTGGGCTGAGGATTTGGGGGTGTTGGTGGCGGCTTGGCTGGGGGTTTAGGGGGTTAATGCGACTGTTCTGGGGATTTTTGGGGGATGGGCTGCTGGTGGTGATATTGAGAGTTGCAGAATTTTGTTTAATGATAATTTATTTATAGAAAGAAAAATTTGAAGAAGAAATATGTAAGGTTATTTTGGAAATAATAGTGGGTGGAAAAAGAGTTTACGTGTTTTTACACTTTTTATGAAAGGTGAAAATATAATGTGAGTGAGAAAATAAGATAATGAGGTGGGCATAACACCACTCTATATTAATTAACCGTGTAACTGAAACTATGACAGGTTACTTACCTTTGACAAAAAAAAAAAAAAACTATGACAGATTACTTTATCATATAATGGATGGTTGAGATTACTTCATCATATAATGTGATCTTATGCATGCAGATTGTTTGGCAAAGATAAAGAGAATTTGGATTCGGACATGTTGTGCCTAACTTAGGACTCGAGAAATTTTTATACGGCAACCCCTCTTATGGACCCATATATAATCAGGTTTTATAGAGTGAAGTAATTAAGGGTGATTTATTTGTCAACTATTTTTATTATCACCCTAAAAAAACAAACTTTGTCTTGCCTAAAGTTGCCAGAGTATGCTTAACCTCTAGATTTTAAATTATTGCATGCTATTGGCAATAAATTACAAGAACATTTTGTAGTCTCATTAAGAAAGAAAATGGTTAAGGATTTACTCAGTGTGAGACTTCACGCCTTGTGAGTGTGTTGTCGTATACAACAACCCCACAAACAAAACATTTTCTCCTAACTTAGATTTCATTATCACACCATAGGAAATATATACAGAATAGATCAATAGGTTTGGCCTTAATCTCTACCAAGGTCCCTTCACAAAGCTGCAGGCCAAATAAGATATATAGGATGATGACCACTCTCCATCCGGCATCCATGCTCAGGTCAGGTCTTAAATAATGTCATGGCTCTTATAAAATTCAGTTTTCATAAGCAATATAATTTGAGACGAAATTTCTGTTACAAATACCGAATTGTTGTAGATAAAATATAACATGTGTTAAATGTGATTGTGTAAATCCTAGGTAGATATGGATTAGGCTATTCCGTTCTGTAAGGGATTAGTATCCTATTGTACTTGTACTTCTATTACTATAAATAAAGGCACCTGGTATGTGGAATATATGAATTACATATTCCACATACACTACAGTTTCACCAAATTCTCTCTATTCTTCTCTTGCCGCACCCTTCACTAAAAACTGTCCACAACACGAATTAATATATAAACAAATGGAATAGGGTAATCAACATAACACCAACCAAGTAAGACAAATAGAAGTATAAAAAAAAAATAAGGAGGCTGACGGAGAAACATATAATTATAGCGATCATGATTAAGAAAATCCATAAAAAACAATAATCCAGAGTTGAAAAACTTCAACTCTGATAAGATCAAGAGACATCACAACAAGAAGAAACAGAGAAAAAATGGGCATTCATCTCATGAAAATTGTAGAAACCCTAACCCTAATCGGATTCGTAGGGTTTTTCTTCTGCAGTGTGGTCAGCAGCACTCCAGACACAAACGTGACAAGCGTTCTATGCAACGGAGGGTTGTACACAGCTGGTGATCCTTTTGCCGTAAGCCTAGCCTATGTTCTTCAAGAATTGGAAGCTGCCGCACCAGCTCACAAGAACTACGATTACTTCAACATATCTCCTTACCCTAATGCGTTTGCGTACGGGCATGCTTCTTGTAACCAAAACATGACAACCCCAGATTGCACTACTTGTCTTGGTGCTGCAAAAACAGACATGTTAGCTACGTGTCAAAACGCGATAGGCGGTCGCGCAGTTCTTGGTGATTGTGCAGTAAGGTATGAGCAGTACCCATTTACTGACTGATCAGCCTGAACACATTAGCTATAGCTAGACTGTGTCGATGAGTTTGATTTCCACTAGCTACTAAATGCTGCTGCTGCAATTAATAACATATCTAATTTCAGTGTACTGAAAATCTTCCTATTGTGAAGATTGGATGGGATAGATAGCTTTTCATGATTCAGTCTTTTCTTAGTTTTCTTTTGGAGATTGCAATTAATATTGCGTCTGCGGCTGTTGGGCATGAAGATATATATCCCTATATCAGTGCACTGATTGGTACAGTCCTACAAATCAAGGCACCATTTTTTCCTTCATTTATTCCATGAAGAAACCAGAAATGAGAATGGAAAATGCATGTCTGAATGTCTGATCAGTGGCAGGGCTTAAAACATATGCATGTACAACAGGTTTTTCATGATTTGTAGATTTTCGCAAAACCGAACCTTCACAGTTTTTATACAAAATGCGATTGTTGAGTTTTAACAAGATATTTTACGTGGACAACAAGGAAAATGTAACAGGTCATTTGAAATCGGTCTTGTCATATATTTAGCCGAATAGGTTTTTTTTTTCAATTGAACTTCTAAGCTGGAAAAAATTAAAGTCGAAAAAAAAAATGTATTAGTTGGGTCCAAAGCATAATAGCCAGAACAGAGTATAGTCGTACAGAAGATCTTCAAAATGTCCTGCATAAAACTTAAGATGCTAATGGTGGGGCGAAAGAGCGATTGTTGAGCTTCTGCAAGATCTTTTGTGTGCAGTAAGGAAAATGTTACAAGACAATTGGAACAGAGTCGCTTCGGCCAGAAAATCTCTGAAATTTTCCGCATGACCAGGTCTTAACATAAACCATTTTTTGTTGAATTTTCAAGCTGAAAAACAGAAAAATCAACATATATACTAGCGGGGTTCAGAACATAACCGCAACGGAGTTCCTTTGGCATGCCATCAACCTTGCCTACTTGAATCCCTAAATTGTGGCATGAATTTGCTGCAAAGGGTTCCCCTGACCTGTTAGCCAAGCGAAGCAGTCATCATGACTCGAAGGTCCAAAATTTCATCATTCCACCCTCCTTTCTCATGCTCCCCTTGTTAAGAAAAATCCCTCGAATGCTTGAGCAGATCATGATTGAACAAAATGTTGCATCAGTTTCACCGTGGTTGCCCTTTCGGTGATTATCATGCTGTCGTACTCGGGAAGCTGCAGGAGAATGGATTCCTGTTTGATGAAGAGTGCATAGAGAAACTCATTCCATGAATCCGGGACACCAGGCAGGCAACAGTGGCTGCAGTCTTGATGGCGAATAGAAGTTTGTCCGGTCTCAGGCGCTATATAGTAAATAGATGCATGGTCATCTTTCCTTCGGAGGGACATGTTTGTGACGTTCAGCAAATCCAGTTTCCTAACATGTGACTCCTTCGACCACTCTGATAACACGTCAAAGATGCTTTCGCCTAAAACGGGTAATGTACTCAAGTCAGGTAGAATTTCCAAGTGGCAACACCAGCAGTGTTCCAATTGCCGCCTCTGTTACATCCACAGCCGATTACTAGTGCTCGGTTATACATTTCGTAACTAAATTTTTTGAACACATCAGGTGAAGCAAACATTGCAGAAATGTAACGTGTAACTGCCTATGGTAATGATGTATGTGGTGAAGGGGCCTTTAAAGAGCAAACCAAACTGAAATTTGGTGTGACAGGGCAGCAAACAATACAGATATCAAAGAGATCAGAGGGACAAGTGATCTGGAAAACCTGAAATGCACAGGAGCATAAGTTCGAAAAAGGACATAAGTTTTGCTCATGTTCACTTCACTGCTAATCCAATCAGTCACAGTTTTGATTGATCTGTGGTATGCACTTTCGACAGTCATATTCATCTTCACCTCCTCTCCCAGCGTTGAGAATCAGCACATCTGCATCTCTCCAGTGGTTGGCAGTCCAGTCAATTTGATCCACCTTTAACGTCAACTTCACCTCTTCCGGAGCATCAGCTAGAGGAAGGCCTTGAATGACTAGAAACGGTGATCTATAGTATTCAACAGTGCAGTTGAAGTCTTCAAACTTGAACACCAAGAAACCCGAGTGCTTTGTGATTGGACTCCCATTCACTTCATAGGTTGAAGTCTTGTTAGGAACTGCGGAGGAGAGCATACGGAGAAGAGACTCCCATTGGTTCCTTCCAATTGAGTCACCATCAAATACAAGGCGCCCGGCTCTGAAGCTTTTTCAACATCTTCCCAACATCAAATCTGTTCTCAAGTGAGGAGAGAAACCCAAATAAGGTCTTTTTGTCCAATCAAACCGAATTCAAAGCACTTGAATAAAAAAGCATAAGAAAAATTAAACCCCTTTAATTGGAAGAACCATGAGGTTGATTATTGACGAAAAAACATTCATCTAGCTATCATTGCAGCTGAACTTTACAATGTGCTTAGTGGAATAACTTTCAGTGTACACTGTTATTACCATACTTCAGATGTATGGTAATACAAATTATCAGGCCTGCCATTCTCTGAACATCGAAAACCTCCATCTATGAAAGAGCAATTTTGGGACTCGTACAAAAGATAGCTCTCATCCCAAACCAATTCCCATAAACACGTCACACACATCGCTTCCTTCGTCAAGAAATCCTGGCAGTACTTTAAAAATATGGGATCTTTGGGGTTTAGAGAAGAAGAAGAAGAAAAGGGGTCTCAGAAATCAAGAAGAAAGTACGCATTAATGGCGAAAAGCAAACATTTATCGGAATTGGATCTTCTTCCACATCGCAGTTACGAGCTTGTTTTTCTATCAATTATAGCACGAAATTTACACCATTCAAGCATTCAAAATGTGAGACTTTCTTGTGTGCTCCGGAGTACCGGGGTACTTCGGATGTTTTAACTATTAGATCTTTGTTTAAAAATACAAATTTCAAAATCTAACAGTTAAAACACTCGGAGTAGCCGGTACTCCGGAGCACTCAAGAATTTTTGTCAAAATGTTTGCTGGTTGACAAGTAACAACATTTGTGCTTTTCTTGAACCCGAAACAAACAATGTATATTCTCAAAAATTCAAATGGAAATTGTTAGAGAACATTAATTTTTATTTATGGGTCAATTAATAAGAGTCATTGTCGTGAGTCTCAATCAAAATATTTGACAATTAAAAATCATGTAAAATTATTATCTTCAACCAATATGTAGAAAAATCACATCAAATCATAAAAAATAAAAAATGACAAATAATGAGACAGAGAAATAATTTCGAATGAATACTTACAATTAATTATTCGAACGTTTTCCTTTTTATCTAAAAGGCTTCAAGCATTTCTCTCTCTCCGCACTGCTCCCTCAGCTTCAAGTCTGGTGCTTTCGGACCAATCAGAGCTCGCCACCAGGGGGGCTTACAGTTGTTCGATGTGCTGACAGCACACCCGATACTGGCACCTGCCTCACAGTGCTCGTGGATCTTGCTCTGTACGCGTTTGCCCAATTTTGAGGTCGGGCAGCCTCCGTACGGACCGGACTATGGGTCATCCGGTGGGCCAGACCGAACCGATAGCCGGATTTATGGGACCGAGCGGTCGGATTTTAAGGTGGTTGAAGCGGCTGAATGATTGTCGATACAGTTTGATTCCGAAGCTGCCATTTTTAGGGTTTAGAGACGGAAAGAGGTAGAAGGAGAAGAAAGGCGCGCTTTGGCGCAAACGGCTTTAGATTTCAGACACGTGCGACTTTTTTGAAACCACACGTGGGAAGCCACCCATCGCATACGCAAAGCACGAACCGAGTATGTCGTAATGTGGCTCCTTTGGGAGTTGAGACTGATTATGTTGAATTAAAGTTTGTTTGTTTGCTTGTAAGTGTTTTTGTTAAAAGTTAAAGCCAGTTTGCGTTTTAGGTCTATTTTGAAAGACGATGTTTGTGCGGCTTATTTGCGTGGCAAATTCGTGAAAGTCACTTTATGAGTCAGAGAGTGATTTGGGAGAATATAAGTGAGTAAATATATATCTTGTATTATGTTTGAGATTGTTTTAGTTTTTTCATACGACTTTGATATAGCCTTTT
Source organism: Gillenia trifoliata (assembly GCA_018257905.1). Taxonomy (NCBI): domain Eukaryota; kingdom Viridiplantae; phylum Streptophyta; class Magnoliopsida; order Rosales; family Rosaceae; genus Gillenia; species Gillenia trifoliata. The sequence continues at coordinate 2,435,885 of CM031081.1, read as the reverse complement.
CATTAGAATGGATTGTGCTTGCGCATAAAAGTAGAACAATCGGGCCTTGGCTTAACAATATGACTTGGCAAGTTAGCCAAACCTGGTTTGAAACCGTCGACCTTGTCCAAGGAGGTAAAGATTAGGCAGGCTGCGTTTGAAGGCATGCTTCAATTGCTTCAAAGTAGTATGAACAACTTGAGCCTTACAAGGAGAAACTCTCAAACCTTGCATCAAATGCGGTAATCGGGGATGAAGAATATGTAGACCTAGATGACAACATTTCGAATATCGCAATGGCTGCCAGGACATGCCTCAATTTTGTTTCCAAGAATGTTGGGGATGCCATTCTTCCCCTTGGTGCCATATGTGGAGGCTAGCATAGTGAAGCCAGATTGGCACTGCCGGGAGGCAGCCGCGTGCTGTGTTTTTGGCTCAGGAGTTGAAGGCCCAAGCGCTGAGAAGCTTTCTGTTCTGGTTCATTCATGTTTAGGTTTCCTGTTTGGGTAAATGAAAGATGAAAACAACCTTGTCAAAGGCACTACTGCCTGGACTCTCGGTCGTGTATTTGAGTTTTTGCACGGTCCTGGTAGTAATACTGTGATTTCTTCTGTAACCTTCCAACGGTGGTGGAAGTATTGGTGGAAGGCACCAAGGAGGCTCCAGATGTTGCAGAGAAGGCCTGTTGCGCCATTTATCACCTTTCCCTAGGGTATGAAAAAACATGCTCGTCTCTCTATACACCATATGTCACAAGGATCATTGATTGTCTTCTTCAAACTGCGAGTCGTGCAGATGGTGATGATTCTGGATTGAGGTCTTCTGCATATGATTCGTTGAATGCAGTCGTGAGGTGTTCCAATGTTAAAGAAACATCAGAAGTTATAGCACAGCTACTCGCTATGTTTACAAGAAAGTTGCACGAGGTTTTATCGAGAGATGACAAGGAAAAGCAAGGAGACTTGCAAGCTTCTTTTTGTGGTGTTCTCCGCGTTATTGTTAAAAAACTTTCCGGTGATGATGGAACAAAGCATCTTATAGTAGAAGCAGCTGATGAGATGATGTTTTTGTTCTATAGAGTGTTTGATTGCCATAGTTCTACGGAACATGAGAAAGCAATGCATGCTATTCGTGAACTTGTATATGCAAGGGGACCTGAGTTCGAAAAGTACTTGCCTGATTTGTACAGGTATTTGGAGATGGGGTTGCAGAATTCCGAGGAGTATCAAGTCTGAGCTATGGGCGAGAAGGCATTACCATACTGTGACGGGATTATCAAACACCTGATGAATGACTTGTCTAATCACACGTTCCACTGGTATTTCGTGCCCCCCATATTTTCTGTCTTTGACTCTTTGGCGATATTGGTCTCGCTATTGGAAAGCATTTTGAGAAGCATGTCCCTGATGTGGTGAAGAAGATGCAGGAAGCTTCGGTGTTCTGTTCTCGGATGAACACTGGCGGTGATGAAGAGTTGATAGAATGTGCAACCCAGCTAAAGTGTAGCATCTTTGAAGGTTACTCTGGTATACTTCAGGGCTTTAAGAATTCAAAGCCTGAGGTCGTGTTGCCATACGCCCAACATCTCCCGGAGTTTATAAAATGGTTGGTTGTATTTGATATACACGAATCTGTGGCCAATGTGACAAAAGCTATAGTTTTGATAATCGATCTTTGTTACAGATCAAGAACTAAACTGACAGTTGTAAATTTCAAACTTTTCTTGTAAATTTCAAACTTTTCCTGTAAATTTGTGATTAACAATGGATTGATGACTAACTTGTCAAGTCATACAAAGAAAACCTGTAGTATCATGTGTATATGTATAACTAGTATCGAACTTGCCTCATCACCTCTTTCTAATTCCGTCCCGCGAGTTCAGTGTGCTCCGTGAATCAACTTCCATCCTTCGGGTCCAGAGATGATGAATCGTACTGCAAAGAATCATCCTACAAAATCTCCAAAATGACTTGAATTCTCACCAATCAATGCATCTCAGCTTTACCTGTTAGCCTAGCAAACAGCCAGTAATCTCTTGCTCTAATTTTCCCCTTGTTAAGCAAAACCCGTCTAATGCTCGAGAAAAATGAAGATGCTAACAGTACCACCCAACTCTCACCTTTACATGCCAGAATTCTTCTGGTGATTGTGAAAGCAGGAGTGTCAACAAAATGTTCTGGTTTTTTCACCCTTTTGTGTGCTGAAGTCCTTTTGTGATCATCATCTCAGGAAGTTTTTAATACTATTCACAATGTAAACTACGAAGATTTGGTTGAGTTTCATGCGCGAATGGATTCCCGTTTGAGGAGGAGTGCATACAGAAGCTCGTTCCATGAATCAGGCACACCTGGGAGGCACCAGTGGCTGCAGTCTTGATGGTGGATGGAGGCTGGTCCAGCCCCAGGCCCTAGATAGTATAGAGATGCATGACCATCTTTTCTCCACAGAGACATGTTCGTCACATTGAGCAGATCCAATTTCCTAACATGCGACTCATTTGATCGCTCTGATATGAGATCAAAGATAGTCTTGTAAACACTTTCGGACGAATTGGGCAGCAAACTTAATCCAGGTAGTTTCTCCAACTGACAACCACCACCAGTATTCCAATCACCGACACTGTTAAATCCACAGCCTATTGATTAGTGCTCAATTATACATATGCGGTAAAAACTAAAAGCAACATTTTCCCTAAACACATGAAGTGAAAATGTGCAAACGTTTACGGTATTGCTATATGTTCTGATGCCTAAACCTATACAAGCAAATGAAAAAACACAAAGAACCTCTAAAGTGCAAAGTCAAACTGAACGCAAAAAATGATCATATCAATGAGACTGGCAACAAAAATGATGGAGCAAACCTGAAATGCACGGGAGCATAAGTTCGAAAGAGGACATAAGACTTGCTCATGTTCACTTCATTGCCAATCCAATCAATCACAGTATCTAGCGATCTACGAAATGCTGTTTCGACAGTCATATTCATCTTCACCTCCTCTCCTTCTTGGAAGTAGCAACCACTGACAAGTCATGAAATTTCAAAGATCAGACATGATCCTATAAATCATACACATGCATTTCTCTCCACATGAGAATTATGAATTCGTTGTAAACTTTCCACCTCTTAGAGTTAGTGTGAAAAGTTTGCATAGGCTATCAAATTATCAATAAGAACTATAAATGTACTGAAAACTAACAAAAAAGTTGTAGGAGAAAGTAATTAGGATTTACTCTCGTATGGTCTTCTCATAATTCCACCAATGCCCCGCATTGAGAATCAGCACATCTGCATCTCTCCACTGCCTGGAAGTCCTTTCCAGCTGATCCACCCTCAAGGTCAACTTCACGTTTCCTGGAGCGCCAGCAGGAGGGTGGCCCTGAAAGACTAAAAATGGTGCTCTGTAATATTCCACAGTGCAGTTGAAGTCCTCAAACTTGAATACCAAGAACCCTGAATGCTTTGTGATTGGACTCCCATTCACCTCATAGATTGAAGTCTTGTTAGGAACTGCAGAGGAGAGCATACAGAGAAGAGACTCCCATTGGTTCCTTCCAATTGAGTCACCAACAAATACAACACGCCGGTTCCGAAGCTTTTCCAACATCTTCCCTGCATCAAACCTGTTCTTAAGACAAGAGAGAAACCAAACATAAGATCTTCTTGTCCAATCTAACTCGTTAGAAGAGCATTCAAATTACGGAAAAATTAAGCATTAAAAAGATCCCTTGGTTGGAAGAACCATGAGGTTGATCATAGTAAGAAACGATTAGTATAGTACTAATCAAGTTATCATTGAATCTGAAGCTGAACCGCAACATAAGTTAATACCGAACAGAACAATTACAATGTACTAAATTAGAGAGTATTCAGTGTACCATCGTCATCATCATCATCTTAAATACTAAAGATCACTCAAATGTACCACCACCAATTATCGTTGTAATTATGATGAAAATTCGTGATTATACACGATAATGTCTAATATAATCTTCTGTAATCTTTTTGGATTCACTCAAATTGTAATCAGATGAAAACAAAACCTCCAATTTGAAAAGCATATGATGAAACCAAAGGAAAAAACAACAAAAATAAAAGGGTAAAGTAAAACAGAGAACTTTCTCACTACTTGAACAGTTTGAACTAAAAATATACACACACCGAAAGAGTTGACAAAGCCGAAAGGCAATAATGGTTCACGGGTGAGCAGCTAGTAAACAAAAGACGTACAGCCACCAACCTCCACAAAAAAATTAAATTCATTCACACACAAAATAACATGGACATCAATTAAGAATGGAACCAACTTCGAATCACCTTCCGCAGTTTGGATTAGATTAATTAGAATATTGCTCGATTAAAAAAAAATTTTAAAAAAAAGGAACCAACCCAAAATTCCAAATTAGCAATACAAAAAGCAAACAAAAGAAGGAAAATTTTATCTGTTCATTAAAACAACAAATGAATAAATTAAATTCCAGTTACTGAGGAAATTTTATCTGTTCACCAAATCAATAAACTAAACTCCAATTGGGCTGCTCATAAATTCAGGAAGCTTTCTTCCCTACTAGCACTGAACCTTTAAACTAAACATCACCAAACCAATATAAACATGATACTCTATAATTTTTCTTTCCTTTCTTTTTCATTGCGACATTCTAAACTACTCTAATTTCCGTAAAATAGTATACGAAGTAAGAAAGAAACAGAATGGTAAAATAGTACTAGTACCTGGGCAAGGTGCAACCTTTGGGTTGCCAACGCCACTTGGTGTAGAAATTATCAGGCCTGCCATTCTCAGAACATCTGAACCCTTCATCTAAAAAGCTACAGTTCTGTGACTCGTACAACGGATAGCTCTCATCCCAAACCCAATTCCCATCAAACACATCACAACCATCACCGCCTTCCTCAAGAAATCCCAGCCGTCCATTCCCTTTCGATGGCAACCCCAAAATCCCACTGAAAACTGTACGGTGATCCAAGTAGGAGAAGCAGCTGACGAAGAGAACAGCGACCAGGAAGAAGCCAATAATTCCCAGAGAAGGTTCCAGAGGGTTGGGGCGCTTGAGTTTCTTGAAGAACTCCAAGTGGGTCATTGGGTTTTCCTCTGTTTGGTGCGGAGGCGTGGGATTGTTATCCGCCATTTCTGTGCAAAATGGAGCATTGAGAGTTCGTGGGCGTGGTGGGGGGTTGGAGAAATGGTTCAAAAACAAAAAGGGTTTTAAAAAGATGGGCGCTTTAGACTTCTAGAGAGAGAAAGGAAGAAGTGGGGTCCGAAAGAGAGGAGGAGAGATAAAGTAAGCATTAGTGGCTTAAGGAAGACATTTTTCGAATTGGGTTTTCTTCCAAATATCACATCAGAGTTGGTTGTTTGTGGTAATTGCAGGAAAATGGGAGGCGTTTGAAATGGTGGCGGTGGTTTTTTACCAGTTGGTTTAGAGAGAGAAAGAAAGAGGAGAGAGAGAGAGAGAGAGAGAGAGAGATGGGTTGACGACAAGTAAGAAGCAGAAATGCTCGACTCAAGAATTTGAAAACATTTATGCTTTTCTTTAATTAATTGGTTTCGGAATTCAGAGTCTTGGTAATGGTGGGTAAATTAATTGTTTAGATTTTGTAGCTTAAAATAATTAAAATTAGGACAAGACACGTTATTAGTACCTGCAATCTTCACTAAATTTCAATTTTGTCTATGTACTTTCAGTTGCATTGAATTTGATCCCCGTAGTTTGCGGACTGTTTCAATCTAAAGGACATTTGTTAGTTTGGAGAATGCTAACAACATTCTTTTTTGGACCTTCCTGTTTTATTTTCTCGGCTTTCATTTTTATTTTGTAATGTAAAATGATAATCTGAACCGACTATTATTTATATCACTCTTTAAAGATTATTTATGCAAAAAATTAGTTAAATCCAAAATTATGTAGTCATCTAATAGTTATATAATAAACAGACGAATCATATTTTTCACTTAAACTTTGAATTTTTGTCAACGTTAAATCCAAAATGATTTCTGATTTCGATGATTTTTTGCAGAATTAATCTTTAAAGGGTGATATAGAAATTAGACGGTTCCGATCATAAAGCAACTTTGTTGAATGATAAGGAAAGCTGAGAAGGTAAAACAAGAAGGTTCAAGCGAGAAAGTTACTAGCATTCCTTTGTTAGTTTTTATTGGTTTATTGTATGAAATTCATCATATTTAACCTTAAGTGTGTCACACGGTGATCATTTCAAATTGAGATTGTTTGCAATCTACAAACACCAAATTGTAGGTACCAAGAGCGGAGGCAAGATATTTTTCATGGGTGGGCTACCTTATTAGCATAAAATCATATGATCATTTTTTTTGCCTACATAAAGCTATATAATAATCAACATGAAAATAAAAATTTGAAGTAATAGTCCAAATAAGTCTATTAATTACTTTCCAACCAGTTTTAACAAAAATAAAACATATAAAAATGCAATAGAAAGAACACAAATATTAAATAATAGTTTTGGTTGAATTGGGTGGGCTATTTTACATGCAAAGCCTACAAAGCCTAACGACTCTTGGCAGGTACTAAAGTGAATTCAGCAACGGACATCAATTCTAATCTGCAACTTATCGAAAAATACCAAATTGTTTTAAATAGTTTGCAGTACACAAAGATCAAATCATTGCAATTGAAAATACAAAAGCAAATATTTATCAAAACTACAAGACTAAAATCAAGTTTTGGCAAATGTCATTACTATTAATATTTTTCTTTGCGTTTCAGGTTTGAACATTTTTCTTTCTTTTAGTGTAAATTAACGTAGAATATCGTTTGTAAAATCAATATTTTTCTTTTTATAGGTGAATTGATAAGAGGCGTTGTGTGTCTAAATCATACCATTAGAGTATTAGACAATAAAATATCATGGATGATTATCATCCGCAATTTAGAAAAATCGCATCACATTGTCAATTCTTTATAATCACATTATCACTTTTCATTCATGTGATTTTCTTATTGTCAAGGCATCCTTCTATTTATCAATAATAGTGAATGGGCCTGTCTTTTTCAAAAATTGACAAATAAGGACTGATGAAAAATTAGGACACTCGCAAATTAAAATGACAATTTGATTGAAATAATAATTAGAAAATAAATAGTAGATAAGAACAAGCTGAAAACAAAAGAAAGAGATGTAGCATTAAAGGATCTGAGTGAGATGGACAAAATAGTTAATTTGCTCTACTGCCCCCACATTTCTGAAATTTGGGGTCATCCAGCCTTTTTTTTTTCTTGACCACCTAAAGAATGTAGGCCTGCATAATAATTTATGAGCACTTTCTAGTATTATTCCTTGACTATACATACTTTACATTCCCTTTTTAAAAATAAAAACAAGAATTTGATTACAATTTAAGACAATATCCAAAAATTCAACCGGTTACAAATTTGCCACTTAATTTTATTATCTAGTGATACTTTTTTATGTAAAATAATAAATATACATTTTTTTCTCCTACACACCCTTATTTAATTAATTATTTATTTTTAAATTATTCAATCCGATAACTATAATTAAAAATAAGTGTACAACAGGCTAAAACATGGGTGTAAAATGAGTTACGTTCTTCTATTTGTGAGTGTGAAATTTTAAGTTTGACGTACATAAATATAAATTTAACGGTAAATCCCTCACTTCATATGATAGATATTAAGTAGGGTTGGTTTGAAATTATCTCACAATAAATACAATTATTTTCACAATCTAAAAATTAAAAAATGGGACATGACTTGACAACCCGCCTCATGTGGCGCTAATCGGGCGGAATAAAAGAGTGAAAATATTTTTTGACCAGTCCAAACATGGAGATAGAGTTTCCATCAATACACGTGTAATTGCACCTCAATTATTAATTTAATTATTTTAGAGATTCCCCATTTTCTTGATAATAATATAACAGCACTCCCCTCTCACTTTCTTCTTGTTCCTTTCATATATTAATTTGGAAAAATAGCCGACTAAAATACGCGTGAAAATAAAATACAACTCATAAGAAAAGAAAAAAGAAAGGAAAAAGAAGAACAAAAAAAATGCGTAATCTAGAAAAGCCCCACAAACGAAAAGCCCAAAAGTTTCTGGAAAAATCTTGAGTGGTACGTATCATTAAATGGTACGGCTATTGAATGGTCCAGAATAATTTGCAGTGGGCCACAAATGGATCTTAACCATTTAACAGTACGTACCATTGAATGGTACGTACCACTGAAGTTTGACCCAAAGTTTCTTGCAAAAGCCCTTTCATTTTTCTTTCGAAAAATGGGCATAAATAAGTTCAAGCGACTGTCGTGACAGCTGCAGACTCTCGACTTTGATAGTCGTTTGTCCTGCACGATGCTAGCTAGCATCGGACAGGAATTCCATCACACAAAAATATTCAGATTACAAACTTGTAAATAAGAAATGGAACTTAGAGATCGTCTTTAGTTTTTAGTTTTTGGTTTTTGGTCTATAATCTTGTTTGATAACTACTTTCCGTTTTCAGTTTTACAAAAAGTGAAAACTGAGAATCAAAAAGCGAAAACTCAAAATCAAAATTTGAAAACAAGAGAAACTAGTTTTCAAACTGAAAATAGTTACCAAACAAGATTTTAGTTTTCAATTTTAAAAACTAAAAACGAAATAGTTATCAAACGGTCCATAAACAAACAATAAGCCGTAAATCATAGTTTAGTGTCTTTTATTGTTTGTTTAATGTCCTTTTTTTGATAAAAGATTATAACCAATTCTATTTATGCTTATTTCCTCGTTCTTTCTTTCGGGTATGCCTTAGTTGCCACGTGATGTGTACGAAAAACACGAGGGTCATGCATAGGAGCAATTACAAGAACAAAAACCTTTGATTAATCGAAACAAAATTTCACTTGAAGAGTACAAACGTGGAATGTTTTGTTAGAGCAGTTTCAGTTAAAACATGTCAAAAACAAAAGAGGCAGCACTTTTGTTCGTTCACAAAACATAGTAACAGAACGATACGAATGCAGCAATGCCGCTCAAGATACAAAGCCTATCCAACCGGCTCTCGTTTCTCATCTTCTCCTCCTTCAGCTCGTTCTGTACTTTCGAGTATAAGTGACAGGACTCGAGAACTTCGCTGTAGTTTTTGCTCCTATGGCAGCTCAGCGCTTCCTTGAGAATAAGCAAACTGTTTCTTCCGTTGACGTGGGAGCCTTCCATGTCTTCCAACTGCATGCTTAATTCCGTTAACTTGAGAGTTGTCTGAACGCCATCTCCCTCGGTGCAAATCACTCTGAACTTCATACTCAGGATGCACTCTACTACTTGACACGGAAGGATGTCTCTGGCGGGAAGAATGGATCCAAAGCGAATCACGAAATCCTTGTCCGTTGGCCAATGCCTTTGACCGCCGAGAGGGCACCAGCTAGCAAGATTAGCAGCTTGCTTTATTTTTCTATTTACAACAATCCAACTAAGCCGGAGTCCATCTCGCAGCCCCCTCCATGACTTCCCGTCTTTCCTTTCTGTCTCCATAGATGTGATCGGTGGAAGACCATTAGCAGCAGAGAGAAACACTTCACCGTCGTTGTCATTGTTGTCATCTCTATCTGCATAAGTAAGAAGATCGATCCGGAAAGGGCAGTTGTAAAACCAACCATTGAAGCCATTTGCATTTGGAATTCCCCAAAGAACTTTTGAACAGATTATTTTGTCCTTGTACCTAATGTCCACGAGAGAAACGAAATCAGATGGTGAAATGCTTTCGAATTCATCCATGTCACCGTAGTATTCAGCCTCCGTCCATTCTTCAGGATACTCGAGGTAGTCATTCCATTGATACTCAGAAACCTCCTTGTTTACAATAAGGGGAAAACAATCTGCATAGAATTTTCTGAATCCACCAATGGATAATATTAAACTTTTGACGTCTTCCCGATTAGTTGAAGGCCACATCGAAGAGCACACATTTTCCCACAATCTCTCTTCCTTTGAGATGGAACAGAATGCTGCACAGGCACATGCTGCACTAGCCAAAGTTGGTCCATCAAGACGCTTCAATATATTGTAGAAAAGGTCTGTGTTCAAAGATGCCATATTCTCGACTTGTGCAACTGACATTTGCAATAGATCTCTGATCATCGCGGAAACAAAGCAAATGTTAAATTCAACAAGAGCTCTCAAGATATCACAGAGTATATATTATACGATACGAAGATACTCACAAACTAGTAAGACAAGTTAAATCATCAATTGCCATCAAAATCAAGGGGCAAAACATTTTATTCAAGAATATCATACATGGAACTACTTGATAATGTGCTTCAAGTAGAGTAATCGCGGACTTTAATTAGGGAAAGTAACAAGAGCTAATCAACCACTGGCATGGGACTCATTACGGGGTTTCTATGAGCAACCCTGTCTAGTTGTAATCAAAGTTCTTCCGAAAAAAACATGGAAAAATAAAGAAAGCAGACAACAAGCTTGAAAGTTCTTAAAGCAGAAGCCTTATAACCAAGAATTACATTACTTTCACTAGTAAGAAATCCCCGACTAAACCTAATATCCAACCGTTGGTCTCTTCACTTTCAAAAGCGAAGTAAAAACCACAATCAAATTATTATTATTCTTTCCCAAAAAAAATTAAAACAACGGAGATACACGAGAGAAGGAACAAAAAGGCCACTTAAATCTTATTGCAAACCAATAATGAGAACAGTAGAGGAAAGAGGTTAAGGGTTTATAAAGAATCAAGGATTAGTAGAAGTTAGCGCCTAAGTTGGCGACGTGCAAGTGATTACAAGAAAACTTTAGGACAGAGACTAGCTGCAGATTGAATGAGAGACGTGTTGTGCGATTAAATGTAGCCATAAAGTCGCGAAACATTACAAATCGGGATTCAGGGATTGAACAATCAAATGTAACTTTCATGTTATTTGAATAGGATTTGATGCGTATAACTGAACAAACAACAATTACTATCAGAAATGAGGAATAACAAAAATAAACCAGGGGAAGAAGTTCATGTCTCTCTTGAAAATACTGTTCCTCACCACCAACAATATAAGGAGAAATCCAGAACAACATGGATAGCCATACATCACATTTGATCATATCTCGGACACATGAGACATGTACTTCATCTTTTTGATACATGTGATGTTTTACTTTAGACTAATCAAGTAATACAACATAAGGGGATTCAAACTCAGGTCCGCTCTAGCCAATGCGGTACGCCCACTTTTCCGACACATATGATCAAGTACTACAACTAGTAAGGACCAAATCCAATTAAAAGGTGGACAGGGTAGAAATTTTGAGGGGCAAGAAAACAGCTCTGGTCCTTCTGACAAAGTACCAAGTTATGTAAAGTAAAACGGCATGTTATAGCCAAATTTCCCTTTCCTATTCTTTCCAATTGTTGTCTCTTCAAAAGAAAATAAATAAGATTCCAATCTAATACACCCGAAAAAACAGAAAATTACAAACTTTAAGGTACGAAAATCCACCAGCAAGAGAAAAATAAATAATCAGATGGAGATGGGCACCAACTTGCAGAGAACAAACAAATACATACGAAACAACAAATTATAAATTAACCCAAATCAAAAACACAAACAAATTCTCACATAAACAGAACCAAAACCTTAATCGAACAAACCAGAAACCAATCATTTGCATAATCAACATTAAGAAACACAGAAAAAGAGGAACTGGGTTTTGTTTTACTAACCTCATTGATCAGCCATGAGCTCACACGAAGAACAAACAAGCTCCAAACATAATCAAAGATTCAACCTTTGACTTTTTGAGGTTTCCAACGAGAGAAAAGCAGGAACCTTTGAGGAACCCAGATGGCAGAATCCGATAATATCTTGTTAATAAAATCGAACAGGTTTGAGGGTCACTTTCCATATGTTTTTTGGCGGAAGGCTACTGGTGAACTGTGCCTATTTTCTTCTCTTACGTTTGGCACGAAACTATAAGATATAGGATTTTCGATTTTGCCTGGGTCTCTCTCTCCTGTGGATCCAATCCAGTCTATTTTTCCCATAAACCGTCCAAGGTTTGCCACCTCATCAAATAAATTAATTGGACCAACCATACCTTCATTTATACCTACTTCTAACCTTCTCATGTAGTCATGGGCCTAAACTTTATCAATTTGCCGAATTTAACCAGTGATTTCATATTATATGGGTAGTAACGTCCATCGGAATATATACTGCTCAATAAATGAGGTTAATGTGCATTAATTTATAAGTGGAGTTAATTATATAAGGAGACATTTTGACAGACGAATTACATGGAACTATATCAATGCATTCAAACATGATCATTTGGTTTAGCGACGTCAGTCTTTACTTTGTTTAAACATGCTCTAAACTCAAATTCCATGAACGACATTTGGATATAGGTGAAAATGTTCTCCATTTGGTTGTCTATACTACACTATATTGGAAAAGTTCTTAAATACCGCTACTACTGTAGTAAATCATTCATACATTACAAGGGCGGAGCTACATATAGATAGAAGGTTTGTTATGGCATCGACCTTTTCATGTAGCTCCATGTAATTATACTATAAAATTATTAAAAAATGTGTTATTCGCCTCTGTAGAGTCTTTAATCTAGCTCCGTCACTGATACAATAGGATAACATTGAGTCATTGACAATACATCAACATAATATCAATATAATGAGTACTACAATTTATGCTATTTGAGAAAACTGTAATGTAATAGTGCTATTTGAGAACATTACTAACACTGCTGAATAATTTAATGAGTCATTTGGTATTAATTAGGACATAAACAAACTTGGATTTACTTTGTGGTTTATTAAAATCATATGTTCATGAGTCACGTTATGAGTGACTGACCACTCCCACCTTCATCGAATTTGTTTCCAAAGAATATAATTGGAGACATGCAGTTGGAAGCCATTACTACTGAGATCTTATCTGAGTTAAATTTTGAAAAAAATCACTAGAAAATGCATGAGAAAAAAAAGATGATCAGATGCAGGGACCAAATCGAGGTAAAGCAAATGGCATGACACGTTGCAAACGCCAAAAATGTGGTCGGAGGCTGTGGCCTCGCCAGGTAAGACGAAGGGGAAATATTGCCGATGCCGATGCCGATGCCGATGACACCGAGATAGTGATCATATTTCATGAACCATACCAACATTATGGTCTAGTTTCGTTTCTCATCCTTTGTGATTTTCCATGAAGGCATTGTTTTGTTTGATTGGTTTATGTCCCTAACTTAATGTCACTTCAAAATTCTAACGTCTAATGTCTAGTGTCTTTCAGATTATTAGAGCATCTCTAACATATAGTTAAATAGGAATTATGTGCTATTTTAACTAGCCACGGGAGAAAAGTGGAGGAGTGAGAAATTAACTAGCTAGCTAAACCTAAAATACAATATTTGAGTTGTTCTAGAAATCTTTGGTGGGTTGGGGTTTCTTTTTTTTCGGTCAAATGATTAATTAATAAAATATTAAAGCGTTGAGTTTCTAAATAATAATAAAATATTATAGTTTTTGTTAAAATAATTAGTAGTGTTGGAGATGCTTATGCTAAAGTCGTTAGCTATAAGAGCATCTCCAATAATTACTTTACAATTTTGCTAGTTCAGTTAGTGAAAAGTGTAAAAAAAACTAGTTTAGCTTTTTAGTTTAACTTTGCATCTCCAACAACACTCTTTATTGAACATTTTATTATTAACAATTCAAACTCAACCCACTTATTTTCTAAAACAACATTCTCTCTTTCTTTTCTCCTCGCTCACGTGTCCACCCTTGAGTTTTATTATTTTTTAATAGTTAACAAATGAACAGTTGCACTCTAAATTTAAAAACTAAGTGTTCATTTTGCTAAAATAGACTCTTTTAGAGCATCTATTGGAGATAATTTTTTGAGTTTGGCTCTTTAAAATAGAGTAAGTGATTGTTTTACGGCATCTCTTGTAGATGCTAAAATAATAAAAATTTAGCTAGTAGTGTTGAAGATGCTCTTAGATGTCCAGCCTCCCCTCAAATGTAAAACGTGATTTGTTCTAACTTATCTTAGAGTTTCAATATTGTTTGAACTTTAATTTTTGTAAAACATGTCAATTTGTCTCTAACGTCAAATTTTTGTGTCAAACTGAGGTTATTTTTGCTTGTTCAAACATCATTGGTAACAGAAACATGAAACGTTCTAGAAGAAATTGGCGTATTTTAAAAGACTAGAGATGTGTAATTTTTGGTAAATCATGATAAAACGTTTTAGGCTTAGCACGACTCACCACCAATATCACCTATATTACCCTTAACTGTAACACATATTACTAGGTGTGTAATTTTATCACAAAAAGCATAAATGGTATTTGTTGAAAGTATGAATCGGACATCAGAAAAAGAATAAACTTTGCATGTGCTTATAAATAAGTCCGGCTACTCTCCAAGTTGCCAATTAATTTTATGATAAAACCTCAACTTTCTTCAATATTAAAATTGGGACTCTGTTCTCCAACAAATCATTTCTCATGACGCGTTGTAATTCATGGTCATTTGGTATTTCTTTGACAAATGATAGCGTTAATGAGTTAAATAGTTAGTTGTTTGGAGGAGAGGGAGGGGCGGTGGGAATTGAACATGCACCATAGTGCATTAACGTGATTGTTTTCCGTCACTGTAGTAAAGCGCTGCATGGTCATTTGGTATTTACTTTGTATTTATCAAAGATTCAAAATCATATGTTCATGAGTCACGTTATGACTGACTGGCCACTCCTACCTTCACCAAATCTGTTTAAAAAAAGAAAAAAAATTAAGGACGGGCATTGAAAGCCATTACTATTGAGATCTGAGTTCAATTTAGAAAAAAATCACTAGAAAGGTTAGGAGACAGAGTGACCAAATCGAGGAAAAGAAAGATTTTTCAGAAAAGTTAAGGAGTTGGAATACCGTCGACACCAGCATGTTCCGGTCTAATAACACAATATTATGTGTACGTCCCGCTCCACATAACTTTGTGTTATTGCACGCAACCATCTAAGTCATTCTTAAGCAGTGGGGTCGAAGGCTATAGACTGACCACGTGGCTAAATAGAAACTATATTAAATACAAATAAATGCTGGTAAGACAATGGGTAGATACTGGATGAGGCCATTGGCGATGTTGATGAGACTGAGAGATCAAGTTCATGAATCATACCAATATCGTTGCTGATGCAGATGTTAGCTTCGTAAATTTTTTTTGTATACTTATGAATGCGTGCGCAAGTTCTAGGTACGATCTCTCATTCGTGACATAGGAGAGAAATTTCAGTGCGTTTCTTCCTCGCGCTTACTCTCTTTTACAAAAACACTAAACCCCTCGTGCTTTTTGATAATCCGATCCGACCCCACTCGTGTCAACGTAGCTGCAGGTCTAACGATGTGGCTAAGCAAGGGCGGAGCCAAGCTTAGTCTTGGCTGGTCTGTAGCCCAGTGCAACATTTGAAAACATAAACGGTTTTGTACTAATATTTGCCCTAAATCAAAAATATTATATAATGTTTACACTAATTATGCCGCTCTAACAGAAGTAGTCCACCCCATCTTAACATAAATAAGCCTATCCGACATCTAAGGCCTATTTTTATCACTCAAGTATTGAATTTAACAGCTCGTTCAAGACAAAGGTCACCCACTTTTTAAAATAAATTTCTAGTTCCGCCATTGTGGCTAAGATTCTTCACCTGAGATATCACGTGTTTACTGTCACGTAAGGCATAACTCACATTAATATCACTTATCCTATATCTAAATTTAATATCACTTATCCTATATCTAAATAATCAGGTATCAGATCATCACAATAGTTTATTTGTTCCATGCACGGACAACCAAGAACCACTCTCATTTCAAATAAGTAAACAAAACATTCTCTTAAGTTAGTTATCAATTCCTCCTTGATTTAATTTATTCCAATTGACCTTCGACTTTCAATTTTGTTACGAGCTTCATAATCTTTCAAAATGTGTCAATTTGCCCCTATCGTCAAATTTGTCTAACTTCCGTCAAAATGTGGGTTGTTCTCGTCCTTGCATATGGCATTGCTAATAGAAATTGACTGAAAATGTCACCAATTGAAACCTGAGGGGGCAAGGGAGGTAGCGGAGGAATTGACACGTTTTAAAAGATCAGATATGGGCCTCCACCCAACAAATCCCAAACATACACCCTATGTCAACTGAACTGAGCCCAAAAACCCTGGGATTTTCGTAAAACCAGGGGTTTCTAGAACAATACGGACAGTCGCCCTCGACTCTTCGTTCTTTGCAAAATTGCAATTGCAGCAACCAAATAAAAAACCCTAATCTAAAATTTAGAATCTAATTATATTTTCACAAGAATTAAGTAATAGTGATTAAACAGAAAGCAGAAAATTCAAAAGCCAGTAATTTCCTCAATTCCAAAATTCTAACAATTTTGGAATTCACACAGTGAATAATAATAATAAAGCTCGTAAAATTCCAAAACCCCCATTGTTATTACCTATCGATCGGGTGTAGATTGTACTACTTGTAGTAGTGTTCGGAGTCTGCTACCTTACAGAGTTCCAGAGGCTTCATCGACGGCGGGATCGGCAGCTTTAACGGCGGCCTCGGCAGTCTTGACGACATCGTCTTCGTCGGGATCGCCGGCCGGGTCGGACTTGTTCATGGCGGCCCGGGTCTTGTCGAGGAAGGGCTTGAAGGCGAGTTCTATGGCCAGCCACCCGACGGCTAGGGCTCCGAACACCACCGCCGCTTGCTTCGCTCCCGACGCTTTCCCCATCGCTGCTTTCTTTTTCTTCTGGTTGAAAAAGTTTGACGAATTTGAGATATTTGTACGCGTTGTCTCTCGGGTTTCTTTGCAGGTGCCTGTGAATATTGATTTATATATATACGGTTTGTTTGGATTTCGGGGTTTTGGACCCCTGTTTGGTAACAAGCGGATCAGAAAACCGGGATATGAATACGATGTCGAGTTACTCTTTTTAACTAAGGGGATGTTTGGACTACTTGTAGAGTAAAAACGCTTTCTTACTACTAAAAGTGCTTCTAACTGTATTCGACGAACTGGTTACGAGTCAAAAGGGTTTTATAGAAAAGCACCTGATTTCAAGAAGCACTTCTACAAAAACAGTCTCGAATGAGCTCTGCGATAGCAGTACTACATCGAGTCACTTGCCCATCTTTATAAACAAATTCCATATCTAAAAAACTCCATCGGGCTTCTTGTAAATCACTCAGTGTCAAACCTTAATTGGTCTATAAGGACCGAGTTCTTACACATTAAGGAGCCGAGTAATTTCATATCGTAAAGGGTAACTCAATGTACCGTAATTTTGCTACCAACTTGTAACTCAAATAGTTAAAAGTATTTAGTCTTGCATCCGAGAATCTATGTTCACCTCCCCAGTATAACAAACTTCTCGGTAGTTTCTACGTTATAAGGATTTGTTATGAATTTGAACCCAAGCAAAAACAGCAGCCAAACCAACATCTTATGTTCATATACTATGAAACCTCAGTAAACATCCATCAACTTCACACGGTGCCTCGACACCCAAATTGAAAATGAAGAACTAGATATGAGATGTCAAAAGCACATTTGATTAACTTCTTAACAGAACTTAAAGAATTCACTGGGCATAGACAACAAATTAAAGTACAGTACCGCACTCATTTAACGTCTCCAAGATCACGATAACAAGTTCTTTCCTACAAAGGTGTTTACATAACCAGGTGCTACAAAAATTAACGGCCACGGCCACGTCCACGACCACGTCCGCGACCACGTCCCCGTCCCACAGGCCTCCCTGTAATTGAAAATAAACAGAGGAAACACATTTAGAAGATTAATGGCAAGGGCTAGCGTGATAGCAGAGGAATGAATACATTTGGAAAGTTTATATGATAAACACAAGTTTACAGTACCTGCAGTTGGCTTCTTGGGCTTGACCCTAGGTGTCTCTTCAACCAGCAAAGTCTCGAGATTCAGGCTGTCCGGAAGGATATAGTATCGAATGTTGTTACCCCTCACGCTGAGATGATCCAGAGTCACTGGGTTCTTCCCCTTGAGTGTAAGTTTCACTGTCTTCAAATGCGTATTCATACTGATATCCACACCTGTTAAAACAAGTAAAGTAACCAATCAAAACCAGCTATTTATTTGAACACAACCCATGTGGAAGCGTGCATCCAAATCAAGATTATAACCTATCTAAGAAGTTTAAGTTAAATCTCTTAATTTATCTCTACAAGGCAGTCCAGTCACAAAAGGCTGAAGCTTTTTCAACCTTTACTGTATGATATTACTCAATAAATAATGAGCTCCTTTGGAGACTTATAATACAACTAGAGCTGTTTTGCAGATATATTTATATTAGCTATGCATGTAGAGCAATGGTCGTATTTTTCATTACAAACAATGTCTAATGTTCGAAAATCCATAATAAGCTTTCAATGTCTTTTACGTGAGCATCAAACATAAAAGCATATTCTTGACATTCCAAATTTTAAACTCGAACGTCCTGCAGATACTCTGAAGCTCCTGCTTAGCTAAGGAATTGATTATCATGCAATACATGGAAGTAATCATGCTGCTCATGCAGATTACGTGCTGAAAATGGCATCCATAGTTCAGAGGTAAAGCAAAACTACATCCCAACTATCAGGAGCCCAATGCTGAGCACACTCATAAGCTCAGTCTCCGATTCTCTGAGCCAGCAACTTTAAAAGAAAAACAGAAGCATCTTGATATACACAACAGATTTTGACAAATGTTTGTTCTCAGCATAAAGGATAAGAATTCCCCAGGAAATTCCCTCTGTCATAAATCACGATGATATTAATGACCCGGAAAATGAACATATATACTAATACTATAATAATCTATTGTGGAAACCTTTCAAAACTGGGTTCTACAACTAGGTTATAATAACAATGGTCTTAAACAATCCCGACCTCTTCAGATGTAAGTGTACCCAATACCATGTAAGAAAATCATTCAAGTATTCTCGAACTCTAGATAGTTGGACATATCTTGGTCACCGAGAAATCTATGCAGGTAGAAAAACTATAATTACTGAGCACTCCAAAACATTTCATATGCAATGTACACAAAACACTTATACTGGATAAGACATTAACAACTCAACAAAATTAGACTTAATTGCATCCCTAGTAAAATCCAAACTCGCACGGATTCAATGTTTGGGCAATGCTTCCACATGGTCGATTTATACGAAATGGTAGCACCGGATGAGCAAAACCTTAATTCAGAAACCTCCAGAGGAAACAAAGCTCCAATCTTATGCTCCACAAAGAGAACAACAAATTATGCATTCCATGGTTCGCTATAAAAATTGAAGTCTTCGTACGCAGTATAATTGATACGAAACCGAAATTAAACCTAAGCAAGAGCCACTTCTTCTATAAACACGAAAATCAAAACCTAATCCAAGTAAAAACCCTAGGGTTTAATTAAACCCTAGTATGCAAAAACCTCACCTAATTCAACAAATTAGAAAGAGAGTAAAGCCAGGAAAGGAGAGGTACCCGTGATGGTTCCGTGCACAACGGTGCCGTTTTTGAGCTCGATCGACACTGTCTCGTTGTTCAACTTCATCAAAAACCTGCAAAATTTCCCAAAAAAACATAAAAAAAAAGCGTATCAGTACAAAATCAACGGCGCTGTTAACCGAGGAAGAAGAGGAATTAGGGTTTTCAGAGGAAGACGAACCTGACGAGCTTCATTGTGGCGAGAGAGAGAAACGACAGCTAGGGCTTCGAAGCTTCAACCAAACAAACGAAGCGGGAGAGTGAAGGAGGGGGATCTGTCTGTGTGCCGCACAGGAAGATTTAACTTTAGGGCTCGAGATCGTGGCAAAGGTCTTTTACTGCACATGATACGGTGACGTTTTGTAAACGACTGACCGGGCCGCAAGATGGGCTTATGTGGACCCATTAATGTTAAGTTGATTTATGAAATTCAAGCCCAAAACATGAATGACTCAAAATTTTTTAGAAAAAATTATTCAATTTTGATTTTCTTTGAAATTTGGTTGAAAAATACACTTTCACTCTTTCAAGTGATATATATCTTCAAATTAGAGGGACTTTCGATAAAAATTTTGATTTGAACTGAGACTAATAAGTAACTTAACTACAATTATCAAAATTTTAAAATATTGATGTGCGGCACCAAATTTAAGGACAACATTGATCAACTTTCAAATTAAATACCAAAATAATGAGTTAAGTCAATTTATGATGAAAACTGCACATGAGTAAGAAGACATATTACTGGCGTTACATAGATGATTTGTGAGGCCATCTATCCATTTTTCCTAGTAGAGGATGTTGAATATTTATCAATGTTTTAGGCTCGTTTGAAAGTGATTTTAAAATGATTGAAAGCCCTTTTGGAATCAATTCTTAGTAAAAATGTAAGTGAATATTGAAAAAACACTTTAGGTGCTTTTGGAATTCAAAAACAATTTCACCAAAAGCGCTTTCGGTCATTTTAAAAGTACTTTCAAACGAGCCCTTACTTTTTGGTACAATTAGGTTGATAATTTTTTATTTCTGGAGGGTATGCAAATTAAATTTAACTAATGCAACCGAAAATTGACTAAATGGAGAAGAAAAATGTTTCAAAAACCATTTTTTCCATCAAAGTTTTTGGAAATAGAGTTAAGTAAATAGGATCTTCCAAAAAAACCAAGTATAGTGGCGGTTCCTCAAGCTTTATAAACGGAGCGTTTTCATTGAAACCGTTTAATTTGTTGGCTCTCTCTCTCGATCTCTCTCTCTCTCAACTTGTCTTTCTCAAGTCAGTCTGATCCATCCATCCAAACCCAAAACCCTAATTACTGTCCGAGTCCCATCGATTCAGCAGATTGCAGTAACCCTAGTCAAATGGTAACGCCCACAGATCCACATCACTCTTTAAATATGCTTTATCTTCAAAATCCCAAGCTCTCAAAAAAAAAAAAAAATCCCAATCCCAAAAAGTGAAATTAAAGAATGTAGAAAGAAAAAAATTGGGATTTAATTTTGTTAATCACATCATTTCGATTTTGTTAATTGATTCATTTGTTGGGTTGTGCTTAATTTTTAATTAGGATGGAGAGGAAAGAAGATTGGGATTCAAGAGAAAAAGCCCATATCAGGATTCTGGGTTTCAGAACAGAAATCATCATCAAGCTTTTGATAGGCACATGCTTCCTGAAGGTAGGCAATGTTAACACTGATTAGTGATTGGATTAGTGTGATTGCTAATCATGGATTAATCATGTTTTGTTAGTAGTTAATCGAGTTTTCTCTCGCGGTTGTGTAGGTTGGGTTGGTTGCCCTGCATATGGTGGAGAAATAAGTTGTATAATTCCATCAAAAGTACCTCTTGGTGAGTCTTTCAATGACCATATTGCTGGTGAAACATACACTCCAAAGCAAGTCATTCATCAGCAAAGACTGCTAGGAAGAGAAGTAATTATAATCCTATTTTTTTCGTAAAGTACTCTACTTATCTTGTATGATGTTGTTATGCTGATTGATTTTTTCGTTTTCCAGCTCGGTTTAGTGATTGATTTAACGAACACTACTCGTTACTATCCCCTTTCGGATTGGACAAAAGAAGGCATTCGCCATGTTAAGGCAAGTGTATTTGTGTTTCTGGTCCTAGTTAGTGAGGTAGCTTTACTTCTTTACTTATGCCCTTAAATTTGTCTACACCAGATACAATGCAGAGGAAGGGATTCCGTACCCGATAATGCAGCTGTAGATAAATTTCTCTATGAGGTGAGCTGCCTTTGCGCTAGTTTTATGAATTCATGGGACCCAATTGAAAGTCGAAAGGGAATATGTCTGTGATTTTGTGACTCTTTTTTGCATAGGTATCACAATTTTTCTCCCATAGAAAAGACCCAATGAGGTATATACTTGTCCACTGTACGCATGGGCATAACCGCACGGGTTTCATGATTGTTCATTTTCTTGTACGCAACGAATCAATTTCAGTTACCGAGGTGAGTAATTAGTTGTGTGGTAGTTACTTTTTGTTCTCATTGAATCTGTGCTATGATTCAAAAAACATTCATTACATCTTTCTGGACTGACCATTCTGCAGGCAATAAATATATTTGCCAGGGCACGTCCTCCAGGGATATACAAACAGGACTATATTGATGAACTGTACAAGTTTTATCAAGAACGAAAGCCGGAATCAGGTGTTTGCCCTCAAACTCCAGAGTGGAAGAGAGTTTCCGATCTTGATGACAAAGCTGATGCTGTGATGCATCAGGAAAATGTATGTATTGTTAAATATTTTACTAGTTCATCGTGTTCTGCTTTTAGCAGAGGAGTTTTTTTCTTGTTTAAGTACCGAACTGGATGCTTGATGTCCTTGGCTGTCATACCACTTTTCAGTTTAAATGCTTATATGCAAGATTATTTGTTAGAACTGTGCTTGTGATATCCATTGTTTTCAATGATGGAATTTAAACTGCAGTACATGCGAAAATAATATGTTGGTAGTTGTGTATGTGTCTGCATGAATTGAGATTGCATTTTCCTGGTAATACAAAATGCCTTAAGCTCAGGGAATCGTAGTGATGCATGACAAATTAATTTACCAATGACTTTTCCTTTTTCTAAATATTTTAAAATGATGTAATTAGAAGGGAAGCCTGAGTAGATTTTTTAGTTTTAACACTCATACTTAATTGTGTGGAACTGGAAGCATTATGTGTGTTGTTGCTGATTGTGACTGAAAGTGGACTTTTCCCTTAGATTAATTTTTCTTCTTTTGAATGTATCAGGAGAATCATGTGAGAAATAAAGCAATGACGATTGATGATGTTTTGGGTGAGCGAATACCGTTTAACCAGCAAAAATCATTGCAAGAAGCTGTTTATGATGCACTCAAGATGGATAGAAGGGTAGACACTCGATTCTAGTGCCTTGTGTTATGATTTGTATATTGGAATGTGAACATTTAAATGCTTTCTTCTTCATTATGTTGCTGTTGTTATATTCTGATAAACTTATTTCTGGCAATGTCTTCAGGGTAAAGGGAATTTACAATTTCCTGGGTCGCATCCTGTTTCGCTCAACAGGTTTGCTCTAACAGTAGCCATATCAATGATAGTTCTGTACTTCTAGTGGTTTTAACTCTTTTCTTTTTAGCATTACAAACTGAAGGTGGCTTTTTCAGTTAAGTAATTTAACTGGACGAATGAAGTTATCATTGAAGATGTATAAACGTGGATATTTTTAGTTTGCCATTAGGAAATTCGGTAACCAATTTTAGGTGAATGAAATTATCGTCGAAAATATGTTTTTATGAATGGACAGCTGATTTCTTAGCCAATTTCCGTTTTGCTTATAAATTCAGTTTTACTAATTTTTTGGCACTTAAATTTGCTAACCAGTTTGCAATGCAATCTATAGATTAAAAGGGTATAGAATATGTTATGGTTTTGTAGTGAATAACATCTGCGCAACATGGGTAATTCCAGATCTTACTTTTTAGTTGGTTCAGGCTGGAGACTAATTGTGTGAAATATTTTTAAAGGCGTACTATCATTTTAAAGCTACTTGTTTTATGGTTCATACAACGCTAACAGTTCAGTACTTTACATTGATCTTGCCTCCATTTCCAAAGTTTCAATATCGTTTTGTCCTCTGTAGGGACAACCAACAACTGTTACGGCAGCGCTATTACTATGCCACATGGAAAGCTGATGGAACACGTTATATGATGCTAATTACATGGGACGGCTGTTACTTGATTGATAGGAAATTTTTTTTCCGACGGGTTCAGATGCGGTTCCCTTGCAAATTCTCAAATAAGGTGTGTATGTACTTGCAGTTTTGAAACATGGAACACATCTAGTTTGATGTGAAGTTATCCGTAAATGACTTCCTCCTATGTTTGTAATTATTCTTCTTAAGGTTATTCCTGAGAAGACTCACAACTTCACATTACTTGATGGAGAGATGATAATTGATACTGACCCAAATACTCAAAAGCAAGACCGAAGATACCTCATTTATGACGTCATTGCAATCAACCAAGTCTCTCTCGTAGAGGTTAGATATATGATAATGCTGTGGGAATCTGTCTTGAAAGGGTCCCCTCCCACTTCTTTTTGTTCGGATTGTTAAGATTTATTTTTTATGAATTCATTATAAGGATACTTCAATTTATTGATAAAAATGGTAATAAAAAATGATCCAGCTGCCATTCCATGAACGGTGGAAGATGCTTGAGAAAGAAGTGATCGAGCCTCGAAATATGGAACGGGATACTCTTTCCAAGAGTGTAGAGCCTTATTACAGATATGACTTGGAACTGTTTGGTGTATGTATACTAACAATTAGAGATTACACTAAATGTTTTTGATTGTCCATATTCTGTTAAGATTGGTGATTTACTTTGTTATAGATGTTCATCAGGTGAGGAGGAAGGGTTTTTGGTTACTATCTACGGTCACCAAGCTTTTGAGGAAATTCATTCCTGGGCTTTCACATGCATCAGATGGTCTGATATTCCAGGTGATTGAGGGGTGATTTTGTGGTTATATCGTCTTATAAAAATAACTTATGTGATTATATGTGGATTCTGAACAATGGAAACAAGTAATTTGGTAAGTTTAACAAGGTTCAAAATTGTGTTTGATACTGAATTGCCTGTTTCGTTTTCTCACATTAACCTTTTGGCTGCTGTTTGGGACTAGCTGAGCTGATTTGTACTCCCGTGAAGTAATTTGTTTGTTCTGCTTTACGTCAAAAATTCTTTATCAGTTTGATATTTGATTTTCCTATGATGAAAACTGAGGTAGTGTAGTATTGCTACTTGTAAGAATAAGAATATTGCAAGCTGTGCACTTCCAAATCTAGAAAGTATAAAAGGGTTACTGAGTTCTATAGTTCATACTTCCATGATGGAATGTTAAGATAACACCAGATTCTAGAGCGCAATTTGTTGACGATCCATCTTTTTCAGGGCTGGGACGATCCGTATGTACCCCGCACGCATGAAGGTCTTTTGAAGTGGAAGTTTCCTGAAATGAATTCAGTTGATTTTCTCTTTGAGGTTATATGATGACTCTTTCATTCAAACAAACTGCACTTTGTCTTATATTAATTTAGTTTATTGGTTGCAGGTTACAGTTTTCTCTTACACTCTCATCGGTATGAACTTATAGATGATAAGCTAAAAAGAGTTTTGTGTTGACAGTTGGGAGTTGATGGCCGTGAGCTACTTTTTCTGAATGAGCGCGGAAAGAAGAAGCTAATGGGAGGCTATAGGGTTGTTTTTAAAGGTCAAGTTTTTGAACATTTCTCTATTTCTTTTGTCTTTACTATCCGGTTTTGGTTATCATAATTGTAAAGCTTAGACATGCATAATGGGCGATGTTTTAGTTCCAGCTCCAAGTGTCTGGAGCTTTGGTACTGAACTGCAGGATTCTGCATTCTCGTCAATCATAATTTCATAATTTGGTTTTTAATGAGTGTAAAACTGGATTAATTAATACTGCAGTAGCTCCCTAGTTTTCAGCTTAACATGGAATCTAATACCTTGGTGTTCCAAATTCAACTTGCAGATGAATTGGACCCTGCTGCTTGTTCGGGGAAGATTATAGAGTGCGCGTGGGATGCGAAGGGAAATGTGTGGTTGTGTATGCGGATTAGGCCGGACAAATCAACCCCAAATGAGTTCAATACCTATAAGAAGGTACTTATATCATGTGGCAATGTTTTGTTTTGTTCTGTTTTTTTTTTTTCTGAAATCAGTGTTTGTTTAGGACTAATGAAGCTGTGTTCTCGTCCCAAACAGGTAATGCGAAGCATAAACGATAATATTACGGTGGAAGTGTTGTTAGAGAAGATTGAGGAGATTGTCCGGCTACCCATGTACGCCGACCGAATACGCAACGATATTAAGGCCCACGAGCACACATCTTCTTCCCGGCGCCGGTGATTTGGGGTGCCCAAATAAACATACCACCAATTAAAGGTCACAAGAAAGGGGACAGCAAATTCAGTGCAACCCTAATTTGACCAACCACCTGATTATGTGGTTTATGTTTTTGTCATCATAGCACATTATCAATTTGTAATCATGATTAGCAAAAGCATCATAGTTGTTTTGTTGCTATAGATCCATAGTGTACAATGTACATTAGCAAACTGTTGACCAATCAATTTATTCATTTGTTGATTACTGGTTTCTAATTAGTGCAATGTTGATTGATTATCGGTCCATTTTCTTTTTACTTCGTATTAATTGATTTAACCAAGTGGAGATTATTAGGCGTATTCGATAGACATTTTTTTTGGGTTTTCGCTAGTCAAGACCTAATTTTGCCCAAAAGGGACTAATAATACTGCAACACTTGTCCGCTTGTTTTAAAAAAAAAGCCTTTCCAACAACTAAACAAGTACGATATTTTTTAAATATTTTGAATTGACATAAACTCAACCGTCCGTAGGTTTTAAAAATAAAACGACATGTATTGCAGTATTTCCGATCTTTCCCAAAGTAATCAAGACCAAAGCATTTTCCTTTCTAGAAAGTTTACAATTGTGTACTAATTATTACAATAGGAGTGCTATTATTTGATATTGTCAATTTCTCAACGAATGACATATTAGGATAGGAAAAAAAGAGAAATTTTCGACGTTTTTTCTCATACTACACACTCTTATTTATTTATAATCTTTGATTTCCTTTGATTTTATTTAATCTAAACACTAAAAATAACTAAGTTGTGTAGAGAGAGAAAATAGTGAAAATCAGTTCCAAGTAAAAGTTGGGTGAAAAATATTTACTCTCTTTCATTTACTCTCATTAGCACTATTTTAGCGAAGGAAAGGGGCTTCGCTAAAACCACATCCCATTAGCACTCGGAAACACAGAAAATTAAATGAGAGAGAGAGAGAGAGAGTAAACCGATCCCTATATATATTCCTAAACGAGCTACCGTTTTGTGCTTTTGGCAAAACTTGGCAAGTCTTTCTGTTTCTTGAGACTCACGTCTTTGTGTGTTCCTTGTTGTGTGCGTCGCAGAAGAAGAAGTATTCGACGACAATGGTGAAGTCAGCTCCGAGCAGAGAGGGCGAGGAGCAGAAAAACAATCGACCCAAAACTTCGATGAAGCCGTATCAACGAACTGGGTTCAAGAAGACGAAGAAATCGAGCAAGGGTTTTGAGAACGACGGCGAGGGTTTTGAAATAATGTTTGATCTCGAGGAGTTTATGCCAGAGTTGCGTGAGGGTTTGGAAGAAGAAGAACCTACTTCTACAGTGATCGATCCAATTGTCGAAGCCGCTGCTGACGACGGTATTGATAATTTTCTGTGCGACAACGTCGATTTCATGGCGGAGGACATCTTTTGCGACGTTAGTTTTGAAGGGGTTGCTGCTGCTGCGGACTCATCGTCGTCAAGCCTTGAGGCGTTGATGGACAACGTTATTGCTGATTACTTGACGGAAGTGTTTGATAATTCCAACAGCAACGAGAGTCCCGATCAAGTCCAAAGCCGCCAAGATGTTGATGAATTGTTGGAAAAATATATTGTTTTTCCTTAATCCGTTTTTTTTTTTTTGGTACTTTGTTTTCAATTTCTATAATTCAACTTCCTAAGGATTTATGCATGAGCTGTTTCGAGATGAAAGGGGGAATTTCTTGGGCGGCTTGTGCTTCAAAGCTTGAGGGTTTGGTAGCTAGCTAGACATGGCGGTTTTTTGGCCCAAGAGCCTTACCCACAAAAGCTCTGGAGGGAGAGGTCAGCTTGGTCCAATCCTCAATGATACTAGGTTCATGCTGAATTCAGTTTCTAAGGTGAAGCTCCGACATTAAACACGAGGCTAACCGCGTTGCTCATAGACTTGCCCGGCATGGATTGAGACTGTGGTTCAAGATGTCGTTTGGTTTAATGAACCACCCGATTTGATTGTTGATTTGTTATTAGAGGATATTCATATTCTGTAATTTTGTGCAGGACACTATTTTTCCCTTCGTCCAGGTTGGTTTGAGGAATCACCCGATTTGATTGTTGATTTGTTATTAGAGGATAGTTATGTAGTTTGGTGCAGGAAACTCTTTTTCCTTTTGTCTGGGCTAAAATCTCTGACAAAGTTTTATCGAGACCCAAATAAATGCACCATATTCTGATTGTATTCGCTATATTAATGACTATTGTACTTATTCAAAAAATAAATAAAATCAGTTTGATAGCTAGTATTGAGAATCTGGGTAAAGTTTTCAATTGTTTCACTGGTTTAATTCCTGTGCCAATTGATTCAATTGGGTATTATTTCTTCATGGAAAAAAAATGTTGACTATTAACTAAACATCAACATACATATGGTTCTGTATAATCCGTTTATGGGTTGAATGGTCAAGACATCACATATTGTAATTAGGAAACAGAGGACTTGAAGTTTATATAAAAAAGAAAGGCCAAATTATATTAGGTATTATCGTTTACGTATAGTTCCTATGGCTCTTTCACTTAAGAACTTGTAGTTTCAATTTGACCTACAATCAAGGGTGTTCAAGATGCAATCAACCACGTTCAAACCGACTGACAGAGACGGAGCTAGAAATTTTTCTTAATAGAGACTATCTGAGGATAAAATAAGGTTAACAAAGAAGAATAATGCTAGAATGTTCATGTTTAAATTTCTTATACCACCAACACCAAATTAACAAATGAAATGTACTTTTAAATGTAATATAGTAAAAATAAAAAAAATGATGATTCTGATATTACACTAATTGAAGAAAAGGTACCCATGTGTTACATATTTATCTACACTAAACCCATCATGTGGCAAATACAATCACAACTAGAAGTGTAATTTACTTGTAGATTTGATGTGTAAATGTGAATAGTGTGAATAACCTTCTTTACAAATATTAGCTTATAAGTAAGGTTAAATATGGATAACTACCTAACGTTTTGAAGTGATTTTAAATTGATATCATTTTTTTGAAACATTTTATATAACTACTTAACGTTTTGAAATTGAAAATCGGTTAGATCACTAGCATTAAATGATGACCTAACTATATGTTAAAGTGAGTTTTAACTTAGGGACCTCCTCTCTCTCTTTTGGGGTTGTTGGATCCATTCATTGCTCCGGCTTGAGGACAGTGCCAGACCTCCCCGCCTCCCATCTGACTCCTCACTATTTCTCCCTCCTACCTCGCCATATCTATGCTTTCTTCCTCCACTCTCCCTCGCTGTCCCCTCCACCTTCTTCCCCGACTTCTTTCCTTTTCAATTTCAGTGTTTTTTCTTTTATTCTTCAGTTGTCCAGCCGCCTTCCTCCCTCAATCTCTTTCCTTCTCCCCACCATTTTGTGAGCGGCTTTCAGTAGCCGCTGGTGGGTCGGATCCACCCGTTGACTCGACACTGGCTGCTTTGTGCAGACAGATCGGATGACACACCTCTTAGGAACAAATTTTGACTACCGTACATGCCAAGGCGAAGGATTTGCCGCTTGAGGCACCTTGGGTGGCGTGGTCGGTTGATGTTCGTCCATTTGGTGTTCATCAAGGGATGCTCCGACGCTTTCCTCGACATGCTCAGTAGCTGCGCCGCTCATACCGCCAGATCTGACGGTCAAGCAGCGTTGGGGACCGAATTTGACGACCACGCAGCCCTGGGTATTGAGATATGGCATTCACATCGGCTTAGGCGATGAGTTTGGTTAATTCTGCTGTTTAGGGCGTTCTGATATGGCAGTGCCGCCGTCATATGACCCAAGATCTGGCTGATGACTGCCTTAGGTGACTAGTCCTGATGGATGCGCCGCCCTAGGCAATGGAATATGGTGTTTGCACCTCCTTGGGCGACCGGATTTGTCGATTCAGCTGCCTTGGTATCTTGTTCACGCTTAAGCAATGATGTACGTGGTATCTTCTTCCAACGATGATACCACGTACATTTGGCGATGACCGGTTATAGATCAATTTCTTGGTCACTAGAGCATTGTCCCTAATTAGCACCTTTGTATCCGTTTGTTTTGATTAATGAAATATCACTCTATCGCTTCGTGTCAAAAAAAGAAAAAAAAAAGAAAAAAAAAACTTACATATATGGAGCTTTGAGTCTCCAAATCTATCATTTTAGCCAAGTAAATTTAGAGTTAACTTGGCTAAAATGGGCCGATTTAAGAGTTTATAACTCAAAATATGGCGATTAGTGAAAACTTGGTTTAGTATTCATTCACGTCATCACTTAAAGTTAATGATACCATCACTTAAATGTTGGTGATCTAACAAATGTCAAATTTCCAAAACGTTAGATAATTATTTAGAATCTTTTAGAAAGTTGAGACCAATTTAGAATCAACTCAAAATGTTAGATAGTTATTCGTATTTATATATAGATATAGATATAGATTTCTCCCCTAAATAAATAGGATTAGTGGGGCCAACTACTCTCAATGGTTACTAGCTACCTTCACCTATATTGACGGATCCAATCTAATTTCAATGATTTGACCCAGAAAAAAAATCTAATTTCAATATAATTTGACTGATTGAATTGCTTCGCTAAATTTCAAATCTAAATTTACTGGTAAGAATCCATTCAAATCCAATCCAACTTAGGGCCAGTTTGAATTTGCTGTGCTTTTAAAAAAAATTGCTTATAAGGCCCCATTTGATATTATTTTTTTTTGCTAAAAACTGCTTCACTTTAAAATTAAGCAGATAAAGTGTTTGGTAAAAATGAAATATACTGCTTATTTTAAAAGTTATGGCATTAAAACATCAACTTTTAAAAGCAGTATGGAGATTGCTTTTAAAAGCTGCTTTCTGCTTTTAAAAGCTGCTTTTATAAGCAGTTTTTTTTTAAAGCACATCAACCCCAAACTAACCCTAAACCTCCATGCTGCTTTTAAAAGTTGTTGTTTTAATGCCATAACTTTTCAAATAAGCAGTATATTTCATTTTTACCAAACACTTTTTATCTGCTTAACTTTAAAGTGAAGCAGTTTTTAGTGAAAAAAAACAATACCAAACGGGGCCTCAATCTAATTAGTTTTATGTTGGAAAAAAAAAAGTGTTGGTTTGGTCAATTACAATTAAATAAAGAAAATTATTGTTTCAACAAATTGCAAAGACGGAGCCATAAATTTTTAGTAGAGATTACTTTGAACGATAAAATAACAATTACAACTAGAAGTGTAATTTTAGATAAAAAACAAACACAAAAAAGAAATTAGAAAATCTTTTATAATTAATTTGATACTCTACGAATCCTTACCCTACTAGGAAATCCCTATATATATATATATACGTACCTACACGGAACAAGCTGCTTTGTGATCTTGGCAGCTCTACTAGCAACTGTTTCTGTTTCTTGGGACTCACGTCTTAATTTTGTGTTTGCTTGTTGTGTGCGTTGAAGAAGAAGACGATATTTGAGGACAATGGTGAAGTTAGCTCCGAGCAGAGACAGCGAGGAGCGGAGAAAGAGTCGACCCGAAAATTCGATGAAGCCGCATCAACGACCGTCGTTCAAGACGAAGAAATCGAGCAAGTGTTCTGAGAATGACGATGGGGGTTTTGAAATAATGTTTGAAATTGAGGAATTCATGCCGGAGTTGTTGGACGGTTTGGAAGAAGAACCTACTTCTACCGTGATCGATCCGATTCTCGATGCCGCTGATGATAAGTTTTTGGCCAACAACGTTGATTTCATGGCGGAGGAGGTTAGTTTTGACGGGGTTGCTGCAGACTTATCGTCACTAAGATTTGAGGCATTGATGGACAACGTCATAGCTGATTACTTGACGGAAGTGTTTGATAGTTCCAACAACAACGAGAGTCCCGATCGAGTCAAAAGCAGCGAGATGTTGATGAATTGTTGGAAAAATATATTGGTTTACCTTAATCGATCGACATGAATTATTAATCCCGTTGTTGTAGTGTTTTCTGGTACTGTACATGTCTTCAATTTATGTATTTCCACTGCTACTGTTTGTTGTGATCTAGTTTTTTTTTTTTTTTTTTTTTTTGAACTGAAACGATGCGAATTATCATTGATAAGAAGCAGGAGCAGTACAAAACTGTCTAAACATAATTACAATCTAGTTCTTAATTAATCTTTTCGTACTCTTGATGATTTCAAATGTTAAATCCATTCTGATATTAAGTATTTTTTTTCAAGATCTTTAGTTAATTCTTGATTTGTTTCACTGGTCTAATTGGCTGGCAATTACTTGTAAATGGAATTTTACCCAAGTTAAGACATTATATTGTTCACCTGTGGACTTACCACTAACAATTCAGAAGTTCGTTTGACTTGGCTCCTATGTTTTTGTAACAAAATTTACAACTCAACAATTGTTCATAAAATATATTTTAACTTGGGTACGCTCAAATATGATCCGGACAAATATTGAATTGTTGTACGCTTATTTGATTAAGGGAAAAGAGAGTGAGAGGGAGAGGGTCGGCGACATTGAGAGAGAAAAGAGAGAGTTTGAGACTTCTGTAGTGTGATTTCTCATCACTTAGTGCATTTATTTATAGTAAACATAGTGGGCTTCCTTGTCTTACAACTTACAAACAATACAAAGTCTAATAGAAAAGATATAGAACACAATCACATTTCTAATTAGATTAGAACTGCAACATGAATTTAATTTTCTCAAGACATATATGGAGCTTTGAGTCTCCAAATCTACTATTTAGCCAACAAATCTACCCTTTAACAGAAAAACTTAATAAAAAATAAATAAAACAATAAAAACAGGTAATATTTTTGGTGTGAAAAACAAATTAAATAGCAAAACTAGCTAGTCCCACACAAAGTCTTGTTCGCTGGACATCATCAATTAAATGACGGAGCCCTTTTTCCTGAAACCATAGCCCATTAGGAAATAAAAAATAAAAAAATAACAAAAATTAATTAGATACTCCACGAATCCTTACTCTACTAGGAAATCCCTATATATACCTAAACGGTGCAAGCTGTTGTGTGCTCTTGGCAATCTCTTTCTGTTTCTTGAGACTTGCCTCTTAATTTTGTGTTTGCTTCTTGTGTGCGTTGAACAAGAAGAAGATATTTGACGACAATGGTGAAGTCGGCTCCGAGCAGAGACAGCGAGGAGCAGAAACAGAGTCGACCCAAAACTTCGATGAAGCCGCATCAACGAACTGCGTCCAAGACGAAGAAATCAAGCAAGGGTTTTGAGAATGACGACGGGGATTTTGAAATAATGTTTGAAATTGAGGAATTCATGCCGGAGTTGTTGGAGGGTTTGGAAGAAGAAGAACCTACTTCCACCGTGATCGATCCAATCGTCGATGCCGCTGCTGATGGTATTGATAAGTTTTTGGCCGACAACGTTGATTTCATGGCTGAGGACATCTTTAGGGACGTTAGTTTTGACGGGGTTGCTGCAGACGCCTTGTCACTAAGCTTTGAGGCGTTGATGGACAACGTTATTGCTGATTACTTGACGGAAGTGTTTGATAATTCCATCAACAACGAGACTCCCGATCGAGTCGAAGGCGGCCAAGATGTTGATGAATTGTTGGAAAAATATATTGGTTTTACTTAATCGATCGACATGAATTATTAATCCGATGTAGTTGTGTTTTCTGGAACTGTACATGTTTTCAATTTATGTATTTCCACGTGCTATGGATTTAAGAGTTATTTTAGTTAGCAGTACTGCTACTGTTTGTTGTGATCGAATTATTAATTAATCTTTTCGTATTGTTGATTATTTCAAATGTTAATTTTTGGTATTAAAGATCTTTGGTTAATTTTTTATTTGTTAAACTGGCCTAATTGGCTATTACTTCTACTGTTCTACATGGGGTGAATTTTACCCAAGTTAAGACATCATATTGTTCATCTGAACTTCCCACTAACAATTCAGAAGTTCGTTTGGGTTGGCTTCTATATTTTTGTAACAAAAATTACAATTTTTTAAAAATATATTTAAACGATTGTATTGTTTAACCTTTGGATCTCATCCACGACCTTCTTTTAGCTTTTAGAAGATTGTAAAATAAAGGCCCAATTATATTTATTTGGATAATTAACTTCCGGATTTCATCTGTGATTAGGGGTGGGCATCAGATGGGTTAGTTGGATTGAACTTCAATACGTTGCCCAATCTAATGGATTTGGGTTGACATTGTTGAAACCCATTGCCACTCAAGAAAATGAGCAAACTAACTCACCCAAACCATTCTTAGGCGTTTTGGGTTGGGCATGACAAGTTGGAATTAATTGTTTTCTTTTTTATTTTTAATGTGTGTATGAGTGACAATTATTCCAAAATTCATGTCATATTAAACTTCACCATGTGAATTTGTAGATGTTACTTAATAATTAAATTTCATTATTAAAACAAAGTACAATCAGTAAGCAAGTGCATTTAACAACTATTAAATTTTATGTATGTCTATCTAATATACATATATGTTTAATAAATGTTGACATTCGGGTGGGTCAGATTCGATCGAGTTAATAATACTTCAACCCAATTTAACCCACTTATTGAACAGGTCGTCGAGTTTTTACTCGAAAATAAAATTTTAGAGTTTATAACCCAACTCAACCCAACCCATTTCAATTGGGTTGGTCTAGTTAGTTGGTAAACCGACTAAATGTCCTCCCCTATATGTGACTATCAATTTCTTCGCCTAAAAAGAAAGGCCAAATTATACTTCTAGTCTATGTAGTTCTGTGAATCTTTCACATATTAGCAATTGTACTTTCAACTACTTTTCCGGAGGAAAGGGAAACAAAAAAAAAACTAGGTCTAAAACAACCCAATCTAATTCTGATCACGGATTTGATTGGATCCCTAAATTCCAAAACTTGGATCAAACATTTGATTTGTTGGTAAAAATTTTATCAATTCCAATAATACAAAAGAATTGAGATCAACTTACATAAAACTAATTTACTTTCGTATAATTCATTCAATAATACAATGTTATGTGTTGAAAACTTTATAATGTCATTGTTTTATTAAACCGAAATGTCACGATTGATTGCCGTAAACTCATTATATACAAATCGTTCTAAAAAAGATGGTCAATCACTATTGAAAAATATAGCATTATTGTTTGTACGTACAAAGTGCTAAGGCCACCTAATTCTGTTGGGTAAACTAAAGCTTAAACTTTATTCTCTTGGGTAATAAAAACAAATAAAAACGGGAAATTAATTAGAACAGCGCGTGCAATTAATAAGAGAGAGAAACGAATGCGACAAAAAAATAAAGGGTAAGTGTTGATACTTAGGTGCTACGAATCCGATTTTATTCGATTCCCAAACAAAACTCTAAATTTTCCCCTTCAGCTTTGGATTAATTAATGAAATATACTCATCCCCTGCTGCAATGGAGTTCAAAATTTTAAAATTTTATTCCCTTCTTTCCTTAAACCAAATTAACATACGAACCATAAGAACAAGCTTAATTTGCTTCAGTCAGTGAACTGACACCCACTGAGATTAGGGAAAAAAAAATCAATTTTTTACTTTTAGCATGAGGCAGATTTAGAGATATTTTCAAAAATTCACTAGGATTCCTATCAATCTTTCAATCTATATATTTACCAGAACCTTCCTTGGTTTTTTTTAACAAGCTCTTCAACATTCAGCTCTTCAAATTCTCTCTGTTCTCTGTTTTCCTCGGTTTTTCGATGACTTTCTCCTCGTTCGATTGCCTGCGAATGGAAGGACAGAAGGAGAACCGGAAGCGCAAACAACCGTGCGAAATCAGTTCGCTGTGCCACAAAAGACACCAGACGCTGCATAACAAAGCTGAGGACCTCGAGGAGATCGATGCGAAGGTTTGCATTGTTTCTTATGATGTCGATGGTAATTTAGGGGTCTGGCCGGAAGACGAGCGCAAGGCTCGAGCCATCATGATGAAGTTCAAAGAAGCTGATGAGAGAGCAAACTTATCAAAAATGCGTAGAAGAACGGAGGTCAGGATTTTGGATACGTTGGGAGGCAAGATTAATAAGATGAAAGGAAAAAAGAAGGGTAATATGAAAGGAAAAAAGAAGGATTTCGAGGGTTTTGATGATCCCGGCGAGAAGGGTTTGGCAATGTGGGACGATGAGCATTTAGGGAAGCTGGGTGAGTTGCAAAGGGATTCGTGGTGGTGTATAACTAGGGTTATGAAGAGCAATATACAAACTGCGGATGAGATGGTTCAATCATTACTTGGGGGGCAAGCAATTCAGCCTTATAATTTCAACAATGTTATGGCCACCACTCCAAAATTCTCAGTAAATTCTGGACCAGCCGGTCCAAAGTTGCCAATTTCCGGAGATAATTATCACCACCAAAATCGTATTGTTAGTGTTGATAATGTCGGATTTTCTTCTGAAGTTGGGAGTGATGGTCGTGGCGATGAAAATAATGCTTGTACGTATAATTCATGGGGGAATTATATTAATTTGGGGGATGATTTTAATTATGGGGATTTTGGTGATATGGGGGAGAAGATTAACAATAATGATTATCAGCTTGATAATTATAATCCTCCATTGTTGGACTCTTTTGCAGAAAGCTCCAATATTTACAATGAGAATCAGTCAGATTATGAGGCAGCGGACAACCTTGCTGCTAATTTGATGGGATTTGAGAGGTGTGCTGAAAATAATAATGTCAATGTTGGCAGTATTATTAATCCACCACAAACCCTAACTAGCTCATGGGGTATGGATTTAACTCACGTTCATCAACCAATGATATCCAAACGTCAGGAGGCATTGCCGTTTTCAGTCTGGCCACAGTCCTTGCAATATGCTCAGATGTCCAATGTTTTTTAGAAGCACATATGATTGGTACGTACAATCAATATAACTATAGTATTACTCTTATCTAACAATAATTTAATTTTGATTCACAAAACTGACACACTCGCTGATACATTCTCTAATATAGACGCGACCATGTGGAACTCACATGTATTAGAAAAAGTTGTGTGTGTCTAAATAAACATTAATCGTTATCTAATTTTGTTCTTTAAATATGTTTTTTTAATCATTGGACATCATTAACTAATTTTCTGTTCATTCAATATTTTGTAGGATTCATGTTGCTGCAGCAAGATACCAATTAAGTGGATTTCCCTTGACATCATGAAGAGGAGCAGCTACCACTTAATTACTTTCTAGCTTTGATCAGCTTATTAATTCCATAGTTAACTGGAAGGGAAGAGACATAATTAAGAGCATGTAGCTAGAAGAATGAACTAAATGTTCCAATTAGCGTTAATTGTCTGATTTTGTTTTAGATATATATTCAAGTTTTAACTATGCTAAATATTTATTGTGGATCATGAAAACTTACTTATTGACTGCAATTTTATTTTTTTGTGAGAAAATAGCGATAATGTATTAAGTTGTTAAAAGAAACCAACAATCCAATACAAATTGAAGGACCAATGACCTAACTTAATTACGTATAGTGAAGGATTAAGCGAGCTGTATCCTTAAGCGAGCTGAATTACATCATGGTTCAGTTGCTGAATTACTATTTCAGGCCATTGTCACCGTAAAAATCTTTCCTTCTAAAAATAATGTAAACTTAAATATTACAATTCTCGAATAAACCATTAGATCTAAGATCATGAGACTCTTCAAACCACGTAATGCAATTACCTATATGCAAGGCAAAGCGAATATGACGATGACAAATTTGTAAGAGTGGTTCTTTGTACACTCAAGTTCGTTTCTGGACACTCATCAATTTTATTTTAAAAAAAATGACTCTTATACTCATATATAAAATTACCACAAAGGGTTTAGTGATTTCTAAAGGAAAATAATTTTTTTTTGGGACACCCATAGGGTTTTGAAACAAGAATGATAAACTTCGCGAATGTTGAATTTCATTTTACCGTGCTCATCTGAACTTCACGACTATTGAAGCAAACAAATTGCTTCATATCTTCCAATAAAAGACAGCAAACAAGACCCAAACCCGCAAGAACAAAAGATAATCATCTTCTCCAATTGATTCAGGGGCTTTCCATCAGGGCCGGCCCTGACTTTTTGGGGGCTATAGGCAAACAAAAAAATGGAGCTCCTGGCCAATAATCGGCTAATAGCAACAATAAACCATAATAGCACACTCTAAAAAGTCCAAAACAGATTGAATCTGAACAAATAAAAATGAAGAAAACTGAAAACCAAGACGAGACAGAGCACATACGACACAATATCAATAACTGGAAATAAAATCAAGAAGACAATTGGACAAAACCAAAATATTCTCACGTTTGTCCCTACACACATATACTATTATACTGATATAATATATAACTTAATTTTTTTTAACATACATATTATATTATTATATGTAAACACGTACAGAATTTTGGAGCTCCTAAATTTGAGGGCTCTAGGCAATGGCCTATCCGGCCTATAGCCAAGGCCAGCCCTGCTTTCCATTTTTGAAAGACTTGACTACCACTGCTCTACAATGGGAATTCGATGAACTCGCAACCTCCACTCTCGTGAGTCTTCTATGGCTAGTTTCCAAGCACCGCCCAATAAAACGGTCACCGATGATGGGATGAAGAGATCCAAATATATCGAAGCTCCATTGTTGAAGCGAAGCCGGTGCCATAATTCTAGTGAGACTTGAAGGTTGTGGTTTATTGATCCCCTAAATTAGGGACAACACTGCTTGGGTCTTGCCGTTGCTTGGTTTAATCCCAATCGCACTAGCCATCTTTCCCGATGAGATAAGATCCCCTTTTAGACTACATGGATTGAAGCCCTAGGTTTTTTTTTAATTAATGATATTGTAGTGCTTGGTCTCCTCATTGTTCCTTATATTGCATCTGGTTATAGTGCAAATTTTGATTCATAAAATAAAAGAACCATGCAGTCACATGTAGAATAAAAAGTTATGCCATCATCGGAAATTGCCAAATTGAAGAGAAAACCTTCATAATCAATACAAGAAAAGTGGGTGTCCAAAGAAAATGAAAATTGGGTGTCCACAGAAAAATAAATTCATAAAAATAAAAGAAGGGTATTCTTGGAAGTTTAGTAAATTATTTTGGGTGTCCAAAGAAATGTGTGAGAGTAAATTGGGTGTTCAGAGAAACAAATGTGTCCAGAGACGAAACTTAGGCGTACACAGAGCTACTCATTCGTAAAAAGAAAAAAAACGAGATTGAGAAACCGAAAATGCGTACAAACTAAATATACATGGTAATAAGTATTACACATTACACCAAAAAAGTAAGACCTATTTGTCGATTTGCCCCCTGAACTTGTATAGAGCTGCCAATTTTTCCCCTGAACTTTAATTTTAGCCGATTATGCCTTGAACTTTTATAAATAGCTAATTTCCCCCATGCTGTTAGATTTTGAAATTTTTTTATCCAATTTTCCATCCATCTTGGTCACGTAGACAACACATGGCAATTGGGCGCAAAGCCAATAATTTACATCTACTAATTAGACTCTCATGGCTAATTCAAACAGAAAGAGTACAGACTCAACTAGCGGAAGAGAATAAGAAGGAAAAAAAAGTAATATGTTGTCCACATTAGGGATAAAATTATTTTATTGTCCTCAAACATTTGCCATGTGTTGTCCATGTGACCAAAATGGATGGAAAATTGCAAAATCTAACGTTGGGGGGGAAATTGGCAAATTATAAAAGTTCATGGGAGTAATTGGCTAAAATTAAAGTTCAAAAGAGAAATTGACAGCTCTATACAAGTTCATGGGGCATTTAACATCCCGTAAAAAGTTTGTTATAAAATAATTCCCAATGGGATATTTTGGACACATGCGTGTTATTTTGTACACGGGACCGTGTAATTTTTACTGTTTTTGGTGGGTGCACAATACCCAAAAAAGCCAAAATATCTATCTCTCTCATCTCTCTCTCTCTCTCTCACTCAAACCGTATGTGCACAGTGCACATCGTCGAAAACCCGTCGAACTGAGGCGATCCAAAGTCACCACCTTATCCGACTCGACGCCCTGAACTCAACGTTGTTAATCGTTTGTCCAAACTCCCAACTGTTTGACAGAAATCGCACAAGGAAGAACCGAACTTTCCTAGCGATTTTCTCACCATTCCAGACCGAGGTGAGGTTTCTAACTACTACGATTGGATTCCTCTCGTTGAGTAGATGAATTTTTATATGTCATTTTCTTGATTTTGTGACATCCCACATCAACCAACGAAGAGGGGGTGATGTGCCTTATATGTACATGCCCACCTCTATTTAGCACGAGGCCTTTTGGGAGCTCACTGACTTTGGATTCTATCAGAACTCTGAAGTTAAGCGAGTTTAGGCTAGAGCAATCCTAGGATGGGTGACCCATTGAGAAGTTGAGCAAGTTCCCAGAAACAAAACTGTGAGGGCGTGGCCCAAAACGGATAATATCGTGTTACGGTAGAGCTGGTCCGGGATGTGACAATTTGGTCGAGTTTTGACATAGATCAACGAGCTTCAGTAGCTACAGTCTTTCGGGGGAAATACATGCCATTTCCTGAGCTTTTTCAGCCAAACCAAAGGTATATCGTCGTTCTACTCATCTCTAGCTTCATTTTAACGTAAAGAACGTTATGAATGTTTGAAAATTTTTCAGAACCCGGCCACTTTTTCGGCGAGTGCAAAAGGCGGCAGATGGCGGCTCCGGCCACTATAGTGAGTTGCAACGACGATTGGTTCAGACTGGCTTGAACTCGGTCCAAATAAGGTCGAGATGTCAACAACCGGTTCAAACCCAGTCCAGACAGAGTATATTCTTTTAACGCTGTTAGGAATACTCCGTTAGATTTAACGGAGATACTGGAATTTTTCATTAAATCTAACAGCGTTAGTTAGTTGACAGTCAGTTTGACCTAGTGCGTGAGCCGCGCGTGGAGCCACGCGTGAGCTGCGAGTGGGCCTCGCGTGGGGGCTCGTGGGGCACTATTTTCGAATTCCATCGACACGAGGCGACTCGTGACGACGCGTACTACCTAGGGGCAGTACGTATGGTATTTTTTAGAGTGTTTCAGACCTCCGTATTGAGCAAACAAGGGATAAGTATCGTTAAGTAGTTTAATCAGTAACTTTATGAGTTTAATCATTATTATAGTGATATCTCGTATAGGTGAGACTTATACAGATGACTACCGGGGCTACTCAGGACAGGGGGGCTACGATCCGACTACTTACAGGTGAGTGAGTAGGTGTTTGTTTTGATAAATGTATTATTACGTATGGTTTTCATTGCTTTCTTTACATTGTTAGCATGACTTATATATATGTGATTATTGGAGGTAGAACATCTGTATTATATTTGCCATACATTTTTATTATACTGTTGCTCATCAATAGATGTAGAACACCCAAGTATCAGTACTCAGTCCTAGGGCTAAGACTAGCCTTGACGTTTGGAGGTATCACACCCAGTACCGTTACACAATTTTGGATTCATTGTAGGTACTAGCCTGTTCTAGGTTGCACTAGGCAACTCGAACCTGTGTGTGACGCGCTTTGCGCACAACGATTAGCGTTAGACTCGCGTCATTGTAGTACTCAGCGTATTCTTATATACCTAGCCTGTCCTAATAGCTTATCTACTTGGGCTTGTGTGTTTACATATGGATGAGCAGTCAGTCTGGTTTTCAGGGAGTACCTGTGATTTGAGTTTTCAATTTTGATTTGAGCATTCAGATTCAGTCTGATTTTTGGGAAGTACCCGTATTACTATTTTTATAGTATTTTGAGGATCATACCGGGGAGTATGGCGTATTTTCAAAAACAGGTCATGTTTTCCAATGAAGGGATAGTATGCTCTTGAAAACAAAGGTTTTATTAAACTTTACTTTTTGACCCACTCACCCTTTTATGTTTTGCGCCCCTCCAGGACTTAGTGGCGGGCTTGATTACTAGTGAGACGAGGGTTTCCTTCGGCTGGGGTTGGTAGTTATGACAGCTTCTCCATACTATGTAGGATTCATTCCTACCTTTAGTTAATTTCTGTTTATCTATCCTCACGAGGATGTGAATGTTTTATATTCTTTGCATTATTTACTATGCTCTGACTGTTTTGCACCTGTAATAATGAGTTTTACCCATCACTGCACTTTTACTTCCACTTCCAACTCTAAATTTACTCTTTTTTCTCAATCACATGCATAATTGGCTTTTGTCACTTAACACGTGTCGGCCAGTACTTCCCGAGACCTAGTATGTCAGGATCAGAATGTGTCAGGGCAAATCGACAAATAATTCAAAAAGTAAAAACAAACATAAAAAAATGTTTCGGAGAATGCTCCCACAAATTGGGGTTGGTGCTTCCAGAATTGTATTTTTAATGTATTGGCCAAAATATTTCGATTCATATTTAATAAAATCTTCTACTATTTGGAAAAAAAAAAAGTCCCTCTCAAACAAGTTAGGGTAAAGTTTCTATCAAGTCTAAGAAATCACATAAAAATTGTTTTTGTTTTTGGTCTGAACATAAAAATTGTATATATATATTCAAGTAAGTATTGCAAGTATAACATTACACCAAAGGAAATTTAAACAACATTATCAAACAAACAAAAACTATTTGGGGCCAACAAATATTGGTCAATCCTATTGGCCACTTATTCATAAAAAAGTGTGATAGATTATTCAAATTTCAACATATAATTAAGTATATAAACATTAATTAATCAGTTAATTAATTAATTGATGTGAAGTTGAAGTTGGAACACGTAGTTTGCGTAAACAGAAGCGATGAGCTGAACCCTAGCCTCGACGTGGCCAAATCGAACTGCAGAAGATTATCCTCCAGCTGGAGCCCTCCGATCACGATCGAAGTTCTCGGATTCTCACCGCCGTTCACAATCCCAAGGCACAAAACGTCGTCGTTCACCTGCACCATCGAGTTCGCCCCGAACACCCTCCAGAACGTGCTCTCGTTCTGCAACACAAAGTCAATGCTGGGCACCGACGGCCCCACACGAGTGCTCAGCACGTTCTTGGTGCTGAAACACACCTCGAACGGGCCTGTAGCGCTTGTTCGAGTGATGTTCATGGCTTCAGCCTCGCTAATGAACATCTCGGTCACTGCCTTGAATATGGAGGCCTCGAGGATCGTGTAGGGATTGACGGTGCTGATTTTAGTCCCACCAACGCCCTCGCTGTCGATTGACAGCAGTGTCTTGTTGATCCCGGCGACGGCTTTCTCGTCGACTTTGATGGCGCTGACTTTGATGAAGTATTCGGACGAGGAGTCCCCTTGGGAGAAAGCCGAGGCAGTGCTGACTGGATTAATGTACAGCGGGGTGTAGGTCAGGGACTCCGAAACGTCGACGTTTCTCGGGAGGAACACGTAGGGACCGTCCCCGAAGAAAACGACGCCGTTTGCTGACGTGGAGGACGACAGACAGATGGCGAACTTTCTGTCGAAGCTGAAGGCGGATGCGAATTGCGATGGGAGCGATATTCTGGTGCGGCCGAGTCCAGCCATCCCCGATACGCCTGCAGCGAGGCCTTGTAATAAAAAGGTTGGCGCGCAAGTGAAGAGGAACTGCGAAGCAGTGACGTTTTGTCCTGGGTTGGAGCCGGTGGTTGACTGGAGGGAAACGACGTCGGATGCGAGCTCACCGCTTGTTGCTGTGCGCGTGACGGTGTTGTCGGGGGTGAGGCCGCACGTGTTGTTGTTGCATCCTGGTTTGGGGGAGGAGAAGCAATCGCCGCAGCCGGTGGCTTTCGCGAGCGAGCACTGGGCTGAGCGGCAACGCGCGGCGCGGTACGTGGAGGACACGTAGTTTTGGTCGCAGTCGACCCATAAGTACTGGCCGCCTAGGTCGAGGACTAGGTTTATGGGGACGAGAGGGGTTCTTTGGGAAATGCGGGTGGTGTATTGGAGGGTAGAAGCATCTTTTGAGACGGGGACGACGAGGGCTTTTGGCCTGAAAGATTGTTGGGCAAAGGTGGGAGAGGGGGAGAAGAAGAAGAGGAGAAGTGCTGAAAAGACGATATAGGAAGCCATGGCTGAGTTGAAGGATTGTATGTGACATGCAAGGTGTATTTATAGTTGTTGCGGTGGGCATGGTGATATGTGTGCTTATGTCATGGTGTTTAATTATTAACAAACAAAATGAGGGAAATGCTATTTGAACAATCTCATTCTATCTTCTCGACTATTCTTTTTATTTTTGTAAAGTTACACGATGAACAATATATTTTTTAAGTCACCCTATACAAATTAATTCTGTAAAAAATTGATTAAATTAAGACTAGTCATCATCAAAAATTTGGATTTGATGTATACGTAAGAGGATAAGGGACCGAAAAGGTTGATGTCAAAGGATGCTGCTGGTTTTATTCATATATCTGGTAAGTTTGATCAAGGTGGCAAAG
This sequence comes from Gillenia trifoliata, assembly GCA_018257905.1. NCBI lineage: Eukaryota > Viridiplantae > Streptophyta > Magnoliopsida > Rosales > Rosaceae > Gillenia > Gillenia trifoliata. The sequence continues at coordinate 2,391,491 of CM031081.1, read as the reverse complement.
TGAGCTTGTGATTTCTGTCGACATTAATTGACTTTGTAGGTGTAGATAGTTGTCGTTCTCATATTTCTGTACGGTGAAAAAATTCGGAGTACCTCGTACTCTGGAGCACCCAAGAATTTTTGCTCGTTATAATGCTTATCCGCTTAAATTAGTATGTATAGTGTTTTGGATTTGACCCGAAATCGTTTTATGTTTGTTGCCAATGGATTAGTGATATAGCTTTTCCGCTTCTTCCAAGGCTTGCCCTGACATTAATTGGCTACAATATTTACATGTATTTAATACAATCACAATCTCAACCGTCAAATGGTGATTATATATAATATATATTCACATGAATTACATATGACCGTTAAATAATAATTGTATTAAATATATGTAAGCATTGTAGCCAATTCCAAATATTATATAGCAGTTGATACACTACATTTCTCTCAGGAAAAAGGAAAAAAACACACACCCTTTTTAATTTTGTTTGTTGTTTTTGTTTGATGTATTTAATCTGATGATCATAAATAAAGAGAAATGTGAAAATCTAAAAAGAGTGAGAATCACCACCCTTTTTATAATGATACAATAATTTAAAATTACATGCATCTTCAAACTGAGATAGAGGTTGATGCTTGCTGGCATTGCCAAAGAATCGTTCTTCCAAATCCAGATTATTTTTTAATAACTGAGGAATTCTATAGTTGTAGCTAGCATGACTTTGAAAAGATAATCAAGTGGAATTAATTGACTGTCTATTTAATTAAACAATCTGATACATATATATTCTTAATTCTTTGATTAAACTAATCTCCTCAACAGTAATACATATATTATTAAAATATGATTATGACCGTTATATTATTTTTGCAAATAGAAAATGAATGAGATTATAATAATGTCAAAGCATATCTTTGAGTTGACCGCTGAATAATATAAAAGATAGATGATCGGTTGAAAGTGAAGGTCAAAAGATGCAAGCTTCTGGATAGATAATGAGTTGTAAGTTAAGCACAAATGCCTGATGCTATCAATTGGCTAAAGGGAGAAAACTCAAGTTTTTTTTTTATGCTCTTATTTCTTTAGGTTCAAAAAGTTATAATATATTATATATTGGAGAAGATCTCAAGCTCGACTACACAAATAAAATTTTATATTAAAGTTATTTATTAGTGTTATTGCATTTACATGACATATCAACTAGATTGTTCCACTATACAATTATTTCTTCTTAAATTTCACATATACCTTTGAGATTAAAAAAAAATTATTTTCTTATGAAATGGTTATTATTAGCGTTGAAAGCTTATTCCGTACAAGCTAACATCAGGCTATTGGCGTTTTATCCGCATCTTCCGCATTACTAGTTTTGAAGGAACATTTTTAGTGACTTTAGGATTTTAGTGTTTTGTTGGGCTTATTGTGTGGTCTTAATTTGTAGCACCCAGTGTTGCTATTTGTCTGCCGGATTTTTATGAAAGTATTTTTGAGAAAAAGGATTAAAAAAAAAACAATATGCAATTTGTAGTTCATAGGACAAACTTTTGGTGTTGGGTGTAAGAAGATAATTGTTGTGTTGTAATTGGATTTGGCTCCTCTACCTTCCCTATGATTGTGTGCCTATAAAGATTTTCTTAAACTTATTAGAAGGAAAATCCTAGCTAGGGAGAATACATTTTTACACCACACATTAGTGTACCATATGATGATGTGGCAAGTGGTGTACATATCACATCAATTAATGAATTTATTTTATTGAATGTTGGTTGTATACATCATTTGCTAAATGCATGTGAGATGGTTACTAATGTGATATTAGAATGATTTCAAGCTTGCTACGCATGCATGTGAGAAGACATTTATTGCACGAGAATAAAAGTGACATAGTGTGATGAGAAAAACATGGAGAGGTTTTCTTTTTGTTTGTAAATTTCTTAATTACAAACAATGTTATTACTTTAAATTATATTAAAGAGAGGGAAAAATTTTAAACTCAGAAAAAAGTGGGTTGAAAAAGAAGGTCTTATATACCGTTTGCTTTGTTTGTAAATTTGTTGTTCATTCGAAGTTTGTGAAAATGGTTGACAAAATGACATTACTTAAGATTAAAAAATATTGTCACATTATTTGGAATCTCAAAATTAAGGAATAATTTAGTGACAAGAACAACATGCAAATTATTACATTAATGATAAGATACTAGCTAGAATCACCAACGATAACTTATTTAATAAATTAAAATAAATAAGAGACAAAAAATCACAAAAATTACATGTAGCTACCTAGCTAGCTAGTCTTTATTTCTCAAAGTTGAATAATCAGAAGAAGCATAGACACAAGTCAACGATCAGTCATGGCATTTGGCAATGGAGATATTGGTCGCCGGGATCCATCACAAGATAGTGCATCTGCTTGCAATGGCCTCTTCGCACCGGACGGCAGCGTGTTCAACTGTCACACGGTCACGGTACGATGGAGGCAAATAAGTATCATGTGGCACATGATTATTATTAGTATTGCCTGCTGCCTCAGGAGGAGTATGAACGTATTGAAACTCAAAGTTGTGGTGGCTACCACCATCACAACTTGTGGTGCTGCTTCCTTGGCCGCCTTCATGATCTCCGCAAACTTTGTTCACCGGCTTGCTATTAGCGCCACTTCCTCCGCCATGGGGCTCATTGTGCTCATCATCCTTGACATTAATGACATTAACCCTAGCATGAGGCTGAGGTTGAGGTTGAGGCTGAGGCTGAGCCTTATCGTCGAAGAATGCGAGTTTGATTCTTCGATTGCTTCCGGATTGAATCAGCTCCAATTTCTTTAGCCTCTGGATGTTGGGAAGTTTCTGGAGCTCTCCCATTTGAGCCCATCTTATGATCTCAAGCCCTTGATCTTGTGCTCCGGTCGACACTTGGCTGCCGGTTGCCTTGGGTTGCAAGAAATTGTGGTGGGATGGCGGCAGAGTATTATCCTCACACATGAGCCCTGCAGAAAACCTAGCATGCCCAACTGCCTCATTGATCATGTGCTTGTCTACTGTGGATTCAACTGTTAGTCTTCCGGATTCCGGATCGAACTTAACTGAATAGGTTCCTGGGGAAAAATATGATCATAAAAAAGATAAATCAAATGCGAAATTTCGTACATACCCCAAATTAGTTCATCGAAAATACAAAATTATAACAATTAAAAAAAATTACCCTGAAATTTGGAGAGAAATCTCTTGAGCTTCTCTTGACATTTGCGACATTCCATGTTAATTTTTGTAATCTCAGTCTGCAATGATATAGTTCAAATAAATTCATGCTGCAAAATGTATATGCAAATAAATTAATTTTGAAATGGCAGGAATTGGAAAGTACCTGAGGAATGTGATTGTGGGCCATTGATGGTGGCTTTGTAATATTGCCCTGGAATCAAGAATGATCAGATGGCTGAGATTTCTTGCAGTTGAAAGGAAATGAGAAGGGTATTTATACATACAGACAGAGGATCCTTTGTCTTAAATTATTTTTAATTTTCTTGATTGAGTGAATTAATGATTTTGTAGCATGCAGAAAATATTTGGTGAAATTGGACATTAAAAGTGAGTGGAGCACTGGAATCTCAGAAATTCATCTGCATAAAAGGGGAGAACTGGAATCCCCTCCATTGAATTAAAATGATTTTCAAATTAGTAAATAGCAACTTAGAAATTAATCCAAGGAAATGGCTAAAATCCGGTTAGAAGATTGTCTGTTTTCATTTTATTTTATTATATTTACAATTCTACTAACCTACAAGAAGCCACAACTTCAAATCACTGTAAATATTTTACATTCGTGTGACAGTGTAAGTCGAATTTGAGACATTCTCTAACCAAATAGAGTCTGAGTACCGCTAGAGAAACTGGTCATGTAAATAGAATTTTCACATACAACTTTGGTTGTTTCCGTTCATTTTGGAACCAAGTCCAAATTTGCCCCATTTCAGAATACAGATTTCAAAAAAATATGCAGACAATGAAAATACAGACTTCAAGCTAAAACAGTTCCTTCCATGGCAGTAACCGCTTTCCCTCGCAGGAGCACCCTTTGATTCTGCTCGTCCAGATGAACGCGTACTACTCCTCCACGACTTGATGCCTAAAAATAAGCAATAATGTATCAACATACGGGGTTGTAAGTTTATGATAAGAACAAAGAGAGGGAAAGAGAGCGATAGAGAGTGCGAGAGAGAGTACCATGTATCCAACAACATCAGATTTTCCCAGTTTTTTGCACCAGTATGATGCTAAGACACAATATGCGCTCCCGCAAACAGGATCCTGGCATAAACAAAGAAGCAGCATTCAGATTTTTATCAATTGTACTTGTTGAGTTCACAAAACCGAAAACTGATAAGTGAGCAAGCTGCATACCTCATTAACACCGTGTTTACGGGCAAAGAATCTACTGTAAAAATCATACTCGGACTCTGGAGGAGCAATTGCTGTTACAAGCACTCCCCTAGACCCCGGACATTTTTTGATTGCATCAGGCTGTGGCTGTAAACCTGCAACACAACCTTGCAGAAAATGAAACAAGATGGAAACAGAACCATCAGAAAGGAAACGTTTTAAGCTTATATTGATTGAAAAGATAATATGGAACAGAAATTGCAGGTTCCTAGAAGGATTGCATGACTTACAAGTATATCATCTGTGACAGTTGCCCTCCTTATTTCAATAATAGAAGCGCCATTCAAGGCGTTGGAGATAACTGAAACCTCATCAGAGTTAAATTCATTAGACGGGGCGGCAGGAAAGTTCAGTTCAATGAAATAGGAGGATACTTGTGCTTCACCATTGGCTATCTTAACATCTAGAACCTTCTTAGCTGTTAGGATTCCAGACAGAGTCGAAAACTCAATAATGTCGGAATTTATCAAACCAGACTTAAAGAGAGTGTATGAAGCAGCTAGTGTTGCATGACCACAAAGCTCAACCTGCAAAAAGGGAATCAGATTTAGATGAACCGAAGTCCGGAGTTGAAAGAAAGTTTGCTTTTCAAGTAAAGCTATGCACATGAAAGCCTAAAAACCATTTTAATTTTTAACTGAATTCTTGGCTGCTGAAATCTTGACACTCAAATTTTCGTGTGGATTTTATATTTCGAACTTGTTACTATGAACCCAGATACAAGTTAAGAACTTGAAACCAGATGAACTATAAAGATCGATTCTTTGATTATATGAAAGGAAACACTAAACAGAGGTGATTGAGGTGATCAGACCTCATTAGTAGGCGAGAACCATCTGAGACTGAACCGAGGAGCTGAGACAGAGTCAGTGATTGGAGTCAAGTAACACGTCTGGGAGAGATTGAACTCAGAGGCCACAGCTTGCAGCCACTGGTCATCTCTTTCTTCCTCCAGCAAGCAAACCGCTGCTGGGTTCCCCTTGAAAGCTGAGTCCGTGAACGCATCCACCTGCAAACAGCCATTTGAGCACTCAGCTCATACACTACTTGCATGCCTTACATGCGGGAGAAGCTTCAGCGGTACCCCAAGTCAATCACGTCCACATTGCAGTGCGTGATTCAGTTGGGATACCGCCATAGTAGCATCACATTGCAGGAAAGTCAGACATATAAGAGATAAATAAAGCGTACCACAGAGTACTTCACTGGTTTCTTCGCCATTCAGATGGAAGATTGAAAGGATTACGCAGCACTCCAGAAAGAGTTTAAGTAAGAGTGTGAGAAGACAAGATCTCCCACTGTCTAATTTATATTATTTATTTATTTATTCATTCTACAAGCATTATTAAAGGAGAAGCAATTAAGATTCAAAACATGTTTGGAGATAACAACGTAAAAAATGCCAGAAAAAGAAAAACACATGTGAAACACAATTTTCACATGCACTGTCAAACTAAATCCAATGTTAACTGAGATGAAACTTGGGCAGCAATAGCACCTTTCAAGATGCCAAGATGAACAACTCCGAATATGAATTTCAAAAAGAAATATGCAGGATAACCGAACAATTTACTGCGAATTTGAAATTTAATTCAAATATAATGGTTTTTTTCCCACCAATTGAGTCATTTATTTCAAATATTTATACTTGGCACAATGAAATTAACTTCAACTTCAAGCTAAAACAATTCCTTCCATCAGAGTAACCGCTTTCCCTCGCAGCAGCACCCTCTGATTCTGCTCATCTAGATGAATGCTTAATGCTCCCCCTCGAGGTGATGGCTGAAAGTAAACATCAACATATGAGGGCAGGGGACTAGCATTCTGATAAGAAGGCAGAAAGGGAGGGGGAGAGAGAGAGAGAGTACCTGAGACGCGAAAACATCAGACTTTCCGAGGTTTTTGCACCAGTATGATGGTAAGGCACAATGTGCTTCAATATTTTCAATATTTGAACCGGTGGCTGTCTTAACATCTAGAACCTTTTTAGCTGTTAGGATTCCAGATAACGTGGAAAACTTAACAATGTTGGAATTTATCAAACCAGACGCAAAGAGAGTGTATGCAGCCGCTAATGTTCCATGTATTGACATATCACCTTCACCATTGGATCAATCATCTTCTGATCATCAAGAAGATCAAAGCATGAAACTTAGTTGAACAAAAGTGTGTTCTATGATTAGATGCAGTATTAGTTATTGGACAGCTATTAGTGAGCTGTCATTGTAAGAAGCCAAATGTAATTCAATCTCTCTGTGTATTTAAGGATAACACTGTACACATTCATTGAATAAAATGAAAAGTCTTATTCTCTCTCTATGAATCTTCTCTTCTCTTGGTTCTGATTCTCTTTACCATGACCACAAAGCTCAACCTGCAAAAAGAAATCAAGTTTTCAAACTTGATATCAAATTTAGAGAAACCTGAGTTAAAAAAAAGATTTGCTTTTTAAGTAAACCTATACACCAAAAGACTAAAAGGACCCAATTTTACTGAATTCCTGGCTGCTGAAGATTTGGATCTTGACACTCAAATTTTAGTGTGGATTTTATATCTCAACCTTGTTATTATAACCCATATAAAAGTTCAAATTTGAAACCAGCAGAACTATAAAGATCGATCCTTTTTGTTTTATGAGTGGAAATTGGAAGGAAACACTAGAGATGAGCTCAGACTTCACTAGAAGCTGTGAACCATCTGAGACCGAACCTAGGGGCTATGTCCAAGTCAATGAGCCGAGTCAAGTAACATGTCATGGAGAGAATGAACTCGGAGGCTGACAGCGCAGAATGAAGATTTCCTGCAGTTTTGCAAATATTGTCGAGATTTTGGAGATTGAGTAGCTTTCAAGGCACATGCGGGGACACCACCTTAAAAGGAGGAGTATTTAGGTCTTCTAATCTAATCATTTAAGGTGGAAGATGCACAAGATTAAATCAACGGCTCATATAAATGCTGATTTCCCATTCCTTATTCAACTAGGTCAGTTAATTCACCTTAACCAATCAGAATTGGATGGGCTTCTCAACTTAAAAGGTCTAGAGGAGGGTTGCACGAAAATTGGAGAATATAACGTGCCGAGTTTGTCAAACTTTACACAGACAGCAGCCACGAGACAAGAATTGATCAAGTGCTCTCATATACAGAAGAGTAGCTCAAGGTATTGTTTGGGGGATGGGGTTAGTAAAGACTCTTAAGGAAGAGAAGTTTCACCACTCAACCTCACTCGCCCGGCTGGGTGGCTGCGGCTGGTCAACAAACATATCACATAATTTTCATGGTAACATTTTCTGAGAAGTCGTCGTCTCTCCCTCCTTTTTTAACTTATCTATTTATTTGTTTATTTTATACAAGATATATAAATAAAGAGGGAATCAAGAACCTTGTGGTGATTAAACTATTGAGCATGATTATGACATCAAATATGCCAACCAAAAACCACATTTAGAGAGAGAGAGAGAGAGAGATGAAGAACTCGGGGTACAAATTATCGAAAAGAAAAAATCAAGGCACACAAACCTAATTTGCTTAAATTTATTTAATTCAAATATAAATGGTCTCTTTCCCATCAAATTGAGTCATTTATTTCAATATTTGTAGTTGCAGAATAAAATTAACTCCAACTTCAAGCTAAAACAGTTCCTTCCATCACAATAACAGCTTTTCCTCGCAGCAGTACCTCTGATCTATTTCATCTAGATGAATGTTTATTGCTCCCCCTCGAGGTGATGCCTGAAAGTAAACATCAACATATGAGGGGACTAAGATTCTGATAAGACCACAGAGAGAGAGAGAGAGAGAGAGAGTACCTGATAAGCAAAAATATCAGACTTTCCAAGTCTTTTGCACCAGTATGCTATGGCACAATGTGCGCTCCCACAAACGGATCCTGACATAAAAATTAGCAGTATTCAGACTGTAGTATATCAAATGGTCTAAATAAAAAACTGACAAAGATAACGCTGAAAAGAAACAGGAAAAGGTCCCAAGAAGGTTATTCAAATGTTTTAAACCCACTTTACAGAAGTGCGAAGGAGAGGCTTATGAATGCAGATACAATCTTCTCATCTAACACAAGCAAAGCTGATAGGAAATATGCAAAACATTTTGGCACCAGGTATCAGGCACTTGAAAGAAACTTGCTGAGAGAACAAAATGCAAGCTGTTACCTCATAAATCATATAATTGGGGCAGAAGAATCTATCAAAACAATCATATCCAGATTCTGGAGGAGCACCCTGCTACAATCACTCCCTGGACCCTGACATTGTCGAATTGCATCAAACTGCAACAAATCTGTGACAGCTTCTGCTGATGGAAGCACCACCTTGAAAATGAAACCAGTATCACTTAAGAGTACATGCTAGACTGCACAGGCAATCCAATAAAATAAAAGTTGGCTGTTGTTTTATATGCTTCTATCAGTTGAAAGCATAATAGGGAATTGAAATGTAGGTTTCTGGAAGGATTGTAATACTTACAAGTAAATCATCTGTGATAGTTGTCCTCCTTATTTCAACCATAGAAGCACCATTCAAGGCCTTGGAGATCACCGAAACATCACCGGAGTTGAATTCATTAGATGGGTCGGCAGGAAAATTCAGTTCAACAAAATAGGACTCTTGCGCTTCACCATTTTGAGTATTGGAACCGTGGGCTGTCTTAACATCTAGAACCTTTTTAGCTGTTAGGATTCCAGATAATGTGGCAAACTCAACAATGTCGGACTTTATCGAACCAGAGTTAAAGAGAATGCATGCAGCTGCTAATGTTGCATGACCACAAAGCTCAACCTGCAAAAGGCAATCAAATTCTCAAGCTTGATTAAGAATGCATAGTCTACTTCATAAATCGAAATCAAGACATTAGAAATACCAGTCCAGTAAAGTGTCACATTATCACATCAAAATTTAGAGAAACCGGGAGTGAGGGCCTGCTTGGAGATGCTTTTCTAGAAAGCACTTCTGCTCATAAGGATTATTAGAAGCACATCCATTTTTTTTTTAAACTAAAACCTCTTCCAAGTGTTTTTTGTTCAACTCCATAAGCAATTCAACTTTTCATCAAAAGTGTTAGAAAGCGTTTTAGGAATTCTAAAATCACTTTCAAACATGGCCCTAAAAGTGTTTTGATTTTTGAAATAAATCCATATGTCAAAAAGGAACCATTTTTACTTCCTAATACAATCAAACTGGGGCAACTTAAAATTTCAACCTTGTTAAGATGCCCATTTAAAAGTTAAACACTTGAAACCAAAGAAACTCGAAGATCAATAATTTTGAAGTTTCTACTTCATACATTGGTTAAGATTTATGATTTAAGAATTTCTGAATATCAAATTTAGAGAAACTTGAGTTTAAAGGCCCGTTTGAAATGCTTATCTAGAAAACACTTCCACTATACACTTGAGTTAGAAGCACGACCATGTTTTTAATAAAAATCTAAGTGCTTACAACCCAGAAGCACTTTTCCAACTGCTTTAACTACACAGTAGCACTTCTAAACTGAATTCTTGGCTGTTTTCGATACACTCAAATCTTTTCTTGATTCCATCGACCCAGATAAAAGTTAAACACTTGAAACCAAGGAAAAGGAAGATTGATATGAATGAAAGCATTGAACTAAAGAGAGGTGAGCTCTCAGACCTCATTGAAGGAGGAACCATCTGAGACCGAACCAGAGTGAGCTGAGTCCGAGTCAGTAAGCCGAGTCAAGTAACCTGTCTGGGAGAGATTGAACTCGGTGGCCACGGCCTGTAACCATTGGTCGTCTCTGTCCTCCCCTAACAAGCAAACCGCTGCTGGGTTCCCTTTAAAAGCCGAGTCTGTGAACGCGTCCACCTGCAAGTTGCAACCAGCCAATTCAACACTCAATTCATACACACAGAAGAGAGAGAGAGAGAGAGAGAGTACCACACAAAGCATTTCTACAGCTTTCTTCGCCATGGAATTGGAATGGAAAATTGAATGATTGTGGAGCAAAAAAGGGGGAAATATATAGAACTTTCGCGGTGGGCAAAGAGTTTTAAACAAAAAAGCGCTTTTTTGTAAAAACACGTCACGAAGCACTTAACCATAGATATTTTTACGTATCTGTGGCTGGAAATTTTGTACCGAAATACCAAACCGAACCAAAAATACTGAACGGAATACCGAAATTCCCGAAACCGAAAAGTACCGAACGATTCAAAACCGATACCGAAAATACCAAATTCTGCACGGACGGATGGTTCAGCCTATATTTTCTGCATTACCGAACCGAACCGAAACTATATATATATTAAAAATTTTTATTAGATAATATATATAATTCTAATAATCTTAGCCGTTGATTTGGTTGAGACTGATCTCAACCATTCGTTAAAACTCAAAGTTTCGCAAGATTCGATCTCAACCTTCTCCGTATTTCCATTTCCACCTCCATCTCCACACCTCCATCTTCATCTTCTCCGATTCTTCTCCATCACCACACCTCCATCTTCCTGGGACATTCTTCTCCATTTTCCAGATTTCCACCTCCATCTCCCACCACCACCTCCAAATTAAAAACCAAATTCAAGCTTCTCTCGATCCGAAGCAAAATCGAGTCCATTGAAGCCACCCTACCCATTCAAGCTTCCATGTTCAACACTTCGCCGTTCTTCCTTCCGGGTTCTTAATTAATTATGTTTAAGGGCCTTAATCGGGCATTAATCGATTCTCATCATCTTATACTTCGTCTTACAATCTGTTTTTTTCTTCTTGGAGTTTTTAAGCCATGAGGTGAGTTTGATTCCTCTTCCCATGTTGTTGATTTTCCTTAAATTCTTCGAAAGTTGTTTCCTTTATTTTCTTTGATTTCGATTGATTTCGCCGTGTCTTTGGGGGATTTGGAATTGGGGGCCCGATTCGAATCCGGGCCTGGGTGTGGCTGCTTTGGATTTCGAGGTCCGTCAATGGGCGCTTTGGATGAAGGGGGCATTTCGCTTCTGAGTTTGAGAACCTGAGTACTGGTTGCATCGGAGCCGAGTTTCGAGGAAGAACCCGAAACCATAAATTCTATTGAGGATGCCGTCAAAGTTCTCATGCAGTGGCTCCCTGAGTTTGGTTTTTAATATCACCGAATAAAGGCCGTATCCTCAAATTTCTGTGATTCCTAAATTTCGGTATCCCGAACCTTCGATTTGATTTCGTATTAAAAACCTCCTCCTCGGCTCTGCCGCATTCTGAAAGGGGTCTGCCTGCTACCGAACCGGGAAACCACCCCTATAATGCATCCATAAGCAGCAACTCCACCTTGTCCACTTTCCCTGACAATTACTATTCAATCCACTCTTATGAACAAAGGTATTTTTTTGACAATTGCTTTTTTTATCTCCACTCATACAATTAAATTGCCCTCGGCAATTGGCAATTAAATATTAGTATTATTTATACTCATTAAATAATACATAATACCCTTATTTGTAATTTTGGATTAGATTTTTAATCGCTTTCGTTGCGCCCACGTGTCATTATCCGAAAATCAATAACAATAAAATATTTGTATTTTTAATTTATTTATAAAATAATTCAAAATATGGAATTGTGGTGTAAGGTAGATGAAATTGGCAAGATATTTATAGAAAAAATATAAAAAAATTTCCGATTTTTACATATTTTTTTAAAATTTTTTATTCCCTTAATTAATCTCGCCATCGGATTTAACAAAAATGAATTTCAACGCTCCAGACAGCTACGTGTCACAAATCTGTGAATTTTCCAATTTTAAACATTTTTTTAATTTTTAAATGAATTAATGTCAACCGTTGATACGAGATCCAACTAGCCAGATTAAATCCTTTTAATTACCGTTGAAGATCCACCCGCTCACATTAAAGAGCCGCTGAGATTCATTTGGCCCGTGAGGCCTACGGGCTTCCCCCAACGGCTGACTGTGAGTGGCCGAGAACAGCCCCACTGGCAGGCACTGGGCCCTGGCGACGCGCCCGACGCAAATTTTTTAAAACCGCGTGGCCGTATGTGGAGCCCGACGCGCCCATCAAGGTGGCTTCGACTATCAATTTTCCAATCCGGCCGGAGCCCGAGCTCCACGCCCAAGAATATGCTAGCTAGAGCGCTCTAATAAAAATATGTATAACAAAAATATAAACAGATATCATTTTCTCACAAACGCACATAAAATAATCCTACTTATATATTATAGTGCAGATTTAATTTTTACTGATTCCAAACTATTTTAACCTACTAAAGTAGAAATGCAAAAGCAGTTTCCAAAACCGTGTCATTGTTAGAGTAAGTCCACTACATCCGGTGGCTGGTCAACATTGAATCCTTAGCGCCTTTTCCCTTCAAGCATAAAATATGGAATTTCATGCGGAAAATAGTTGGCATTGACGTATGAGCTTTTCTTCCTACATATCCTATGATTTCAAGTGGAAAAAAATAATAGTACGTTGGTGTAACAACTCTTTCTTCCGTATAGACAAATTACAATGGGACAAAAGAAAAATTCGAACTTCAATGCATACCGCAACAAACATTTGCACTTGCCCTTTTGTGTAATTAACATATTAAAGTTGTTTTCATATTCGGTCATTTGTGTTGTGAGTTGCCAAAAATACAGTGCATTTGTTAGACCTTAGTATCATGTCTTAGGTTATAATTGTTGTGATTGTGTGATGACAGTCATATCTATTGTATTTTCTGCAGCACACTGATTATGATAAGAAGTAATCATGTGAAGTAACAGCTTGAATTTTAGCAATGTATGCCATGTTCTAAGGTTCTTGTGATATTCATACTCTCTTTGCACTTAATTGGTTCTATTTAGTTAACTTGAGTAAACGCCATGCTAGGTTGCTCGATAGAATGCACGTAATGAGGTAAACGACATTGCACTTACATATCTTAGAGAGTAATCGGATATAACACAACTATACATCATGGATATGTTATGGTTTATCTTCATTCTATTTGGCCGGGGATTATAATTTGGCATTATAACGTTGACTCGATGAATGTTTAGGTGTGGATTGGGTTCGCCTAACTTGTTTCATATTTCCGATTTTAAATCCATTCTTAATTTTGTTTACCTGCTTTTATTAATTTTCCGTCTAGTTATCAATTCAAAACCAAATCAAATCTTTTAAAGTGTGTGTGTGTGTCAAATTACAAATTAATAAACAATCTTCGTGGAATTGACCTGCTTGCTTACTATACTATCAACATCTTTATGCATCCGCAAAGGTGGGCTAAGCCGCGCGAGCGAGGGCGCCGCCCCTCCGCTCCCGAAAACCCTCAAGCATCGAAGGCCCGAACTCGCAAATCAAGCGCCTAAGCGTGGAGGAGCCCCCAACCTGGCCTGCAACTGAAACTGCTTTTTTTTTTTTTTTTAAAGCCGTGCCAAAACGACGTTTGCTTGGGCCGAGAATTTTTTTTTTTCCAAAACGATCACTGCTTTTGACCCCCAAAAAAAAAAAAAAACAGATATAACGGGGGGACCACCGGTCCCCCAATCCCCATTTACTCGCAAAGAATAACCCCCCAAAACCCCGATCCCCTTTATCATTCCCAAGCCCCGCCAGGCAGCTGTTAAGAACCTACCCACACCCACCCCTAAACCGCATCGCAAGCTCATTCATCCCCAACTCCACTCCAATTTTCTTTTTCTTTGCTCTATTAGTTGTTGCCACTAAGGATATTCGCTCCAAATTCTAATTAAGGTAAAATTTTAATTTTCTTCAAACCCTAATTGATTATTGAATACAAATTTTTGTTTAATTGATGTCATTATATAGGGTTATACATTATATGGTTGTTGATTATAGATTATTAATTTGAATTCTATTATACTACAAATTCCAATTAAGGTAAAATTTTAATTTATTTCAAACTCTAATTGATTATTGAATACAATTTTTTGTTTTTCTACTATAGGACTAAGAGCTCCAAGATATATTTTGCTTTTCTTTCGTTATACAAAAGCTGCGTAATGGAAAGTATTTCAAGAAACAAAGGCTTAAATCCTTCTCCAAATATCTCGGTAGTCCTCCTCCATCTTCAAATATTCATCCTACTAGTCCTCCTTCTAGTATTTCTAATGTAAAGCCAAATAAGGTGAGATTACCGAGTTAGATGAAATATTACCTAATCTTCATGCACTCGGATCGAGATGTCGAATGCTTGATTATCCACTCAATTATCGTGGAAGCAATTCGTAGATACTACCCTCCAAAGGAACCTTGTCAACCTAAATCTCACATCATGCCAAGGAAAGCTAGCGACAATCGATGTTTTATCACGGTGTTGGTTTGATCATTTTAAGTGGTTGAGTATAAGATAGTAAAAGACGCCGCATTTCGTGCTATTGCTATCTTTTTAAATGTGACTTTGATGTGAGCGCAGTGGAAGTGATGTCTTCTACCGAAAAAGGGTTTACAATTATGAAAGGACCCAAAATTTTCGAGTCCATGAGGGAGGTGTTGGAAGTCTTCATAATAAAGCTATGCAACAAGCTAAAGACTTGATGACACAAAAACAACACATTGAAACATTTGTGATCACAACCGAGCAGCTATGTTAGTGTATAAGTTTACACGCTTTGGTGTTACCAGCTGCAACCGCTTCTGGAGAGAGCTTTTTCGCTATGAAGATTGTGAAAACACCATTGCGTAACAAAATGGGAGATCAATGGTTGAGCGACAGTACGCTTGCTTACATTGAGTAAAGATGTATTTGCTTGTATTGATAATGAGCCTATTATGCGACGCTACGACATGAAACCTCGCTCGCAACAATTGTAATTTGTTTTGTATTATTTAATTATGGAAAACATTACCATATATAAAAAGATTTAGTTGTTGCCATTTTTCTTTAACCTTGCATTTTTTAAGTTCGCCCCTCGGTAAACTCTGGCCGCCACCGGTCTCTGAAGCAAGCAGTTCAGAAACTTAGCATCTTTAGGTTGTTAAAAGTGTCTATCAGAGGCCACAGCTTGCGTGCCAGAAATAAAGGGAAATGTCTGTGTCTCCTCTAGCAAGCAAAACCGCTGCTGGGTTCCCTTGAAGGCTGAGTCAGTGAACGCGTCCACCTGCACACAGCCATTTCAGCTCTCAATTCATACACTACCTGCAAGCATCATATATACAGTAAGAGTAGCTCAATGTATTGTTTGGGGATGGGGTTAGTAAAGACTCTAAGGAAGAGAAGTCAATTCACCAACCTCACCGCCCGCTGCGGCTGCGGCTGGTCAACAAACATATCACATAATTTTCATGGTAACATTTTCTGAAAGTCGTCGCCCTTCCTCTCTTTTTAACTTATCTATTTATTTGTTTATTTTATACAAGATATATAAATAAAGAGGGAATCAAGAACCTTGTGGTGATTAAACTATTGAGCATGATTATGACATCAAATATGCAACCAAAAACCACATTTTTAGAGAGAGAGAGAGAGAGATGAAGAACTGGGGGTACAAATTATCGAAAGAAAATCAAGGCACACCAAACTAATTTGCTCAAATTTATTTAATTCAAATATAAATGGTCTCTTTCCCATCAAATTGAGTCATTTATTTCAAATATTTGTAGTTGCAGAATAAAATTAACTCCAACTTCAAGCTAAAACAGTTCCTTCCATCACAACAGCTTTTCCCTCGCAGCAGCCCTCTGATTTTGCTCATCTAGATGAATGTTTATTGCTCCCCCTCGAGGTGATGCCTGAAAGTAAACATCAACATATGAGGGGACTAAGATTCTGATAAGACCACAGAGAGAGAGAGAGAGAGAGAGTACCTGGATAAGCAAAAACATCAGACTTTCCAAGTCTTTTGCACCAGTATGATGCTAGGGCACAATGTGCTCCCACAAACGGGATCCCACATAAAAAATTAGCAGTATTCAGACTTATATATCAAATGGTTTAAATCCATGTTAGCTGGTTGAGTCCAACATATTCCAGTCCTTTAGTTCTAAATAACAAAACTGACAAATGATAACGCGGAAAAAGAAACAGGAAAAGGTCCCGAGGAGGTTATTCAAATGTTTTAAACCCACTTTAGCAGAAAAGAAGGGAGAGGCTATGAAATGACATAATCTTCTCATCTAACATAGCAAAGCTGATAGAAATAGCGCAACAACATTTGGCACCAGGTATCAGGCACTTGAAAGAAACTTGCTGAGAGAACAAATGCAAGCTTGTTACCTCATAAATCCCATAATTGGCAGAAGAATCTACTGTAAAATCATATCCAGATTCCAGATAAGCACCAAGCATAATCACTCCGCTGGACCCTGGACATTGTCGAATTGCATCAAACTGCGGCTGTAAATCTGTGACAGCTTCTGCTGATGGAAGCACCACCTTGAAAATGAAACCAGTATCACTTAAGAGTACATGCTAGACTGCACAGGCAATCCAATAAAATAAAAAGTTGTCCGTTGTTTTATATGCTTCTATCAGTTGAAAGCATAATAGGGAATTGAAAATGTAGGTTTCTGAAGATTGTAAGAATTTACAAGTAAATCATCTGTGACAGTTGTCCTCCTTATTTCAACCATAGAAGCAATTCATTCAAGGCCTTGGAGATCACCGAAACATCACCGGAGTTGAATTCATTAGATGGGTCGGCAGGAAAATTCAGTTCAACAAAATAGGACTCTGCGCCGCACCATTTTGAGTATTCAACCGTGGCGTCTTAACATCTAGAATCTTTTAGCTGTTAGGATTCCAGATAATGTGGCAAACTCAACAATGGACTTTATCAAACCAGAGTTAAAGAGAGTGTATGCAGCTGCTAATGTTGCATGACCACAAAGCTCAACCTGCAAAAAGGCAATCAAATTCTCAAGCTTGGGATTAGGAATGTACAGTCTACTTCATAAATCGGGTGACAAAATCAAGACATTAGAAATACAAGTTCAGTAAAGTGTCACATTATCACATCAAAATTTAGAGAAACCGGAGTGAGGGCTCGGGCTGGAGATGTTTTTCTAGGAAAGCACTTCGCTCATAAGTATTATTTGGAGCACATCCAATTTTTTTTTTTTAAAAGTAAAACCTCTTCCAAGTGTTTTTGTTCAACCCATAAGCAATTTCAACTGCGTTTTTAGGAATTCTAAAATCACAAACATGGCCCTAAAAGTGGTTGACACTTAACAAATCCATATGCCAAAAGGAACCATTTTTACTTTCTAATACAAGCAAACTTTGGGGTAAATTTAAAATTTCAACCTTGTTAGTATGTCCATTTAAAAGCTAAACACTTGAAACCAAGGAAACACTAGATCAATAATTTTGAAGTTTCTACTTCAGACATTGCTTGGGAAGGCCCGTTTGAAATGTTTATCGAGAAAACACTTCCACTCATAAAACCTTTTACTGCTGCCATTAGAAGCACGTCCAAATTTTTCATAAAAATCTATGCTTTTACAACCCAGAAGCATTTTTCCAACTGCTTTAACTACACAGTAGCACTTCTAAACTGGACTCTTGGCTGTTTTCGATGCACTCAAATCTTTCTGGATTCCATATCGACCCAGATAAAAGTTAAACACTTGAAACCAAGGAATGTATAAAGATTTCGATATGAATGAAAGCATTGAATTGAAGAGAGGTGAGCTCAGACCTCATTGGAAGGAGTGAACCACTGAGACCGAACCGAGGAGCTGGAGTCCGGAGTCAGTGAGCCGAGTCAAGTAACATGTCTCGGAGAGATTGAACTCGGTGGCCACGGCCTGTAACCATTGGTCGTCTCTGCCCTCCTCTAACAAGCAAAACCGCCGCTGGGGTTCCCTTTTAAAAGCCGAGTCTGTGAACGCGTCCACCTGCAACTGTTAATCGCCAACACCCCAATTCATACACACAGAAGAGAGAGAGAGAGAGAGAGAGAGAGTACCACAGAGTATTTCACAGCTTTATTCGCCATGGAATTGGAATGGAAAATTGAAATGATTGTGGAGCCAAAAAGGGGAAATATATAGAACTCTTCGCGGGTGGACAAAGAGTTTTAAAACAAAAGCGCTTTTTGTAAAAGCACATATCACGAACACGAAGCACCTAACCAAAGAAACGACACTAATAAATATTTTTACGTATTTATAATAAAAATATTTATAACAAAAATATAAGGGTATAGCATTTTATTACAGTAGTAAAAAATAATCGTACTTATACACTATAGAGCAAATTTAATTCTCGCTGATTCCAATTATTTAACCCAGTAAAGTAGAAATGCAAAAGGAGTTTCAAACCGTGCCATTGTTAGAGTCAGTCAACGACATCCGGTGGCTGGTCAACATTGAATCCTTAGAGTCTTTGCCCCCTTCTCAAGCATATAATATGAATTTCATGTGGAAAACAGTTGGCATCGACGCATGGAGCTTTTCTTCCTACATATCCTATGATTTCACGTGGAAAATAACAAACATTTGCACTTGCCCTTTTGTGTAATTAACATATTAAAGTTGTTTTCATATTCAGTCCTTTGTGTTGTGATTTGTCCAAAATACAGTGCATTTTTTTTACGAATAATAGGGTTAGGAAGTTCGTGTCCAATTCACAAAACTTCTCAAGACACTTCCTGTCTGATTTACACAACTTCGTGCTTATGATCGAAACCGTTCATATTATATAACTCCGTAAAGACCTCTCCAAAAAATCAATTAAAACAAAAAAAATTTAGTCAATCAACTGTAGCATATATAGACGGTTCGTAATATTTTTACCAAATTCATCCATCTATTTTTATACAATTCAATGACTAGGAGATAATCAGGGCTATGTGAGTTAGTAATTTACATGGTGTATTTCACAAGGTTACAGACAACACAGGATGCCCAACTTTATTATACATTAACCAGATGGAAATGGAATCACCACATTCCTTGTTTGTTCATCTTCAAGAAATGGGACAGAGTGATTTTTGGAACTTCAATCGGACGCCCCTTTTTCTTCGTTATCTTGGTCATCTTAGTTGATTCCCCATTTTCTGATTCAGCAACCGTCATCGAGACCAAGTTGTAGAACTGTTCAAACACCAGTTTATACATATTACATTACTTCCAACAATGGTTTGATGCGATGCAGACCAAGTAATCTCATCGTGTTTTAATGGAAGGCTCAATGCACGGTTTCATAATCCAGCATGAATCAATTCTTGAAAATATATGAAAAGATAAATGATAAAATGTACCTCACAAACACCATGGAGCAACAATCGACGGAGAGGATCTTGAACCTGCAGGATGAGAACATCTCCATCTCCATCTTCAGTCTCTGTTACAAAATCCCGTACGCGCTCCTGAAAAGAGAAGGGAATTTATACTCAATGACAATAAAAGATTTTGTCAGGTTACAATTTGATTTAGAGAAAGATGAAAATGGACAACGGAATGCCAAAGATGCTGAAGAGAAAGGTGCAATGACAAAAAGTGTCTAGACAAATAAAGGAACCAATAAGAGATAAACATAAGGAATTACAATTACCTCATAGAACTCAACAAGTTCTGCAAAAACGCCACGGCGAAGTGCCTCTCTTGTTCGACAATCAACCCTACGCCATGCATTCAAGACAGCCATTTTATCAGCATCAACAGGACTCTTCTTCTTTGCATTTGGGCTCTTCATGGAATCAATCATATTAGCCTGTCAAAATGAAATGAAGGCTAGAGTCAGGGCGTGCAACACTGAAACCTCTATCGACGCATGCAGATATACATACTGATGAATCAAAAGGGCACATTATTTGTTATTAAATGGTATGACAAATATTCTGAACAAAGTCAGGCCTTCATGTGGGTGCTAGGATAATTTTTTTAATTCAAATTCTACCAATACTTAATGGCATCTGAAATCATTGGTTTGCAGGAAATTAAAGATTGAAACATGTTTTTGATGAAGAGAGTGGGCGAAGGACCTGTTTATCCATGTCTATATTCCTAAATGTATCCCACTCTCGCACATTAGTCATGCAAAATGCTGACAGCGGTACATCATCACCTGTACATTCAAACCAAAGCCAATTTTGATATGAGACTTTTCAAAAAGCAGTAACCAAAAATATCACTGTAGAGTAAATGTAGGTGTGTTCAAATAATCACAGAACTTTCAACAGTATCTTCATATGGTAAATATAAAAGTACTTATGGGTCAGCAATGCATATAGAATAAAATTTACTACACATCAAACAGCTATATTAAGAGAGAATTCTTTCAGCTATCTGAGTACCCCAAGGTGGCGGAGCAAACAAGCCTCTGATTTCTTCTGCATTTAGACGAGGAACAAGTTCCAACAAAATCCGATCATTTACCCATCTTCGAGACCGTCGGTTGCTAACCTGCCAAAAGCAAAGAATAGTCATAACATGAATCGAATCCAGAGAATAATTTATCATGCTTGCAGAAAATTAATCGCTCTTCAAGCTTATACTTTTTTACAAAGTACTAAAGCAAAATAAGGTGTGTTGGCTAACCAATACACACTACATTCCTCTAGCTTCACAAAACAGTATTCGTTCTTATGTAATTAAAAGTAATATTTGGTTATTAAATTAGCAAAACTTATTAACAACGTATGCTGGTAGTGGTAATTTGCATTTTGAAGAACCACGATAGTGACCATATATACAGTAAGTAAAAATGAGTATTGCTACCCCTCAAAATGATAAAGATATCAATTATGTTCATTAGTTCTAGCTTCCATAAAATCCATAAATGACTATAGTTCACAAAATCACACATTCGCAGTTTGTTCTATAGTTCGCAAATCACACATTCGCAGTTTGTTCCATGCTGAGGAAAACAACAACACTGAATGGTGATATAAATTGACTCCAAACAAGTGATAACGAAACCATAAACTCCGTTTGCAATCAATTTAAATTATACAACAATCATATGTCTGTGTAAATCAATACTTCATAAACACAAATCACAAATAGTACCGTTCCAGCCATGCTCTCAAGAAGCTCAATCTTCTTCTCAATCGACATTCCACGGGATTTGACACTCTCTCCTGTCCAAAAACACCACTTAAAATCCAGCATTCCAACATTAACAGGGGCATCAAATTAATTTACAAAACTAATCAAAGACTAAACAGTAAACTCGAAAGAAGATATCAATCCATCTTCTGGGTAATCAAATTTACATAAAAACCCAGAAATTTAATCAAATCATCAAAACCCCAAATCCCCAAACGGTATTTCACTCCGCCCGAATCACCAAAACGGCCAAAGTCTGCAACTTTACAGACTCTATAGCTAGAAATCGATTCCATACAATAGAAGATAGAGGGAGAGGTACCAATTCGAGGTTCGAGGATAGGACAGTTGAGGAAAAAGCCGTCTTCTCTGTTGAGAACATCGGGAGTCGCCATGATTGATTGGAAGCAAATCCGATCAGAAAGCCTGCGGCTTTGAATCTTCTTCTTCTTCTGAGATTCTGGGTTTTTTCTGCGGCGATAGATTTTGAGGAACAGATGAGAGAGATGAAGGCCGACGAAACTTTCCTTTTCAAAGGCGCTGAGAAATAAGAGGGAGGCAACCAAACACGGCCTTAGAAATACGGAAGAGAGGGAGAGACGACACTGAATATACTTTTGCTTTGTGGAGATGCCACACGGAAATCAATTTTACTCGGCACTCTTGTTAAATTGATAAATTGTCACTGTGACCACGTGGCGCGTAAAGGGTTGTGCCAGGTCGCTAAGGTGGTGTGTTTCAAACTAATCATGCTGCGGAAAGAAAATTACATGTTTGGTCTCGAGGTATAAATGGTTCATTTTTCTAATCCACGAAAAATTTTGGGTCAAACCATCAGCACTTGGCATGTCCAGCCTTTTAATATCAACACATTACTACTGACATGTTGTTTATATTAATTGATATTTTGATTACATGGTTGTTGATATTTTGTTTATATGCTTGTTAGTTAAAGTTTGGATAGAAAATAATTAACTACGTAACATTATCTCATTGAGAAAATTGGTCCAACCAACAGTAAGATGGTTGGCGATCTTATTTAAGTTTCTCCTCAATCAACATTATAACACAAAATTTCTACAAACGTGGCATAACCAATCAGAACATTTTATAACACGTTAATTATGTTTGTTATCTCGGCCTTTTAATTTGGGCATTGAGCCTAAGCTTCCATTGTATTCTTTCTGTGGTGCATTTTCTCTTGAACTAGCCTTTTTATGCGATTATTCAATTTGGTCACAACTACTAGCTCTTACTGTTAGTACTATTTTCTAATGAATATTTATTGTTTAAATGTTGAAAGATGACTGAAATTTGGCCACATGAGCGAGGCATCTAAAACCTCTCAAATCATTGTTTCTTAACACTTTGCATGGTGCCTAATGCACAGTGAGGGTTAGGGTCGCTGTGGTTGTACGGACGGAGATCCTCCTACCCATTCTCTTGTAATCTTCAACTTCGATCTGAGAGAGAGAGAGAGGTTTGCAAAGGTTTTCGCATATGCTAATCTTCAGTTCTTCAACTTCGATTCGCAGTGTGAGAGACTGAGAGTTTGCTGGTGGCAGGATGGTTGACATGGGTGGCAAGCTTCATACGCTAGTTGTTTTTTTTTTCTTTTAAGTATTTATTTTAAAAATTATGATTGTCACTCTCAAAATCTAATTATGCACACCATTAGAGTTTAGTACCAATAATAGTTTATTTATTTTTCTTATTTTCAAGGAAAATGTTTTTAGACTATATTTGGTAGACCACATGATATGGTGGTTGATACTTAAGTTTTATTTTTAATGATTTAAAAAAAAAAATTCAACCATCAACCACCACATCACGTGATCTACAAAATATGGTTCAAGTTGATTGCATCACCTTATTTTCATAGTTAATAGATTGCTCGTACTCTATTTATCAGGAAATTTGGAAAAATAGTCCAAATTTAGATCATGTATAGAATTTTAACCAACCATTATAAGTTTTCATAATTCTAACCAAACCTGACATGAAAATACTACAATGTCCTTTCTTAACTAAAACTAGTACAAAACTTGACGTGTGGATGACTCTAGGCCTCGTTTGGTACGCCATATAGCACACTGGATTATTAGACTGGATAGTACTAATAATCCAGTCTCGGGTGTTTGGTGCGCTTCGTACTAAAATAGTCGTCTGACTATTTAAACTGAGCCCACCATTTAGTACTCCTCACACCCGACTAATTATACGCCCAAAAACCTCCGTATAATTAGTCGGGTTCGTCCCTCTCACTCTCTTGGTCTAGCTTGAAGGAAAATATTTGAACTACAAGTTCATTTGAGCAACACTTAAGCATGCTATTAACAAATTAAAGGTTCTTAGTTAGCATATTAGTACTCAAAAACAAAACTTTGCTCATGACTTTTGAAGCCTAAATGTTGTGAACCAAGACGCAACTCAAAATCACATTAGTAAGTTGTAGCATTTTATACCTTTGTAGAATCTTTTTTGCATGAGCAAAGGCTAAATACCCAAGAGGGTCTTCAATCTCATCTTGGATGAACACCTTTGCTTGGAGGAGTTATGGTTGCATCTTGAATCAAATTGAAGGTTACCCACGTACTTCGTCTCCTACGAAGATCAAACTTTTCGTAGTTCTTACATTTGATGAGGATTTGAGTGAGTTTGTATAAAGAACAAATTGTGTTCTTCACACACACCTAGGCCCGCCCAACCCAGTATAAATAGTCGATATTAGTCCAACACTGCACCAAACGCCCGACTAATTTAGTTAGTACTGTCCGATGACAGATTATCCTATCCGACTGAAATGGTCAGTCCAGTCCGAGCTGCCAAGGTAGGTTTCTTGATTGAGATTTTTACAGAAATCTCATATTTTTACAGAAATCTCATACTTTCTCTATTTGCTCATAGTTATCAGAACTGTAACAATACCATAAGAATACAAACTTCTCTAATTAATTAAGGGTAGCAAAGGCGATTCTTTCCAAACTTCAAAGTTTAAACTTGTGACGTTGTGAGGGGATAGGTAGGATAGACAGACTTCGACTCATTTGTCTCGAGTACAACATATTTGCAACTGTTAGGTTGGGTTTCTGTTTTTTAAATTTTATTTGGGCCAATAATTTGCAAACAAGATGAGAATTTAATGTTAGTTTGTACTAGTGGCTGATTTGGTTGCAGTTGCTTCAATCACTAGGCATTCTCATCACTATTTTTTTTCCCCTGATTTTGTTCTTGGTCTGGATGATGTTCCTTGGTTCTTTTTATTATTGGGTTTATGTGTTTTTTCTGTTGGGCAGGACAGTAGGCAGGGCAAGACATGAAGAATTGTTCATAAGGGAAAGTCAGCGCTCACTTTTATATATTCATGGAATTGGAAGTGCAGCTATTATCTTTTGCTCACTTGGTTTTAGCTTCATTACCTAAAACTATGCATTTGATATGTATTTTCGTATATCTAGTATGCTATGGGTGTTGTGTGGTGTATTGTGTGTTATTTAATGATTACACGTTTTGGATCTCGGGGTATGCAAGTAACCTATGCTTTTCTCTTAATCAAAAGAGATAAATAGTGCTCTGAACCATAAGTTGTATGTATGCTTACCATATTCAACTGTCAGTTGCTTTATGACATGGCGTTGGGAAGAAGTGACTATAGTATCATGGCATGATAGGTTTCGCTTTTTTGGTGGATTGGTTATAATTGAGCTTATTTTTAGATACTCTCAAAAGGTATTTTTAGATACTCTCAAAACGTTCTAGTGTGAGGTCTCAAAATGTCGAACGAATGCAAGATAAGGATGCTGTTTTTCAGGCCAAAGTGAAGCGCATAGCGGCTGATGATTTGACTATTATTAAGGTGCAGGTGTGTTTTGTTTTAGAGACAAATTTCATTGCGAGTTTTTTCTTAATAGAAATGTATTCCTGTTCGTTTTCTTTTAAGCCCTGCTTAATTTTTCTTTACTTTTTTACCTTCTTGTTTGAGTTTTCAATTTATTGAATTATTGGTGTTGATGTTTAGAATTCGGGTTTTCTACACAGATTTTCAACTTACTAGTTCCATTGATGATATTAACATATGTATAGTCTAATTCTCTCTTTTTGTTCTTTGGTTTGCAGGAAATGGTTTTTAATTTGAAGATTGGTTGGGCTCATTTTGGCACTTCTAGTAATTGTGTGTGTAGCCATTTAGTTATAGAGTAGCGTGTTCAAATATACTTGTGTAGGAAATGAGAATTTTTGACATATGTAATTGTTTGATGAAATCTAATCTAAGTATGATGTTAGTAAATTATATGTATATGTGTTTTGAAATATGTAGTTTATCAGAAAATTTTGTAACATGTTACTAGTATCAATGAAATTTGACTTCCATATCTTTTACGAGCGTTTTTATATTTTTCACACTTGTATATTAATTTTTATTAATTTTGAACTCACTGAAAATTTACTATTCATGAGAGTTTTGAGGGTTTTAAAAATCCAAACGATGATGTAATCTTCACAAAACATGTAAAGCTTGTCATCACGAGCGTTTATATATTTTTTTTTTACATTTTTGAACACTTGTAAATTAATTATTGTGCATTTTTATTAATTCATAACTCAAACAAAAAATACTATTCACGAGGGTTTGGTGGGTTTAAAAAATTTAAACGACAATACAACCATCGTAAAAGTGTAGAGAATGCAATTACAAGCATTTGCATATTTTTTTCACATTTTTCACACTTGTAAATTAATTATTATGAATTTTTTTTTATGTAATTTGATGTTTTCTACAAATGTGACAAATGTGTAAAAATTCATAATAATTAATTACAAGTGCGAAAAATGTGAAAAAAAAATGCAAACACTTGTAATTGGATTCTCTACACTTTTATGATGGTTACATCATCGTTTAAATTTTTTAAACCCTCTATACGCTCGTGAATAGTATTTTGTGTTTGAGTTATGAATTAATTATTATTCATAATAATTAATTTACAAGTGTGAAAAATGTAAAAAAAAATATACAAACGCTCGTAATGACAAGCTTTACCACTTTCGTGAAGGGGTCAACTCCGAAATTTGACACCATAATCCATGAACCCTGAATTTATATTTAACCGTCGATTGTCGTTTACATTTACGCTCCATGCTTCT
This sequence comes from Gillenia trifoliata, assembly GCA_018257905.1. Lineage (NCBI taxonomy): Eukaryota > Viridiplantae > Streptophyta > Magnoliopsida > Rosales > Rosaceae > Gillenia > Gillenia trifoliata. The sequence continues at coordinate 2,364,960 of CM031081.1, read as the reverse complement.
CACATGTTTTCATTTTTCAGATTTTCTTTTTTGAAAACATGATCTTTTAGTGGATACAAAAAGATGAACGGTTCGGATCGTTGATATCACGTTCAGATTTTTACGATTAGTGAAAATATAGCTCGGAGTTTATAAAGTTTTTAGAAACTATATAACACTGACTCATATTTCAGTTAACCGTAAATATCAGAACAGGATATCAACGATCCAAACCGTTCATCTTTTTGTATTCAGTAAAAGATCATGTTTAAAAAAAAAATGAAAAAATGAAATCTGGTAAGAAGAATGGAGTATAAACGCAAACGACAATCGATGGTTAAATATATATCTAGGGTTCATGGATCATGGTGTCAAATTTTGGAGTTGACCCCTTCACGAAAGTTGTAGAGCTTGTCATTACGAGCGTTTTTATATTTTTTTTACATTTTTCACACTTGTACATTAATTATACTGAATTGTGAACTCCTTCCAACAACACTATTCATGAAGGTTTGAAGAGCGTTAAAAATTCAAAATATGATGTAACCGTCGAAAAAACATAGAGCTTGTCATTACGAGCGTTTATATATATTTTTTTACATTTTTCACATTTGTAAATTAATTATTATGAATTTTTTAATGTTTAGTGAATTTTGTAGGAAAAATCAAATTACATTAAAAAATTCATAATAATTAATGTATCAGTGTGAAAAATGTAAAGAAAATATACAAACAATAGATGTTTGGTCTATTGTTCATAGCAGAATATCTCTGCATGAGGTCGTGTGTTTGCACTACCTACTGAGCGTACCCTGTTGTTTATATGTAATTTTATAATATACCTGCTTTTACTAATACCATAGAATCTTGTGTTATTCTTGGATTTCACGTTTTGATTTCTAAGTGTTGATTTATGTTGAAAGATTTTATATTGGCGTTTATGGTTATATACCTGCTTTTTTCCGGAAAAATCTTGAGTGGTACGTACCATTGAATGATACGACTATTGAATGGTTCAGATTAATTTGCAGTGGGCCCCAAATGAATCTTAACCATTTAACAGTACGTACCATTTAATGGTACGTACCACTGAAGTTGGACCCTTTTTTCGGATCTATAATAATTTTTTTATTAATATTTAAAAACTAAATCAAAAGAAAAATAGCTGAAAAATAAAAAAGAATGATACGTGGTAGCACCAGAAAGAGACACATGTTGTGAGATTGACTGCAGACACTCAGATCTTGCCATGAGTGATTTTACTCTTATTTTTAAATGTAAAAAATAAACAAAAAAAGAAAAAGAAAAAATAGAAAAGCAAAAAGCAAAAAGATGGTCTTTAATCTCTGTTTCTTTTCTTCTCTCTGCACGCAGCACATCCCTCTTTTTCTTTTTTCTTTTTTCTCAACCCTCTGTACGCAGCACAACTTTGCTCCCCTCTCTCCCCTCTTATCTTCTCTCTCTAAGCACAACAAATTTCAAAATTCGTCTTCCCTACCTCACCATCTCCATCCCCTCCATCCCTCAACCACTAAACCACCCAACCATCCCACTATCTCCATCCCCAAATTCCGATCTAGCCACCAAGATCCTTTCGATTCCGTCCAATTTCATGGCTCATCGCTCCCCTTTAGCAAGGGCTGTTGCGGCGACCACGAGGACTCAATGAGGGCATGGTCTTTTGGACCATTGACTACACCGAGCCCACCACCGACACCTAAAATAACCCATGATTCAGCCTGAGGAGGATGAGCTGCGCCTGGCGACGACATGGTCGGCGAGCAGCTTTGACTAGTGGAGGTGTGGGCGCATCGTTTTACCATAAACACAGCCGCACTCTAGTCAGTCCCATTTATCACATCCTTAACTTCTCTCTCACTCCCACTCTCACTCACATTTGTTCCTACTCAAACCCTAAACACAGCCGCACATCTCTTCCCATTCCACTTTCCCTCTCTCTTCTTCTTCTTCCTCAACTATCTCTCTATCTGCCTTCATCTTCCTTACCCGTTTATCTCTGCCTTGTGGTGACGGTAAACAAATCTGCGGTTCAGTCAGAGATCTGAGTTAGATTAGTCAAGATAGCATAATGGCCACCACCACAGAAATAATAGAGGATGAAGACGATGACGACGATCAATGGCCTGTCACAAATATTTGGGACTTAGTGGTATCGGTAAAAGAATTACGGAGGTAAAGACTGTTATGTTTCTTCAAATTATGCCCTCTTTTTTTTTCTTTTCTTGTGATTTATGAGCTTGGTTTGTTTTGCAATTTGATGAGTAATTTGCGAGTCAGTTAGAGATCTAATTGGAAAGTGTTTAGAGCATAATCTTATTATGAATTATGTCCCAAAGATATTGAGACAAGAAATAGGTTTTCATCTTCATACTTTAAAAATTGTAGTTTTTGCCGGCAAAGATTGGAGGTAGCACGGTGGGGACGATATATATGAACCACTGTTAGTCTCGGTGAAGGGGTTGGGCGGTTTTTGGTCTTAATAGTTCTTTCAATAGTTTTATATTGCAATAGATAACCTAATCTCTTGGTTTTCTTGTTGTAGGTGTTTTCTTGTTGTAGGTGCGCACGAAACTCTGAATTTCGCGTATGCGTGGAGAAATAGAATTTTGGCGTTCCAGGATTCAAGGACGACAGATGCGTACAGAGATATTTTATCAAATAACTATAACAAATTACGTAAGCTTCAGGGGTTGAAAATGTTTACCTGGAGATGGGGAATGCTGCGAACAATTGATCTAGAGGCAGAGGTCGCAGCAGCTCCGTTGGCTATTGGTGGTTTTCCAGTAGAAGCAGCCAACCGCAGGTACTGCAAACTTGTGTTTATCATATAAACTTTATAAATGTATTCATTCTTTTGCTATCATGCTAGTCCTTGACGTTAATCTTCTAAATGTGTTTCCTCTGTTTATTTTCAATTACAGGGAGGCCTATGGGACGAGGGACGGGGGCGTTGTTGTGGAGGTGGCCGTGGCTGTTAATTTTGGTGATTTTGGAGACGTTGAATGAGTTGCGGTACTCTACTGTAATTTGTTGTCTAATTGCGGTACTCTACTCTCGGGATTCCCACATTCTCTCTCTCCTAATTCCAAAACTCGATTCCAATATTTATCTAATTTCGGTGCAATTAGTTTGTTGGCTATTGGTGATGTTGCAGTCGAAGTCAGTATTGGGTGGCTTGCAGATATGGCTTACCAGTATCATACACCAACATTGACTGGTTGTTTACTCATCAGCTGGGATAATACAACATTGGACCCGCAAACGCCAGTCATGTACTCAGTAACATGCTCTAAGATTTCTATGTTTTAGAGTAATTCTGTTATAGCAGGCTCAGTGACTGACTAGTAAGTATTGAATAGTTTTTTTTTTAAAATTAATATTTTTCTAAAAAATTAAGTGACTAATATACATTGTTTTGTTTTTGGTATATCAGTATGAATGAATTTTATCTAACTTTTTGTTTTTGTTTTTTTGGACAATATTTAACTTATTACTTTTTTTATTTTAAAAGAAAAAAAAATCACTTTAAATTTTTTCAATGCAGGTTATATTCCAGCAAGAGACATTTCAATGAGCAATATGTACACGTGCTTCTTCCTGTAGAAGCAGCCAACCGCAGGTACTGCAAACTTGTGCTTATCATATAAATTTTATAGATGTCTTCATTCTTTTGCTATCACGCTAGTCCTTGACACTAATCTTCTAAATGTGTTTCCTCTGTTTATTTTCAATTACAGGGAGGCGTATGGGACGAGGGACGGGGACGCGGTTGCGGAGGTGGCCGTGGCTGTTAATTTTGGTGATTTTGGAGGCGTTAAATGAGTTGCGGTACTCTACTGTAATTTGTTGTCTATGCCCAGTGAATTTTTAAGTTCTTTTAAGAAGTTAGTCAAATATGTTTTTGACATCTCATATCTAGTTCTTCATTTTCAATTTGGGTGCGTGTGAAGTTGATGGTTGTTTACTGAGATTTCATGGTATACGAATATAAGATGTTGGTTTTGGCTGCTGTTTTTGCTTGGGTTCAAATTCGTAACGGATCCTTATAACCTAAAAAATACCCGGAAGTTTGTTATAATCTCGGATGCATGACTAAATACTTTTTAACTATTTAAGTTACAAGTTCGTAGCAAAATTGCAGTATATTGAGTTAGCATATTCCAACAATTTTAGTACTAGAGCACACTGCTCTGGTACTTTGTTCACCATCACTTCAGAACTTTGAAGCCATTCAAAGAAAGCAGTTAAGTTTTCAGTCAATAACTTGTCAAATCCCCCATGTAGCACATCCAGTTGCTGTCCTTGGTTCGGCTTAAAGACCAGCAGATCTTCTAGAGCTACCCGACGATGCACCAGGAGATACTTAACAATATCAACAGCCATGTTCTGCACATTCTGTCGTTGGTCAGGGAGGAGGGATATTAAATTGACACAAAGACAGTAATTTATATCAGTATCAATATTGCTGGGACAGAATATAATTCGCCTGTGAGCAACTAGTAACTGTAAGACTGCAGATATCAATTCCTGAATTATCATGTGAAGAGTTGGAGGAAACGAAAGCAGATCATCTTCTCCTGGTTTAATGGGCTCCAGGGTGACATTCTTACGGAAACCTGGTCAGCATTGTCACCATCTAAGCTCTGAACTGCTTGTACATCGTCTTGGTCTCTGCTTTATCATCAGCCCCAGAATTTAGGGGAACAGCCGTGTCTTCAGAACTTGAACTCACCTGACCAGGAGGGAAGCTTCCAACACTAACGGAGGTTTTGGCAGACTGATCCTGTTCATGAGGTAGGCTAGAAAATGTGTTCTGTGAACTACAGGTATCGTCACAATCATTCAACTTCTTCTCTTCTGCCTTTACAGATAGCTCCTTCGCCATCTTCACAGCATGGGCTGCTCTGTAAGAAACCAGATAATGAGTTGACTAAAAATAAAAAGTTTCAAAATAAAACCAGTAAAATTTACATTAAGTAAATAGAATCAATGTCAGAGAATACTCTCAGTCCCATGACAAACCTGACACAAGAAAAATATAGGTCAATGCAGCTTTCAAGAAACTCTGCTCATTTGCAGACAGCAGTGAAAGGGGGGCACATTTTGCCAAATCAACCATAAATCTCAAGACCGAAGTAACAGTAAAGGGGGCTGATGCCTCCCCACCCATTAAGCGTGCCGCATATGTTTTATGCATCAATGCTTCACCTTGAAGCTCCCCGGCCATCTCATACTTGTTGGGTGAACAGCTTCGTCTAGAAAATATGTAATCAATTTAGAAGACACAATCTTATGCCACAGCTCAAGCAACTCTTCGGATGTAATGGTTACTTGCAGATGAATAAGCATCTCCAGCAGCATGTTTCTCACGATTACATGCTTTCCCATGGCCTCACTCATTATTGGATGCCGGGGTGTCAAGTCAGGTGGATCAAATGCCATAATCACAAACCTAACTACATGTTCCAGTTCAGAAGAGAGAAATCCATCTTCTAAAGTGACACCGAGCAATACAACCAATTACTCCAAAACAGGAACTTCAACATCACCCCGCTGTAGAGTAACTAATAAATGTTGAACAAGGTTTATTCTGTGCAGAACAGTAAGGTTATGATTTCTGTACCAGTGCACGGACACTAGATGCTCTAGAAAACCAAGAAGTGCGATTTGAATTGCAACTGGAGCCGTTACCCACAATGTCCAATCCAACAAGACATGTTCAACCATGTCTTCATTTGACAAGACAATGCAATTTGAGGTTTCAGCCGGCATATCAGCACTTTTAAGATCCGAAATATGACCAAATGAATCTTTTTGTTCAGAAAAATCATCCATGTCTCCTTGAGATCCAACTGAAGAAAATTCATCACGAAACCCTGACAAATTAAGTTCCTCGAAACTGGTTTCCTGCATTACATGTCAAGCAGTGACATTCGACCACACAAAAAGAGAGCCAGCAAATGGTATCCCCGGCACTTCTGCATGTCCCTCACATTCTGAGGATTCTGATGAAGGGCAGAGGCCAGTAAAGTAAGGGCCATGTGTAGCATGTCCCTAGTCTCAGCAGCCTCAACTAAGGACAGGATAACAGTCATCCCACCGATGGCGCAGATAGCATCACCAATTACACATTGCCCACATAGGTAAATATCCACATGAAGACACCCAGATCGTGGTATACCTGCACAAAACTAAAAATGAGAAGAAAGGAAATAGAGAAGCATTCTAAAAATCTAGATCCACCAGTTTTTCACATGCATACATACATACATACATATATATATATATATAAAATCATATAAATGTCAAAATTTGGATGCAATATGTGAGCCTTTGTCTTAAACATACCCCCAATAGGAGAAGCAGCTGCTGACATTGGATCAAAGCATGGATAGCTCCCCCGATGCTCGAATGGCTCCACTCTTGTTAAATTAATAAATTGTCACTGTGGCCACATGGCGCATACAGGGATGTGCAGGGTTGCTAAGGTGGCGTGTTCCAAACTAATCATGCGATGCGGAAATAAAATTATATGTTGCGTCTCGAGGTATAAATGGTTCGTTTTTCTAAAAAAATTTGGGTCCAACCAGCACTTGACATGTCCAATCTTCTAATATCAACACATTACTACTGCCATGTCGTTTATATTAATCGATACTATGATTACATGGTTATTGATATTGTGTTTATATGCTTGTTAGTGAAAGTTTGGATAGAAAACAATTAACGATGTAACATCATCTCATTGGAAAAATTGGTCCAACCAATAGCTAGATAGTAGGCGATCTTATTTAAATTTTTTCTTAATCAACACTATAACACAAAATTTTTGCCAACGTGGTATAATAAATCAGAACATTTTATAACACGTGAACTTGTTATAACACGATAGATTGCTTGTGCTTAGTCCTCTATAACTAAGTTAGTTATGTTTGTTATCCCGGCCTTTTAATTTGGGCATTGGGCCTAAGCTTCCATTGTATTCTTTCTTTGGTGCATTTTCTCTTGAACTAGCCTTTTTATGCGATTACTCAATTTGGTCACAACTAGTAGCTCTTAGTACTATGTTCTAATGAATATTTCTTGTTCTTGTTTAAATGTTGAAAGATGACCGAAATTTGGCCACAAGAGCGAGGCATCTAAAACCTCTCAAATCATTGTTTCATGATCGAAAAAGTCTTAACACTTTGCATGGTGCCTAATGCACAGTGAGGATTAGGGTCGTTGTGGTTGTACGGACAGAGATCCTCCTACCCATCCTCTTCTTAATCTTCAACTTCGATCTCACAGAGAAAGAGGTTTACAGAGGTTTTCGCATATGCTAATCTCCAGTTCTTCAACTTCGATTCTCAGTGTGAGAGATTGAGAGTTTGCCGGCGGTGGGATGGTTGACATGGGTGGCGAGCTTCATTTTATTTTGAAAATTATTATTGGCATTCTTAAAATCTAATTATGCACACAATTAGAGTTTCAAAGTACCAATAATAGTTTATTTATTTTTCTTATTTTCATGGAAAATGCTTTTAGACTATATTTATAGACCACATGATATGACGGTTGATGCTTGAGTTCTATTTTTAATAATTAAAAAAAAGAATTCAACCATCAATCACCACATCACGTGATCTACAAAATATGATTCAAGTTGATTGCATCACCTTATTTTCATAGTTAATAGATTGCTCGTACTCTATTTATCAGAAAATTTGGAAAAATAGTCCAAATTTAGATCATGTATAAAATTTTAACCAACCATTATAAGTTTTCATAATTCTAACCAAACCTGACATGAAAATACTACAATGTCCTTTCTTAACTAAAACTATTACAAAACCTGACGTGTGGATGACTCTCAAAGGTAGGTTTTTTTATTGAGATTTTTACAAAAATCTCATATTTTTAGGGTAATTTTTTTGTTTTACTTTGATTGATCATGAACTTGTTAAAACAAATTTGAAGTGAGACTCATTAGGGGTGGGCACGGGCCGAGCCGACCCAAAAAATGACGGGACTGGACCGGAACCGTTTGTATTTAAAACAGAACGGAGTGGGGCGGGTTGTCAAATTATTAGAAGTGGAACCGGACCGAACCTAGACCGTTTGAAACGGGCCGGATCCTACGGGTCTACGGGTCTAGTTTGTTACAAAAAAAAAACACAAAAAAGGGCAGTAAGCAGCAAGCTGCTGCTGCACTGTAAACAACAAGAATTAGCAAGACTCGAGCTTTTTGAACTAGCCTTTTTATGCGATTACTCAACTCACCCAATAAAATCTACCCAAATTTGAGACAAACCCATTAATCCAAACGCAATAAAAGCTTCATTCAAGAGAATCCAGATGAGAAAGTTACCCGACGAGGTAGGGATCGGAGGTGCCTTCGACTGAGAAGTTGACAACGCCGCCCACCACGTTCTGCAAGAATGGGGCGTGCCTGACTCGGTCCCGGGCTTAGAGCTGGTCGAGTTCGACTCGGTTTGAGATCTTATGGATCAAAGTGTGTGTCGAGTGAAGAGGACTGGACGAGCTGAGGAGGTCAAGGAGAATCTTGCTTGCAGATGCAGACTTGTAGACTTTAGGGAAACTCAAATCAAGGGTTCAAATTCATTCTAATAGGTCCGGGCCAGGGGCTCGTTTATTCATATTTTTGGACCCGCTCCGCTCCGTTTTTTCTTCAAATTTTTTGGACCCGCTCCGTCCCCGCCCTGAACCATGTAAACCCACTTCGACCCGCAGGTCCAGTGCCCATTTGCCCACCCCTAGGACTCATAGAAGAAAGACAATTAGGATTAAAAAATAGTAGTTGCATAATATGTTTCAGCAATTTCCAGTCAACAAATATGTTTAAATACTTTTATGTCAAATTTTAGTTAGAATTACAAAAAAAAAATTGGCCAAAATTTAGTTTTCCCAATTTCCCCTGTTTATCACATCCTTAACTTCTCTCTCATCCCACTCACTCACACTTGTTCCGACTCAAACCCTAAACACAGCCGCACATCTCTTCCCATTCCACTTCCTCTCTCTCCTTTTCTTCCTCAACTATCTCTCTATCTGCCTTCATCTTCCTTACCCGTTTATCTCTCCCTTGTGGTGACGGTAAACAAATCTGCGGTTCAGTCAGAGATCTGAGTTAGATTAGTCAAGATAACATAATGGCCACCACCACAGAAATAATAGAGGATGAAGACGATGACGACGATCAATGGCCTGTCACAAATATTTGGGACTTAGTGGTATCGGTAAAAGAATTACGAAGGTAAAGACTATTATATTTCTTCAAATTATGCCTCTCTTTTTTTCTTTTCTTATGATTTATGAGCTGGGTTTGTTTGCAATTTGATGAGTAATTTCCGAGTCAGTTGGAGATCTAATTGGAAAGTGTTTAGAGCATAATCTTATTATGAATTATGTCCCAAAGATATTGAGACAAGAAATAGGTTTTCATCTTCATACTTTAAAAATTGTAGTTTTTGCCGGCAAAGATTGGAGGAGGGACCGAGAGTTTTGGCTAGAGGTAGCACGGTGTATATGAACCACTGTTAGTCCCGGTGAAGGGGTTGAGTGGTTTTTGGTCTTAAGTGTTTAGGACGAGGTTAATATAGATTGAAAGGTTAATATAGATTGAAGGGTTTTGAAAAAAATATGTGCATTTAAAAAAAATAAAAGGTAACCTACAATTGTAGGTTACTGGTTCAAACTAAAAAAATATAAAAAAAAAAGAAAGAAAAGAAGAGAGTATTGTCACAGAGAACAGAACTCCACTTCACTTCATCTTCGTGAAAAAAGAAGAAGAAGGTATTGAAACCCAGAACAGATCTCCAATACTCTTCATCTTCGTCAAAATAGATTTGGGCATTTTAAAGTGCGGCTGCAATCAAGAATTCTGATGAGTATTCCATCGCACGATGAATGACAATTGGAGGTTAGTTTATAAGTTTTATGGATTCTGGGTTTAGGGTTGAGAATGAATGTAGTATTTGTTTGTATTCATTTGGGTTAAGAGTGAATTGATTATGGGTATAATTTAGGGTTCAATTTGATATTCTTAGAGTCTATCTATAATGGATTTGTATGGGTATAATTTAGAGATTATATGAAGTTATGTCAATGAAATCGAAAGTTAAATGTAGAGATAGAGTTTGGATAATTTATGATGTCTAATTTTGCACGAACAAGCTGAGGTTGGTTTAGGGTTAAATCAGAATTTCCCAATTTGTTTGCACTGGTATCTAGTTTGATAAGTTTCAGTAAATTAGCGTGCAATTGGATGAGATGCATGCAAAATGTATGTTACTGTTTGCCAATTGCATAGAGGCGATATATGAATGTATAATTTGTATAATGTGAATATAATTCTTTATTCTCATTTTAATGCTTGTAATGTGAATTTGGTCAAGTCAAGACTCCAAAAAATTAGAGGAAGGCAAATAGTGATAAAACAAAAAAAGACAACGATGAAGAAGTAGTGGTTGTTGGGAGAAATGCCTATTTTAATTACCTGTAAGTTTGAAAGAAAAAAAAACATGTAATTGTAATGTAAATTTGTTTGATTACAATAAGTATTCGTTAATTGGTTGCAACATATTATGCAGGAAAGTGAAAGGAGATGAATTGAAGAAAAATAAACAGGGCAAATTTGAAGTTGAGGTGAGAACTTAAATATGTGAAAATGTGATTTGAAAAGTTGATTGTTGCAAAGTTATTTTGTTTTGTTTGTCAGTCTAACAAAAAATAAAAGAAAACATTGGTAGTAAAAGGAAAGAAAATGAGAGATATGAAGAAGTTGATGGGTGCAAGTTTATTTAGGGTTTGTACTTTCTATTTTAAAAGGTAAAATAATAGTTAATAGAAAAAACTTGAAAGCTTAGATTTGTAGTTTGAAATGTGAGATTTGAAAAGTTAATGTTTCAAAATATGTTTTGTGTTTTGTAGTGGAAAAAGGAAATTTCTTGTAAATGGAAAGAACTTAGTCGAAAGGAGAAGACATCATTTTGTTCTACAATTTAAAGTTATAATTAAGTTAGTGAGGCTGGGCAAAGTGGAGTAGTAAATGTTTATGTGGAAAAAGATGTGACTATAAAGACTCGATGCTCTGTAGACAAGTTTCACGAGACCATCTCCAAATTTTCAGTAGAGAAAATTGAGGCGATAAAGGAAATAGGGTTTGGTATATTGGCACAATTTTCGTTGACTCGACTACATCGACAGTTGTGTAGGTTTCTTGTGGACAAGTTTGACCTTTCAAGATGTATGATTGAGCTTTATGGTAGTACACTTGAAATAAGTTGCGATGACTTTGAACGGATTATGGGAGTTCTGAATGGAGTACAAGGAGTAGATTTAAGTGGCTGTTTGGATGGTAAAGAAATGAAGTCATTAATCACAACTTTTTGTGGAAAGCAGAGCAATGCACTGATTAGTGACTTGAGTGAGAAGTTAATAAAGGCAAGCACAGTGGATGACAACTTCAAAATAGGGTTTATGATGTTTGCTATTGGGACAATCCTCTGCCCAACATCTGCAACATATGTTACTTCGCAATATTTGATTGCATTAAGGAGGCCAGAAATGATAAAAGCACAAAAATAGGCAAGTTATTGCCTCAAATTTCTTTGCGATGAGGTTTTTTCATACAAGGCAAATGGCGCAAAGTACTTGCATGGATCCGCGGTATTTCTACAATTGTACTACCTTGATGTCGTGTCCCATGGATGTAGCTTTGTTGATAGGTCAATTCACTCGATACTTATATGGAAGAATGAGACTGCGAGTAATGTTATGAAGTGGGTTAATAATCGTGGTGGGATAAAGAGTACCAAAATCAAATTGTAACCCAATCAGAAAAGAATGTAGGCGTTGGAGGGAAATTGAACCAACAGTTTCTTGAAGTGGCTTCTTGCCTAAGATTAGAGGTAAACCACATAAAGAGGAGCGTTGCTCGGATTGAGAAAGCTATATCGGATCCTAAACCACATAAAGAGTGTGGTTGCTCAATTAGTGGTTTCAAGGATGAGATACTGAATTTTTTGAAAGACATCGTCAAAGATTCACCCTTGGTGCACAACAATGACACTGAAAGCGGTGGGGTAAAATGATAATGGTGTCGGAGACGACGTGCGAGAAAATGAAAACAAAATGATGATCATGTGATTAAGGGTGGGAATGAGAATGACAACCGACAATCTCAATCCCCGAAAGTATCCGCGTTAAAGAATGTTTTTGACATCGACAATAATGGTGATCAAAGCTCTGTGGAAATCGTTAAAGAGAACGATAAGATGAAGGAGGTATGATTAGCATAATATGGAACCAGTTTCATGCGAAACGTTAAATGCATAAATGCTGTTTCATTGCGTATGTGTAGGTGAACAATAATTACAAATTAAAAACAATGATTTGTAATTTATTTTATAATAGTTTGGCCTAAAGTATTATGTGATGCATTTGGTGTGGCAAATGTATGGCCTAACATACATTTCCCTTCGACGCAGTTGGAAATTCTCGTGAACAAGAGGAATGCTCAGAAGGGTGGGGGTATATTTCGGAGGAGCCCTATCAATACAAGGGCTACGGCAGAAAGATGACCAAGTCAACATTGTAAAGAACCTTGGGAGTTATTTGGAGTGGCACAGAATCAATTGCCCAGCAGAAAACAGGTATTGTATGACCGGACAATGGGTCGACTCCAGATTGGCCCCTTCCACTATAAGAGCGTTGATTTGGCAGATACAGATCTTGACCTCTTTAGTTATATATTTAATGGGGAACACACCTTCAGGCAACTGCATTTTATATACTTTGATAATCTCTATAAGACTAAAGTTGGCCGTTATTGAAGTCAGGAATGAACTTAGGCTTGAGTTTTTGCATTGTTTGTAGTGATGAAGAGATTGTTAGGACTGATGAAAATGCTATCACTCGCCAAATACAAACATCAAACACGATGTATGCTATATTTACAAATCACACACAACACATTCAGCGTAGTGGTGTGTAGTAACTGCTAAATTTAATATTTTCAATGATTTCAATTTGTTTGTATAGGTAATAAATGTGAAGGTGACATATTTGAACAATAGAGGTTCTCCATTATGGTACATGAACACATGGTTTTCGGTAAGGTTGAAAACTTTATAAATTTGAGTTCTGTGTCTTTAAGTAATGTAAAAGCCTTGTTACATTTGATTTTAGCAACAAGCACTTGAGGCAAATTATGTGGAACGCATTACAAGTTTTGCGAATAGAATGCGAAGGTCATTTGAATTGAAGTTCCAGACTGGAATTGACAAATGTGACAAGGTATAACGATTTATTTGCAAAATTTATTCCAATTATAGCACTTGTTGAAGCAAATATACTAACTTATATTTCTATTGTAGATGTTCATTCCAATTTTTGACAATGAAGGTTGTCATTGGTATTTAGTGGTTGTTAATATCAAGTTGCAAGATGTGGAGATATGGGACAATTTGCCGAATGCCAGGGCAAACGCCCGTCGTCGTGAAAAAGTGGAACACATTGTAAGTCATTTCTTGCATTTGAAAAATATTTGTGTATAAGTGTTGGATAATGCAAATAGAATTGGACTAATAGCTCTAATATTTATATCATACTTGGTTACATGGATTGTGTAGTTGAACGTACTTGACTACATATATTCGCCAGAGCTCAAGTCAAAAGAGAAAGTATCGTGGTCGTTCAATAAATTTTTAATAGTCCATCTCGGAAGCGGTCTTCCAGCCACGCCCAAATGGGTATGACTGCGGCATTTTTGTTATCAAATGGATGGAGGATATTGACAATGGTTGTGATATTGGGAAAATGTAAGTATGGTAATTTCACACATTGTATTGACATATTTTTTAAGACGCAAACTCGAATTAAATGTTTGTGAATGTCATCTACATGCGTATGATTCTATTCAAGAGAGAATTCGCTAACTTTGCCGCAGTCAAGAATTACAAAACCAAGCTCTTTCCAACCTATTAGTTGCTTCCCAAAGAAAGGTACAAGAGGATGTCCCCGATGTTGGGAAGACTATCACTAACCCGCAACATAAGACACAACCAAGGCGTAAGACGAGGCAACCCACTCCATTACTGTAAGTCATTTGCATTTGAAAATATTTGTGTATATGTTGGATAATGCAAATAGAATTGGACTAATAGCTCTAATATTTATATCATACTTTGATTACATGGATTGTGTAGTTGAAAACGTACTTGACTACACATATATTTGCCAGAGCTCAAGTCAAAAGAGAAAGTATCGTGGTCGTTCAATAAATTTTTAATAGTCCATCTGAGCGGTCTTCCAAAGACATCCAAATGGGTATGACTCATGCATTTTTGTTATCAAATGGATGGAGGATATTGACAATGGTTTGATATTGGGAAAATGTAAGTATGGTAATTTCACATTGTATTGACATATTTTTAAGACGCAAAATTGAATTGAATGTTTGTGAATGTCATCTACATGCATGATTCTATTCAAGAGAGAATTCGCTAACTTTGTCGCAGTCAAGAATTACAAAACCAAGCTCTTTCCAACCTATTAGTTGCTTCCCAAAGAAAGGTGCTGCAAGAGGGATGTCCCCGATGTTGGGAAGTTCATCACTAACCCGCAACATAAGACACAACCAAGGCGTAAGACGAGGCAACCCACTGACACATTGTAAGTCATTTCTTGCATTTGAAAAATATTTGTGTATAAGTGTTGGATAATGCAAATAGAATTGGACTAATAGCTCTAATATTTATATCATACTTGATTACATGGATTGTGTAGTTGAACGTACTTGACTACATATATTTGCCAGAGCTCAAGTCAAAAGAGAAAGTATCGTGGTCGTTCAATAAATTTTTAATAGTCCATCTGAGCGGTCTTCCAGCACAGCCAAATGGGTATGACTGCGGCATTTTTGTTATCAAATGGATGGAGGATATTGACAATGGCTGTGATATTGGGAAAAATGTAAGTATGGTAATTTCACATTGTATTGACATATTTTTAAGACGCAAAACTGAATTGAATGTTTGTGAATGTCATCTACATGCAGTATGATTCTATTCAAAAGAGAATTCAGTTAACTTTGTCAGTAGTCAAGAATTACAAAAACCAAGCTCTTTCCAACCTATTAGTTGCTTCCCAAAGAAAGGTACAAGAGGATGTCCCTGATGTTGGGAAGACTATCACTAACCCGCAACATAAGACACAACCAAGGCGTAAGACGAGGCAACCCACTGAAGCCCTTAAGGTGTCAAAGATGATTACTAGGAAGCCGAAAACATGAATGCTTTGTATGTGGTGGATTTTTGTGATTGTTGTGTAGGTGTTATGATCATTACCATCATAAGTTGATGATATATCTCAGTAAGGCATTCACCTTTTTGTCAATTGGTGGGAATTTGTGTGAACCTTCAATGTTGTAAAGAAATTAGGAAAATGGTGTAAGACCCATAGCATTGCAACGGTCATGGTAAACTGTACTATATTTTGTAAATATAGGGGTTTAGTGATGCATTGTGCATCATATTAAGTCTCATTTAGTATCAATATATCTACTTCTTTTTTGTTAAGTTTTTTATGGCAAGTTGTAACGCAATTGTACAGATAATTTTTAATTTAACAAATTATCACAGTGTTAGACTTTGCATAATCTTGTTTTGATACTTCAAAAGTGAGGAAAAACTATATGCAGAAATGATCGTTGAACAGTTTATGCAATTGGAAAACAGTAGGCTAGTATCTGCATTACATCATGCAATTAGACAACATATTAAATGGCAGAATAACCATATTTTGGTACTATTGGCCTATATGGATTTGCATTAAGAATTGTTGAAGGGTTGAAGTTGTAAAACACATTGTTTTCACTTGAACCAGTAAATGATGCTTGGCAATGTAAAACTATTTGTTTAAGTAGTAATTTGTACATTTAAGTAATAATTTACCATGTGAACGAGAACTTTTATCAAATAATCGTTTAAGTTGTAAAACACATCGTTGAAGTTGTAATTTCGTCGTTTAAGTGGTAATTTAGCATTTGAACGACAAATTTACCAAATGAACAACGTCTTTACCATTTGAACGAGTTGACAAATTTCGGTTACAAAATAAACCATTACTACTTAAACGTTTGATTTTCCCGTTTAAGTTGTAAACTACCTCGTTTAAGTTGTAAAACTAATCGTTCACGTGGTAATTTGCCACTTGAACAAGTCAATCGATCGTTTAAGTTTGTAAAACACATCGTTCAAGTTGTAATTTCTTCGTTTAAGTGGTAATTTACCACTTGAGCGACAAATTTACCAAATGAACAACGTCTTTACCATTTGAACTAGTTGACAAATTTCGGTTACAAAATAAGCCATTACTACTTAAACGTTGATTTTCCCGTTTAAGTTGTAAACTTCCTCGTTTAAGTTGTAAAACTAATCGTTAGTGGTAATTTGCCACTTGAACAAGTCAATCGATTGTTTAAGTTGTAAAACACATCGTTCAAGTTGTAATTTTGTCGTTTAGGTAACATTACCACTTGAGCATTTAAGTTACCAAATGAACAACATCGTTACCATTTGAACGAGTTGACATTTCGGTTACAAAATAAACCATTACTACTTAACGTTGATTTTCCCGTTTAAGTTGTAAACTATCTCGTTTAAGTTGGCAAAACTAATCGTTCAAGTGGTAATTGCCACTTGAACAAGTCAATCAATCGTTTAAGTTGTAATTTCGTCATTTAAGTGGTAATTTACCACTTGAACGACAAATTTTATCAAATTGACCACGTATTTACCAAATCAAAGACTTGACAATTTTAGGTTACAAAATAAATCACTATTACTTAAGCGTTCATTTTCTTGTTTTAAGTTGTAACACTTATCGCCAATACCATTTCCCTTCAAGTTGTAAAACGAAATCTGTCCAATTTCATACGCACATGCGAACACACATGCAGTGTTGGGCAATTGGATTTACTCGTCGTGCCTTATTTCAGCACATCCATGAACCCACAAATATTTGCATGGATTTCATATATGTAAGTGTCATGGAAAAAGAAAAAATCTAACTAATTCACAAAAACATTAACGTGGTAATTTCAGTGACTACTGTTTGCAAGAATTCATTGTTGTACCAAATCCACCCAATTTTATACGCAAATGCAAACAGACATTAAATGTCAGGCAATTGGATTTCAATGTGCGACCTTAATTACTCAGTGAACCCATGAAACCACAAATATTTCATGTGTTTCATACATGGAAGTCTCATACTAATTTACAAAAACATTCAGCACCAATTAATCGGTCTCATATGAACACATTCACAATTGAGCATGAACACAGAAATACAACTACTTCCTCTGTTGCTTTCGGAAGGTCGGTCTGGGTGACGAATTTGGCTTACGCTTTCCATTTTTCGCTTGGTCAAATCCAGGAGGTATATCGTCATCTTCATCCACTTGACCATCTGATTTACCAAATGAATCTTTGAATCCATCATCACTACTTTCTTCGCACGACAAAGAATCATTATTGGCATCATCTTCAACATTGTCATTAAGATGTTCTTCACCAAGGTCATTCGCGTTGTTATGATCGTCAGAATAATTAACTATCCGCCTAATTCCGTCATCCGCATCTCTTACAAAATCATGATCATTTTTATGCTGCGTTCGACGCTCTTGCTGTCAACAAAGAACACGGAAAATGAAAAATTAAATCCTTAATAGATTTTATCAAATTAAATAATATCATCCTCATACGTACATGTAAACTATCATCTTCAACATTATTTGAACTGCCATAGCATTTCTTCTGGTGTGCGTCCATCCATCCTCGTAGAAATGACTGTAACAATCATATGGATTCAGACTTGGCAATATTGAGGAATAAAATACCAAATAAAATATCATGTGCACTGTACATTCTCTTTACGGAGCCGTGTAATCTCATCCCTTGCCGTCACGCACTTGGTAAACATAACCGAATTCAAACCAGCAATCATATTCAAAAGCTCTGTTACCGTATCCGCATGAACCTACAAAGCACACAATCAGAAACATTAATATTAACGCTAAGTAGTGGCATTATCTTAAACTATTTACTATTTCTACATTAGCAAATACTTACTTATTTAACATCTTGTCTAGGGGTAGGGAAGATGTTGGTTTGCCACGAGGAATGTCGACTACGTCGCACTCCTCGTTCTCTCCCCATCCAACCACATTAACCGACCATGATGGTATCTTAATTGTACCCACTTTTCCAACCGGTTGTTTCGACGATTGACCTTCATCTTCCACATAGTGGTTGTACCTCAATAAATCATTTCTAAACTTTGCATAATCGTCTGTTTCCATGAAGTAATCTGTGGCAAGAACGCCAAATAGTGCTTCTTCAATTGATGCGTTATCTTTAAAACCATAGTCCCAAAGCATCGTTGTTGGGGGAACCTTGGCAACCCAGAATTGTGATGTACCCAAACTTTGGATTGACACGCGCTCACCAAGGTACCAAGCATAACCCGTGGGTCCTTGGAGGAGTATTCTCATTCCATTTGCAGGTAGACTATCATACACATAAGAAGGAAAACTAGCACTATCTGTACCCCATGGATTCCAATTAACTTGGAATTTAGTACGTTCATTAGTAAGCCAGTATACTGTTCAATGTTGTAAAGGTGGTGAACTAAATAATTTGGCAAGTACAACAAAATTCACACCTAATCAACCGTTATATTTCTCAAGGTCTCCCTATATTGCTCCAATTTGTGCACAATATGTGAACTGGGAGATGCACCCAACCATCGTAGGACCCGAGGCCAAGTTTGACCATCACCCTTCAGAGTTTTTAATTGAAAAGACTTTAAATACTCGCACGCCCATATCTGTAATAATAGTAACCATGAAGGCATTTAGTTTAAGTAAGCAAACATGAAAACCTGAAAAAAAAAATGAAGATATTAAGATGTGTCAACAAATTTAGGCCTCACCTCCCAAGCACGCCAGTAACCTCTTATGCTTTCATTTCTCCCCCTAAACACATCGTCCATGTAACGGTACAGGCATGCCAACCCGGCTCCTCCCCAATTGTAATTCCCTATCTCCTCAACCTTCTTAAGGCTTGGCATGTAGTACAAGTTAACTGTATTGCCGATACCATTGCAGAACGTTGATCCTAACAATGCAAAAATGAATACTCTTGCCAATTGGTCTTCTTCTTTTGGCGGGGATGACTTAATGCCCCAATGCTCAGTCACAATGTCTTGGTACTTAATCTTTTGATCGTGGACCATGTTTGCTAGTTTTTCACTAAACAACTCTATAACCTCCGCCCTATTATCATGGGCCTCCAAGTCATACTCTATTGCCTTGCCTGATACCCGTAGGCCAGTAATGGCACTAAAATCCTTGGGGGTCATTGTTAACTCACCGATTTCATCAAAGTGGAAGGTATGTGTTGTATCCCACCATCTCTCCGCTAATGCGACCATCAAGGGTCTATCCCTTTTTTTCCCAATTCCCAAAATAGATATGAAATGCTTAAATTCACATATGTCAACCTTCGTTTTTACGGAGTCGTTCAAACCGTTTCTATACCACGTAGCGCACAATTCATTGTTTCCACCACCTTTTATGTAAGATATATTGCGCTGAGTATTATTACACATATAGACAAGTCGTCAATAAGGCCCACATCCAATATAGAATGTAAACTAAGTATGAACTTATGCATAATACATAACTGAACAAACAATATGCAAGCAAACCTTGAAGACAATATTACGGTCGATACAAGTAAACAAATAGTAAAAGTTCCTTAAAAAAGTATGCAAAAGCTAGCCAATGAATAAAGATTGTAATATAAGTTGTCATTTGTTCTAGGCAAGTATAATGTAATAGAAATTTAGATCAAAGTGGAACAAGAAGAGGCCTCATATATTCCCAAGTTGTGCTATCAAAATTACCAAACCTTCTCTCCCACAATAGAATAACCATTTTTTTAAACAGCACTTATCGTTTAAACAAACATGCATTTGTTCCTGGGATTTTTAAGAATATACCTTGAAGGAAAGGTGTTCCTCTATGTCGACGTGAACGACAGGGCTGTAAGGATTCCTATTCCTCGGAATGTATCCTGTCACACCAAACTGTCGACTGTCAGCCGGGCCTCGTATCACCTTCCCAATCAGTATTGGAACTGGGGGAGATTTAACGGGTTTCAATTGTGCGGTCGATACTACCCCGGATCCAGATGTTGTCCCAATATGTGCATATGTGGCTGATTTCTGTGTGCCTTGTTGTCTAGTATTTGGCTTTGCCATCGTTGCGTTCGCCTTCACTGGTAATTTTCCCCTCCTTCCCTTCGCCTTCGCTGCCTTCGGTGGCGTTGTCTTTGACATATTTGACTTCGTTGTTGTTGCTTTCACCGTCTCTGACTTCGCCCTCTGTTTTTCCGTGTTTCGTTTCGTGGTTGATTTCTTCGCTTTCGTCATCTTAGATTTGCATAGGGATTAATTTTAGGGAAAACCATGTATGAATCAGTTGAAATTGAAGGCTTTGATAACGGAAGATAATATTTCCATTATGATTGAAAAGTTGTACACACAATGAATATATACACAGCTAGAGGAGATAATGACCTACAACTCTAGCTCTTACCCGATGAATACAAGACTAACCCGATGGATACAAGGGTAACCCGACGGATACACAACTAACCCGATGGATACAAGGGTAACCCGATGACTAACCCGATGAGGGCAACGGATGACTAACCCGATGAGGGCAACATACTAGAGGTTATAAGCTCCTCAGTCATTAGCAACAATCTTCCTCAAATTATGCCCTAAAGTAAGGATCTAACTATTACACACAAATCACAACTTATAGACCCTTAGGGTGGCTGCTACAGACCTTGTGATAGCATTGTAGTGGTGACTAATGGAGTGTATGAGGTGGTAATCTCAACCTATTACACATGTAATAGGTTGTGATTACAACCTTAACCTAAACAGCCTTCCAATATAATCAAAGCCCTATTTTGGTCGCCTCAATCAATGTTCTATCAACCCGAATTTCAAATGAGAAAACCGTATTTCAACAGTGAATCCAAAGTGCTTCACAAATATTACAGCAAATGTAGTAAATTACCTAATTTGGGAGGGAGGAGACGGTGGTAGTCGATTTCGAACTTTAGATAGGCCTCTGAGTTCGATTCGCAGCAGTTGAAGGATTGGGAACAGATGATGGTTGTGGTATTGAATGTCGACTTCAAAATACTCTGACTGGTCGTCGCAGGAAGTGACGGCGAGAACCAGTAGTGGTGGTGGGGAGCGAGCGATGACGACATTAGATAGTCCACACTGAGACAAGGTATCGAGTTGGGAATGAGAGAGAGAGATCGCCAAACTGAAAGTTACCGAGGTTTTTTTAGAGGGTGAGAGAAATTATCCTTCATCCAACAGTTGAGATTAAATAAAACGGTTGTGGGTATGCTTTCCTTCAACCAAAAATATAAGTAGTTCTCTTTCCTACTCACATAATTTCTTGTGTATGTTTTTATTTAAAATTGTAACTATGATTTGTAGTTCAACCAAAAGAAAATGAACATGTATTTTTAATCATCTATACATACACATGTTTCATCACTTTTTAATATGGATTCAAACACATATTTCATGACTAAACATGTGATTTCAAGTTCTATACATTTGCATTACTAAATGATATTCGATTCAGATTTTTTTTTGTAAGGTGATCCTATATGAAACATTTACATAATGGAACTCTGTAAATGTTGTTAGTATATTTCATCCTTTTTGTTGGGGTATTGTTGAACTATTCATTAATGCTAACGTTCCTTATACTTTAGTTCATCACAAATTCCATAAGACACTAGGGTTTGATTGATTAGTTTGGTAATAAATAGTTCATGTCATATGCCCTAAGGCACTTAAGTTTCAATAATTAATGGGGTAAATGTATCTGATTTTATACATTACGTCATTACATACGCCAAAACGCACTAAGGTTTAAAAGAAAATTGTGGTAAGTTGAACAATCCATCCTCAGTAAACCACGACATACCATACGAGGCACTAACGTTTAAATGATTAGTATAGTAAATTGACCCATCGATCTTTTCCATGTCAAGGCATAACACACAAGGCACTATGGTTAGCATTACAAGTGTAGTAAATTGAGCACTAAATAATTTACAGTGTTATATGTTAGAAGGCAGTAGAGTTTAAATGATTAGTGTCGTAAATGGTACCATGTATCCTCAACCGGTTTTCTATCTATAATGTTTCATTAAGTGCATGCAATTGGCAAACAGTGAGATATTGTCTGCACTTCTCTATGCAATTGGACGGCAAATTTTGCAGGCTGACCATGCAAACAAACGACATTTAATTAAATAACTTCTGTAAAAACACATGTTATCTCCCACATTCTGGGTTAGTTCCTAAAAAAAACATTGCAGAATAAGCTCATCCTTACAAGTACCAAATCAACGTCTCTCTAACCAATTCACAAAAGCATGATTACATTCATCATGTTCATCAAAACCATAAACAAAATCAGAGACAATTAACAATTTTCACCCAAATATTAGTGAAAAGAATGATTACAGTGGTAATTTAAGTCAAAGCCATGAACACGAACTCCCGAGTCCTCGACTATATTCTGAACAAGAAAATGCAGGATACAATCCACTCATATTTGCTGACGTGCCACACTCACTGTTGTACATTGATCCGCTTGGTGTTTCTATGGGATTGTCATTGCTGTAAGATATGCCACCACAATAAGGGTATGGGTTCTCATACATGGATCCGCTTGGTGTTTCTATGGGAATGCCATTGGTGTACGAACTGGCACCATTATAATTGTATGACTTGGTCCAGTTGGATTCAGACATCATTTCACTGCCATACTGTACATTCCCTTCGGCTACTTGCTCAATGTCATTGTTGCTCCCATCATTCCCATTACCAACATTCTGATTAGCTTTTCTATTCCCTTGTTGCTTCCTAATGGAACATTTATATCCTCTGTGCCGCACTGCCTTGCATGTACCACATGCTTTGGGTTTAGTTCCACGCCTGTCTTTGGTTCGAGAAAGTTTGCTGCCTTTGGTTCTAGCAATTTCAGGATCTTTTATGACATCACCGTGCTCCTCGTGACCACTCCCTAAATTAAGATTTGTCTCTTCTAGTTTTCTCCACAACTCTTCCATAACCCCTTCCATTCTATGAAATTCATTACTAAGAAACTTGAACCCATCGTTTGACCTTGATGCAGAATAACATAATTTATTGCAAAAAGCATTCAAATAGCCATACCTCGCAGTTTTTACAGCCAAGCTGGATTCACTTTCCAAGCTCTGTGAAAATGTAATATCTGATTTTGCCCCCTTAGTCCATCTCTTCATTATGAATGATTCCGGGATTTTATCCATGTGTATGTATTTCAGTATGCAAAATATGTGTGAACAATGGATCCCATCTGTCTCATACTTTTTGCAACAACATTCAATCCGCACCTTATTAGACCCAGTGTGCCACACACATGTCCATATGTTATATGGTTCACAGTATTTGGAAATATAATGTATCTCACTTTGAGCAAACTGGAGAGTGTTGGGGTTAATTAGTGCACTGGAGCTTATCATCTCATCCCGTACCAATTCGAAACAACTTAGAATCCATCCCTTGCAGTTGTGTTGTCATCACTGGAGTGCAGTTGTTCGATTTGAATTCATCACGTGCAACATTGTTTCTCAGACATGCAAGGGCTCTATCGATGGCATGGACACACTCAAACATCTTAAGCCCACTTTTAATGTAATCCTTCACAAATTTGTTCATTGATTCTGATCGCTGAGTGGTGGACATGCCGGCCAAAAACACTCCTCTATTGTATGCTTCCACCCAACTTTCACGCCTTTCCCACATCTTAGCCAACCACTTACTTTTAAGCTTGAATTGATGTTTATTGAGTTTGAAATTTTCCTCCATGAGCTTCCAACGAGCCTCAAATTCATCAACCTCTAGTGGTTCCCACAAACAAGAATTGAATTCTGATTTAATGTTCGGATCTGTGACATTTTTCAAGTTTTCATGCACATTGCTAGCAATATGCCACGCACAAAGCTTGTGCTTTGATCCTGGAAGCACTATGTCCACGGCCTTTCGCATTGCTTCATCCCCGTTTGTCAATACAGTCTTAGGCTTTTTACCTTTCATAGATAAAATAAATGTCTTCAAAACCCACTTGAAAGTTTCTGCCGACTCATTCCTCACATATGCACACCCAAATATTGTACTAGCACGATGATGATTTAAACCAACAAAAAGTATCAAAGGCTTCTCATAACGGTTGGTTTTGTAGGTGCTGTCAAATTCAATCACATCACCAAAGCACATATAATCACTCAGTGAATTTGAATCTCTCCAAAATAAATTCACAAGCCTATTCTCGTCGTCCACACTAAACTTGCAGAAAAATTCAGAATTAGAACAAGCTTTGCCTTTCAAGTATGCAAGTGAAGCTTCAGCATCACCTTCGAGTAAAATTTGTCTCCGTGCCGCATTCAACTTATTGTACAGATCTTTGCTTTGAAAACCAACATTCATATACCCACCAGCTTGATCCACCATATACTTGTATACATGACATGTTCTTATAGCAACTCTTCGCATCCCAATAGCTTGTGCTAAGTCCGATTCCATGACATTCCGGTGTGAATGAAGAAATGTTGCCTCATGTACAGTAGCTAATGCATGATTGTGATTTGGTTCAAATTTCTTTACAATATAAGTGTCACGCTTCTTCACAAGATTTACTTGCAAAACAACCGGGCAATTCTCCCTAGTGAGAGGCTTCTTAACATTGACATTCTTGTTCAAAACTCTTGTGCCTTCCTTAGAGCATACCCATATTCTCCCCGAAACTTTGCCATTTACATTCATCTCCTTTTTGTCCTTCCTTACATTAAACCCAACTGCCTTTGCATATCGATTGTACAAATCTTCTACTTCCTCAATTGAGTTGAATTCCTTCAACTCAAGATCTTCCCTCCTCAAATCATTGAAATCTATTCCCTCAAATTGAAGCCTACCACCGCTATCTACCACATTTTTAGTTTCACTGTCCACTTCTTCCATTACGAGATTGTTGTTGGCATCAATACTTGACATCAAACAGCCTAACTTATCGGATCATATTTTCCCGTATCTTCCTCTACTTTAATTCATGCCTACACAACATCAAAGAGCCTAAACTTGGGCATGCAAACCCATGAATGAAAATTGCCATATATGTCTTTCAAAATCAATGTGTATCGTTCAATTTGAAGCAGAGATTTTTATGTAGTTCAACTTACTATTATCCTTCTCCACCAACAATTATTATTTTCAGTTACTATTACTTTTCTTGCCCAATTTTTGTTCAATAACAGAGCAAAATAAGCGAAATTCCACAACCCACAATTCAATTTCATCCCTAAACCTATTAAGGCAACTAACTATTTAGTTTGTTTATTTCAATAACAGGTCCGTCGATACAATTAACCTTAATTTTATACCCACAATTTTCATCATAATTTCACTTGCAAACCCACAAAGCCAATTGCATAATTTCAATTGGCCACAAACCACATTACATGCATTAAAATGAGAATAAAGAATTATATTCACATTACACAAATTATACATTCATATATTGCCTCCGTGCAATTGGCAAACAGTGACATACATTTTGCATGCAGCTCATCCAATTGCACGCTAATTTACTGATACTTATCAAACTAGATACCAGTGCAAACAAATTGGGAAATTCTGATTTAACCCTAAACCAACCTCAGCTTGTTCGTGCAAAATTAGACATCAGAAATTATCCAAACTCTATCTCTACATTTAACTTTCGGTTTCATTGACATAGCTTCATAAAATCCCTAAATTATACCCATACAAATCCATTATAGATAGACTCTAAGAATATCAATTTGAAGCCTAAATTATACCCAACGATGGCCACAAACCACGCGGGAAACCATAAGGGTTGAGAGGGTTAGGGCTATAGATTAAGCAAACCACACGGGAAACCATAAGCCTTTGAAGAGGAAGGATGTGAAAGAGAGATAAATGGTTCGGTGTACCTCGCCTCGAAGATGAACTCTCCGGGATTTTTTCCTGGTTGCAACTTCTGATTGCCTGGGATTTTTGAGGAACTGTCTGGTTCCCCTTTTCTTCTGCTTGCTTGCTGTCTGCAATCTTCCTGGCTGTCTGCAATTTTTATGCTTGCTGGATACCTGACTTCTGATTGCTTGCTGGTTCCCTTGGTTATGACTGGATTTTTGAGGAACTCTTGTCTGCTTCCCCTGGTTCTTTAAAGAATCGATTGCTATATGTGCTTTTTTTTATCTGCTTTCAACTGTTTGGCTCCCACTTGCAAATCCGGTTACCAAGTTAACTTGCTGCCTTAATCTACACCATTGAATGCTTGGAGCCATCATCTAGCCGTCCATTTTTTCAGAGTAAAATTTACTTCGGAGCATACTAGAATTTTCATAGGTGTTGAATACAGAAACAAAGTCTCTTATTAAACTTGGGGGTTTTTTAGTTTAAATACTTATTACTAGACAATTTTAAGTTAAAATACTCAATTTTCATATTAGATATCAGTTGAAAAGTCAACATAGACACAGATTAAAAAGGGACTAAAATTCAACTGTGTTACAAAATTGTCATTTAGCTCAGCTACATCTCCGTATTGATTCGTATCTCTCTCATCTCTTTCGTTTCTCTCTCAGCTTAAGCTCAACCTGAGCATTTTATCTTTCCAGCTCTCTCTCACTCTACTCAAGCTCAACCCGAGCATTCCATCTTTCAAGCTCTCTCTCACTCTCAGCTCAAGTTCAACTTTACCATTCCATCTTTCCAGCTCTCTTTCTCTCTCCCTCCCTTCAACCGAGATCTGCAAATTCCTCTCTCTACTTCTCGATCCTCAAAGTTGGGGCTAATCTCTCTGCATAGGTAAATCATTTTCCTCTTTTGCATTTTTTTAAATCGGAACTGATTTTTTCACTTGGTATACATCTTTCATTGAAGCATCTTGATTTTTTGTTGATTGATGCTTCTTGATTAACTTTTTATTAGTGTTTCTTGATTAATTGTGGATTACAGATTTTAGATTAATTGGTCTCTAATTCAAGAATTTAGGTATTGGAGATTTTGCAAGTGTTTTTCTGTGTTTGATTTCAGGTATTTGATAATTTGTGACATAAATTAGCTTATTATTGTTCAGAGCATAAATATCAATATTCAGAATCAATTATTTTCTACTAAATTGGCTTTGGTCAGACAATGCTTTTTGTGGAATTGATGAGATTAATAGTGTCTCAGCAATGAGTTTCACAATTAGTTATTAACCTTTTCGGTTCACTGGTTGCTGCATTTCCATTCAATTATCTGAATTGTTAGGCATTAAGAATAATACTAATTGATGATATGAAACATATATGTGGTGAGAGATTTAATTCTCTTACTAATATATAGTTCCTTTAGTGGTTCAACAATGATCACATTAGATGACTCACATGTCATTGGACAACATGACATATCTTTTTTACATGTCACCAATTGACAATGACTTGTATCATTATGTCTTCTTTGTTGTATATGACTTGTATTGGATGCATATGACTTGTATGTGACATTAATTAGCTTATTATTGTTTATCTCATTTATTGCATTGATTTGGGATCTATACCAATTCATAGCAGCTTGAAAAAGAAAAGTCTCTCATCAACAAATTTCTAAATGAGCATTTAATTCATGAAAAATTTCATTGACATTTTAATTCATGAAAAATATGATACCCAATATGTACCCAATTTATAGCCGCTTGAAAACCTTGTTTTACTACAATATTGGGTTTGATCACGCAATCATTTTCAGGAACTTGATTTGATTAACAGTGTCTCATACTTTCATCAATGCAATTCAGAGTCGGTTTTTTACCTTTTCGGATGTCACTGGACAATAGTAACATGTGTTTTTTACATGTCACCGATTGACAGTGACTTACATCATTATGTCTTCTTTGTTGTTCTGTTTGATTTAAATTGTCATGTTTTCTCATTTTTAACAATGATGTGCACAATTTACATGTCAATTGAATTGAAACATACACAATTTACATGTCAATTGAATTGAAACATAACTAGCAATCACTGAGAAAACCTGAAATCTAATTTCATTGTGTTAGAAACATACATAATTGTCTAGTCATTCACTGGTAGTGATGCGAATAATTCTCAAATGGGACAAAAAAAGCGAAAGGCGGGA
The DNA here is from genome assembly GCA_018257905.1 of Gillenia trifoliata. Lineage (NCBI taxonomy): Eukaryota > Viridiplantae > Streptophyta > Magnoliopsida > Rosales > Rosaceae > Gillenia > Gillenia trifoliata. The sequence continues at coordinate 2,336,598 of CM031081.1, read as the reverse complement.
AGAATCAAAATGAAGGATCAAAAGGAAGCAACACCCGAACATGGTGATAATCAGATGGAAGAAATGCAAGAAGAGGAAGCAAAACAAACAGAGAAGCAGGGAGAATCAATCCCAAAAAAGGAAACAACACAACTAGATAAACAAGTGCAATATCGAAGCAACATGTGGCCTTTCTTAAAGACAATACAATCGGTCAAGACTGACATTGAAGGAAGACCACTTCAATTGCTCGAGGCTACACATTTTTGGCCCATCATAGATGCCTACGTAAGTGGAAAGATCAACAGAAACGATGCAACAAAGTCTGATGAAGACTTAACAAAGTTGATTAAGGAGTACAATCTAAGTTCTCGGAGTTTCAATTTCGGAAGCATATCCGTGGAGATAACAGTTAACGATATCTCCTAGATACTTGGACTACCCACAGATAGCACGACTCTTCCAATGGAAAGAAAAGGAAGAAAAGTGACATCATTTGTTCGAGCCTATTTTGGTATTTTCAAAACCATAAAGAAGGCAATGGTTGATAAGGAAGAAAGAAGCCAATGATCAACAAAGAAAAAAGAAAGAAGCTTCTCAATCAACAAGAAAGAAAGAAGATACTCAGTCAGCAAGCAAGAAGAAAAAAAAGAAAAAGAGAAAAAAACTCAAGAAGTGGAAGAGAAAAGAGATTTTGAAGAAGATGTAGCACGTTTGATATTGCTCATCATTTTCATCACATTATTGTTTCCAAACTCTGGACATCATATATCATGGGATTGCGTTAAACATTGTGAGCATTTGGACAAGTTTTCAACACATGCATGGGCAAGGGCTGTTCACGATTACCTACACAGGGCATTAAAAGGAACGAAGGAAATACCAACTTCACTTGGTGGCTGCCAAGTAGCAATTATGGTAAGCAAATTAAAAGTTACACAAACATATTTATAATTATCACTACATGTCATAACAAATATTGATTGTGTTTACTTTTCAATTCTAACAGTTGTGGCTTTGCGAAAAAACACAAATGATACCTCCAATCAGAGGAAGGAAAGAAGAACCACTAGGAATTGTTAAATGGAGTCTGCCCTAATTGCACAACGTATTGCAAAGGCTCAATCATATTGATCTGCAAGTAAGCATCACCCTATCACAATTGTGTTTTGAATTTTAAACCAATCTAATTCAGCTTTCTACACTTTAATTAATTTCTTGCAACGTTTTTTTTTTTTCGCTACAGATATTTTTTGAAAGACTATACTCACTAGAAAACTTTTATGCTGAAGACAATGAGGGAGACAACATACCACAACCATCATTTGAACAAAACGAAAATGGAGAAAGATTCACAAATTTATTTCAGCAACTAGAATTGACAATTTAAGAAAATATGGCTAGCAGCACAAACCTGATGTCAACTCAAGGAATTGTCAAGAAGATTATAGAAAATATGAGCGAGGAAGCTGAAAAAAAAAAAAGAAGGTTGATTTAGATTATCACAAATGAGAACGAGAAGCTAAAAAGTGAAGAAAGCATAATGAAGACAGCATTGGATATGAAAGAGGAAGCACTGCAAGAAGAAAAAAGAAACACAAGAAGACTAGAAGAAGAAAATGTAAAGCTTGTAGCAGATAACGAATCACTGAATGAAAAAGTTTAGCAATTGAAAAAGACCATTTCTAAAGACAACAAAATGGAATTGGATAAAAAAAATGAAGAACATGAAAAAGGAGAAGAAACAAGAAGGTTGTCTGACGAAGCCATTAAATGCACAGAATCGAAAGATGTCAGAACACTGATTGCTGAACAAGAGATAGTAGACTCTCAAGAAGTGCTCACAGTCAAGTTACCACCTGGGATTGAACACCCGAAATTTAAAGAAATCACAAGTCAGATTGCTAAAGAAAAGACAATGGAGACTCAAAATGTGCTCACACCTGAGTCACCCAAGGTTCTTTCAGTTTCAATTCATTCCCCTCATCCTAAGACTCTTTAAAACATGTCTCCTCATTGTATAAATCAAGATGTCATCCTGTTCTCATATGTTGTACGCTTGAAGAATAAAAAAATGATCAGGAAAAAGGATGACATATACGAATATCAAGAACCAGAACGAAAAAAGAGAAGACTCCTAAAGAAGGACAATGCACAAACACTACAACATGAAAATGGGAGCAAGAACAAAGGATTAGAGTACATGATTCCATTTTCTTTCGATATATTGAATACAAGTTCTGGTGGTACAATGCAATTGATTGATGACGTGGAAGACAAAGAAGGTGAGGAACGAGCTAAAACGGATGAAGTTATGAACTGGGATAAGAGCAAACACTACAACATGAAAATGCAAGCAAGAACAAAGGATCATAGTACATGATTCCATTCTCTTTCGATATATTGAATACAAGTCCTGGTGGTACAATGCAATTGATTGATGACATGGAAGACAAAGAAGATGAGGAACAAACTGAAACAGATGAAGTTATGAACTGGGATAAGAACATCGTCTACAAACTTATGGATGCGGGGACTCAAATTCAATTGAAAGATTTATGGGATAAATCTACTCAAAGGTAATAATGTTGACTCATTGCTTATCTAAATTGTGTGAAATTTTATGCAATGACTATATGGTATGACTTCAGCTTTTGTTTTGTATATCTGCAGTGACTATTTTTGGCGAGGAGATCTTGGCAGTAACTATATAGAACACAAAGATATCAAGAAGTTGCTATCATATTCTACAATAGCAAATAATGTAAGGGAACAAATGATATATCTCAAAATGTTATTTTTATAGTTCTTTTCGGGTTAATTTTAGTTGCTTACAATTTGTTGTAATAATGTATTCCAAGCAATTGATGCAAATGAAAAACTGTTGCAGTATGAGATGATATAACAACAACCAAGTCCTCCATGTCGAACAAAATTCTTAGACAGCTGGAGATTGGTAAGTGTCTGGGTAAAGCTGGAATAACATGTTGACCTAAAATTACACATGCTTGTTGTATCTGCCATGTGCAATGAACGTCACTAGCAGACAGTGACATGGAAAAAGTATCAAGTGTTATGACCAATACAAATTGATTTCTTATGAGATCTTTGTAATCTGAAAGTTTTCGGGTTTGTTAGAATGGAAGAACTTGTGCTAATTGTTGGGCTTTTTCTTGTGCTAATAGTTGATAATGAGAAACCAAGTTGAAAAGAAATGACAATATGACACATCCCGACTCGGATGTACACGTGGACACCCAAAAGTCGGATGTGCTGGCCGACACCACGTGGGGTGACGAAAGCCATTTTGGATATAAGAAGAAATATTTGAATGAATTAATAAGTAGGATATACAAAATTTGCACAAAGTAAAGGATTAATAAATAAACAACAGTTATCGTACGAATACGAACCACTGAAAATTTACAAATAAAGGGAATTCTAACATCTTCATACCACCGGGTCTCGACGTCGACAGCTCCAGCCACTAAACCTGGAGGGGCGCAAAACAGAAGGGTGAGTGGGCCATAGATAGTTTTGTAAAAACCTTTCCTTTAGAAAATAGTAACCCCTCGCCGTAAAACAAGTACGAAGTTTCGGAAAACTGTTCTTGAAAACGTACTATACTAGTAGGTAGAAAATCAAGGTAAGTACGGAAATGTACTTACCGTCCGAAACGGGCTGAAAGCCACCGTTCGGTATAAAATACTTTACCAAAAAGTTCGTAAAATAAAGCTATACGGAAAACCCGTAAATCAAATAGTAGTATCCGTGGCATCAGTGAAAATCAGAGATAAGTCACAATCCAACTATAAGATAAACGCTCGTTTAGGCAGGGCAGACACACGAGTTCATACAGATATATTCTGTCATGAACAGGCTGGGTGTATAAATAATGGTACGCTTATGTACTACGATCACGTGAAGCTGGCGCATAAGCGCATCACACGAGTTCGAATCGCCCATGCAACCTAGAACAGGCTGGCACCTACTATGGATCCATAGTGAGCATATCGGTGCATGTGAACAATCACGTGAAGGCTGGTCTTGGCCCGGGACAGTACAATCAACACCGTGTAAGCCTCCCAGGTTGAGCGTGCAAAAACATGCCACGGAGTATTTTTAAATACAACAAAGTGAGGTAATTTCCCTTTTTGGGATAACCTTTAAACAATCAATATATAAAGTATTCTCGAGTGCCGTACCCGGAATACCAAGCGTATAACTACAATACGTGAAATACCAAGAATACGCCACATGGGTACCAAGGTATAGAAATACCAACTTAATGGTAAACTAGGTGAACCCAAAATACGGTAGAAAATTACCATTTTCAAGGTTCACCCAAATACGGCCCAAGGCCGTCAGATAGGTATAAAACCCATAATCACAAACAGGCACAATATCAAGTAATTTCCTAAAACCCCCTAAAATAGGGCTGGTTCAATACAAGCAATACGCGTACAAAAATAATACGGAATCACCAATTTAATGGCGTAATTCCCAAATGGAAATGTAGGTCAAAGCCCACTAATTTCCATGGCCTAATGAAATACCGATACGATCTAGTAAACCAAGTAAATATCATGAAGTACGAGGTCTACTAGTAATACGGAACAAAATACCAAACTAAAGTCATAATAATAATGTAGGCATAAGTTAATAAGTTTGCTAACATAGTAAAACAATAGTCATTATAAAAGCATCGGCAAAACCCAATTTAATGTCTAAAACATGTAAAACATTTAATTTAAGTAAGGAAGGGGCCCACTCACAAATACCGAAGCCGGGAAGTCCAAACGTATGCCCTCGAACGCCACGGGTCACCAAAACCTATTTTTAAAACCCAAATATTAGTAAAGTACTCGAAATTACGAAGAAAACGGCGTTCGGAAACCCGAAAACGGAGTTTCGGGGTCGGAAACCCGAAAACGGAGTTTCGGGGTCGGAAACCCGAAAACGGAGTTTCGGGGTCGGAAACCCGAAAACGGAGTTTCGGGGTCGGAAACCCCAAAACCGCCGCCGTGCGCCGTCGCACGCGACGCCACACGCTGCCGTTTGGCCTCACGCGCCGCCACGCGCGGCTGTGAGGTCACACGCGTCTCCACGCGCCGCCACGCGCCGGTGGAAGTCCACCACGCGCGGCCACGCGCCGGTGACTGACGCCGTTAACGCCGTTAAGTTTAACGGACAGAATATTCCTTGGAATATTCCGATCCGACCGGGTTGAACCGGTTTGCTGACGTCAGCAGGACCGGTCTGACTCGGTTTGCTGACGTCAGCACCGGTCGTCTTCAACCTCATTCCGGTCGCCGGCCGCCGGCCGCCGTCGCCGGAATATGGGTTTCATGGCCGGAATTCTGCAACTCGACCTAATTTCTTCAAAACTCAACCAATTTCCACGATTCAAAAGGCAAAATGAAGCTAGGAGTGAGTAGATTTAGAATTTACTAGTTTGGAGTCCAAAATCGGCCAAAGTTGGTCGGAAAATCGAGAAAAGCTCTCGGCTGGAAAATGGCCGATCTCCAGATCTTTGATTTTTGGCCATGCAAGGCTCGATCGGGGTTGCAGGGACCTCGGGGAGTTGTTTGGTGAACAATTTAGGGACTGTTGAGGTCGAATTCACCGAGAGAATGGGTCGGGAAAGGCTCGGGTGCCATTAGAAATTTCTGGGTTTCTCTGGTTCGAAGTACAGTGCTCGAGTTTGCTCAACTGGGTTCGATCTGAGTGTGATGGAGGTGACATCGATGAAGGTTTGTGTAGGAATGGTGGCTGGCCACCATGGTTTGTTCTCGGTGAGGGAGAGGTGGGTGGCTTAAGAGATTTGCAGGGAAGAGGAGAGTGATAGAGAGGCAGGACACGGGGAGAGGAAGTAGTGGACAGAGACCAAAATGGGCTGGACCTAACACAATTCACTGGGCCCAAAGCCCAAGTCACAACAATACAAATTTAACGTCCGTAGAACGCTCATTCGAAATCCGAATGACGTTCCGCTCGCGTCTACGCATTCGTAGCGACGAGCACGACAAGAAAACACGAGTGGAAGCGTCGTACGAGTTACGACGCAAAAGTCAACCGAAAGGTCAACCAAGGGCAAAATCGTCATTTTGCACCTCCGGAAATAAAATAATATTATTTTCCGGTACGGGGTGTAACACAATATCACTTTGCATTTCCTTCTCATTGTCCAACAATGACTTGTCATGTCAAAGTAAAATGAATAGTTTTGATTGATTGGATTCTACTTTTTTGCATGATCTTTGTATATGTTTAGTTTGAATTTTATTTATTAAGTTCATGTCAAAGTAATAACAATATTGCTAAAATATTTTTATTTCTTGACAGATTCATACAAAAAACCAAAAAAAAAAAAAATCAGAATGTGAAGGGTATCCATCAATCTCTATTTGATCCTTTCTTTTGCAAACAGGAAAAATCCAAAAAGTTGTTAATACCAATATACACTAAGAAAGCATATCAACGTACACTTCTAGTGCTAGACAAAGATTCTCAAGGATGGCTCCATTTAACCTAGACAAATATTCTCAAAGATGGTTCCATTTAAACTCAATGAGAAAAAGAAGACCCAAGCAAGACGCCACCTTCAAGGATGTTGAATATATGGTAAATAATTATTAAAGTGTACATGACTTGCAAATGATATAATCCAAAAAGAAAAAAACTAACATGTTTGCTTACAACGCATGTTAATTTGATCCGTAAATGAATGGTTGTTGTTAAGGATCAAGCTGAAGACATGTTGCAACAAGGTTTCCGATGGCAGTCAATAAGCGGCAGGGCAAAAAAGGTGAATTGTAATTCACTGAAGGGCAACTTACTGATAATGACATTAAAACTATCAAGTGGATCAGTACTGCAAACTTCAATGACTTTGATCTCAAAGTCGAAATGGAGTGCCCTTAACAGATAGACAACTCGTAAGTTTCATTAACAAATCTTAGTAATAGCTTAATTTGTATTTTTGGACTGAATAACATGAACAATATAACTTATAATTTCTATTTTTTGACTGAATAACATGACCATTATAACTTACATTTTTATTATAATATATAGATTGGATTGTGGAGTCTTTGTGATGTATTACATGGACAATATATCAAAAGAGGAAGTGCTGCCAAAAAAAGTGAGCAAACAGAAGATGCAAAAATATTGAGTAGAAGTGATTGCACGTTTAATCGCCACAAACTAAGCTGGAACAGAAAGCAAGAAGCATCATTGAGTTAGAAGCTGAAATTTGAATTTGAACTATGTCATCAACTTTGGAATGTTTATTTAATGGTTCTGTAGTATTATTAAGTAAGGGTACTTTCCAATTATGCAACTTCAAATTTATTTTTAGTTGATTTTCATTCAACCTTTTTAGGATGTTGACTTGTTAATATCCAGATGAATTGGGTCATTCTATTCTTTTCATTATTTGATTAGGATCAATCCATGGCTCGTATGACAGTCATTTGTGCAATAAACTTTTTTTTTGAGTCACTGTTGTCAAACAGCGACCTATTCTTGACTACAATATATTTCTATTACCATCAACCCTCTTCATTCTATAATAACTTTTGCATGAGAGAATGAGTGGTTGGTTAAATTTGTGTTGATAAAACTTGAATCCACTCAAAAAATTTCATGTCATTGTTGAATAGTGATATGCTCATGAACTGAAAAATAATGCACAAGCTCGAGATAATATTCAAATCTGAGTTCATCAAATAAGTTCCTAAAACTTTAAGATATAAACTAAATATAATGACTTTTGCAACAAAAAAACTTAAAATCCACTTCAAACTTTTTCATGTCATTGTTAAACAATGACATGACTATATATTGAAAACTCATACGACCCGAGATCATAAATAGACGAATAATGTATAAAACATATCAAACACCATTGCTTCATCCACCAATAAAAATGCATAACACATATAAAATATAACAACAAAAGCCAACCACATATGAACCACAATCCAAAATGTACATTCATTTATTCAATATTCAATGTCAAATTAGAAAGTGTTAAGTTTCAGTCAATCTCACCTAAAAACCATGTGAACAGCTGAAAAGTAAATGAAAGTAAGACTAAATTCGCTCATTACAAGTCTTCTTACTATGACCATCCGCATTTCCACATATAGTGCACTTTGTCGACTTGATAAAATTAAATCTTCATTGTAAGTGGAGGATGCACAGTCACCAAGTCTTCAAATCTCAATCATGCATTTTTTCTTCTTGTGTCGTCCGTAAAAACCACAACGACCACACTTCATTTTTCTTTTACCTTCACTAGCAGACTTGATCCTACTACTCCTAGGTCTTCCTGATTGTTTTTTAGTAGCTGGTGGAAGAAGATCGCCATCATCACCAAAAATATCTTCCTTATCAATAGTTGGTATTGGATGAATCGGAAGCTCATAAGCCTTCTTGAAGTATGCAACCGTAAAATAGGGATCAATGTAGTTATAAACATACTCATTACCACTTTGGATCGCAACTAGTGCATGAGCACATGGTAATTTATTTAGCTGCCAAATATAGCAAGAGCAAGTTTTATTCTCCATGTCAACTTTATAAGAACGATGCGCCTAAACCTCAAAAATCTTTGAACCCGAACGAGAAACTCTCAAGTGCCTACCACTGTTATAGTCCTTCTTTAATTCCTTCTCTATATTTGGACATATGACACCAGTCCAACATTGAGCATTAAGCTTCCTTTCTTCCATCATAACCATCAACTTTTTTTTAATACCATCAATCATTTGATAAACAGGCAACCCACGGTAGTCATTAATCCAAATATTAAACGACTCAGCAATACTATTTGTCATATCCCCATATCTATCCCTTTGAAAAAATGCATTCGAATAATGCATTCGAATAATGCTCTTTGGGAATATCTCTTATAAACCTTTCCATATCAGGACCGTCCTTATCTAATATTTCTGCAATATACATCTCAAATTATGCTACAGTAGGAGCATATGCACACTTTGAGAACAAATACAAATCCAGAGCAGTTTCCCTCAAAGTTTTACTATGTGATGTTGGATACTTCGTCTTGATATTAGCTATCAAGTGATGATAATAGTACAAATGTGGCCAGCCTGAAAATACATTAGAAATAACATCTAACAAACCATCATAACGATCAGAAAAAAAACATAATCACCCTATTTTGTGGGACCAAAATCTTTGCTAACTCATTGGCAAACCAATTCTAATTTTCCCTTTTCTCTGCATCAACTATTGCTACAACAAAGGGAAAAAACCTGGAGAAAAAAAAACAATAAAATGCAATAAGAAAATTCATAAAAACAAAAGACAAAAAATGTCACTGACAGATAGTAACTAATTGATACTTTGGTTATTTAGAATGAAAACCCTAAAACATAAAGATTTGAAGCTAGCAAACATTAAATATGTGACTCAAAATCTCAACAAACCATGCAATATTATAATAGTAGCACTTAATGATAGAGGCTTACCTTGATTTCCATTCCTTCCAGTTGTACAAAGAAGAACTCCCTTATATTTACTTTTCAAGAAAGTTCCATCTAGATACAAAATGGGCAAACACTAGGGAAACCCTGCAATACAAGCTGCAAAGCAAATAAAAAACCTCTTAAAGCGATGTGTTGAAGGATCACTCTCCAGTACGCAATGAGATCCCAGATTGTTATTCAAAACAGCTTGACAATACCAACATAACTCATTATACGAACTTGCATCTTCCCCATGAGCCTCAGTTATCGCCAATTCTTTTCCAAACCAAGCATGGTAATACGATACATCAAGCCCATAATATTCCTTCATTTCTTTGATAATATATTTTGGCTTAAAGGTAGGATTTGAACGAATCATATCAACAAAAAGAGAGCACACTACATTGTTGCTCATCATACTATTTTTTTCCTCACAAATCAAATTGTAACAAGTATGAACATTGTTCAATGTTTTAATGAAACAATGATTATTCGAAGCAAAACGTGTAGCATATACATGCCACAAACAAATATAAGATTGTTTTTTAGAACACTCAGCAATCACACGCTTTGTCTCATTAGCAACATACTTGATTTTAAATCCAAGCTCTAATGCATATTTTTTCAGCTTGTCACGAAAATCAACTACACTCTCAAACCCTTGCCCAATTCTATGAATGTAATCCTTCCACTCATCGGACAAAGTAAATCTTTGTCTTGGTCTTCTTATACTTACCATAAAACTCATTAGAATCAGTAGTAATGCTGGAAGTTGTATTGTTAGATGATGTAGCACCACTGTCAAACACTACAATACCATTGCTCAAACTACCATTCACATTATCCTCACCTAAATCCCTTACCAATATATCAACAAATCTAACAACTGCTATAAAAATATTGGCCAACATAAGTTAAAAATCATCATCACATTCTAAAAACACAGCTACTGTAATTTCCAATAGAGTACATCAAACTGAAACTTCCTAATTTCAACCGAAAACGTAGACAAATCTGCTTCACTAGGTCGAGGAATGATGAGTCTGGACCAAAAGGAACCATAACTATGTCTGATCCATAGCAACATCACCCAATCACATCACAGCCCATCTGAAAAAAGAATCAATATCTACTATAAAATCATAAATTATAACAAGCCAAAAAAAAACAAACAAATCAAATGAAAATAACACAGCAATTGAATCAAAATTGAATCGATTAGAAGAAACACAAATCAATTAACAAAAAAAAGATTGATGAACAAACGAATAAATCACAGAAAAAAAAACTCAAAACAAAAACAAGAAAAATCTAATTTCTTGAGCATATTGATGAAGAACATACATGGAGAAGATGAATCGGAGCTTCGAATCGCACAATCGCTGAATCATCGAGCGTTTTTTGTGTTCGAACCAACATTTTTGTTTGAAATAGTAGTTCGAACCAAATTTTCGAACATTGTTTCTGTTTGAATCAAACGTATTTAACAGAAACAAAAGTGTAATTTTATACCTAATAGACCTAAGGATTAAAAAGTAAAATCATCCACAAACCCAATGGGCTGGACCCACAAAATATGACTTGTTATACATTTATTTAGATAGTTTGATATTTTTTCTTAAAGTGAGTATTTTTGTTTAAAACTTAATTACTAGTTGGTATTTAAACTAAATTTTCCTTTAAAGGTAAGCAAAAGAGGCACACCAACCTTAGATTTGAAGAAACATAAATTAAAACATGTGATCTAACTCTTTTATTATCATAAACAGAGTCTTATATTGAAATATTCAAAATTTACACAAACTCTTACACAAATTTAGTTAGTCAAAATTATTGGGTATTCATCAAATATTAACAAATTGTACTTGGCCATGTTGCCATATGCCAAACAGCTTATAATCTTTATAGATCGGGTTTTAAGGGATACTACCAGGTATCGTCTATATGTATGTATGTATGTGCCTATATATAACCCAAAATGTCTTTGTTCCTTGTTTTATAGGATGTGGTCAGATGCTACACTTTGGTGATGAAGAGTTACAATGCTTGACACTGAGGATTCTACTCCTCGTCATTTAAAATTGGTAGAAAACGCTATGCCAGAGTTAATTCCACAGCTACTAGAAAAAGTTTTGGTGAATGATGAAGAAGATTTAGTGCTTGGACACTTAGTAAGTTTTGCTATTTACCACCTTTTCCAACGGTGTGAAAAAACATGGTCGTATCTCCTTACACCACATGTCATAAGGTTCACTCGCCGTCTATGTTAAATTGTTCGTTGGTTAGGTTGTTCTTGATATTAAGGAGCATAAAAAACAAGGAGACTTGGAAATTTATTACTATGCAGTGTAAATTATGCTGGATATATACTTCATATTATTGTTATGGTCACATGCAACACTTTGGTGATGAGAAGCTAATGAAATTTGTGTACCGGTTAAAGTGTAGCATCATTAAAGCTTATTCTAGTATACTTAAGAGATTTCAGAATTTAGAACCTTCGGTCATGTCGCCATATGCCACAGATCTCATGATCTCAATGACCACAAAGCAACATATGAAGGACTTTAGATCCGTTGAGCTGGTTGTGCTTGAGTGATGAAAGTCTTAAGGATACATCAACTCGGGGTTATTCCATTATTGAAGCGTACAAAGAGTAAACAATGGTGTGTAGTTAACATATGAGATATGTTCGAATTTGTATAGTTAACGTATGAGAGTTGTTTTCACAAGTTGTAAACAATGGTGTGCTTGCAATTCGTTGGGCGACGAAAATAGTACATTTTGATATATAATTGTATGAGATAATTAGGGCAATGTGAGTTAATATATAACATTATGTAATTCACAAGGTTACAGACAACACAACACAGGTTCTCCAACTTTACTATACATTATTAACTAGACTGAAATGGAATCACCACATTCCTTGTTCGTTCAAGAAATGGGACAGAGTGATTTTTGGAAGTTTAATCGAACGCCCTTTTTTTCAATGACCAATACATTGATTTGGAGATAATCCGTACAAAAAGTCTCGAGCTCTAAATGCCAGAGAATTGGTATGATTTATTTGCCAAACAAGTCTTAAGACCTGTAAACCAGAAAGAAAAAAAAAAGTACGTTATTTTCGGGGAAATTAGTCCTGAGACTCAAGTTGCAGAAAATGGGTGGCTATAAAGCTATTGAGTTGAGAAAGAAAGCTTCACCTGTACGTGTGTCGCTTCAATTTATTTCCCATTTATATTAAATAAACCACCAGGTCCAGTACAAATACTGGACACTACATATTAGATTACTTCCAACAGTGTATAAACTGATGTTTGAAACAGTTCTATAACTTGGTTTCGGTGACGGTTGCTGAATCGGAGAACGGGGAGTCAACTAAGATGACCAAGATAACGACAATCTAACTTCCAAAAATCACTCTGTAAAGATTATGTCAAAATGTACTATTTCCGTCGCTCAACGAATGCAGTTGATAGTAAGTTCACAATTGTTTTTCTACCGAAAATTATTGTTCGCTCTGCGGACAATATTTTGACGTGCAAAATTGATTGAGGAAAGTAAGTGTAAATTTTACAACACTTCAAAGCACTGGGCCTGCTCTAACTTGGTTCATTTGGCCCTCGGTTGTTAAGTCCATTGGTAATTACCTGAAGACCACAAGGGTAGAATAGACTTTGCAGTGTACCTGCACCTCGGAATTAGCTTTGATTCCATCACTGTACGTACACCACTCTGCACGTATATGCATTGCAGGCAAAAGCGCGCCAATATCTCGCTGCCATCTCTCCTTCTCTCCATTGATAAACCCTAAACTCCAAACCCCCCCCCCCCCCCTCTCCGCCGGCACCGCAAGCCGCTCCTCGTGCTTCCGCTCGTCAGAAAAAGGTAACACATTTAACTCACAACCCAACCCATTTCACTTCTTCCCATTTTCCCAGCACGATTCTGCCATTAATCTCATAATTTTTCTTTATTTTCCATTATTTTGGTAATTACCAATTTCTTGTAGTTGTAGTTTTTGTTGAATGTTTATGTTCTTTGTGATCTTTGGTTGAAAATATTTGTGGGTTCTTAATTGATTCACAAGTTAATTATTGGGTTAGCATGAAAAATGGGTTCTTCATTGCATCTTAATTAGGCATTTTCCATCATAATATTGTCTGGATTTGCTTACCAGCTTTCCAAATTTTCAATTGGGTTTTTTTTTTGTCATCTCATCTGACCATTGTTGTTAATTTGTTTGATTTATATAGCCTGTAGCATACAGAGCTTTAAATTTCCATGAAAATATCATTTGGCTTGGTATTATGGTAGTTATGCCGTCTCTTTGTTCGTGTTTAGTTAAGATTGAAGCTCCTTTGCGTCGGGTTGATATGGAAGGGCAGAGTAGCCTCACCAACCCCATACAAATGCTGTCATTGGGTTTCTGTGGGAATGCTGCGGGTGATATCTCTGAGGCATCTGGATATGATCTGAACCAACAGGTTATGATGGAGGCTGGAATGAATGCAGACCAACATAATGTTCTTTCTTTGCCTTGGTGGATTCAACCCGAAAAGCCATCACACAATTACGTTGAGTATCTAGCAGAGAGTTCAGCATTTGTCCCAAAGTCTCCTTGTGAAGATATGTGGGAAAGTATTCCTTCATCTGTTGCTAGCATACATGATGTTGGTGGGGTGTCTGAGTTCCAAGGAGATGGGTTGTACAGCGGTCTGGGAAATGATTGTGGTTCTAAATCAACTGATTTTTCTATGGATATGGACTCTTCAAAGGTAATAGTCTTGGATTTCTTTGCATGCAATATAACGTTACATTTCTCCGCGGAAATTAAGATGAGAAATCGAAAATGCCTTTTGGTTTGAAGCTCCTTCGTTCCTTTCTTTGATGGATAATGCTTATTGTTGGAACTTCCCTGTCTGGCTGTCTCTATAATTGGTTTTTTTCTCACCCAATTCCTCTTGTTTTGGTTCTTATAATTGAATTTTGTTGACAGATGAAATTTCTGAGCCTACAAATTGAAGAACTTGTGAATACACAACATCAACTTCCCGCTCGGGTTAAGTTAATTTTAACAGATTTTTTTGATTTCACATTCAGCTGCTATTGCCTCGAGCAATCAGTTCAACTATAGTGTTTTTCTCTTTTGAGAACTTTATCATGATAATGCTGTGCAATGTACTTTCTGCAGTATCATACTTCAAGGACAGATTTTCCGAATTGGGATAGCTATGATAATGTTTCTCAACTTGATCCAAGAGCAACAATTGACACACCTGGTTTTCTTTCCCAACCACGTCGCAGCATTTCGAAGCAGAGAGCTTTTGCATCTGAACGTGTAAGCCTAGTTCTTTGAGTAGATAAACTGAAATGTCTAAAAATCGTGTGATTTTCCATTCAAATAGCAGACATCATCATTACCTGTTCTGTTCACCTCAACTCATTATGTTTGTAAATTAATGTAGATGGACTTTGTTAAACATTTTGTTGGAGATATATTAGTTTCTTTAACTGGTTTCTTATTAATTCAGAGTCGCAGGATGCGAATCGGTGAAAGGCTCAGTGCATTGCAAGAACTGCTTCCAGAACCTGCAGAGGTATGTATGTGAAAGGATGCCTGCAGTTGCTCATGTACTACAGTACTAGCTGAGTCATATGAACATAATTAGAGTTTGAGATTATGTACATTGACTGACATATTATGCTTATCGTAAAGATCAAACGTAGGCTATGCAGAGTAGGATTACAAATTTAATCGAGTCTTATATGGCCTCGGATTCAATGCTACTATTAGGCAAAAATATTTTTTGCGGAGAATGCGATGAGATGTCCATCTAAATGACTCGTTACTTTTGAATGTATAGGGACGTCAAGTATGTGTACTGGATGATGCAATTGACCAGATCAAGTTTTTGCAGCTTCGGATAAAGGTAAATCTGTCTCTTTACGCTGTGCGACTCTATAGGTTTGCGTGACTTTGACATGAACGAGCACCTTCTCTAAAATACAAACTGAAGTGTTGCATTGTGAATATCCTTCATCAGCAGATTGTACTCGGAATATCATTGTTCTTACAGGAACGAGCCATGATTCTATGGCCCTTTTTTTCTTCGTTTTACAAATCATGATATTTTTGTTACTTATCTTTGCAGGATTTGAGTAGAAGCAGATTGGGAGGTGAACTGATTGCTGAACCTATCATTTTCCGTGAGGTAAATTCATCTACGCTATGAGTTAGGCAAAATCATCGTCTTTAATATTAATATTATGCAAGGGAGATCTATATGATCGATCTTTTTATGTTTCTCAGGGATACGGTCACTACTTTTGCCACCAACAGTTGTTGAATGAACCTCTCGAAGAGATGATCGGAAAATTACTGGAGGTAGATGTACTGGCAGCAAGTGAGCTGTTGGAGAAGAAAGGTCTTCTGCTGCTGCCAATGGAATACTCTGAAGATTCAGCTTGAGTTAGTTAGATACTTGCACACTCCATAAACATCATGTTTAATTTTGGTCTTTTGTTCATGGTATTCCACTACGATAGTTACTTGATCAAACTCAGTGTTCTGGCCTCGCTACCGGAATTACTTACTCTCCGGCTTGTTATTCAGAGTGTTGAGTCTTTGATGGTAAACAGAACACGCCATGGATTTCTCGAAACGAACTGCATTACTATCCCGCATGTTCTCGAAGGCGACTAAAGTAACTCTTTTGCTTCTTTTCCCCTCCCCTCCCCTCGCCCGCTCCCCCCCCCCCGCCCCCCTCTCTTAGTGGTGAATTTGGAGAGAGGGGAAAATTAGGTTTTGGTTATTGCCATAAAATGGCGATCAAGTTCACCCTTGTTGAATTTCATGAGATTTCATTAGATACGAATTGTGACTTGCCACACAAGATTCTCGATGTGAATACCTGCAAATTGCAACAAATTTGGCAAGCTTCGAGAATCTTGTTCTTGCTCCGTGGAGCAACTAGTAAATCATCTATCGAATTCACTTTCGTGAGTTTCATGTAACGTAAGATGTGATGAATGCAAAAGCACGCGATTGAATTTGAAAACAAATCGTTTTGTATATTGAATTAATTGTTACTAAAATGTGTAAAGCTACATTGGAATGGAGAGCACACTTGGCGTGGGTGCTGTACATGAATGCTATAGAGAAAGAAAACCTTTTTCTCTTTTGCACATTTACAGTTCATTCCTAAGCAAAAATATCACATCTATACGTAAATGAAGAGAAACATTTACATTGAATTTGCGATTTCTTTTCGTGATACTATCTTAAGCGGTCTGAATCTATCCGGACTATGAGAGGCTTCCGAAGATCCAAGGACGAATCTGCTACGACAGGTAACATTGAAGGGGGCAAGATGCCTTCTATATCGTCACTTTCAGCCAGCGCTTTGTCCAATGAAGCCTTTGCAACTTTGGTAATGCAAACCATTAGAATCACTGTGCAAGTAACACACGAAGGAACTCGAAATTTAGCAAATACTCGAAAGGAAAAAACAAACTGATCTATATCACAATTCAGGATAAAGGAAAAACTCACCGGAAATTCCAAAACCTAGCGCTATAAACACCTGCAACCACAAGCCGATACTGATATCAATTGAAGAAGAAAAGGATGCAGTAGTCACATAGCATTCCATACAGATCGGGAACTTTGAGTATGTTGCACTCCTGACAAATTTTCCAAGCTCTAACGGTCATGTAGCACTTACCCAATGAGTGGTTGAAACCTCATTCCACCCGTCTGTAACGTCTGAAAGGTCCTTAAGTGTTGTACCAACGTACACCAGTGCAAACGTGATGGGCTGAGATATAAAAGCAGACCAGAGTTCATCACTAGAATAAAAGTAGGTCACTGAACAAATACAAAGAAATATAGTCATCGACAACTTGATTGATAGTAGAAGAAGCAAACATATCCCTACGAGAATGACAGATTACTTATAAGTACTCTGTAACAGAATTGTCTTTCCAACACCAATTGGCAGGCGCTGACCTTTTCGGATTAAAATTTTACAGTTTGGAATCTTAGATAGAAAGTTATGACTCTGATGAAAAAATGATCTTCATGGCTAAATCAGTATGTAAGTAAATCGAGTAAATACCATCGTCCCCAACCAAGATGCCAGCACATAGTCCCCTACGTTAACAGGAGTCACCGAGAGGAGGTAGTTCAGCATGTTAAATGGAAGCAAGGGGGCAAGCCGAAGCAGCAGAACTATCTGTTAGACAAACCCAAAAGAGGAAGAGAAAGATCAAAAATTCCATGGAGAAGAATAGAAAGCACAGAAGCAAGAATATAAGGTAACATATGCATCAACTAACGGCATTTTAAACTTTCTAATACTGCAATCGAAATGTATGCCAGAGAAACTTTGTTCCTAGGGGGAAATGAACACTACTTAGAAGGTCTCAATAAAGTTATTTTAGGTGGAAATTTTCTCCTTGAAAAATTACTCTATATCGGCATGGATTTCTAAAGTTTCACTTGACTACCCCGTCATAAGAACTCTCACTAGGTTATATGCGTATAGTTCAATCACCTTTGGTTATTTATTCTGTGCTAGTGATATGGCCCTGTCGACTTATAGGATGTTATTTTACTTATCAGAAATAGGCACAAAACGTCTGAATATTTCAATGGTGTCACGGCGACTGCTCACATCCCGGCATATAGTATATTCAAAAAGGTCGGAAGTCATGCCTTAAAACCAGATCGATGAATTGCAATATCAACGGCTTGAAACTTTGGATAATTCTTGAGTTTGGAAGTGACATAAGATCTTCCAATCTGCACAAAGATAAAAAGTTAAGATAAGCGTAAGCGTACAAAGCCGCTAATGACAAAGTGCTATCAAAATCATTGGTCAAATCCACTGTTTGGCTTACAAGGACAAAAGACAAAAGCATACACATCCAAGCACACATACAGAAGAACCGATAAAATCAATGTCTTAAGAGACTCACTGTTCTTCCAAGGAAAAATGAAGCCGTGGCACCTAATGTTGCACCAACGGAATCAGCCACGAATCCAACGGACAAGCCAAAAAGATAACCTCCACCGAGCTGGAAACAAAAAACAAGTCAATCACAAAAGACAAAAGGGATCCCTCATCTTTCAACAACAGGGGTTAATTAACACCAAAATGTCAAGGCTAAGATAAGTCCTACCGTTACACCGACACTATAAACGCGCACTAGATGACGAATTAAAAGTCAAATTTGGACATGCTACATATCTTCATCAATAATTACAAGTTCGAAGCTAGTTTTGTAACAAGATAACGATTAAAGCAACCGGAAATCGGAGAGTTTGGCTTACTGTAAGCACGGAAGCTGGAACTGAAAGGACTGTGAGAGGAATGTATGCAACAGCCCTGCAGTTTCCCACACCAAAATATGAAACAGATAATATAGAGAAATGTACTATTTGAATATGCTCTACATATACATATACATACACATATCATATATGTATATATCAATCAGATGTATCAATGCAAAAGAAAATTATTAAGGCTAAGTGAGATGAAACTTACAGCACAAGTGGACCCCAGGGGCCAAGATCCTGCTTAACCCATATCAAGAAGTCCTTCAAAAACTGGATTAATAAGCAAATCAAACATGGGTTTAGCTCACAGTTAAATAAATTTACAAACTTTAACCAAAAATCCAACTTAAATCCTAAATTAAGCTCCACCCAAATCCAAAGATTACAGATTAAGCAGAAAATGTTAGCATTGGCAAAACAATACACTCAGAATGTATACACACAGATATATATATATATATATACACACACACAGAGAGTGCCTTTTCGATGGGGAGGGTGACGCAGGCGGTGACGAGGGCGGCGAGGAGGAAGAGGAAGACGGCGGATCGGAAGGCGCAGGCCCAGGAGAGGTGGTGGAGTGCCATTAGCGACGAGAGCAGTCTACGACGCCACGGCCTCAAATGTCGGTGGTGGTGGTCGTCGTCGGCGTCGGCGTCGAAAGTGTGGGTCCCATCTTGCCTAAACGACAAGCGGACCCTCAACGCTTGTGCGGTTGCCAGATTTAGCAGCTTTGACTATGGTCAGCTCCCGCCTTTTACTACCTTACTATGATTGCCATCACCTTTTTTTAGCATTTAGTATTACATCCAAAAAGGGTCCAAATCTCACGTACTTTGTAATTACTAATTAGGATTAGGGTTTTTATCACCCACGGTCCCTGAACTTTCACTCACCAGACTGATTGATACCTGAACTTTAAAACCGATCATAGAGATGCCCAGACTTATAAAAACAAGACTTTGTGATACTTCCGTCCCAATTCCGTTATCTCTCCGTCAATCTAAATGAGTTTTTATCACCCACAGGCCTTGAACTTTCACTCACCAGACTGATTGATGCCCGAACTTTAAAACCGATCACAGAGATGCCCAAGCTTATAAAAACAAGACTTTGTGATACGTCCGTCCCAATTCCGTTACCTCTCCGTCAATTAAGAGGGTAAATATATCATTTCGCACCATATGTTTGATGAAATGACCTTTAAGGCCTTAATTACATGGTCTGATCCTTTCCCTCCTTCTCTTTCCGATTTTCCCTCCCAAATTGGTTGAAATTTCCCTCCTTTTCTTATCATTTCCGTCCAAATTAGTTGACCCAACCTCTTAATATTCTTCCGTATAGAACATTCAATTGATAAAAGGCTACGCCCAAGTAAATTAATTCGATGAATCAATAATTGAAATATTGAATGAAATATTGTTCTTAGATGCAAGTAAATTAATTCGATGAATCAATAATTGAAATATTGAATGAAACAAAATTGCCAATGTGATTTGCATGTTGGTATAAAATTGAATAAAAAGACAAAAAAATAAAAATGAGAACATAAGAAACATAACAAAATTAACATCCATAAGAAAATCCATAATAGTCATAACATCCATAATATCATTAAAATATCATAATAGTCATATTACCAACTAATCATACTATCTTAGTCTTAAGAATTCATAGACCTAAATCAAATGAAGGCTGAAATAGACAAAATGAAGCAAAAGCAATATGTGTTCTTAGATGAAATAGACCTAAATCAATTATTGATTCATCGAATTAATTTACTTTGGCGTAGCCTTTTATCAATTGAATGTTCTATACGGAAGAATATTAAGAGGTTGGGTCAACCAATTTGGACGAAAATGATAAGAAAATGAGGGAAATTTCAACCAATTTGGGAGGGAAAATCAGAAAGAGAAGGAGAGAAAGGATCAGACCATGTAATCAAGGCCTTAAAGGTCATTTCATCAAACATATAGTGCGAAATGACATATTTACCCTCTTAATTGACGGAGAGATAACGGAATTGGGACGGAAATATCACAAAGTCTTGTTTTTATAAGTCTGGGCATCTCTATGATCGGTTTTAAAGTTCGGCATCAATCAGTCTGGTGAGTGAAAGTTCAGGGCCCGTGGGTGATGAAAACCCATTTAGATTGACGGAGAGATAACGGAATTGGGACGGAAGTATCACAAAGTCTTGTTTTTATAAGTCTGGGCATCTCTGTGATCGGTTTTAAAGTTCAGGCATCAATCAGTCTGGTGAGTGAAAGTTCAGGGCCCGTGGGTGATAAAAACCCTTAGGATTATGTAATTAACTAATGTTGTCTTAGGGATTGTTTAGTGGTTAAGATTAAACAAGATTAGAATTGAGTCCAAGTTAGGTCTATTGAATTTCACTCCCTTAAGATGACAAATTCTAAGGTTGGTTGGTTGTTCTATGTAGTTGTGCGACCATACAAACATTGTATACTACAAGGTTATGTTCGAGTATATTTTTAACTCAAATGATTAAGAGTGTTCAACCCGTAACTTGTAATACTTTGTTCGAATCTATTTTTGTCATATCGCTTGTTCAAATCAAAGAAACAAAATCCAATTGCCATACCGGTATTGTTTTATGTAGATCCCTATGCTTTTAACCAAACCCAACCTGGGGGCAAGAGTGGGCTGTACTTTTTGGACTTTTTCGTTAGTTTGGGTTGAAAACTCCTACCCAAGTTATCGTCACTAGATAAGGTTTTGGGCACTTGCGTCAACCCACAGCCTTAATATTAACCCACTAGGCCTAAAACAAGCTATGTAAAGGAAGTCCGTGCATTGGGAGGGTTCGTTCTGGCATACAAAACCCTCTCAATGCACTTTGGAAATCCAATTCATAGCTCAACATACTCTGTCAATAAGGGGCTAGCTTCTTCATCACCTTCGCTCAAAAACAATCCTCATCACTGAGCCTGGCTTACAATTTGCTTTTTTAGTTTGCTTTTTATTTCTTCTTCATTGATCAAATAACTAGCAAAGCAATGCTTGACACTGAGAACAATTTTTCAGTTTTCAAGCATAAGGGCATCTGGTACGAAATTGCAGGAGGAATGGCTAAAAAGCATGGTCAAAGGCGGTACAGATAGTTGGCCAGCAAAATGTGGTCCTCCAAATAAAGGTTCATATGACATAAAATACCAAGCAAACTTGCACTTCTTGATGCCCCCTTTAAGTTTTAACCTTCAGGTCTAGGATCATGTGGTCCTCTGCAACAATTAAACCCATTTACATATAACTAATGTGTTTTCAATTGACTATAATAAGTTCCTCTCAAGAAAGAACTATGTTTCGGATTTCAGTGTGGTGCTATATATATCTCAAGTCTACATGAAAAACTTGGTATGGACATTCCGGCGACATCATCCGTAGTGCACTTCACATAAGTATGGGAATCCTCTGCCATTTTGGTCTCACCCGATCCCAAGCTAATCCTACCAATATACATAATAGTGTAGCCTTACCAAAAAATTTCTCCAAGTTTTAGTGTAGCTATACCCTAAACTTTATTGTATAATTGACTTGAAATATGCTCACATACAATTAATCCTCAATCCTCCTAGCTAAACTCTAAAACTTATTGTGTGATTAACTTAAAATACTGTCATGCAAACTAGCACCTTCTATGTTGGTAGATAAATTTATCTCCCTGCAAAGGGTACAAATTGATTTAAGCACGTACACCTAGCAACTCAATCATCCATCAACATTCATCATTACAAGGTATTTGACCAAGCTAGCTGTGACGTCGGTAGGAGCCAGCCACCACCCGCAGCAAATAATTTGCAGTTACGTGGGCTATTTTCAACTCGATACATTCTACTTTGTTATTTTATTTGCAGCTCTCAAATTATTGAAACGAAATCATACTAACAATTTATAAAAACTTTTCTGACTTTGTTTTTATGTGAACACTGAACAGATCGATCGATGTGATGTCAATTAATGATGCAGCTGTATGGAATGGAGCTAAAGTATAGAAGGGTTTCTCATCCATGATGATTAAAAAGCTTTGCTTTTTTCAACTTCGTCCCATCGTCCCTAAAGTCCCGGGCGGCCGCGTGATCTGAATTACACCACCTTTGGTCTTCGATGTGAAATGAGTACAAGACATGTAAGATGTTCACACCCCTATATATTTATTAGTGTATATGATTGACCATATATATATATATATATATATATATCAAAATAATGAGTAGGGAGAGTCCATGCTCAAGTAGATGACTCTCAATCACTAGTGCATGTGTAACTCACATGACTGAGAGTCCATTGCCCTAAACTCTCAACATTCAGCTTCAAATTGAATTCATATCACTCACACGTGAATGATTGCCAGTGACAATATTTCTCATAATTTATTTAGTGCATATGATTGACCAGTATATCATGTATAATAAGGAGTTGAGAGTCCATGTGCAAGTGGACAACTTTTAGCTGTTAATG
Source organism: Gillenia trifoliata (assembly GCA_018257905.1). Classification (NCBI taxonomy): domain Eukaryota; kingdom Viridiplantae; phylum Streptophyta; class Magnoliopsida; order Rosales; family Rosaceae; genus Gillenia; species Gillenia trifoliata. Next base: position 2,313,288 of record CM031081.1, on the reverse strand, counting down.
CATGTGTAACACACATGACTGGTCGTCCTAAACCTTAAATTCTGAGCTCTGAATCCAATTTAGATCACTTGCATTTCCCGTGACAATATTTCTGTTTGTATGTATATTAGTCGATCTCTAGTGATTTAAACTGTTATTGTCATGTACTAATCAAGCATGACATAACCCAAAAATTTCATACCAAATCGTTTTCAGTTTCTCTTAGTGGAAACCAAGCTAGCAACCCTATCCTATATACTGATCATATATATATGATTAGACAAATCATTTCAAATGCATGCCAAAGATCTGTTCATAGCATCAATCTGATATACTTATCCTCACTCTCCTGCAATCTGTTCATATATATATGTTACATCATAACTAGAAAGTTCTACGAATCAAAAACCCTAAACAGAATTATTTAATGGAACCTAATGATGAATTAGCTACCCGTGTAATATTATATTAAAATTTTACAAGTTACTTTGTGATCATATACGACCACGCTACTAGGTAGATTCAGTGGAGTCCCAAGAAAATTTTACAGAATAAAGTGGGTTATTCTATTACATCCCGAATGAGAAAAGTGACCATTGATTTGACCATCACTAAAACGACACTCTGATATTGGAAAACTTTATTTAATTTAATTTGTTTCTATTTAATTCCATTGTCGAATGAATTTCTTCCTTTCCTGTATATAATACATATTTAGTAAAATCTTTATAAAGTCATAAAGTTAAGATTAAACTTATTTTATAATTTTTTAAAAATTATTGTTTAATAGAAGTGTAGTTAGAAAATATTATTTATTAATTTATTTATCCTTAATGAATGTTGTATTTTCTAAATAGAATTCATGAGGATGACAATGTGAAAAAGTTTCATGTCAAGAAGCTGTAAATATGTTTGAGAAGTTAAAAGTGTTTTGGCTTCAACAAGGTGTCTATGTTGACAAAGTATTACGTACACACACGTTCAAAGACGTGATAATAACTCTAAATATAAAAGCATTGTCCCAAACAACTTTAAAGAAATATTTTAGTTTATCTGAAACTTTTATTTGTGATATTGCATTTTTTTGTACTCATTGTCAATTATTAATATGTAGATGTGTGTTTCCTTAAGATGGGACCAAAAAAAATTATAACTTATTACAATGTAGAGTTCATTCCTATACATAACTAATCATAACTTGGGACCATAATTTTTTGTAACTTTAAAGAGGTTATTATTTTATAAAGTACTTTATAGAAATTTTACTGTATTTACTTAATTTTAGGTGCCATATAAACCTAGTTAGTTAAGCCTTTGGGATTTAATCACATTGAAAATTACATTTAGGGTTTTTTTTTTTATTCGGATTCAAGACCAGACATTGGTTTTGTCAAATCCACTTGTATGCGAAGAATCAGATCTTGCTTATTAAAATGCAAGCATTTACAGTTGAGTCCAATTAGCATAACAATCAGATGTCGTTTTAAGAATCATCTGGCTTTGCAATGTCATGCAAGAACATTTTCAATTTTGAGGTTGAAATTTGAAGTGGTACTTACCTTACAGTACTACTACTACTCGCGCATAAAACCATAGATCATGTTTTGTTTTGTTTTTCGTTTTGACATGAACTATTTTAATCAATAAGAGTGGCATCAAAGTCAGATATAAAGGAATTGTTCACACTACTCTGTTCAACTAGCCTAACTCATATATGCAACTCTAATCATGCTTTTATTATTGCTTTCAAGACTTTGATTACTATATACGAAACTGGAAAGCTATATTATATATGGAGCTAGCAAATCAAATCAAATCAATAAATAATCAAACTTTTGTGGAGGGAATATATTGCAAGACCACTTCTTTTAATTTCCTTTTTTTTCTTCCTCCACAAATTTAAAGTTGACTACTTCTAATTCCAAGTAAATAACCCAATTGACCAATTTGCCAATTTCCCCCGTATATAAACATTGAAAACCTCCCCTTTCCTACACGAGGTGTGAAGAAGTTGCTTCAACTTTTTGAGAAAATTTTTGTTTGCTCATAACCTTGATTACTTGTGACATCAATTCTCTCTCTAGCTAGCTAGCTAGTTATATCAAAAGAGTCAAATAAGCGTGTGCCATACTACCGTCTGCCAACTTCTCTCTAGCTTCTTCGACTCGCCACGTCTCATAAACCGATTTAACAGGTAATTATTAAAACCAGATCCAAAAATTGGATCAAATTTGATTTGTTCTAAAGTTTTGATTTCATAATTCTATGTTGTGCTTATGTTTCGTAACTTTTTGCAGATAAAGTATTTGATCATCACCAACATGATGCCAATGTGCAAACAAATACAAACATTGCTACATGTTCCATCTAGTGGCCATAATCATAAAATGGATGTGTTCAATCCCCGCCGGCAGAAGGAGAAGGTGGTGATCGTAATGGGAGCAACGGGGACCGGAAAGTCGAGGCTCTCGATCGACCTAGCCACCTGTTTCCCGGCAGAAATCATAAACTCCGACAAAATGCAAGTCTACGAAGGCCTTGATATAGTCACCAACAAAATAACCAAAGAAGAGCAACGTGGTGTACCGCACCATTTGCTAGGGATACTAGATCCTCATGAAGATTTTACAGCCAGGGATTTTTGTGACCGAACCTCACTTGCCATTGAATCCATTTTAGGACGTGATCGGCTTCCAATCATCGTTGGAGGCTCCAACTCTTACATCGAGGCGTTAATAGATGACTATGACTATAAATTTCGGTCCACGTATGAATGTTGCTTTTTGTGGGTAGATGTGTCTGTACCCGTTCTGCACTCTTTTGTGTCAAAACGGGTTGACCACATGGTTCAAAACGGAATGGTGGATGAGGCGAGAGAGTTCTTTGATCCCAATGCAGATTACACGAAAGGGATTCGAAGGGCAATAGGGGTCCCTGAATTCGATAAGTACCTTAGGTATGGGCCATTTTTGGATGAAGAAACTCGTGCTAGGTTGCTACAACAAGCAGTGGACGAAATTAAGGACAATACGTGCGAATTGGCATGTCGACAATTGGAGAAGATTCATAGACTTAGAAATATCAAAGGGTGGAATCTGCACCCTTTGGATGCCACAGAGGTGTTCCGAAAGCGCGGCGAGGAGGCCGACGAGGCCTGGGAAAAGCTTGTGTCGGGGCCAAGTGCTATGATCGTTGGCCAGTTTCTTTACAATATGACTGCTGAGGTTCCTCCACATCTTGGAAGCCTTAGGGTTCCTTCAGCACTTGCAGCTGCAACTCACTAGAGGCTTGGACATTAAAATTTTCTTATGCAATAAATTTTGGTTAATCTAATTTAATCAGTGTAAAATAAAGAAATTAATTGTCAGTGTCACGGACATTTCTTAAGCATTAATTTATTGTATCGTATCATTCTATGTCATGCATGATATGATTATAGCTTTCTTAGCTTTCTTAATTTGTCTTTAATTAGCTTTTTAGAGGTATTGGATCCATGAAAAAGTAGGGTTAATTATGATGATGATGAAGACAAAATAAAGTTTTTTATTTTCTAGTACAACTTAAGTGTGTGCTCCGTACATTTATGTCATTCCACATCTCTGTAGTTTTTGTCATGCATTGCATATGAATTTGCTTTAAAGAATCAGAATCTTGAAATGATAAGGATGGGTCATGGGTGAGATGGACATCGATGGTTTAAGATAATTAAGATTTTGAGGCAAAATGGTAGTATTTTATTAATAAGAAAAATTAAACAACATAATCATCAACTGATTAACCTGTTACGAATCAAACCAAGATAATTAAGTTATTATAATGGGTTTTTGGATATGATTGCTTAATAAGAAGTCAAAAGCATGGCTAGTTGGATGCGAATAGACGATATTTCTTCTCATAAAAAGCAACTATAGAAAATAATTGAAACATTGAGGAGTTTGTGATATGGAATCACTATGTATATATTATTAAATATGCTTTGCTTTCTTTTCACGCATCACACACACACACACACAAAACCCTTTTGTTGATTAATTTGCACTCATGCAATGTGGAGCATGATATACAAGGTCCAAATGATAAGACAGATGCAGCACACCCGCACCCTCCACTTAATGCATGTCCCATATAAACAAGGGAGATGCTAACAACATTTTTACTTGGATTTTCTCATTTTACCTTTTCGACTCCTTTTTATCCTAAATATTGTTTGATGATCGAAACCGCCTAATTTATAGGTTAGTCTTTATGATCAACTTTACAAAAAATCATTCAAATTAGAAATCGTTTAACCTTTTAATTAACGTTGTCAAAATTTAATGTAGAACATATGACTAAAATGATCGAAGAGCATGTGGGAAGACATAGTGGCATCAAGGCCCAAATCTGCAATATTTGGGCTTTAGTGTCCTATTTGAGATCACGACTCGCCGTAACAGCGAGATGAACCAAACTCAATGTTTTGCTTTGACGTATGCCCATTTTTTGCCAAATTCGTTTGTTTACTAGCTCAAAAAGAGATTTTAAGATTTAGAACCTTTTTGGTATTTTGTTATTATTTGTTAATGGAATTTGATATTGGCACTCCAAACTTTTTATATTTAAAAAGGAAAATACACTTGTGAGGAATGCATAATGAGATTTTTGGAGTGCCAATAACAATTTTCTTGTTGAATTCGTTTCTTATTTGCATCCCTAGATAATATAAGGTTAAGAGGCACTATATAAGCAACCTTTGTAGGGTGCTAGCTAGGGTTGTAATATTTCATAGGTAAACTGTAATTTACACCACAAAGTTTGGAGGTCATTTGCAAAATGAGCCATAAGGTTTTAATTTTTACATTTTACACCACGTGGTTTCTGAATTGTACCAACGTCTCCATCAATTTCACCGTCTAATTAGACATTAAGTGGTGATGGCATAGACTTAGCCTACATTTTAAGCACTCGTTGACCATCAATTTCTTAAAATGATTAAAAGAGTAAAGTACTAAACATTGAAATTGACGGTCAATGAGTGCTTAAAATGTGAGTCAAGTCTATGTCACATCACCACTTAACGTCTAATTAAACGGTGAAATGGACGGAGACGTTAAATTGGTGCAATTCAGAAACCACGTGGTGTAAAATGCAAAAATTAAAACCTTGTGGCTCATTTAACAAATGATTCCCAAACCTTGTGGTGTAAAAGGCAATTAACCTTATTTAACCTTGTGGTGTAAAAGGCAATTAACCTTATTTCATATCATTCAATAAAAAACTATGAGGATTTTCTCAATTCACGGTGGATTCCCATTTGCTAACTTAGGGTATTTCATTCGATTTTTTTGATAATTTTATCATACTGCACTTAAATTCTAAAATTGAGTGAAGTGGGAAATATCGTTCATATATTTATTGGACAATCGTTACACGACTAAAGGATTTTAAATTCAATTTACTTTTTATAGATATGATCTTTAAAGGTTGTTCTAAAAATATATATATATATATATATATTTTCAATCATCATGTGACATTGCATGATGAAAATAAAAATTGAAAAGATAAAATAGAAAGTTCAATTGAGAAAATCACTAGCATTCCCTAATAAATATATAAAAATCTTATTCTGCAACCTAGTTGTCTGAAGTGAACAAGTCCCATTAAATTAGACAAAAGTCATGGTTGGTGTTTGGTGCTTATCTAAAATAGGAGGATACATCGACTCAAGTTCGAACATAGATCATTAATGGACATGACTCAAAGCTAGCTCAATCTTGTTACCCAATTAAATTTTCAAAAATCTTGTTACCGTATTCATTTTTTGTGCAATACTCAAAGCCCTAATGGACTGCTTTGCTAGACTCACCATTTTTGCCCAACACTCAAAAACCCTAATCTAGTTAGTTCTCATTACTTACTGTTTTTGGTGAATCTTACGTACATAATACCCAACTAAAGTACACAAAAACCCTAAAAAGAACAACTAAAAAAAGCTAATAACCAAAAGAGAGAAGAGAACCTAAAATTCTTTTGTTGTGGCTTCATGCCGCTGCGCCAAAAGGCACATATCTGGGCAAGTGTGCAGCTGGGCGGGATTGTATTCTACTGTGACGGTGCAAGAAGCATGAGAACAAAGTCCCACAAGTGGCTTTGGGTTTTTTAGCTTTTCTTTTTGTGTGCCTATAGATAGTAGATACGATACAAGAAATGGATTGTTGAGAGAGTATTAATCTCACATTGTTGAGAGTATAAATCTCACATCGAAGAAGAAAAATGACCTTATGTGCTTATAATTAGTTGGGCTACTCTCTATATTCTCAATGAGTTTTATAGTGAAATCTCAACTTTCTTCATTGTTATTATGACGTTTTATATTAATAATACAAATACATATAAAAAAAATGTATACATGTCATTATATTATTAACAAAGAAGATTCTGATAACTTGTAATTGTCCTATCATATCGCTTGTATTTCATGGATTTCTGATCCAAAAAGGAAACAACAAAACAACAAAAATGGAAACAAATTGTAGATGTTCGGAAACCACTAACTAACTGTTGTCATTTTCATGCATGATGCCACATTATTCTGGTTCCTATTCATCTTCTCTTTTCTAGGGCTTTTAGTAATATGAGAGTGAAATCCAACAAGCATATCCAGCCTGGAAAATGAAATTCATCAAGCACATCCAGCTGGAAAATGATATGCTTAGGACCCACTTAGTAAAATACCACAATCACCCACACAAAACAAGAAAAAAGAAAAAAAATCCATTGATCATGTATTTATCTATCTCATGTACCAGTGACATCCACCATCCCTCAAATATTTCGACCATAATAATTAGCTAGGTTAAAACGAGATCAAAACGCTTTATCACCAATTTTATACAACCATGTGTTATATTTCTCATCACGCGAATGTCCATCGATGACATCTAAAAATTTCTCCTATTTAAACTATAATACGTCCAAACAAAATCAATTTGTACCTAAATGTATATGTAGGATTCTATTCTTGTGAACATTTACAACATTTTAATTACTATAAGATCACATACATACATGCTTAGGTTCACCAGGGCCCTCCTCGTACGGAAGTTTTAAGTTTGTAAAATGTGGTATATGGTCAATATAGATTTTACTATTTGAAGGCAGAGAATATTATTGCATATAAATTCATAGAAATAAAAGAAAGAAAAATAAATAAAAGGGTAGAGAATAAAGTTTTTGGTGAAATGGGAGGAGGAAAGACTTTATACCGACCAGCAAAACCAACTTTTTTATAGTCAATATTCTTTTGGAAAAATAAAGGTAAATTTCGAATAAACTCAAGTCACCATCTTTTAGATTGGAACATTTTATCATTGGGAAAATACTTGGCTACTCAGTACCCCATCTTATGTGGACCACTAAATTTAAAACACCCTGTCAAATGAAAGCTTCCCCCAAATTCCTATTATCTTGCTAACCAAACACACCAATTCTTCTCTTTACTAGTATCTAAAACATCCATCTTCTCTCTCACCAAGAACACAGATGCCCTACACAAGCCACCTGACCTCCCTCCTTCCTCTCAAAGCCATGGCATGCTCCACCCCCTCCCTTTCCTCCCGAACCCATGACAGCTCCACTTCTTCCCCTTACTCCCCAAAGCCATGGAAGCCGCCACCTACCCTTCACGAAGCAATTGCAAGTTCACCACCTATATGTTTGGGTCGCTCCAAATTCTGTTAGGATCAAACACTCCCGAGATCAATACAATCAGGGTTACCGACCCGGGTCTCATTTAGCATGAACGTCTAGTTGGCCAATCTTTTATTGGTCCATCTATTTGGAACCAACTCTTAGTGGTTCCACTTTTCGTGGCCAAGCTTTTGTTGGTCCATCTATTTGGGACCAACTCTTAGTGGTTCCACTTTTGGTAGGCCAAGCTTTTATTGGTCCATCTATTTGGTACCAACTCTTAGTGGTTCCACTTTTGGTGGCCAAGCTTTTGTTGGTCCATCTATTTGGGACCAAGCTTTTGTTGGTCCATCTATTTGGGACCAACTCTTAGTGGTTCCACTTTTGGTGGCCAAGCTTTTATTGGTCCATCTATTTGAGACCAACTCTTAGTGGTGAATTTTTCTTTTGAGGCCAACCTGATTATATGAGTCTGGCATGGCTAACTTGCGAGACCAACTCAGGAATGACATAGTTTTAGTTGCTCAGTTTATTTGGGCCGAGGACAACCTTTGATAACGAAGACTCAACCTTCATTGGAGCCAAGCTCGTTTCAGCAAGGAAGAATACCCAACCTTGTTCAAAGACCAAGATTGGTAGCACACAATAGGATTTCCTACCCAAAATGGACCAAGGCTTACATGTCCAAGTTCAATGCATGAGAAGCGAAATTAGGGTCACGTGATGAATTCGTATAAGGAAAGGATCAAAAGTCAGCCTTTCTCAACCCAAAAGAGGATGAAATCATAATCAAGTCATAAATTATATCATTCCAATCCCATAAATCAAGGAAGCCCAATAAGGAAGTTTTTGAGGCAGCAGAGTGAAGGGCAAATGGGGATCGTGGAATGCCCTATAAATTCCTCAATACAAGAAGAAGGATAGGACAAGCAAAAACACACAAGACTTCTTTATATTACTCTGCACTTTTTCATTCTCTAGCATAGGTTTTAAAGTTCTAGCAATTTACTTTCCGTTCATCTTTCATTTGAGCACTTTTATTGTAAGTTTATTTTCAGTCATTTCGATTCAAGTACTTTTCATTTAAGTTGTTATTTTGGTACTAGTTTAATCAACGTTTTCATTAGTTTAATTTTGTTCTTCGTCCTTATTTCCCTTATCTTTAATTACTCGTTGTTTACTTTCTCGTACTTTAATTATCTTGCATATTTACGTTAATCTTAATTGCTATCTTGCACTTTCATTTATCATATCATATAAACCCTAAAAACCCAAAAATAGAGATCCAAAGCCTAACCAGCCTTGAATCCAAGGTAGTGATCGGACCCGGACCAAGAAAAGGTTCCTTGCTTGGTCGCTTAGTCACTTGATTAGAAGTCAGACTCGAGCGCAACATCTCAATTCATTTCCAACCCAGCCAATTCTTGGCTTGGTTGGTTCCTTCCTCTCCGAAGTCATCGCCGCTCCGCCATCTCCCCCTCTCCTCTTGCTCATTCATCTCCAAATTTTAGGAAGAAATGGGTTTCTTAGGTACGATCCAAGCTCAGTCCCAAATTCACCATTTGTTTTATGTAGCTTCCTTCAAATTCTCATGGATCGACGCTTCGGGATGGAGGTGATAGAGGTGGCTGGTCTACATAGGTGGCTGTCACGCCCTAGACTCAAAGTTGGTAGAAAATCCTAATCCGGAACGCGAGCTAAATTAAGTAAATAAAAAGAAACTGAAATAAGATGAAAAATTCCTCTTATACAATTTACCAAGATTTTATTGCAAGGCTACAAGGAATAATAAAATTCATTTTCTTACAATGATCGATACAAGAAAATTCCAAAAGTCTCCAATCTAATTTAATCTCATCCAACCTTCCCTCTTGGATCACCTAGTTTGTATACCTGCAAAATTTAGTTAGGTGAGTTTAAAAAGGTCAGTAGGGACCTATACCTTCATATACATATAATTGACAAAATTTAATTATCAAAGAAGTAATTAAATACACTTATGAAATGATCTGCATGGATGCAATGTAAAACACCTTCTCCATTCCCGTTAATACGTATAATTAAACAACCAGACCTGCATGTCCCATAATGCATTTTACCACTATGTGGTAATTTGGAATGCTCAACTATATGAACTAACGCCCTTCCCAATCCTCTTTTATTAGTCGTCCTGCCTAACTCTTTATCGCTAGTCCCAAACTACCCAATAAAGATCATGTGCATTTTGGGATGGCTTGAGACCTGATACATACCAAGAGTCGGACTCAACTACACAAAAGATCCTAACCACTACCGTAATCGTCATACTTCCCTTCTCAATAATCCAACCATTTTCAACACATGAGTAGATCACAAATTTCCATTTCATTCCTCACATAACAAGAATAATTAAATAATCATCTAGAATACATCATTGGGATCCAATTCGCATTCAGAATCGACAATCATATCCAAATAATGTATCAAACAATATGCAAATGCAGTATTAATACTAATAATAAGTATAATAATAATAATAATAAGGTTTTCCAGAAGCCCCTACCTCGTATTCGACTAGCTTTGTTAACACAAGTCCTCCAAAGTTTCTAACACAACACCTGAACCTAAACCAAATTACAAAGGCATGAACAAATGGTAACAAACACTAACATTTGTTCATGCCTGTTTAATTTAAGCAATGAAGTGATTTAATCACAAATTATTAACATGTGTAGCATAGATAGTATTTTAATACAACTTATATTTCAAATAACAACGCTAATATAAAGCGAAAGTAATTTAAAAAGAAACTGGGAGAAAAATTGAGTATTGTAGAAACAACACTCATCTTCTCCACAAAAGCTGCAGAAAAACTGCTTTGATCAACCAATTTAAGCACACTTTTGAACACTCAAAACTGAACCAAAAGGTACAAACTTAAATGGGTTTTGAAGCCCGTTTTGTGTACTTAAAACCACATAAGATTTATAGAAAACAGAGCTCTAAATTAAAAGTTATGCCAAATACAAAAGAGTTGGAGTCTCAAAACTAAAAATGCAGAACTTGATACTGTCTGGCAGCTTCGTGACTCAACTTTTAATATGGTTTTGATCAATCAAAACTCAATGGAATTAAGTGACATCAGATGGGTTTTGATCATGGACACGTCTAGCTTCGAAACACATAATATTGGATCAAAAAGGAACCCATAAGGACCTGGAAATCAAGAGCGAAAGTAGGCTACTTGAAACATAGTTTTTCTCTGCAGAAAAATACGTTTTCTGCAATTTAGAACCCAGACTCTTTTAATTCAAATTACAACTTCAGAACACTTCCATACAATATAACTGTTTACACTCAAAATTGTCATGTTTATCCCTATTTTGGTCTAAAGCCAAATTATGGCATTATGTGGGGGTTATTGTGAAATTAGGCCAAACTTACACCAAGATATTTTGGGTATTTGCAAGTGGATAGTTAATTAATGTTATCTATCTTTGTGCAAGTGGAATTAGGTTGAGGTGCGTGCATCAAGTTGGGTTGCTTTCACATTGGTTTTGCTCTCTATATAAAGGAAGCAAAGGCATAGAGCTGGGGACACTCAAATCAACCAATCAACCAAAATTCAGAACATACATGTTCTAAGGAAAGCCAATCTTTCAAACACCAAAGAGGAAAACCTCTCTCTCTTGAAAGCCAAGAAGTGGCATTCATCAGTTCATACAACCCAGCAACAAGCTTTCATAAGCCTACATAAGGCTTTAAGCAATCATTCACAAAGCTTCGACAACTTGTGTTAAAGCTTTTAGATCAGGAAACCCCCGATCTTAGAATTAGCTCTGCCACTTCTCTCTGTGGTATCGATTAAGCTTGAGAAAGAATCTCATTTAGGCTATTCTCTTCCTCCCAAAGAGTCGATGGGTATAAAAGCCACTTCGATGGCTTTGTCGATGGCCAAAGCCACTTCGATGGCTTTGTCGATGGCCAAAGCCAATCCGATGGCTTAGTCGATGACTTTGTCGATGGCCAAAGCCAATTCGATGGCTTTGTCGATGGCCAAAGCCAATCCGATGGCTTTTTCGATGGCCAAAGCCAATCCGATGGCTTTGTCGATGGCTTTTTCGATGGCCAAAGCCAATCCGATGGCTTTGTCGATGGCCAAAGACAATCCGATGGTTTTGTCGATGGCCAAAGCCAATCCGATGGCTTTTTCGATGGCCTTGCACTCAATCCGATGGGCATAAAAGCCAATTCGATGGCTTTATATGCAATCCAACCACACTTTGGTTGATGTTTACAGCTTTGTTTACTTATTGTATTTACTTATTCGTAAACTTTCAATTCAGTTTATATATGTTTACTTTGATGCAAACTGTATTTTCTTTATTTACTGCTTACTGTCTTTATTATTAAAGCTTTCGGATTGAATATAACCAGTTTATATCCAATCTATATTTCAAACACATAAGCCTTGTCATATATATCTACATAACAATTCAAGTCCTTAACAGGCAAGGCAAATAAAGAACCTAAGTTGAGCCTCTCACTTAAAGGCACAATCTTTTGGTTAGAAGTCAAATAGCGCAATCTCAAATCACGCACATATACCGTCTGCTAGCAGTACCTAGTAGTGGCACGCTCGCAATCTCCCAATCAGTGTTCATATAAATCACTAGGCCTACAACTAAGCGCCGTGTGAATTTATTTGTCAAACAATAACTTCATTTCAATTATACTCAACAACTAACAAGAATTGACCTTTTAAACCAAACCCTAGAACACAATATTTGATCAACACACCCAAAGTATAGAATAAAAAATAATAAGAACTTCAATTACTGTTTCAGACCTGTGATATCCAAACCTTGCATATTTATACAGAATTTAACTTCAGGAAACAAAATATCTAAAGCCATAGAGTTGCATATAAAGAATTGCATCCAAGTTATTAGGCCAAAAGCTTAAGAGTATAGATATATACGGCAACCGATTGACCAAAACAACATATGAATATCAATACCAATTGGCTAGCTATGCATCATATTCATAACACAATCACAAGAATACTGATTTATTTATGATGAAAAACTAAATATTTGGCAACAGATGAAGATTGACATGAGTGGTAAGTGACCTAGAAAGAAATCCAAGGCTTCATGGAGAAATATATGGATATATATATTTGTGAACTAGCAGATGAGATATTAACGAATGGGTATTCGAGAGCAGGAGCAGTCGATCATATGGAGAAACGAAGATAAGAATGTCTCGGACCATTACACCTGGTCGTGGAGATTAGAAGAGAAGAAAATACAAGGTGGGAAGAAGAAAATGACCATCTAAAAGTCCATTTAGAGTATAAGAAATTATATAAAATATTTAATAAATTACCATCTGAAAATAGTTGAATAAATAGTAATACAAGTCTCAATGATTACACATAATTATTATATATGTATTTTTAGAAATATAGGTCTTCACAGTGTCTCATACGTCTGTTGATGTTCTTGGTGAGGGAGAAGATGGATATTTGGATATAAGTAAAGAGAAAATTGGTGTGTTTGGTTAGCAAGATAGTAGGAGTTTGAGGAAAGTTTCATTTGACATGTGTTTTAAATCCAGTGGTCCACATAAGATGGTCAGCAAATTAGTGAGTACTTGTTTATCAGCATATAAACAACCTCCATTTTCCATTCTTGTCGCATTTGCAGACACTTGGAAACTTTTCATTCATGGACCCAAAGTTATATTTTATATATATATATATATCATGCATTCTACAATTGTATGAGCAAGAAGATACCCCTAAATTTGTATACTCCAATGGTTGAACCACAGATTTTTGTTTAATTTATGAACTCTTGATGAATTATAAATCATCTCTTCCAACAAAAAGAAAGATAAAGTAAAAAGTAACCCTTGATAAGCAAAGCATGCGGTCAAATCAAAATTCAAATGTCATCTCATCCAAACGGTTACAAGTAGAAGCTTCACCAAAGTTTGAATCATTCAAAAATCCTATGCAGCCTTAGGGTTTTAAGTTTGAATTTTGTAATCTTATATTTTATGTTATTATCACTTGTATTTATCAGTTTGTTTTAGAAGAGTTTGATTTCATTTCAAACTCTCACTTGTAAATTCTATATAAACGTGAATATACAAAAGGCTATCTCATCTAGCCAAATTACACTCAAATCAAATTTTATCTACCCTAGCTATCTTATGCAATGTATTATTATTGTGTAATGTGGTTGGTACGCGTGAATCTGATATTGTATTAGATTAGAGAGTATATTGAAAAATACTATATGAACAGACTCAAGATCACATAAACTTGTATGCGAGAAGCTTTACTTTCTTGGCGTGGGATTTTTTTTCTCAACATAAAAATTGTTGCATCACATTCCATACAAAAAGTTAAAACTAAAGCAGCTAGGGGTGTCCATCGGTTCAAAAAAATCTAGCCAATCCGCATTTGATCCAATGTAAATTGGATTGATTTATAAATGTTGTGTTGTTGTATGAAGAAGCTTAAAATCATTTAAACTTGCATGCGAACTTTACTTTTCCATGTGAGATTTATATTTTCAACGAAAAAATTATTGCATCATATTCGTCACAAACTAAATCAATTAGGGGTGCTAGTGGGTTCAAAAAATCTAGCCAATCCACATCTGATCCAACATAGATCGGATTGTTGATTTTCAATCCAAACCAAACCAATGCAATCCATTTCATATTATTGGATTGCTTTGGATTGGATGTCGATTTTTAATGGCGGGAAACATAAATACACCAAATGTAAAACAACTTTCGTCAGGTCTAATTCGATCGCAAGTTTTAACTGACGTAGATGTAAAAACAAAGATTAAATGATAAAGAAAAGTGTATTGGTTTCATATTATAGTAAACATAGTTCTATCAAATAAATTAAATTGTTCATAACTTATTAAATTTAAAAAAAAAACCATACAAGAGAAAAAACCATGAAACCAACTATATAGGATTCGATTGGATTCTCACAAGTAAATATTCATCCGATCCAATTACGCTGGTTCGTTTTGAAATTTAGGGATCCAATCTAAGGCGCCAAATCATCGAACAAATTAAATTTGGATTGGATCGGATCGGAAAAAAGTTGCAATCTAGGAGGAAAAAAGTTGAATGAAAATATAAGGGTCGACATATAATCAAGGGCATTATTGAAAGGAACTTCAATTCTTACGGTGAAAACTGAAAATTATTAGAAATATAATAAGCAGTTAAATAAACAACACCAAACTATTACAGTCATACCACGCAAACCTCATATAACACCAAATATAAGCAAGCAATATAAATAAATTTTACGATGCTTTTATTCTTCATATCTTTATCCTGATCGGGGTTCCGCACGTGTAGGTAACGCTGCAAGTTTCTCCGACAGCCACGGAGTACGCATGAGCAGGCCTAAGGAGGAAGTTCGGCAGGTGAACCAGCAGCTCACACACACATTCATTTTCCAGCTGGGTCAACCACTTACAACAATTATCTTCTGCAAGTGTGGGTTCATGATCATGATGCCTGTGCCTATGATGGGCACGTCTATGCCCGTGCTCGTGTCCGTGTCCGTGTCCGTGCCCGTGACCGTGTCCGTGTCCATGACCATGGCCATGGTCGTGTTCCTGTTCCTGTCCTTCATCATCGTCAGGGGGCGAAGGGGGAGGAGTGGAGGGGGGTGTTGGCGGGGGCATCGGAGTAAAGGGGAGCATCGAGCAAGCATAGTTAGCAAGCGCAAATTGCGATGCACAGAGAGGGCGGGCAGGCGGGAATAGACGCTGCGCCTCCATCTTCGGCAGGAAGAGTAGGGAAGCTGCAAACAAGGTTAAAGTAAAAATCTTGACTCTCTCCATGACCATTTCAGCTATCTTCTTCTTCTGCTATCACATGTGATGCGAAAGAGAAGAAAGATGGATGGTTTTTAGGTGTTTTCGGCTAATCTGTCTATTTATACACTGTTGTGGTTTCATAAGCTTCTTGTTTTCTTAGTTGTTAGGCTCTTTTTGTGGGTAATAATTATAATAATAATACTGATTAAAAAAGTAATGGAGATTACCAAGGGAATGAGTTTTAGGTTCTGAATGGTTTACTGATTCCCATTCATTTGGTGTGAAGACTCTGCTTGTGTTAGGTGACGTGCAGACTCTCCCAAATCGTGTTTCCACAACCGACCTTGCTCCTACCAAACTGCAAGAACAGAAATTGCATTATATGAAAATTGTTGAAGATTTTTCTTTTAGTCGTAAGTCAAAAACACGAAACTTTCTACCATTGCGAAGACAATCTGACGTGTCATTGCCCTGTCAATTTAGCAGACATCAGTAATATATTTGGTATAAACACTACCATCCTGTTTGATCACAAGATGGAGATAATGAATATGTAAGAATCTGATACATGCCCCCATTCACAGAATCGCTCAAAGAAATGAAACGGTTACAGCTAAAGCTCAAATGAAGGTTGAGGGAGGTAGAACTTCCCGTTCATTACGGAAGGCTATACAGAAATGCAGAATAGGAAAGCTCAAAAGAATATCAACTCAATTACGATTGGTAAATGGAATAGCATTCACTTCCAACACGGTATGAACCCACTGATGCTCTAAACAGGAGCAAATTCATCGTAACCATTTTAAGTGAATATTCCCTTTAGAAGAAATCGATCGCCAACATTACTACATCGATACTATAGTTGCACTTTGACTGCAAAATAATAAGATCAATATTTGCTAAAATTGTGTCATATTGCGAATATGTTAAGTGTTGGGACGGGACTGAATGTAAGAAACACATTGAGCATGAGTCCAACTGTCCATGACATAATCACATAGGCGAACTTCAAGGGATGCAAAAAATATGAAAATGTTCACAGTGAACTATCACCATTGTTTTTATGTTCTATCAATCATGCATTTTACGAGCAAGCATCACAAATCGCCATAGTGCTTCCATGAGTCCATGACATAGTCACATAGGCGAACTTCAAAAATGGGGATGCTAAACAGATGAATATTTTCACCGTTAACTATCTCACCCTTGTTTTATAATTTATCAATTACACAAATCACTAGCATGCTTCACAACGGTTTTTCAATTTTCATGAATTGTTGTAGAGTCCAATAAAATGAAACACGAATATAATATGGAACCAAAAAAACTAGTTTCATCCTCCGTTAAAGATATTCAGGTACACCAAGAATAACTACAAAATTTGAGATGGATGTGGTGGATTACAAATACAATAATCCCACACAACCGAGATCATCCAATACTTTCAACACTATTTGCAGCTCAACGTCAATACATATTATTGATTAAGAATTAATTCCCCATTACCTGTCATCTAGTTGCAAATTTCACCGCTTCTTGATCACCAACCATCCTTTGCACCTGAGCTTGTCCTATTCTTCGTTCCTCATAGCCATAATATCCTTGTCCTTCTCAACCTCTTCCCTTTGCAACCGCAACTGCTCTCGTCTCTCCCTCCATCCCTCCTCCAATAGCTCCGCAAACTTGTCCCTTATCTCTAGCAGTGGATCCCGGTCAATCAACTGATCATCCTTGTACGCTTCCCTCAGCACCGCCGTCTTAATCCCTCCCTTCAACGACAGATAGAATATCCCCGCATGCCTTGTGAACACATTTGAGAACGCATTCGAAAACCTATACTCATCACTAAATTTCCCCAATATCGGCACAGGAATCCTCTTAAATAAAGACAATGACAACAACTCATGAAAAACTCCAACCGTCCTCTTCTCCATTTCCTTCGAAGCTTGATCCAATTTCGACACATCCTCATACGGTGAAATGTAATCCATTTCCACCCAATCCCTCACCCACTCCCTCATTTCCTTCTTCAAGAAAAACCCTGATGGAAGCCTGTAGTTAAAATTAGGCCGAACTCGAATCCCTGTCAAATTCGACTCCTCCTCTGCCCTCCTCTCAATCACTGATGTCGCAAACTCGGGGTTCCACGAAACCAATTCCAGATAACAATTCTCCTCACCGGGGCACCCGAGTATCCGAAAATACTGCGGATACTTGGGCACCAAGCTAACCAAGAAATCGTTCGGAAACCCGAATTCCCTTTTCACATGAACCAATTTATCAACACTAGCAACCCTATCCTTACACATCATCAACAATTTACACAATTTAGACACAATCAACAGCTCATTTTCCCTAAAAATCCTGTCTTCCTCCTCGAGAAACATCCTTAACCTATCGCTAAATCGAAGAAACTGAACCGGTTCCGATTTGGGTTTAATCCTATCATAGTAAACATCGAACAAACCTGGGTTTCTGCTAAGAAAGGTCTTGACTTTGATGTTGAGCCGCAGCCTTTCGCGCCGCTTTTCGAGGTACCGGAGCGGGATTACCCGACCCGGCTCGTTGAGCACCTCCTTGACGACGCGGGCGCAGAGCTTGTACGGCTTGTCGTTTTCGATTGCCTGGTCGAGCTTCTGGTCCTTGCGCCAGACGACTTTGAGGCTCGAGATTGATTGGGATTGGAGGTGGGTTGCTGGGTGCGTGCTGGGTGTGAGAGTGGGTTTGTGGGTGTGCAGATAGGAGGAGATTGTTCGGGTTTTGGAGAGCATAGCTGGAATCGGAGACAGAGCTGACTCAGTCACTGGACACTGAGAGTGAGAGGAGAGAGAGAGAGAGAAGCAAATTTCAGGGTTTCTGTAGCGGCAAAGTTGAATTGGGCTTGAACTGTGTGACTATTTTATTGATTCGGCCTTGGAAGCATGGCCCATATGAATTACCTTGGGCTTGGCTGCTTGGCCCTTATAAATTCTCTATTGATATCATGATTAGGGAAATTTTCGAATTGCCCCCTGAAGTTTTACCTGAGTTGTAATTTGCCACCTAGACAAAAATTAGAGCAATATTGTCACTTGAATTAATAATTAGTTGTAATTTTCTACCTATAATTACCTTAGTCAATTTTTCGCGTTAAAGATGAAGTACGTGTGGTGCATTGGTGTGTATTTTAGACGTAGTTTGGTGACCTCTTTTGTTTGTATTTGAGAAATTGTTGATTTTCATTAAAAATAAACAACTCAAAATTTAATATACTTAAGAAGTGAGGTCATGTATATGACATCTCACATCGACCAACGGAGAGAGGGTAATGTGCTTTATATGTGCATGCCCACCTCCATTTAGCACGAGGCCTTTTGGGAGCTCACTGACTTTGGATTTCATCGGAACCCCAAAGTTAAGCGAGTTTGGGCTGGGTCAATCCTATGATAGGTGACCCACTGAGAAGTTGCTCTTGAGTTATCAGAAAAGATACCGTGAGGGCGTGGCCCAAAGCAGACAATATCGTGCTACGACGGAACCGATCCAGAATGTGGCAATGTACATTAGGCGTTCTTCATTTTTGACTAAAATAACTATAGAGAGAACTTAATTTACTTTTGCAAATCTGTTTATTTTTATTTATCAAAATTTTCTTTTAATTATTCAATCTAAGACTAAAAATCAATTACAGTGCACATTGATAAGAAAAAAATACTACGGAAATCATTATTTAAGCGACAAAGTGATTCATTTCTTTGCTTTTTTTTTTTGTCAAAGGTGACACATTTCTTTGTTGGTTAGTAACAAATACCAACTTGAGCAAAAGTTCATCTGCTCATTTGAGAATTTCCCTATCGTGTGCATTTGTTTGCTTTCCCTCCAGATCAAAAAACAGATATCCCAGATCCACACTTGGCACAATCTCAACCGTTGATGCTCATGACTCCACGTTTACTTCACTCGCATCGTCAACGGCCCTGATCATCCAAACCGTTAACTACATCACCTTCCGGTCCTTCCCGCACTGCGAGTCACGCTCACAGCAGAAAGTCAAGACACTCCAAAAATAGGCTTCCCACACTCCGATTAGATTCGGACTCTCTCACTCCCTCCAGATGCCGCCTCCGCCTCCCGCCCAAACCCTATCACCCTAATCTCGCCGCCTAATACGACGGTGAAAATGATGTCGTGGAACGGCGCCAAGGACCTGGTGATGGCGTCGGACGACATTCCGTTCGGGACGGGGTCGTGGTATCTCTACGCCGGCGTCTCGTGCCTGCTCGTCCTCTTCGCAGGGATCATGTCCGGCCTCACCTTGGGACTGATGTCGCTCAACCTCGTCGACCTCGAAATCCTCCAGCGCAGCGGTAGCCCCACCGAGAAGAAGCAAGCCGGTCGGTTTTTCAGAAATTGAAATTTGATTAACGAATTGGTGTTT
Organism: Gillenia trifoliata; assembly: GCA_018257905.1. NCBI lineage: Eukaryota > Viridiplantae > Streptophyta > Magnoliopsida > Rosales > Rosaceae > Gillenia > Gillenia trifoliata. Next base: position 2,293,374 of record CM031081.1, on the reverse strand, counting down.
AATTATACTTATTTAAGATTAATTATGTGATTAATTTTAGTAGTTTGATGTTGATCCGTCCCTGATCGCAGCTAAGATACTGCCTGTTGTGCAAAAGCAGCACCAACTTTTGGTCACTTTGCTTCTCTGCAATGCTTGTGCCATGGAGGTACTTCTGATAGTTCAATTATAGTTTATGCGTTTTGGGTTTACCAATGAACATTGATTTCCGTTATGAGTTTAAATTCGAGGTTTGTGTAATGGTTAAAACAATGATTTCCGTTATATAAGTTTAAATTTTGAGATTTGTGTAATAGATAGATTAAATTGCATTCATTTAACCGTAATCGATACGGTTGTGATGCTGAACATTGATATGAAAATGTTAATTGTTTACCAATAAAAAAAATATGAAAATGCTTAATTTATTTATGTCTTGTTTTGTGTGTTGAATTTTGTTTATGCAGGCGCTTCCTTTATACCTTGATAAAATCTTTCACCCAGTTGTTGCTGTTGTGCTGTCTGTAACTTTTGTTCTATTATTCGGAGAGGTACAGCATTTTCCGGGTGTTAGTGATAGAGTGTTAGTGTTAAATGAAATTATAGGACTCTGACTGACTTGTGCCTTTCCATGTTGGACTAGATTATTCCGCAATCTATTTGCTCAAGATATGGGCTTTCGGTTGGTGCCAATTTCATTTGGCTTGTTCGCATTCTGATGATCATTTGTTATCCGATTGCATACCCAATTGCAAAGGTATATAATTATAGTTTGTACTGGATCACTGAATTTCATTTTCTTTTCAAGTTATTGACTTTTATAGCTCAGTCATCTGCTTAATTAAATTGCTTTTTGCGGTTATGAGACATTTAAGATATCACATCAACACTGAGACGAGTTCTTATTCGGCAATGATGTTTTAATACTATTCTCATTATTTCATATTTGGATCACAAAGTATGTTTCTTGTTTTAGTAAAGCATAGTATGGACGGAAGTCCAATATGTTTCAGATTCGGATATTGATATTATAGCTTATAAGTGTAACCCATGGTTTCAGGTTCTTGATAAGGTACTTGGACATAGTGATGATTTGTTTAGGCGAGCTCAGTTGAAGGCCCTAGTCTCTATTCATGGACAAGAGGTAAGCTGCTTAGATTGGAAGTGTGTACGACATCGCTTGCATTTGTCCACACTTTGTTCCTGACTACTAATTTATTCAGTGGTGATAAATGATGCAACTAATTCTGGGAGTTGAATGTGACTTTATGATTTGTGAATGGCTGATGAAAATTCCACCGAATTCTAATTGTTTTATGTTTTCCTTGACTTGCTATTTCTATCCATTTTAGGCTGGTAAGGGAGGTGAACTCACGCATGATGAGACAACAATCATCAGTGGAGCCCTAGATTTAACTGAAAAGGTAACCCAATGTCTTCAGATGTATTTGAGCTTTGCATTTGTCGTTGTAGCATATGACATGGAAAATTTATGAAACATTACAGAGCAATTTGAGGGAAGATAATTTGACTATATAAGGGCATTTCCAATCTTTTCTAGTGTTACTTCATGTATATGTTCCTCAGTTCTATATTATTTACCAATTTTCTCGCTTTCTATGTGCATTCTTGTTCTTCTTGCTGTGTTTCTGATACTTGTTCCCAAACTATTTTGGTGCTTGTCTTCCTGTGTGTTTTATTTTTAGTTACAATTTTCAGGCTTCTGCATGCCTTCTAAGTATTGAGATAACACCAAAATCCACGTCTGGGTGTTTCATTTTCTCCAATCTGTGAAGGATTCGTTATACTAAAGTTTCTTTTGATGTCCAGACCGCAGAGGAGGCTATGACACCTATTGAATCAACATTTTCCTTGGATGTTAATTCAAACTTAGACTGGTGTGTTTGCATTCGGACTCTTCTACATATTCCTTATTTTGTACTCATTTTTTTTTTTGGTGATATTGAAATAACAGTGACATCTCTTGATCGTACTTTTTTTTCCTTGTATCTGCTGCTATTTTGGGCAGAATAGAGTAGAAACTAGGTATTGAGGGGGACTTGTGAGGATCATCAAGTAGTAATTGAGATGGGCCTTGGTCTTCTTTTTGTCTTCTGTTGTAGAGGGAAAGATTCATTTTTTGATATCTGTCTCCTGATGCAGGGAAGCAATTGGGAAAATTCTTGCACGAGGTCATAGTCGAGTTCCTATCTATTATGAAAATCCGAAAAACATTATTGGCCTCCTTCTGGTGAGTGTGAAAAACTTCTGGCCATTGATTTCCTACCATTGATAACAGCTAATCGTAGAGTTGGTATGTCACAGCTGATTGTAGGATTCGCAAGTCATTTTTATAGTTCTTTATTTTGTAATCGACTTAGGTGAAAAGTCTTCTTACAGTACGAGCAGAAGCAGAGATTCCAGTCAGTGCCGTTTCGATTCGAAGAATGCCTAGGTGTGTCATTTTCTTTCTCCATATTATCTTTTATGTATATATCTACGTCTGTTGTATGTGGGAGAACTTTAAATACTTATGCATGGATTTCCCAGGGTTCCTGCAGATATGCCGCTGTATGATATACTTAATGAGTTTCAAAAAGGAAGCAGTCACCTGGCAGCTGTAGTGAAGAGCAAAGGAAAGAGCAACCTTCTGACAATTCCTGACATAGAGAATTTCAAGGAGGATAAACTGGCAAAGTTAAAATCTCAACTAGCTGCCTCCTTGCCAACCAAGCAAGATGACAAATCAGGGAGTGTTGCTCTCGACATGGATAAAGCTTCAAGGTCTCTGACAAACAAGCCAACTGTTCAACCGAATGGTGCTATAATTCCAAATTCATCAGAGGACATTGAAGACGGGGAGGTCATAGGAATCATCACCCTGGAGGATGTTTTTGAAGAACTTCTGCAAGTATGCTCTGCTTCTATCCAATCTCCTTCCTTAAATTTAATGTCTGTGGTTCAGTCAGTGGAATATGTCAATACTATTACTCTTTTTTATGATGAATTTTTCTTATCCTGTTTTCAATGCAGGAGGAAATTGTAGATGAGACAGATGTATATGTCGATGTACATAGGAGGTATGATGGGATCTGAACTCTCTCTCTCTCTCAAGTTTCTTGATTAAATTGGAATGTGTGATTTGTACAGGATACGTGTGGCTGCTGCAGCAGCTGCTTCATCCATGGCACGAGCTCCGTCAACTCGGAAGTTGCTTGCGGTAAGTTAACATCATTTACTTGTCAGTCTTTCGCTAAGTCATTTGAACATGAAGTCATTTGAACATGAAGTCATTTGAACATGAAGTCATAAACCAATGTATCTGAAAAAGCACAAGTTTTCCAGTAACTGAAGCTTTCACCAAATCCGTGATTTTCAAACATGTATCTCGCTGTAGTTCAACAGAATTTATCTAAAAGTATCCGCGAAACTCTTCCAAGTCCTTGTTCTCTTGATGTGCACTCCTCATGCTTTAAACTATGTTTGTGACTCTGAAAGAGTAGTTTGCACGAAAGTTTTTGTATAGTAATTATATGCAGCTGAATGATATATATACCCAGTAGCCAAAAGCAGCTGAAAATGTTACGAATAGTGATAGAAGTATCAAACTTTTTTGCTTCTTTCCCGAGTACGTATTTTGGATTGAATAACAAGCTGTGTGTCATTTGTATGGCTGTTCTGAAGTTAAAAGTTGTTTTGTCTAATTATATACTTGTTATCCTTCAGGGAGCGCTAAGTAAGCACGGGCAAACTCCAAAGAAGTCTGCGGAAGATGATGGACACTCAATGAGGTTTTCAGGGACTCCACGAGAGCCTCTTCTGGGCAGTAAGAGATGACAGACTTAAAAGTAGTTCCAGACTTCCGGTTGGAACAAAGTTGCGGCCAGCAGCTAAGAGTGCATTGTTACTTGTCATGCCACAAAGTTGCGATCAGCCGCGTGCGAGTTTTACAGTTATATCTATGAGCTAGGGTTTGTAGATTGTAGGGCGTGCATGTAATTTCTGTCTAAGTTTTGTCAGCCTATGTTCATTTCTAGAGCTAGAAAACTAGATGTGTCCTACTACAGTTTCATGAGGATTTATACTATGTTTATTTTCCCCACAAACTCTCAATTTTTTTTACATTGTTTGATTATTTTTGAGGCTCTTGCATTTTATTGAAACGGAAAAAAATAATAATAAGGAAAGAAACCATTCATATTCTTTTTTGACCTATTTGTCGATTTGCCCTCTGAACTTGTATAAAGTTGCCAATTTTTCCCTTAAATTTTAACTTTTTCATCCATCTTGATCGCGTGGACAACACATAGCAACTGTATGACGGCAAAAGATAATTTCGTTTTGGTAAATTGGGCGCAAAGCCAATACTTTGCAGCTACTAATTACTCTCATGGCTAATTCAAACATAAAGTGTACAGAGTTGACTAGTGGAAGAGAAGAAAAAAAAAAGCAATTTGTTGTCCACAGTGGGGATAAAATTATCGTATTGCCCTCAAACATTTGTCATGTGTTGTTCGTGTGACCAAAATGAATGAAAAATTCCAAAATCTAATGTTGTGGGGGGGGGGGGAGAGGAATTGGCTAATTATAAAAGTTCATGAAGGAAATCAGCTAAAATTAAAGTTCATGGGGGAATTTGGTAGCTTTATACAAGTTCGGGAGACAAATCGACAAATACTTCTTTTTTCTTTGACAACGCGATATTTTTATACTACAAAGACGGGTTTGAACTTGGATACAATGCGCATGTGCATTGTTGGGTCAATTGAATTTTTCCACGTCAGGGTGCCCGACCACATGGCATGTTCGATCGCTCAGCATCTACAAAGTGCATCGATTTTTGACATATCATTCATATTATCAATATTGTTAACACTTTAATTAGTATTCATTGAAATTGTGTCAATATGCTTGTCGGTAAAGTCTAAATAGAAAGTAATTAATAATGTGGCATTATCTTGGTGGCTGATTAGGATATACGACTTAAGTTTTTCTCATTTTTTAAAATTACCTACAACCCCAAAATGCCACTGTGATATCTAAACCGATAACGCAGTTATATTTGGATAAATATTTACACATAACATCACATTATTAGTCTAAGACGTCACTGTAGTCTGCGGAATAGGTAACTCTCTCTCTCCATTTTCAGACGTTGATTTTCACCATTTTGGGGCCACCGGCCATGCCCCCAGGTTGCAAAACAAGTCGGCAAGTAAAAGCAGCGGGAAACTTCCCAAGTTCCACGTCAGCTAACCGTTCTCCGGGCCCATCACAACTAGCAAAACTCTTGCACCAAGATTACCCTTGGCTGGATAGCCATAAATTCCGAACAGTAAAAAAAATCCCAAATTGACGAAATCACCCTCTCACACTAGCTAGATTAACGAGTGTACCCGCTTCCTTAGCTGCAAGGGTCAAGTCAACTCGGCCGAGCCCAACCCAGACCCGAGTTTTTATTTTCCCGAGTTAATCGAACACTACATATACCGCACAAAAAACCACAAACCCTTTCTCCTCCAGGTCCTCCTCCTCCTTCCTACCTTCTCCCACTCAACTTTCTCTTGTCCCCTATCTGAACGGTCAGTCTTTTCATCTTCCTCTTCTTATTTTTCTGTTTGGCTGCCGAGAAAAGGACGAGAAACGCCGAGAAAGTGTTCAATTTTCCCAAATTTCTTTTTAATCCAAGGTTCTGAATTGTCAGGAAAAAAAATATGATCTTTTCGTTTTTTGTTTGTTCGTTATTTTCTCGGCAGCCAAACGTAGCGATTGTGATTTTTCATTTCATCGCATGTGTGTTTTTTGCGTTGTTATTAATTTTGTTCCATTGGCTCTGAATTTCTCTGAATTTCCTGTTTTTTTTTAAGTTTAATCCGGCAGAGTATTGGGTTTAGAAAGTGAAGAAAAAAAAAATCTTGGATCTTGACCTGATTTTCGTTTAAAATTTGTAATATAATTATATTTGCAGCTTTGGGGCTCTCAAGTGGATGAATTTTGTTTGTAATTTTGCAGAATCGTAGCTCTCGGAGATGGGTTTCAATGCGGTTTTTGGCTGCTTAAAGGAAGTTTTTCCACAGGTATGATTCTTTACCTCAAAACACATTTTGCGATTGAATTATAAATTGTTATCCTCTGTTATTATTGTGTAATTATGTTTTCCATTTACATCTTTCGGTTTTATAGTTTTTCGTATGTATAATTCTTGTCAAACTTGCGTGGTATTAAGCTTAACAATTTGTCAAATGAGTGCATGGAATTTAATCTGAATAATTGGGGGTTTTGGGGACACCTTTCCGAGTTTTTTCGCCTTTTTATTTTCTTAAGTTTCTAGTGTTCCAGCAGATTCTAATGATTCTGAGACTTCTTAGTTTGATTTTATGGAATATACATAAATTGTCTTGCCTAAGATCATAGGTGAAAAAAATAGCTTTCTTTGATTTTCCATTAAGGTAAAAGCTGTAACTTAATTGAATCCGTAAGTTCTAGGATGCTTGGGTTGTCCATTTGGTTAAAATGTTTACTTTTGACTCTGATTGATTGTCCATATTATTTCTTCTAATTCCGCACAGGTTGATTTTCGCATTCTGAGGGCTATTGCTATTGAACATCCCTTCGATGCTGATGCAGCTGTCCTTGATGTTATTAGTGAGTTCCCTAACTTGGCTACACAGTCGTTGTCAGCTGCCAGTCCTGTGCAGGTTCAGAGTCCCGGGACTCCACCAGTTACAGGTATTCTGTAGCTTCTCACGATAACCATCTTTTGTTCCTGGAATTGTTCTGTTATTGATGCTACATTCTTTGTCCTCTTTCATGTCATTGCATATTGATAATTACTTGCAACACTAAAATGTTCCATTTTTTCTGTTTATTTTTTTTATTTCATCTAAGGTATTTATTGCTATGCTCTATGCTAAACATGCAGCTCAACACAAGGATAAGGGTAAATTATTGATGCACCAGCAGGTAATTAAGAAAGCAGGGTTTGAACCTCTTCCAGAACCAGAAACAGCAGCTGTTGATGATGACAGCAAAAATGATCATACAAGTGGCGTCTCTCATGACAATCCCACACTGGTGGAGCAAGTGGACTCATTTCCAAATGGTCCTGTTCCATCAGATGCTGATATAAGTACTGGAAGTGAAGAAGTGATTTCTGATGGAAAGGGTTTTGATGTCCAAGTTGGTCTGCAGCAGTCTGCATCCGGCATTACAATTCTTTCAATGCCTGAAAAGGATGTGGTGAACAGCACCTTGGTTGATGTGCTTCCTGAATGGAAAAATTTTGATTTCCTTGTGAATTGTGATTCCGCTTTGGTTCTCCATGAAACACATGATAATGTAGAATCATTTGCAGTTGATTCTTCTTTCATAGAACATGCACTCAATGCTCCACAGTATGACATTCCTCCAGAGTTTAGTTCAGGCCCTCTTCTTGCTGATGACAACTTACAGGCAACTGGTCCTTTAGATCATACTTCCGAGAAAGACTGTTCTCCAAGGGAAATGGTTGATATTGAAGAGACCGCCACAAACAGCGTATGCAATATTGATGTTCTTGAAGAGATCATTGAAGATGCTAAAAATAACAAGGTACTAATGGGTTTATGACTTGGTAGCTTTAGGGTTGCGATTCAGAAGTAGATTCCCGTGCTATAAAATTAAAACTTTAACAGTTGGTTTGTTCCAATTCTCTCAGACTCTAAATAAACCTGGCCCTATTTGGTCAGAGCAGTTATATCATCTTAATCTTTTCTTTGTGATAATTTTCTGTATTTCATTGGGTGTTTGAAGCATCTTTTAATTCCTCTGTGATACAAGTACTATCTGATTTTGGGTTAGGATCCAATGATAACATGTTTATAAATTTGGACCTTTTGTTTATGTGCTTCATTTCATTTTTGTACCAATTATATGTAGTATCTTGGGATAATAAATCTTGTTTGATATTTCGGAGCGTATTCTTAATGTTTTTGTATGTGTTATTTTGCTGAACCACCGTCGTTATGGAGTTCGTTTTCAGCAGCATCATTTTTTTTTTCTCCTCCCTGATGATTGTTTAACAAATGTTGCAGAAAACCCTGTTTTCAGCCATGGAGTCGGTCATCAGCATGATGAGAGAAGTGGAGGTCCAGGAGAAAGCAGTGGATATTGTTCAAGAGGAAGCTTCTAGGGGAGGTTTGGATATCATGGTCAAGGTGGAGGATCTTAAACATATGTTGACACATGCAAAAGACGCAAATGACATGGTTGTATTTTGCGAGATGTGATTAAAGTTCAAAGTTAATGGATTCTGAGTTCTACTATTTTTAGTTAAGGGTGTATCATAACTGAGGTTATATTCTTTTTCTGCAGCATGCTGGAGAAGTCTACGGGGAGAAAGCAATTTTAGCAACTGAAGCAAGGGAGCTTCAGTCTCGATTGCTCAACTTATCAGATGAGAGAGATAAATCACTTGCGATTCTTAATGAGGTTTTCACTCCACTTCATTGAGTTGCTCTGCATTACTGTTGGTGCATGCTCTATTTAACTAATTTATCCATTTATCTTTAGATTGCCTCATTTTTATGCTGTCTTTTTCATATCGTATTCTTCAAAAGCAACAAATGTATGATCTGTTTCACTATATTTATTTATCAAACAATATCATCACAAAACATGTTGAGTATCCGTACAGTAAAGATATTGGAAAATCTTAGTCGTGACTACTTGCAACAATTATATTTGTCTTCGGTTGATGTTGGGCAGCTGATACAAAGACAATCCTTTTTCTTAGTTCATTATTTGTTTTGTCACTGCAGATGCGTGAAACCCTTGAGGAACGGCTAGATGCGGCAGCAGAGGCAAGGAGACTGGCCGAGCAGGACAAGCTAGAAAAGGAAGAATGTGCCCGGAAAGCTCTTGCTGAACAAGAAGCGGAGATGGAGAAAGTTGTTCAGGAGTCAAAAATATTGCAACAAGAGGCAGAGGAAAATTCGAAGGTAACAACTATTTCCAGTGACCATGGACATATTAAAGTAAGATAACAGATAATATAATTCATTCAAATTTTGCTTTTTGCAGTTACGGGAGTTTCTGATGGACCGCGGCCGCATTGTTGATATGCTACAGTAAGTAATTTTGTCTCCATTGTTCGAATATTATAAAGCTCTAAAGTTTGGTTTACAGTTTATTTGATCATCGATATGTAAAGTGGCTGATGCCAAGCAACTTGCAAGTATAATACAGTACCGTCGAGGTCTTGAAGTAGGATGGTAGTGCACTGCTCTTGATTTCGGAAAACTTGATTACCAATTGCGCATCCTCTCCTTCCTTGTTTTGCATATTAGACTTGATATTTTTATGAGTTTGAGATGATAGTAATACAGTACTTTCATACGCGTGCAGAGGAGAAATTTCCGTCATTTGTCAGGACGTCAGGCTTCTGAAAGAGAGATTTGACGAGCGGGTTCCACTAAGCGAGTCAGTATCCTCGAGCCAGACGAGCTGCATCCTAGCTTCTTCAGGCTCGTCCATGAAAAGCGTGGCATTCGATTTAGTTTCAGAACGAGTTGAGTTACCAAAGTGGCCGGAGAAGGGAAGCCCCGCTCCTTCAGTTGACGGCCTATCACCAAAAAGCATACTCGAGCAGGAAAGAAGCAAGGCCGATCAAAAGGAGCTTATGGACGACGGATGGGATGTCGTATTCGACAAAGAATTGGATGTCTAAGCCTTATACGACATATCATACGCTGTGAATACGGACAGGATCAACCTCTAAGACGGATGCAATTTTTGTTTCAAATGAAGTAGAATTTATATATTTTGATATAGCCCGCGAGTACTTGTACTCTAATTTTGTAAAGTCGAGATTCAAAACAATAATAATTTAGACTTGCTAAGTTTTGAATATATATATATATTTTATTCTATCATATTATATATATTCCTGTACATGTTGCGTTTCCTTTGTATTCTGTTCTTAATTTTGGTTCTAAAACTTTACTAGCCAATAATACATAATATAGCCAATAATGTATAATATAGGGTTTTTATCGGAAACGGCCATTGAAATTTACTTAACTCATTATTTTGGTCGCTCAATTTGAAAATCGATTAGTTTTGTCCTTGAAATTGACCAAATTTATCAATTTAGTTTCTACCGTCTAATTTCGTTAAATTTTTATAATAAAAAAATTGTCAATTCATTAATTTTTAAAATTTTAAATTAGTAAACATTGATTTTCCTTGTTTAATGAGTGATTTTGTGGTTCACATGTCACATCAACAATCTAACGGAATTGGATAACGGGGGCTAAATTGATGACTTAAGTCAATTTCAGGGATTAAATTGATCAATTTTCAAATTGAAGAACCAAAATGATGAGTTAAATCAATTTCAACGATTATTTGTGATAAAAACCCTATATATATATATATATACGTGTATATGTATTACATACATATTCGAAAACATGTTATTGCCATTTGGAGTTGTTACCATTTATTGAGTCTTGTACGGAGTTTTACCAGTTTTTCAAGCAGGAAAATTAAAAATCAAAGAAATTATGGTCTAACGGTTTTATTCTCTTTTTGTGAGTTTAAAGTTTCAAGTTTGACTTATATGGATGACCCGTTCGATACCGATCATATTTTCTTGAAGAAAAAAATTCCGACTCATACGGTCTAGCGATATTTTTTTTCACTTGTAAATTGTAAATTGTAAGTAAAAGGTTTTAGGTTTGAATTTCGTAAATGACAAGTTCGTGTATCAAAAACGTAAGGAGCCAAGTATTTTTCACACAACAAATATATGGGATGAAATTCATTACTATAAAGCATAAACAAACTAAGAAAAGTTACAAGAAAATTATCTATCAGATATTTACAACGTCAAATAGACATTGGAGCTTTAATTGTCTAAATACTAATTAACCTACCAAGTAGCCAAAACTGGTCACCTTTGCCCAAGTATTATACAGAGAACACCACAATACCCGTATGGTTAATTAGTCACCCTAATACTGATCAATCTCAAACTTGACCAACCAGTTTTAATTATGATGATAATTAACCTCTTAATTATTCATGCCAGCATAAGAGCATCACACTACATCTCCATATGATGTAAAGCCGCGCCCTCTGCTCTCGTACGTGCTTCGAACACCGTCCCCATGGCCGAACCTTCAAACTAGTACTCCTCGACGCCCTTGTTGGGATCGCTTTGGCTTCCATGTCCATGCAGGAAACGAAAAATATTGAAAACTGAAAAAAAGATGGTTATTAATCAGACCCTTAAAGCGGTCGAGACTGAGAGAGTGGGAATGATTGAAATTGGAAGAGACTTTGAAGAAGTTTGGAAGACTTGTGGTGGTGGGTTTGAACTTGATGGGGGGTTTTAGGGACAAAGGGGGTTTAAATAGAGAAAATGGAGAGGAGGTGGGAGGAAGAAGAAGAGGATATGAGAGGGAGGAACAGAAATATGTGGTGGTGGTTGACAAATGTTGGCCCGTGGTTGGGCCAATGAGACAGGGGTGGGGCCCACCGATTAGCTTGTCTGCTCGTTGCTTGCACCCTCTTATGAAGGGGACCTCTCATCGACTCTTCCTTCCATTGGAGGGGTCATCCGACTCATCCCTGTCTGACCTTCATAAACCTGCATGCATGCATGTTCTTTTCAAATACCTAAATAAATGATCAGAATCGTGATTAAGTTAATTAAAATATTAGAGAAAATTTATAAAAAATTGAAAACAAAAACCAAGAGATTTGATTTGAGATTATATTGTTTTAAGACTCTATTAATTGTCTATTATACCCGAAAATAATACAATTTAATAATAGTCAAGGGGGCATATCCTAAACTTTCACTGGTAAATTAGGGTTCCAGTTGTTAAGACTAAAATTATATTTCTATATTAGTGTAAAAAAGTCAGCTAATAGAGATAAACATCTAAAAACCAAACATGCCTAAAGGGTAGTCATGTTTTCACTTCGTATCGATATTTCTTACAATTAACATGTTTTATCATGATTGGTTATTTAAAGGTTTTCAATACATGATCAAAAAGATTGTACACGTGTTATACTTTGGTTAGTGACATATATATATATATATAAGATAAGATAACTAATCTATATATTAGTTATCATTACATGATCACATCACAATCATAATTCACATTTTTAGTCTACACGACAATATTTTTAATTCATATAGAGACTTAAACGTCAAAGTAAGATGTTGAATATTCTCAAATTATAATGTTCAAGGAAGTTTTTTTATATATATTCTAAGAGTTTCAATTCGTTAGTTATGCTTTCTTTCTTCATTTTATTTCGAGGATAAATGCTTCACTGTAACTCCACATTCTCGAGCAACTCAGGTTAATAGAGTGACAGCATCGAACACAAAATTAGTTGGAAATAAGAAGGAAACGCTTAGGATCGCTTAAACCAATTAGGTAAAACTTTATTTTTTTTAATGTATGATTCACACACTCAACACACGCTTGTGTACACCAAAATAGAAAGAAGACAAAAGCTCGGTCACACAAATTGACTTCGTAATTAGTACAACGAGTAAATCAACCGCCTAATCTATAGATTTACAGTTCATTTTCTATTGTCCTACCAACAAAACTCAACTCGAAGTTTCGAATAATGAGTACTTAACATTAAGTATCTTCTATTGCAATACTTCCAAGTTGCCAACCCAACCCAACCTGAAGCCACCATAAGCTCTAGATCATAGTGAATTTTTTTTTGGTCTGAGATTATGAGAGTAATTTACATGGAACAAGTTCATCGCCACGTGATATTTCAATTCAATAATACATTGTCATACAAAGAAAAAATTGCACTTGACAATATATTATTATATACGAAATATCACGTGACAGTAAATCCGTTTTATGTAAATCTTTCTTCTAAAAACATAGTGATAAGATCGAAAAATCTGTATGTAGTGTGTACTACTAGCATATGACATTCCTCAAGTTTAGACTGACCCACAGCATCCACATTTTGCAACTACTACCAAGAGTCCACGTGTCACAGAAGGACAAGTACAATGGGGCCAGCCACCCTCCCAGGGCTAAAATATCACGTGCACCATGTCGTGCCATGTTCAACTCCACATTGTTTTGGTCAAACCGACATGTGGTCCACTTTATCATTACCAGCCGTGGCAAAAACCATATACAAATCACATGTAACATTATCTTCAATGACTTCCATCTCATGAACAAATTTTTAACTTCTTGTTACGAATATCGGTCTCACATATTTTTCGAGAGTCTAACGTGATAGTTTGTGTGATGACAATAGTTTTTAGTTTTTATAAAATTATTGTGTCGTCGCAAAATATATGTATTATGACTATATGTTTGTTAAGATTCGTAAACCTTAAAAGATCGTCGTCGGTGTAATGACAATTTGGTCCCCCAAAAAAATGAAGTTTAATGACTTGGAGCACAAGTTGAAGCCCTACTGGTATGGACTTTCAGGCGACAGTGAGGATGATCCTTCGCCTTCCAACAACAACACCTTACAAAACTTTTACTGCAAGTGTGAATGTGAACCCTACAAATGGACAACTTGGGGGGCACCCCTTTGAATTAGTGGTTTTGGAGCACCACACGTTGTTCTGAGAGAGATACTTACCTATTGTCTCAGGGGACACCCCTGCAGTGAGAGCTTGCAAATCTACTGCCATAAAACACTTGCAACCTTATCTCTCAATGGATGCAAAGAATCAAGGGATAAGTATCCATACTTGACAACATTCCACATCAGATTATTAGTCTTCGCATGTTTTACTTGTTTGAAATGGGGGAAATTATGAATCGGGAAAGCGAAAGAAGGAATGACTATGAGATCAACTAATGCGGCTAGTTGATTTGATTTATAATCTTTCAGGTATTAGATTAAAACAAATTTTAATGTAGAACTCAAAGTCGTCTTTTGATTTAACGTATTAGGAAACAAAAGGGGAGTCGGGAATTAAAACAATCATGATACTTTCGTAAACCCAAATCAAGAATCGAATGATGCTAGCACCCATCGCAATGCGCATCTAGATAAACACGTCATATATATATAGGGGTTGAGGGGCAATTCTTTCGTGTCACCAAGGTATATGATCGGATGATATACCACCCAACCACAGTTGGAATGATTCTTGCATGCCACCGGCGGTATATCAGTGCACGAGTGCTAATATCGCATGCGAGTATTAGCACTCGCACCGGATACCGACCGTTACACCCAAGTCCTTTTTCCATCATATGAGAACTATTGTACAAAACCAACGAGAATGTTTTTGCTTCCAAAAAATCTTGGATAAAAATCCAAGTTGTCGGAGGAAGAAACGAAAGAATCTAAGCAAGTAAATTATCAGCATTGTGATATTTTCCGACCAAAACAGACAAGATTCACACTTCCACTCTCGACACTTGATGGAACAACTCATATTTTTCATCTGGCGAGCACTGATTCCATATGCTCTCTACATAAACGTGAATTATACGGAAGAATAAACGCAAACACGATTCCGCTAAACCACTAACGATAAGTACAAAAAAGAAGGGTTCTTATCAAAAACCAAAAACGGAGTATGGTTTCACAGACGGGAATGGAGAGAACTAGAGAAGACACAATATAGACACCGGGAGGAAAGATAACGAACAGAGAAGAGAGACACTAAGAACTCCTATGCTCTTTCACTAATGTCTGAAGATGAACTGGCAGATAATGTCACGCCGCCCCTAGCGCTTTCTTGATATTGGCCTGTGCCAAAGATAGGGCAGTATAATTATTCTAAGTCATGATCAGAGTAATGCTTCTCTGTGAATGCGTAGAGAGAGAGCGAAAGAGAGAGAGAGAGAGAGTACCTCAATGCTCAAGGGGGAGGTGGTTGGGCTGTACCGTTCAATGACATGGCCATCCTTGTCAACTAAGAACTTGGTGAAGTTCCACTTTATCCTATTCCCCAGAAATCCAGATTTACTTGCTTTGAGGAATTTGTAAACAGGTTCGGTGTCTGGCCCATTGACACGTACCTAGATACAGAAGGGTACAGAATTTCATTTTAAGATATATTGCTCGGAAAGCAATCAACAAGATTAACAGTCAGTATAGATAAAGAATAAAGCAAACCACAATCAACTTCCACTACTTTCTCCTGGATGTATAGGACAATCCAAATTTAACACTGTTGTAGTTATTCTAGTTACTGGTTATATAGAAGATCACCAATTAGCTTGTTTGATTACATAGTTTTATTTCATGTCAAGGGTTGCCCCTTGGTTTTTTACTCAGCTTCAAGCACATCATCGATCTTAGCTCACAAGAAACGAATCAAAGAAATAGAAACAAAAGGCTACCTAAGTTCCATAAAACTGAAAAACAAAAACAATTGTTCCAGAAATCGTGAGCTTGAAGGGTGGCAAAGTTTGGTTTTTTTCTTAAACATGTGCTAGTGGAGAAGGAACCCCATAATCTCATTAGTACTAATTTTATACTAAAAGAAAGACGGCTTTCAGCTGGCCAAACTGCAGCCTGGCCTATGACTTATGCGAAAAGGTGAAAGTGGCTAAACTTTCCCTTTCTCACAAGTTTAAAATAAGTGAGGATTAGCAGCCAGCATGAGTAAGAGAATTATATATCAAGTTATCAATCATGCCTTCCTCGATAGGCTCTTCGAGAGAACATGTGTTCTGACTTTGCCATAATAGCATCTACCCTAAGCCCTAAGTGAGCAACTTCAATTACCCGATCTCTGCATTTTAACTGCTGGGGGTAAATAGGCAATAGGTAGCACGTATTAGTTTTTAACCGTCCAGAATTTCAACAAGGACCTTTTTGAGGCTCAAAGAAACTGATATTCTGATAATCTGATTGATTAGCAGATAGTAATGGTAAAAGTTACTCAGTTACCTTCTTGAATATTGGATATTCAGCCTTGTATCTTGTACATGCAAATTGTTCCGCATCCTGGCTTGTCCCGGGCTCTTGCTTCAGAAACTGATTGCACGGAAATGCCAAGATCTCAAAACCTACAATCATTCATGTCCAAACCAAATCAAAGACAAAACTAAACGAATAATTACTCGCTGTCTTAACAGGCAAATGGCATCACCTAAACTTATAAGTACAAGGACAGCATGGCGAGGGACAAATCACACAAACAATTTCAATGCACGGATTTCTACACGAACTTGGAAACTAGCAACACAAACAAAATATAACATTTGGTTTACAAAACAGAAATATAACCCAGAACCTCATTCAAGATTAAAGCTTCATCCCAAAACTCAATTCCAAATAGATAATTCCAACAATTTCGATACATGGATTTCGTACCAGAAGTTGGAAATTAAAATTAGCAATGAAATCATAACATTTGGTTTATGAAAAATGAAACAAAGCACAGAGTTTTTCAATGGGATTTCTCATTTATTATTTAACCATAACTCAAACTCAATTCTAAATAACATGTTCATACATATAGAGCTGCAGCAGTGGAAAAAGTAATTAAAGAGGGAAAAAAAATTAACCTTTCTCCTTGTATTTGCTGTAAAGCTCAGTCAACTGGGTGTAATTCGTATCAGTAAACCCACTGAAGAAGAAAAATATAAGAATTAATCAATTGAAATTAAACCAAAATAAAAAGAAAAGGAAAAAAGGGGAAGAAGAAGAAGAAGAACCATTTGGAAGCGACGTTGACGACGAGGATGACCTTCCCTTTGTAAACGCTGAGGTCCACCTCCTTCCCTCTGCTATCCTGCCACCACCACCACCAAAAACAAAAAAAATTTAAAAAAAAAAACACAAAAAACCGAACTTTTTCAAGATTTCTGAACCAAATGATAGACTTGGAGAAGAAAGCTATCATCTTTGAGATGGGGTTTTTACCTTTACAGTGAATTCATGGATGGATTTCTCAGAGACAGATTGGGAGCCACCCATTTTCTCTGTTTCTCTCTCTCTCTCTCTCTCTCTCTAGCTGACTTTACAAGGAAAAATAATAAACTGAGAAACTGTGGGAGGAAGGAGGAAGGAGATTTGTCATCAATCAATCACATGGCAGGAGGGCAAGAGTTTCAAAAGTTTCTTAATTTAGAGGCAATTTAAAATTTTCATAAATTTTCAGTTTCCAGTTTCTTGTTGGGTGATGAGTGGGGTCTGTTTGGCTTGCTCCAGCCAGTAATGTGTTGTCTTCCTAAAACTCTAACCAGTTTTTCTTTCTCTTCGAGTCAATTCTGTCCGATAAAAAAACATATAGCCATGAGTGTATAGGTAATAAAGCGTTTTTAGTTATTTAAAAGCATTTTACGGCTGGTTTTTAACTGTTTTTGTAAGAAATATCTTGGTTATGATAGTTTTTGTGTTTTGTTAAGTGCCACTTAATATTACGATCCAGTAATATTTTATTTTTAAGTAAAAAAAGTGCTTTGATTAGAATTATGTTAAAATTTTTAATGAGTGCTCCCTTAAAATACATTTGGCATGTGATTATTCAGAAGGTGTTTATATGTAACTTTATTTTGTCAAATGCATTTAGAAACGCTCTTGATTGTTAAAAAACGTTGTTACCCCCTCTCCAAAAGCAATATCGTTTTGAAACCACTTTCGAATAGGGCCTAGGTAAATGATATTTGCATGTCTACCCAACAAACTAGTCTTGTTTATTCTTTTTCAAAGACAACAAACAGCTCATGAGACCAAAAAAAAAAACACAGGTCACGTCACGTCACGCTTTCAGCAAAGTAATTGAGAATTTATGCCGCATTCACTTGCATGATTGAGATTTTCAACAACCTTCCCTCATCAATCACACCAAAACCGCCTAATTAACTGTTTAGTTACAAATAACAATTAAATAATTAAAAAAAATCGCATTTTGTTGAGAGAAATAATCTTAATACTAGTCTCTTGGTACACGCTCACGCATGACAATTTGGTCTTTTGCATGTTATTCTTTACTTAAAGTGAGACGAACTGAGAAGGGATTTGCAATCACGACCAAGTCTTTAGGTCTGGTGACGGCGGTTACAGATTCCATTGGGAGAGTCAGCCGGAGATAGGTCTGTGCTTTCATCATAGGGTAGCTCGTCAGTACCAGGTGTTGATCAGTCGTCCAAAAGAGAGGAGCTCCGAGGACCAGTTTGGAGACGATGAGGGTAGTCATTGTGACCCAGATACATAGAATGCAATCCGGTTCTTAGAATAAGGATTCCGATCGATCAGAATCGCATTATGGACTGGTTCAGTCCGGTAAATAGAAGATTCAAAAGAGTTTTATTTTGGAAACCCTAATTAGGGAAGTGGAAACCAAAAGCTTAAAACTAATTTGTTTTGATAGATGAATGCCAATCTCCTCTAAACTACGAGGAGAAGGGTAAAGGGAAATGTTTCGAACCCGGGTGCAGTGAGTTTAATTAAAAAGCAATGCGGCAATAAAATAAAGACTTCATGACCTACTGACTTTAAAAAAAAAGACCAACCATCAACTGCCACGTAAAAGTTGCACCTAACCGACGAGTTACATGTTAATAAAACAAATGGCCCATGCATATGGCACAAAATTCCTATGAAGGGCTTTCAAGAAATATAAATTATTCTAACATTTTGAGATAAAATTGGCAAAAAATGAAAGAAATGATACAATGCCAACCATAGAGTTAGTCACTCGCGGCCTCTCATCAATTCAATCGTCTCTACAACTACGACCACCGTCTTCCCTGCTCTGCGTTTGCAGGAGGAAGGATCATAGAGTTACATATGTACAAAACCGAAAGCATTATTCCAACCGTCGGTCCTTGGTGCCTTACAGCCTCCTCCCCTTCTAAAGGTCTGCGCCTCGCGGCGTCAAGATGACTGCCGCTCTTGAATAAGCGGGGCCGGAGCAAGATCAAAAATGAATCATACCTATAATTCATCAACTGTTACAGAATTAGCACCAGTGTTAACTAACAACTATTAAACAATGGAAAATTGAAGTAAATTGTAGCTGCAACACACCAGTCCTGACGACAATCTGCTACATTTCGGTCATCTTGGCCGCCAATAGCTTGGACCTGAAGCACAAACAAGAGTCGCTTAGCCTACGATTTTAACGTCCTTATATTAGCATGAAAAATCTAAAACGGCAAATTTTCCCAGCCTAAAACAGAGGAACACGAAAATATTAGGGGATAATTTTCTCCCAGCATAGAGATTTTTTACAGAAAATTCACACACCTCTGCCTGTGACGGGTATGGGACCTTCAAAAGGTGGTCTAAAGGGCATAGAGTCTCTGTGGCTCATCGAGCGGGGAGGATATCTCCAACCTTGGCCAGGTCCTCTTGTTGGTTCACATGGAGGGCCACCATATGGACCAGTTCCATAAGACGTCTTGCCTTTATCAGGATATCGAGGACCTATTCCAAAAAGAAAGCCAATAATTCTGAAATCAAAATATTGCAATAAAATACAAAGCCTTGCTATCATAAAATTATTTGTACTCTAAAGCTTACCTGAAAAAGAATGTGAAGGAAACCTCCAGCTATCGCGGGGCTCATACGGGCCAGGTTTCATTCTTTCATGATTATTGTAATAGTTTTCCCTGTCCCCATAGTCAAATCTGTTGTGATAAGGAGGCGGAGCCTCGCGTCGAGGCTTTACCTGTTGATCTCCTTGAACATAAGAGAACTGATTGGATGGTGGAGCATGAGGTGGTCGTAAAGGGTAACCTTTATTATGGAAGGTAGCACCATCAGAGTGCGGCACATTTCTCCCTGAATATGTAGGAAAACTACTATAAGAGCACGATGTAGAATCAGGCATCTGTCTCTGATGATCTCTGCATTCAGGGGCACGATAGTGCACGGCATCGGGAATTGTTTGGTTTACTCTTGGTGCATTCAACTGCTGAGGTGGAGGTTGAACTCTGTTGTCATGCACATTCTGCAAATGAACATCCAGAAGTCAGAAGAAAAGCAATATTATGACAAATTTTTTTTACAGATTTAAAGAAAACAAGAGAAGTATGGAAAATACGCACATGTGCATCAGTGTACGACTTTGAATCAACACCACTCATATAGGCATCGGGCATAGCACATGGAGGATGGATGACATGAGGTAGAGGCAGTGGTGGTGGAGGAGGCGGAGGAGAAGATGGTAGTGGAGGAGATGACGGTGGCACATCTCGAGGTAGTGGAGGGGCCAAGGACAGTCGACAATTCTGTTCAAACTGATTATGTGAAGCCTGCACACCATTGGCTCCGGTAACACCACAAGATGAACTCACATCAACATCACAGGAAGGAGCCACATCCTCCATTTCAAGCTCTCCATCCACATCTTCCAAGATATGCCTATGTCTTTCAGTGGCAGGTGCGGTTTCTTGTTCTTCATGGGCCTGAGGATTGTGCTCAGGAGTGACAGCCTCAAAACTTTCCCCATCAGAATCACATCCATCGTCTTCATCCTTGAGCATGCGGGGCATACAAAATCCCGGAAGTTGAAAACTTGAATTGCTGACACATAAAAAGAACTCAATAAACAATTTGATATGAGAATATGAGAAAATCTAGCAGTAAGGTCCAGCCAATTCAAACCTTCCATATTCGTCAACAAGCATACCCTCCATTTCTCTAAGAGGATCATCCAAAGACCTTTCCGTTCTCGCGGAGCGCCTACCATATGCACCAGAAGAAGACACGCCATGAGTATCTAGTTCTCGCATATGGCGATGAATTATGGACTCTGGAACAATCCTTCTCTCTGACCAAAGTTTCAAAACCTTATACAAAAGAAGAGGAACAGGTAAGGCATTTAGCACAACGCAGATGACACAGTAGTGTCAGAAATTTACGGAATACAAAGCAATAATGAAGAGTGGGCAAGAGGATGCTATTACAACATGCTAGTAATGGAAAACAAAAAAAAAGACGCTAAAAGGAAAAAAGAACTTGGCTTACCTTTAAACACTGTCTACGATTTTCATGTGCTGAACTTCCAGGAGGAGCAGCAGCTGACAATAACCGTGGCAGGATTGCTTGGATTGCAGAAGGGTACATACCACAACCATCACCTATTATTCAAAATCAATATCAAGACAACGAAATCCAACACATATTATATTCATAATTCCTTATTTCTATTTGTGCGAGACGATTAGCTCTGATAAACAAAATAGATGAATTACCCTTCAGCCCTCGGGTGCATTGAGCAATTGAATCCACCAGGAAGAATAAGTCCACCCTCCGGTGTAAGCTTGACTCAGTTTCCAAATAACGAGCAAGAATTTCCAACACCTGAGTTTTAAAGAAGAGAAATTATAAAAGGATGCATATCTTTCCTCCGTCAATATTTCAACATTATTTTAAGTACTATGAGAAATAGCAAAAGAAATTTATGTATCCTCTACAACAAGGAGTGATATTCCTGGTCTCCATCTAATCATCAAAAAAGCATTCATATATCTAGATTAGTTTACATAAATTTGACAACCATGTTTTCCTCACTAAACCAAAGAATTTCTAACACTTGAGCTTTAAAGAAGAAAAATAATAGGAAAAGGGATCTAGGTGCATACTCAATATTTTAACGTTATTTTAAGTACCAAGAGAAATGCATAAGTTGATGCTGTCTCATCTACAACTACAATGATGAGTTATTACCGGTCTCCATTTAGTTATCGTGAAAGCATTCATACATCTAAAAGGTTTTACAAAAAGTTGACATAGAAATTTGAACTTAAAAAAAAAGATCCCGGAGGGGAAATAAGGTACCATGTTTCGAATCTACATTAGAGATTAGATTGCACCTACCTTAGCAGCTACACCAAGCTTTCCACAGTCCATAGCAACACGAGTTGCTCGACCAATGCTCTCCTTGGTCCTTGTCAATGTTCCAAGCATTGTCTCAAATGATAACAGAGTTGCATGTACTTCTGCGTACCTGCCCACAGATTTTGGTCTTTGACTGACAACTGATTCGGACTTTCCGTTCTCACCAAGTGGAGTAGATGAAGTTCTCTTGTTCTGCAAATCACCATCTGGACTACAACTGCCATTGTTCTGAAGAATATTACTACTATCTGAAGTCGACATGTGACAACCTGAGGTATTGGGAGGTGATGTATGTGCAAGAGAATCTCCTCCATCTGTTAGGGATGGACTCGACCGGATACCAGAGACATTTTTTTCACCCAAGTATTCATTTGGATAGGAAACTGAACTTGGATCATTCTCTGTTTGTTTATTTTCAACCTCTTTCACCACATCAAACCTAAGACAAAGCAACAGAGATTAAGAAAAGCACTTGCCTAAAAGTTCATCAAGTAAAGGATAACACTGAGTGCAAAAATCAGTACCAAAACGCCTCTATGATAATGGAAGGGAAAAAAAGAGTACACAAATTAAGAAACAAGGCATTAACTTACAAAATTGGAAAGGGTAGAGGGGACTTGTGAAATATGAACAAGAAAATAATGAACTATCAACAAAACTACACTACTGAACAGAAGCTTACATGTCATTGGCTTCTCTGGTATCTTGAACATGGGGTCCCAAAGCCTCAACTTTCTCACTTGGGCCCTCTCCACCATAATGAAGTGGACTAGCCTCGTTTAAAGGTGAAACTTCAGAAATTCCATGGCTGGTGCCTGATACAGGAGGATCTATGCTCTTCGAAGTATGCTCTGAAGTATCACATTCAATATCAGGATTTTCTGCTTCAGGATTTTCTGCTTCACAATGGCTCAATTCATCTTTGTCTTTGCTTTTGTCCTTCATAGGCAACTCATCAATCGAAATTTCATTAAGCCCAGTACCAGCCTCTCCTCTGTCCATATTAGGCGATAAATGCCATGGACTTCCCATAATGTGACAACCAGAAGAACCACCACAAAGATCTTTACCACCAACATGGTCTCCCAGATCTGGTAATTCATCAATAGAACATTCATGATTTTGGGTGTTCGGACTCTCAGTTTTTTTATCAGCATCCACTTCTGCAACTGATTTAGCATTTTCCTCCAAGACTACAGGGTTTAAACTGGTAGAGAATCCAGAAGCATCAACCCCTGAAGCATTATTGCCCAAAGAGTCTTCACTCTGCAGTCCCAATCCAGTCCCTGTATTACTTTCTACAGTCATAGCAGGGCATGTGCTTGTGGAAGAATGATGACAACCAATAGTAGACATCCTTGCGACTGAAGATTCATAATTACATCTATCATCTTCAGCAGCATTAGCTGACATGGCTTCTAGAGCGCGATGAAGACGCTTAGATGGAGGTAAAACAGCTTCGCCATCAACCGAGCAACCAAATGATTGGTCTTTCTTGGTGTTCCAAAGCTGAGGTCTGTTTCCCAAAATGCGAGTGCAACCTCCGGAAGGTGTAATATTATCCAAAACTTCATTTACCACAGATGAGTCCCTACCAGAAGGACCATTTTCCTCACAATTTGATGATGTGCTGACTGGCCCCAATGGATTGAGTACAACTTCCTTCTGACTTTCTTCAGTGTGTGCAAAGCTATCTACTTCCTCATGAGCAGAGCATGGTTTGCCCATTCGCACCCTGGCTCGTTTCACCAATGGCAGGTGCTCATCTCCATCTTCCTTGGAGGAATTTCCATTCATCTTCCCACAATCATTCTGCATAGTTTGATTACTACTTTGCTTTACCTCCAAAACTGTCTCCTTGTCCACCATAGCAATAGGCTCAGCTGCATCATTAGTAATTCGCTTTCTGTTTGGCTTCCTTTTCTTCTTGATAACAACAGCCTTTATTTGGAGATCAAGTCTTTTGACCAACTCAGCATCGCCATCCAAGCATTCGGCAACAGCCTCTGAGTGTTCACCTTTACAACCAGAATCAATAGCACTGCCTTCATTCAGACTAAATGTGTCAGAATCAACTGTCACTACTTCAGAACCGTTATCTTCAATACAACCATTTGAAACAAAAGCAGCTGAATTCACATCATCACACTCAGAGGCATCAGGTGATTTCCGTATTCGTTTATTCCTTCTTAGACATCTATTCCGAACTACATTACCAGATACTTCCCCAGCATTCTTGTCATCATCATCACATGACATTCTTGAGTTGCGTACTCTACGTGATTCCATCCTGGATGAACTTCTCGACCTACGAGTTGGTGCTTCCTCTTTCTGTGAGACACAACTCTTTGATCGCAAGTCTCTTGATCTCTTTCTTGAAGAGTAGGTCACTGGAAGAGGTGTTTCAGTAACCGTTGCCGTAGCAGCAGGTTCCTCAATTAAGGCCTCCTTATCGTGCATAGCATCTACTTGTGCAGTTGCTGAAGCATCCTCGACAGAAACACTTGGCTCATTTCTATCAATTGTTGAATGTGAAGATTTAGAATGTGAATCCAGGATTGCTTCAGGAGCTTCTGACTGATCTTTTGAACCCAAGTTGAACGAAGAGTCCACTGAGTTCCTTCCATTTGCAGTGGATTTGAAGTCATCAACTTGGTCCTCTTTCTTCAGCTTATCATAACTATCAATAATCTCTTGGACTGCACGAACAAAATCAGCTCCTTTTCCGTGACGCTTGCCCAGAAGAGACTGTTTCTTCTCCTCGGTAAATGCCTCGACGTCTGCAGGGTTGCAGAACGCTCTGCATAACAAAAATACTCAATAGAATAAGACAAATAGCGAGCTAATATCAAATCGGACTCCTAGTGCACAGGTACTTAATCAGTTGGATTAGTTAGGTCAATATCAACACAATCAAAAGGGCATGTGATGCAATATAATGAAATAGAGATGTTCTTACACATTAGTATTGAAGATGATATATATACACACACACACCCACACATATATATATATATATTGATATATATTGGTGATGCACCCTCATATTAACCAAGAATGCACTAGTTTATGATATTTATATTTCATGACTGATTGGTTTAGCATTTATTAAAGCCTCATTCACAATTTCCACGTTTTTAAGATAATTTCCATCATTTCCATAATCTTTACTAGTATTCCCATTTTGTATGGAACCACATCATACTGGAGTTCTCAGGATCCACAACTTTAAAGGCCAGAACCTGAGCTTACAATCCTTCACCCACAATTCACAAAGCCCTCTGGGATGGAAAAAATATGCACACACGCACACAATTGCAAGGGCACTCCTGTGCACATCCACATGAACAATACAAGTAAAGGGAAAGAAGAGATGCTATCCTAGTGTACCAAATATAATCCTATACAAGAAGTAGATAACACAAATTAACTCATCCTTCATCAACAAAGGCCATGGAAACATATTTACCCAAGTCTTGCATGTTAAGCTGCAATTAAGATAGGAGAAAATACACAGATCTCAAACATACATTACAATTTATTACCAGAAGTCCAAGAGTGAACCCTGGAAAGAGTATATTACATTCCAGTCTTTATACCCAAAACGGAAGAGCATTCATCCCTAACATCTCTCACAGGGCCATAGCTCAACCCACCCAAGTTATATACCTATAAACATATATATAGAGAAATATCCTCTTTCCAGAATGTCTGGCATGTTATGCTGCTAGATTGTCAACAGGGATAACTGATCAGGTTGTTACTTGAATGTGCGGTTCAGATTAACAGTCTGGCAACATAGAATATTAGAATATTTGACAAGAGAACATTACCCTATATATGATAGAAATAAAAAATAAAAATTCTTCCTCCTTTCAAAAGCTTCACCTCAAAGCAAGGACAAAAAACCCAGTAAGGTCCTAAACCAATCCTCATTTATCACTCTAATAAAGGGTACAGAAAAATCACACCCGCCTTTCATCATTCAGTACCAAACACTAAAACTTACTATAGTTTTCAATTAAACCAATCAGAAACTAACAAGCATTCACTATGGAGAACATCTTGCCCTATTACCATCATAATGTAATAATTACTAGCAGATTCGTTATATTATTTTTATTTCAAACTCAGATTTTTCCAAAGCATAATTCAAAGGCATAGACAGCAATTTCAAGTGTGGTCATTGTAACTGCTATTCAACCAATTCTACATGCATATTTCTACATTTGTGGAAAAATGTTAAGTTTATCCCTTCATTCATCTTCCCAAAAACTAAAACGAAGTTCTCAGGAGCTTCTTTACCCCCATCACTTTAATTGTAGTTCAATATGCATGAAATGACCAGAAAAGTAGAAAAACAGTTTGATGCAACATATATTGGAGTCCATCCAATAAAATATCACAATCAAATCTAGAATTCAACTCACGGCCTCAAACTATTCTCATAAGAACTATGCTACTCTAAACTGACAAAATATATCCATAACCCACAATATCAGTAAATAATAGTCCTCCAAAAGCTTTGTTTTCCCCAATGTGGAACTATTGAGTAAAGGTTTCTGTCCTTGGAGGGTGAAGATGAAACTTTCTCATTTTAGTCCAATATTTGCAAGTTTACCAACTATTTGCATCATTCGACAAAGGGTATAACAGACAAAAAAACTACTAAGATTCAGAAACTCTTCAACTTATTGGCAACTAAACCTAACCCCTGTCCTTGGATTTTGGCATAACAATAAAACCTCAGATCACGAATTAAACCAACTACTAAATCCATCCCCATTCTATTGATATCTGTTACATAATTCTTATTTTAAGGTTTAAATATGATATGAAACCAATTAAATAAACAAAATGAAAACAAGAGAAAGAAACTATATGCTAAAGAGAGGAAGAGAGCAAATTCGAATCAAATAAAATAAACCACACTTTACATATAATCCGTCAGGTTGATTAAATAATTATACTCTCTTGGCAATATTGTTGGTGCATTTAAAGGAATGAAGAATTAAAAGTTGTTTATTGACATTGTCACTGTCCCTATCCAAATGACCATGTTTTATCCCGACTTAATGGAATAGGATAAGGGCCATAACTAATAACAACAAATCCTCAGTAACAGACAAGTTTTGGCTGTTATTACTCGCCACTACACTTTTCTAGTGCCATCCCTTTTTTCCAGAGGCAATCTATAGAAAAATATCCAAAACTAGAGTTTGGTGTACCATCTTCATGTACAACTAATTGAACGAGGAAGACCAAAATGAGGGACAGACGCAATAACAGTGGTAACGATTTTAAATTGACCAGATACATATATACGGTCTAGTCTAGCAACACAAGTTAAGATACCAATTACCAAATTTTAAAAGACAAGAACGATGTAATCAGCTTCATTCTTCAAAACTCAGTACAATCATAGTAATCATACCTTACTCAAACAACATGACATCATATTATCATAAAGTACAAAGTTAACTTCCGTCAGTAAGTCTGATCTGAAAGGAAAGTCATAACTAATCAATTATTGACTTGCACAACAGTGGAAACCACCACCATTGATGTTAGTTAAAGTTAATCAAGAAAGCATTAAGTACTTACATCTGTTGGGTTCCAAAGAAGAAGACTAGTACTTTCTTCCAATCAGCAGAGTAGCCCCACTTCTCCGGTTCACTTACCTGCAATCAGAAACCAACTTGATAAGCACTCACATTGAACATAAAAAACAGACACCATTTTCTGCATTCCCCATTGGAAATCACGGAAAACAAATCTAGTAACGAAAGCATGTGAAGAATCAAAAATCAATGCAGTGGCTGCACTTTCATAGCCACTGTGCACTAGAATCACAGGTATATAAGATAAGATTAAGGGAGCTTAAAACCCCGGCTACTAAATAAATTTACTTCTTCCCAATCTAATAGCAGAAAATTGACGCGAATCACCGAACCCCCATTTCCACATGCATAGAAAAAGAATACAAGAATCCTAATTTCAAAAGGATATACAGAAATCTGAAGCACCTATGCATTTCCTCTTTCATTTAACACTTCCAAATACCAAAATTAAAGTAAAAGAACAAAATCCCAAACAATAGAATTGCAAAACCAAAATTTTTACTCATGGAAATTAACTAAAGAAAAGAAATTCAAAATTTCAGATCCAGAAACCACCCATCCAAGAAGTATCCAACCAAGTACCAAACTAACTAAGCTTGCAGAAAAGCACAAAAACCCTAATTAGAGCATATTCCTCAACTGGGAAGCCGTCTTCACTCGGCGTATGGCAAAATAAACCGATAAATAGTTCAATTTTTGGAGAAGAAGACTTACGGTAGCCGGCCAAGCAGGGAAGCCTTTGACTTTAGCAAGAACAAGATCGCCGACCTTCCATTGGCGGCGAGCAGCGGCGGCCTGAGCGGCCTTGCTTGCTCCTTTCCTCCGGCTGGGCGCCATCGAAGAACCACCGCCCGCCGCTCCAATTCAATCGGGAAACCACTATTTAAACTGAAACGAATACACGACGAACTCCGGGACGGCGTACCGCAATCGCCCAAGGAATTGAACAATCTGGCCCTTCGCGGAAAATCTCCGGCGGAGATTCGCAGGCATTGAAGAGCGAAGATCGATCGGCAACAGAGAGAGAGGGAGTGACTGAGTCGAAACCCTAATTCTAGAGAGAGAGAGGGGGGGTTGGGGCGGGGAGGAGAGAGAAAGAGTTGGGGGGCTGAGTATGATAGAAAGAGTTTTTATGTGGAAGAAGCGCAAACAGAGAGATGATGAGTTGGTTAGGTGAAGGGGAGACTAATGTGCGCATGGGGTGCGTAGCGTAAGTTTTGTTTGGGCCTGGTGGTGGAGTGTGCTAACGGACGCTGGGGGGTGGGTGATGTAATGTTGGGGACTTTTTTTCTTTCTTTTTTTTTGTCAAAGTAATCTTGGGGACTTAAGATTTCGGGCATATTGCAAGTACAGTGATGTGCGAAATACGTGACCCACCGACTGACTAATCCAGAAGGCCATGCTACCAAGCGGAAACTCGGAACTCGAAAGTAGACTTCTGTTCGGCAATGGGCCGTGGCCGAATATGTATCCACATGAGGCATTTTCTGCACCAAATACCAAAATCGAATCGAAAATTACTAATTAAAACCGAAATTTATCGAAATCGAAAATTATTGAAGTTTTCGGTTCAGTTTTAGTAGGCAAACCTGATGGGTTCGGTTTTATCGAAATCGAACCGAAATTTATTATTATGATAAATATATAATCAGTGTATTTGGTTGAGATTAATCTCAACTATTGATTCATAAAAACAAACTAATTCGGTCATTCTCTCTCTTCCCTTTCGACTCATTTTCTTTATTCCCTATCGACTCATTCTCTCTCTCCCTCTCAACTCTCTCTCATCCTTCTCAACCCATCCTCAAGCTCTCAATCATCATCAGTACTCAGCATCAACTCATCTCAGCTTCACTCTCAGGCCCCGTTTGGTATTGTTTTTTTTCACTAAAAACTGCTTCACTTTAAAGTTAAGCAAATAAAAAGAGTTTGGTAAAAATGAAATATACTGCTTATTTTAAAAGTTATGACATTAAAACATCAACTTTTAAAAGCAACATGGAGGTTGCTTTAAGCTGCTTTTATAAGCAATTTTTTTTAAAGCACAGCAACCCTAAGCTGGCCCTCAGTCCATCATAAGCCCAATATATGTTTTTCTTTAAACAATATTATCTTTTGTATCCGCGTATCAAAAGCTAGTTGGTTACGACCGAACCTTATACCAGTCATAATCATTATTTCGCCATGTCTCACCACTTAAGCTAACCTTAAGAGCTTGGTTTCGAAATTTAGAGTGAGTTAGAAATATTATCCTCACTAGTCAAGGTGGACAAAAATAAAAACTACAATATAAGTGACGCATTGAGTATCTACGATTTTGTTTTTCAAAAATTTAGTGCTAAATATATGATTCGCATTTTAATTAATTTCACAAAAACAGTGTTCAACAAGGAGAATGAATGTATCAAAATTTTCTTAACAGTATAGAACCCTCTAATTAAATTAATTTCGTTATTGTATTCACCAATATGCTATATATAAAGACTTTACATGTGCTTATAAATAATTAGACTACTTCCCATATTGCCAATTGGTTTATATGGTGGAATCCCAACTTTCGCTCACCCAATTCGTGTTGTCCACGTGTTTGGCTTGAAAATTTGCCACAAGTGAAGAGACGTGTGAGGATGTGAAGGTAAAAGAGTCTCACATCGATGAAATAAGCAACCTTGCAAGGGCTTATAAAATGTTGAGCTACTCCCCATATTTTTTATGCTGCTACCTCAACTTTTTTCAAGTAATTTCCTGAACCACTTTTTGGACCTCACCAAACCCATATATAGCATAATTTTCTATAGAAAAAAAAAAGAAAAATCTTCGGTGGTACGTACCATTCAATGGTACGCCCATTGAATGGTCTCAGATTAATTTGCGGTGGGCCCCAAATGAATTTTAAACCATTCAACAGACTTATCATTAAATGGTACGTACCATTGAAATTTGACCCAAAAAAATTCACCTACAACAAGTACACAAGAAGAAAAATAAAAGATTGTTCGTTGTGCCGATGTCATGCTCTATCGTACCACATCATCATCATCGTCATGGCACAAAAGTTCAAAAACAAAAGCAAAGGGTTAGAACTATCATGTGAGTAAAGCATGTTGGTGCAATGTTTTAGTAGAGAGATTGTTGGCAAGTTCTTGGAGAAACCCATTTGGTTATTGACAAGTAGGGAGATAAAGACTTGGAGGAAAAGTTAATGGAACTCAAGCTTCCTGAGGTTAAGAAGGAATACATGCCTAGTTAGCTAAAACCTTAAGGACAATTTTTTTGTTTGTGGACTAAGAGCTTAATATTTTTTAGTTTCCTCTAACATCCTAAGTAGAAGTATCGTGAAAAAATTGCATGTCTTATGCAATACTATTGTCTAGAAGTATGTCAATAATTGAATTGATAAACATTTAAACACAATGCAATTCTTCATCTCATTCTTTATAGACATTTGATGAGAGAATTAACTTTAATATTTATTTTCAATGTTGAATGATAAATGTGTGACTATTTCGTTAGGTAAATGTTCATGGTTTTGCTGTTTCAAATAGAAATGGATATTTTATGAAATACTACTTCATAAAATATCCATCTATACAAAACACATCATAAATGATCCATTTTCAATTTTTTAAAGATAGATTCATGAATTTTTATAAAAAAAAATTTGGGCATCTATCGTATGTATTATGTTTTTTTCTGTGTTTTAATTTACCCCAAAAAAAAAATTCAAATAGATATGCAAGTGTCATTAAAAAAATTGAAAATAGATCCAAAGATTTGGGGACTGGTTACAGTGCTCGCAAGCATTGAATGCTCACACCGATCTCACTCTCCTTCCCCCCTCTCTCCTCCCTCCTCCTTCCTTTTAATGGTGAGATCGGTGTGAGCATTCAATGCTTGCGAGCACTGTAGCCTACTCCAAAGATTTGATCATGATACTAACAATCTTCTAAAAATACTTTATTTTTCCGCACTTTTTTTTTTCTGTTGTTTTTGTAACTTCGCAGTTGTAGCATGTGTGGATTGCTAGTCACAAAGTTAAAACAATGTCTTCTAAAATTATTTTCTATAAGATAAAAAAATAAAAAAAAGACTGTCTTCTTAATCGTAAAACCAAAATTATGTGGTTGTTGGTTGTAACCAAAGTACATGGCGGTGTAGTCATTTTAGTCCATCCAAATAACATTAATTAACCAATAAATATAAAAAATAATATATTGAGAATTATTGAGAACGAATAGTTAATAGCAATCGGGTAGATGATCATCACCCGCCCGTGCGCACTTTAGTTAATTGGTTTTATGACAAAACAGTGTTCCACGAGGAGAAGGAATCTACTAATTAAATTAATTAATTGCATAACAATTGTATTCCTAAACCGAATTAAATTAGGAGTTGTACTCCAGTAACCATATATAGCAACTCTTGCGAGTGAGATATGGCCAGTGCACGTATATAACTTTTCGAACCCTTTTCTGGAAACTCACATATTGCATAAAACCCTAGCCCTAGCCAGTTTGCTAGTACTTTCATCAACCATAAAGAGAATAAATGACGTTCGTGTTGCCAATATCATTCTCCGTCGTACCGCATCATCATTTTCACCAAAACTTAATCGCAAGGCTAGTTCGGTCGCTACATTAACACACCAACTGAAAATCGTATTCGGAGTATCGCAGAGGATATCTAAGACTCTGGTCATCTCCACGCCCGAGCCAATAAGTAAGAGAGAATATCGCAGAGGACGGGAGAATCAAGTTGCTTCTATAATCCAGAGGCTGGAGTCGTTTGCTGAAATTGTCATAGAGTTGGAGACGCAAAAGTTGAAGAATAAACTCAAAGGATTAGAGCTATCACGCGAGGAAAGTATGTTGGTGCAAGATTTGAGTAGAGAGATTGTTAGTAAGTTCTTGGAGAAAACGATTCAATTCTTGACGAGTACTGATGGGGACTTCGAGGAGAAGTTGAAGGAACTCCAGTTTCTACTGGCTATTCTCGAAGAATCTTGTTTGAGTTGATGCCTATCTAGTTAAAGATTTAATAGTTCTTTGGTTTCGGAGCTTCAGTTGTATATTTTTTTTTGTTTTAGCTCTATGATTATTAACAAATAATTAGGATTCTTAAGGTGCCACGAGAAGTAATTATTGTAATGAAATCATGAACAGTGTTAATGCAAAGAGTTTCTTTTTTTATTCTTTTTGGTGAAAGTTTTATCATGAGAGTTACTAATATAGCTAAGCTTTGAGTTTGTTCCTTCCACTTTGGTGGAAGATTTCGCGGTGTTTAGGCGATTAAACAAACCATGTAACCATAGGGTAGGCTCTAAGCATGGGAGGGAGGGGCAATTGCCTTGGGCTAGGGTTCCAACAAGTTTAATATATAATATGCTTTATACGCCACTTAATACTAAAGTCTGGTGATATTTATTTTCACTTCTAAATGTAAGGTTTTAGGTTTGGATCTCGTTGATGGCGAGTTTGACGTCAATTTATTATGATTAGGAGTGGGCATCAAACCGACCAATCCTGAATTGTTTTGGTTGGTTTGGTTTGTTTGGTTTTGACCAAGAAAAAAGTCAAACAATTTAAAAACCAAATTGAACCATTTTTATGTGTTGGTTTGGTCTGGTTTTGATACTTTTGAAACCGATCAAAACCAAACCGAATCAACCATATATATTTTAATTATAATTTTATTTATTTTATATATGTTAACATATTATAGGTTATTTGGATGTCTAATTATACAATAAGGGTTAACATATTATAAGTTGTAAATGACTATTAACAATTAGAATAGTTATTTGTATTTTAGGCTTATGTGAGATTGTAACTAATAAATTTGCTAACATAAGATTTAACTTAGTCCTAGTTGACTTGATGAAATTTTTACGTTCTAAAAACTTAATTTTTTGATCCAATTGAAATGTGTGAAATGTATAGATGTTTAGAAATTTAAAAGTCTTGAAATGTTGGACATTTTTTATTGATGTGTAGGGAATAAACTTAAACCGACCGAACCAAAACGAACGAAACCAATTAACAATGGTTTGGTTTGGTTAAGTTTCAATGGTGATATTGGTCAAAACTAAACCAAAACGAACCGTTAAATGCTAGTTAGTTTGGTTATATTTTTGGTGCCAAACTGAACCGCGTCCACCCCTAATTATGGTTGACTCATTGTGTATAATTAAAAAAAAAGTACTCGTTTACAATAACCGATAGAAAGATGTTATTGGCAATCCAAATAAGCTTTCACACACTTGTCCCCAATAAAATCATAAGGGATAAATTGCACATCATAGTTGTACAATGACTTTCCGAATCGTCATTAATCGATGCCATGTAAATGTGTAAATGGCAACTTCCATAGAATGGAGTTGGGGTATTGTTTGGTCAGTCCTTTTGATTCTAAACTAGGGTCTTTATTTGGTACCATCATGCCCTTGTAACCGGTTATATATCTTCTTGTGACTACGTCTCTTGTCGCTTGGTATTATAGAGAGGAATAAAAAATAGATAAGAATCGTTCATTCATTTTCTCATGACATGAAGCATCATTTGGTTCTCTTCTTGGAAAATTCTTCAGTGGTACGTACCATTTAATGGTACGGCCATTGAATGGTCCAGATTAAATTGCAGCGGGTCCCAAATGAATCTTAGACCATTCAACAGTACGTACCACTGAAGTTAAACCCTGGTTTCTTGTGTTTCTCATCTTTTGGGCTCTCATTCGGTTGTGATGTTTATGGACTTTCCCTTTTGGGCCCTAGTTTTCTATTAAATTGGGTTGAGTGCTAACTTGTCTAAAGAAAATTTTGAATCGCTGTGGGCTCACATTGTACCTAACATCGGATTGATTTTCTTACCAAACCAGAGCCGTTGAAACTTGAAAGTGTTCCAAAAAAAAAAAGTTAGACAAACTGATCGTTAGACGAAGACGTGCTCCTAAAAAAATAAACGTTAATTTTTGAATTCCACATACTAACTACTTTGTTGAATATTAACTTAATACTACGCAGTGTTACACTCTACGTGAAATTGAAGTTTTTTTTGTATTTTCTTTGAAAAAATCTTGAATGATACGTACGATTTAATAATACAGTCATTGAATAATTACAAATTAATTGATGATAAACCTTAAATAAATTTTAAGTCGTTAAATCGTACGTATCATACACAAATTTGATACCAACTTTCTTCACTAATTGCTACTTTCCTTTGCTCCATTAACTTGACCACACGACAAAATAATGGAAACGTTGAATCACACGTGGAAGCACATTTTCCCAACACGTGTGAGGGAGCGGATAATCTAGTGGACTCGTGTTCGACATCCCGCGACAATCTACATCAAAGAACGCTTCGAACCCGCAGATATTTTCTTCGCCACCTAAAACGATATTTCCGATTCCGAAAAGCTAACACGTGGCAGCTCCTCAGTTATTCCCAATTCCCTCGACTCGGAGCCTATCGCAACGATCTAAGCAATTGCAAACTAACACGCGTCCCGTCCGCGAATAGATAGTCGACACGTACCCCCGCGCCTGCGCAAGAAGTATGGCGATTAGCAACCCACTCATGACGCGACGCGTGTCCAGAAACTGTACTCACGGCGCCACTATATATCCGCTCGCGCCAGCATTGGATACATCTTGAAAGGGGATCGAAATTCACTCCGGAATTTTCGCGATGAGTTTGAACCGACGACTCAGACCGAACCCGCCGAGCGAGCGGTCCGACTCGGACGACAACGGGATCCTCAATGAGCGGATACTCTTCCTCGTCTTCCAGTCCATGGAGTGGGACATCCAAGCGCTCTCCTCGACCGCGTCGGTGAACCACAAGCTCCGGGCGATCGTGAAGCGGCTGCTCTGGCGGGAGCTCTGCAAGTACCGAGCTCCGCGCATGGTGGCGGCGCTGGAGAACTGTGCGCCGAACGGCCGGATCGGCGGCGGATGGCACACGCTCGCGAAGCTCATGTTCTTCTGCGGCGGATGCGAGCCGACTCGTAATTTCAGGGTGAGTCGACCCACTCCGGGTCACCTCGTCAAATCGTCGCGATTCTCGAAAACATCGGGGCAGAGCTTCCTCACGAAGAAGTGCCGCGGCGATTTGCTTTACGTCAGCGACCCCTGCGAGCATCCGATGGGCGAGAAGGAGGACGATTTGGGGATTTACAGAGGGGTATTTAAGGGATTTGACAAGTCGAAGACGAGGGCGTATTTGATCGGACGGCGGGTGAAGCTCGAGGAGCGGGTCAAGTGTCCTTATTGTGGGGCCCCAGTGTGGAGCATGACGACGGCGGGGCTCGTACCGAATAGCGCGGCGCGGCGGCTGGGCTCGCACCACGGCGCGTTGGAGTATTTTGTCTGTGTGAGCGGGCACATGCACGGCATGTGCTGGCTCGTGCCGCTGTCGGACGATGAGAATGGAGGAAATGAGATGAACGGTTGCGATGATTCGGATTTTGCTGATGATGATTACGGTGGTGTCCGCAGAATCAGCTACGACGATCGGACGGCCACAAATGGAAGCATTGGGTCAATGGGGGAGGAAGTCGTGGTGGACGGGCCCGCAAAGTGACTGCCGCTCTTTGTATTGCATTTGTGTTTTTCCGGTGATTCGCATCGTTGTGATGTCGTTTTGCTGATGTGGAGATTTTTTTTGGGTGTGTGATGATGTGGAGTTTTGGATAACACTAAGTTAGGCTGACGTGTAATTTCTTACTTTTTCGTTGGAATTATTTTTGTAAAAAGTCGTGATAGGGGAATATAGGATTTTGTATTGCCACTTGAGTTTGTCGATTCTATTGAGCATTGACGACAAATGGCATATTCCAATCTTTATTTCTTTTGTTTCTTTCATTAGTATCATTACACTGTTGAATCCGCTTTGTTTTATTTGTGGGTTTGATTTTGATTAGTCAAAATAAAAAATTTACGTGCAGCACACTTTTTGATATGGCTGAAAAAAAAAAAAAAAACCGAAATACTCAAATCCTCGACCCGAAAAAAATATCGAACTCGGAAATCCGATACTGTTGGTACCCAAAATCGAAAGTATTCCGAAATTTGGCAATGATATAATGACGTTGTAGATAATTTATAACATGTGTTAAATGTGATCAGGTAAATCCTATAGACATGACAGCTATTCCGTTCTCAGAAGTGACAAGATCCTATTATACTTGTACTTGTATTACTATAAATAAAGATTCTGTGATGCAATATATGAATTACATATTCCATACACTACGCTTTCACCAAATTCTCTCTATTCTTCTTGCCGCACCCTTCACTAAAAACCTGTCCACAACACGTTATCGCACGCTCTTTCCGCTGCTCAAGAGAATTATACCGTGAGTTCTCGCCATCTTCAATCATGCAGGGAGTATTAATTTCACTAGTTTTTACTTTGATTTATTTATTTTTATTGAATTAATATATTGCTATTGATTCAATTTTCCCCTCTTATTTTCAACAAGATTCAACGTATCGACGACGAACTGAGTTGAAAGTAATCCCGCAAACAAATTGTTCAACCATCATCGCAATCCAGTTCTAAAACACTGGCCTCGATTGTCGATATTTTGTCGACCTCGATTGCATGAAACTCACCATGATGCATAACCCAATTTTCGCGTTTAAAGAATTATTGATCTTCGCAAATATTGTGTTAACATCGACATTTAATATATCTAAAATATATTAAGCGAATCATTTATCGCGCGAACGAAGGAAAATCAAGGGTTTTTTTTTTCTTTATTTTTTCGCTTTCTACAAAAAAACATCAAATTTCGTTTTCCGAAAAACCGAAATTTAACAAATTTTTTCGTTTTTTTGAAAAATAAAGAAAAAAAAAAACCCTAATCTGAGCCGAGCCTCGCCAAGCCGAGCCGAGCCGAGCCGAGCCGTCGCCGAAGCCGAGCCCTCACCCAGCCGAGCCGACTCAAGCCGAGCCAAGCCGCTCCACCGAGCTCGCCTCCCCACTCGAGCTGCACAGGCCCGCCGGGCCTTTCGCCCTCGGCCCATCCCACTAGCCCGCGCCTGCAGCTGGGCGCCACCGGGCCCCCCGGGCCTGGGCCGCACCTCTGGTTTTCTAAGGCCTACGCCCCATGACAAGAGCAAATGCACGGCTTCCTTTCTTTCCTTCACCCACCCTTGTGGGCTGGACCTCAAAATTGCTTTCTAGCTCACTTATCCAAAATTGTTCATTTTTTTTGCCGGCCGCTAGCCTGAAATTTTCTCTCGTTGGCTGGGCCTCATAGCCTCCAAACTTACGACCCACTAAAAATTATTTGGGTCATATTTAAACCCCGAAGGTCCCGTAGGACCTATATTTCACTACCCATTCACAATATATGTTAAAAATTTATTATTTGTATTATTTTTGTTCTATATATATTAAGTCGTTTGATTTGTGTGTATGAACTTGAAGCTCATAAATTCCGAACCCGAAGCTTCGAATAAGTGCCATGAAACCCGAAGTTTCCTTAAAATTAAATACCCATGAAACCCGTAGTTTTCATGAAAATTTAAACCAAACCATGTCCTAGAACATGAATGTTCTAACTTTTTTGCGATTTTGAGATTTTATTTCCCATAACCACCAAACTACAATCTGCTCCCTCCATCCAAGGATTTCCGAACCGTAACAAGTTCAATTTCACTAACATGGAAGTTTCTAGTAAACTACTTTATGTGGGCACAAAGTCGTGGAAGCTCCACTTGGACTACCGAGTAGTTGAGAAACATCAAGCCAACAATGACGTGGATAGAGCTAAATAAGCCTCCGTCATGATCTTCATCCGAAGACTTATGCCTCGGGCATTGTAAATGTAGCACCTCAATGACGAGGACCCATGGCTCTTTGACTCACTCTATGGATCGTTCTAATCATGCAAAGATGATCTTGCCCGAAGCAAGACACACACTTTGTCGAAAGCAAGACATACCTGCCCGAAGCAAGACATATCTTGCCCGACACAAGGCATGATTGAACTCCATCCGTGAATAGGTACAAATTCCTCGAAGTTTATAGAATCCGATTGAACTTGACTCGAGAAGATTTTCTGCCCTTCCATACCTCTAAATGCTCCTCTGAAGAAGCACCCGAGAACTGAGGTTCCCAAATTCTGATCCGATACTACCACTTTGCTCACCGAAAAGCACAAGAAAGCGGCACCCCAAAGGATTCGGCCGGATGTACCGAAGGTCTTGCTCGTTTCTAAGCAGGTGTACCGAACTTAAGGCCTCGTCGCAGGCCTACCGAATCTACTCTTCATTCTTCTGCAATGAGAAAGTATTGAATAGCGGGTAGAATCGTGGTCAACCAAGGGGGTGGCATCACGACCAAACATGTGATCCTTTGGCAACTAAGACCCAAAACTTCAAGAATAAGGACGATTCCAACCCTCAACCGCAAAATCTACCTCCATTTTGAGGAATGTATCATCGCTATGCACTCTATTTGTGCCCCTACCAATGTTGTTGAGGAGTACCATTCCTCGTAATCAATTTGTGAGACTAATTTTGCTTCACCTAACACATATGGAAAAGCAAAATTTGACATGGAAGGCCCTCATAATAAACCCCTATCTTTTGGTTTAAGTTTTGAACAATTTTTCCTTTTTGTTTGGATGATTGTTTTGGTATTTGCTTTAAATTTGTTGGATATTATTATGGATATTGTCCTCGAATATGAGTTAATTGAATCATGTTTCTATACATGTGACCGAATTCACTCAATATGTGATAAGGTATAAATGTGGGGAAGTTAGTTGTTCTGGATGAACGTGCGACTATGCACACTAACTTCATACCTAAATCACCCTAGCAACGAACCTCAGTTTACCTAACCTCGACAGGGCAATGGCACCGCACCGTTGTATTAATGGTACCGAATTACTATTAAGGCCTTATATTCTCCGTTTCGGAAGAACGTTATTGAGTTATAAGTGATATTCGGAGAGAACAATGATCATAAAAACCACTCGTAGAAAATAGAGTGACGTATCTTTGCATCACCTTCCAAAATATGAGTTCAACCAAGGTTTGGGGCCAATGGGCTACCTCCCAACCGAGACATGCCACATATAGGCTGGCTTGAAGCCGGGTGATTCGAGCGCTTTACTTGCGTTGGCACGACCGCGCTTGGAACATTCAGTCAAAACACGATGCAATATGTTACACAATGCATCACCTTACCCGGCTAAGGATTTCAGCCTACAAGCACACTTTGCCAAGCCTCGCTCGTCGGGGAAATTGGATTTTTATACCATCCCTAGCAAAGCTACTACATAACCCTTTTTTCACAAAGGATCAAAGGGAATAATGTGGACTCTTCCAACCAAAATGCGACCATGTAAATATGGTTTTTGGTTGATATATCGACACAATGGTCACATGTCCTGCCTTCACATACACATTGCCGCTAAACTCCCGCCACTCCTTACTTAAGGGCTCACCACCCTAATTATCCCATAAAGTCTAGAAGACCGGATAATGCCGTAGAGTTTATATCGAACAAGATTCGATAAGTATTGCATGTTTTTTTGGGCTTGAAATTGAACATTGAATTCCCATGTTCAACTCCCAAATGTACCTCGCAGGTTTATCACAAAGCGCATTATCACTGATCGCGCCCTGACCTTGGTGAACGCACCAAGCTTTCTAAGTTCGCCTAGGGCTATGCAATCTTGTATGCAGCCATGTTGGTCCGCCCGAGGCCCATTACTACCCGATACTTTATGGGCCAAGCAATTGGTTACCGGGTACGAACCCGATGTTTCGTATTTACGCATTTTTGGGTATGCACATTCTCGCCATATTGCGCCGCCTCGCAATGTACCAATATGGGTCCTCAAAGAAGGATGTGAATCTTTGTCGATTGTGATTCTCCTTCGAATTAGCTCTTTGAGCCCTTTACCACATCTCTTTACCTACTCGTGGATTGTCACTTCGATGAGACAGCCTTTCCCGCCGTTGTGGGAGATAAGAACGTCAACGTTCCCTAAGAACGGCGCGAATTATCGTGGATCGTCCCACTATGTCCTCATCTCGATCCCCATATTCTAGATTTCAGAGTATTGCTCTAGACGCTCGATCTAGATAAATGACGAGATCACATATACCAGCTGCAAACATGCCTGCAAGGATAGACGTACCTAACGACGCCGAGTCAACATCCTCGGCAGTGGTGTGCCGCCCGGAAGGGACGGTTTGGTCGCCCCCGTTGACGGCCCGGGTACGCCGACGGCCAGCCAATCAATCTCGTTCTCGGCCCGAAGCGCGCAGATCATTCGCTCGAAGGGATTCACCTCCTAAAGTGGAGAAATATGGCACAAAAATGAATCCCTTCCTCGTTCCCTATCTCAACCATTCCACCTCATGAAATTAACTGATTATCCCGAGACCCGGTAGGGGTCTTGGTCCATTATGCATGCATGGATGAGTTAATGGAATTGGAATGAGATTATCATCGATGATATTCACGTATATGGTAGCTACCCGAAATAGTGAAAAGCCACGATATCGAACCGTGTTCGTTGATTTAATGTCGACGAGAACCGATTGGTCAAACCGGAAACTAGCAACCAGGTCGAACTTGATTCACTTGCGAAACGTAAAGTGTTTGGGCCTCGTAGTTCCTACACTTCCACATGTGAAGCCCGTTGGCCACAAGTGGGCTTTCGTAAGGAAGCGAAATGGAGAAGAATGAAATAAGGTAATACTTGGGCACGCCTTTGTGGCGCAAGGTTCTCTCAACGCCCGGGATTGATTACGAGGAGACTCTATTCCCCTCAGAATTGGACGCCATAACGTTCCGCTACCTTATCGCTTTGGTAGTTTTTTCCGAAAACTCGAATATGCAGCTTATGTACGTGGTTGTAACGTATCTATAGGGATCTTGATACTAATATATGAAAGTTCCCGAAGAACTTATTGACCGATTCAAATAGTTCTAGACCACAGTAACACCCTCTCTATTGAATTGAGGCATTTCACTTTACTGATTGGAAACAATTCCGAGCATGTGGTATACTGGGTCTATGAATATTTGATCAGTTAGGGATATATGAATAAATTATGCCCCTGCGTGTACAAAACCGGGAATTTGCTAGAGTTTGCAGTTTCTATGTCGATGACATAAATCTCACTTAGACTCTAGAAGAGCTTGAGAAAACCGCCGCACCTCGAAGCCTGAATTTGAGATGAAAGATCTTGGGAAAACTGCGTTTTATGTCTCGACACGAAGTCTCTGGAAAGAAAGTTCATGGGTATTCTTGGTCCACTAATCGAACTACAATCGGTAAGGTGTTGCTTTCTTGAGTACACCCCAGAAATATCTAGTACGTTAGATGCAAATGAGATCCTTTGAAAGGTTGTGAACTTGAAGTTCTATATCTAAGTTCAATTAGCTTTTATTGTACTTAGCTCATTGCATTATGCATGACATCTCATTCGTTGTTGATCTTTTGGTAAGATACAACACTCGCGCATGCACGCTACCACCAAATAGGTGTTAAAGACGTTCCGTTACTACGGATTTGGGCTTATTCCCATCCCTACGCATCTCGTAATTCAACTACTACAACCCCTTGGTTATCGTAATGATGCTTACCTTTGTGGGATACGCCGACACTGCATTAACTGGTCTGCTCCACACAATGCACGTTTCAAACGGATTATGTCTTTACCAAGTAGGAACACCGCGCAATATCTTGAGGTCAACCAAATAGACCTTAGTTGGGCGACGTCTTCGAGCTCATCGCCATACACTGCCCACCCGTGTACATGGGAGCATATTCGAAGCACTTGTAATTCTTCATCCTTTGTTGAGTTCCAACAACGATCTATGAAGACAACGCCGCATGTACGACCGCACTACGGATACATCCAAGAAGTCAACACCAAGCATATTTGCGCTTCACATTACATCAAGAGCATGAGCATCAAGATTGAAGTCAATCATATCTGGATCCGAAGACAACCTGCCGACCTTTCACAAAGTCATTGCCGAAGAAGCTTGCTCGAGGATTTGCATGTGCAAATTTTCTCATTTGCTACGCTTGTAGTTCTCGGGGAGTTTCGTCGAACTCAGTGGGGAGCATCCTCAAGTATACTCGCTTGACCTTAATGTACTCTTTTCCCTAACATCAAATGATCATTTTTCCCATTGGGTTTTTGT
This sequence comes from Gillenia trifoliata, assembly GCA_018257905.1. NCBI lineage: Eukaryota > Viridiplantae > Streptophyta > Magnoliopsida > Rosales > Rosaceae > Gillenia > Gillenia trifoliata. The sequence goes on along the minus strand of CM031081.1, from coordinate 2,250,767 downwards.
TGCCCGACTAGGTTTTAACGAGGCACCCATCCTCGGGGCTGGTCATACCCTTGTGTGTTTTCTTACTACTTACGTCTTGAAGATGTTAAGTAATACATTGCATTAACTCACTTTTCTCCTAGATTATGGGTTTTGTCCCGTCTTGGGTTTTACCATAGCCAGGTTTTCAGGAGAGTTTTTATTCTTTTTATATGCAAGTTCCTATAGCGAGACTCGAGTGTTTCCCTACCGTGCCTACGAGACGACTTCATCAACTATCATCATCTTGAAGATCCGATGCGACATCTACTTGAGTATTTGCACACTCAAGGGGAGTGTTGTAGATAATTTATAACATGTGTTAAATGTGATTGTGTAAATCCTAGGTAGATATGGATTAGGCTATCTGCCTCGTGGTGGATTAGTATCCTATTATACTTGTACTTGTATTACTATTATAAATAAGCACGTCCGGTATGTGGAATATATGAATTACATATTCCACATACACTACAAGCCACCAAATTCTCTCTTATTCTTCTCTTGCCGCACCCTTCACTAAAAACCGTCCACAACAATGGAGTAATTTTGAATTGAACCGAATATAACTATATATATTTTTATTATATAATATACATACAGTAAAACATCTTTAAAGTAATACTGTATTAATGAATAACTTTTTTAAAGTCATAAAAAATTTTGATCCTAACTTAGGACCAATTATGTATAAAAATAAACTCTATATTATAATAAGTTATATTTGTTTTGTCTCATCTTAAGAAAACACACTTATACATAGTAATAATTGTCGGTGAGTACAAAAAAATATGCAATATCAGAAATAAAAGTATAAGATGAACTTAAATATTTCTTCAAAAATTTTTGGGACAATGTTTTAGTTTTTAGAGTTGATGCCACATCTTTGAGCTTATGGGTACATAATACTTTGTCAACATGGACACTTTCTTGTTAAAGCTAAAATGTTTCTAACTTCTCAAGCATGTTGTGCACAAAATAAAATATTTAGCGCTCAAGGAATCCTATTTAGGAAATACAACATTTGTTAAGAATAAATAATATTTTTAACTACAGTTCTACTAAGTAATAACCTCTCGAAAGTTATAAATTGGTTTGGTCCCAATTTTATGACCTTTTAGAGGTTTTACTGTAATTCTAAATGATACAAGCCATCAGATTGGTTGAGATTAGATCTCAACCATTGCTTTGAATAGAAGAATAAATAGTCTGAAGGACAAACTCAGTCTTCTCTCCTCTTCTTGATCTCGAACCCAACCACCACCACCACTCTATCGCTCGTTGCCTCTCTCCTTCTCGTTCTAAACGGCGGCCAGCCATCATGACTCTATCCACTCTCTCCTCTTTGATCGAGCACCACTATTGCACCATCACCACAACTCCATTTCTCCTCAATCTCCAACATCTTCCTCCACCTTGAAAACCAAATATGGGTTTGGTTTTTGAATTGGGAGATGAGGTAATTAGTCTTACAAAGCATCTTCAACTTCAACATAGGTAAGTCTTACAAATTGTACAATTTCAATTTAGGATTTTTGATATTCTAATTTGGGGATGAATTTCAAAATTTGTGATTTTCGAATTGGGGAATGGATTTTTGAATTTTTGTTGCTGTTGTTTGCTGCAATTTGAAGTACAAATTTTGGGATGATTTTCAGTTTCCAAAACTGAAAAAACCCAAATTTTTTTTGAGATTACCAATTTTCGATAAACCGAAATTTTCAATTCGGAATTGGTTTTTGTTTTCTTATAACCGATATTTTCGGTTCTGTTTTCGGTAACCATGTTTCAATTCAGTTCCTGAACCGAAACCCGCTCTACTTTTTGATACAAAAGCAATGCAAGATAATGTTCGTAACTACTTGAGCTACATTATTCTTAAAATCGAACATAATGTTCGGAGTCTATTGGGCAATTGAGCCTATTTCATGCAACCACAATTCTATTTGGAAGTGACACGCCTCGACTCGGATGTCCAGATGGACACCCAAAAATCAAGGTGCGATGGCCGATACTCAGAAGGAGTGACGATAGCCATTTGAAGGAAGAAGTGTAATTTAAAGTACTAAAAGGAAGTTTGAATAAAATAAAGCTTGAGTGCGCAGAAGTGTGTGTGAACCAAATAAATAATATCAGAATAACTAACTTTACAGAGTGGGAAGTAAAGTAAAGTGAATCATCCGAAGGTGAAAACTACAGTTACTAGGAAGGATTCCCTACACTGAAGAGGGACTATGCCACTGCGTCCCAACGTCAAGAGATTCAAAGCCTACTAAAACCTGGAGGGACGCAAAACAGAAAAGTGTGAGTAACCCCTACAAAAACAATAATTTTCTAAAACTTTGCTTTTCCGAAAGTAGTAACCCCTCGCAGTAAAAATCCATAATAATTCTCAAAACCATACTACATAGTAAGTACGATAATCATCATAAAAGTGGAAAAACAATTATTTTCCAAAACTGGTAAATAACCAACCAACACGTGGAAATCAACAAGTGGAAACCAAAAGTATCGCAATCTTCCATGGCATCAGGGAAAGCAGGTAAATCACAAAATTACAGATAACAATAGGGTATGCTCAGTAGGTAATGCAGACATACGAACTCATGCAGAGATATTCTGCCATGAACAGGCTGGGTGTAATAATCTACGCTCAAGTACTACATACATGTGAAGCTAGCGCTAAGCGCATCACAACGAGTTCTAGAAGTAAAAACAACTAGAACAGGCTGTCACCTATGATAGATCCAAAGTGAGTGTGTCAGTGCAATGTGAATATACACGTGAAGCTAGTCCTGGCCCTAGACAATACTATAGACACCGTGTAAGCAATCCTAAATGAGTGAGTGTATAACATAAAACATGCCATGGGTAATAATTCAAATCACGTATCACAAAATGGGGTAACACATAAAGCATATTGTTTCTAAAGTAAGGCCATAGTAATAAAACGTTCTAAAGTGGTATTCACAAATACCGTAAGTCGAAGTACCGATAATTCGCTAAAACATTTGAATTTATAAAATCAAGTAAGATAACAAAGCAAGTCTAAGGTCCATTTCAAAGTAGATACATAAAACTCAATTCAAAGCATACGTAAATATATAATTTAGAAAGAAAAGCCCACTCACAGTGACTGTAGTCGTAATTTCTTTGCTTGCGTTCTCCGTAGTCCTTGGGTTGTCACTCCTAAAGTAAAACAACCACACTTAGTAAACTAATAAAAAACTACAAAGAATACGAAAAACGGAATTCAAATTAAAAGTTTCGATATCCGAAAACCCAAATAAGTCGCCACCGCATGCTTCGCCACGCGCCGCCACGCACCCACACGCGCTGGTTACAAGCGCCGTTAAAGTTAATGGTGTGCCGTTAACTTTAACAGAATATTCTAACGGCGTTAGAGAATATTCCGTTAATTCCGTCAGTTAGGGTAATGAATATACCTTGGAATATTCTCGGTCTAGACCGGGTCTGGACCAGGTTTACTGACGCCAGGGCTGGGTCTAGACCGAGTTCAAGCCGGTCTGGACTGACTCGCTTCTGTCTGCCGCATCGTTACCGCCGGTCGGAATCTCGCCAGAAACTGAGTTTCTTGCCAGAAAAGTTCAAAAGTCCATAATAGAGTCAAATCTCAATCATTTTCAACGTATAATATGTCAAACTGAAGCTAGAGAGATGAGGAATTTGATTTTATCTAAAAGAAGTCCGATTGATGGTCGGAGGTGGCCGGGAAATGGGTCGAAACCCTTGGCCAGAAAATGGGTTCTTGACTTCTTCGATTTTAGGGCAGATTCTAGCATGCAAAGCTCGAATTCGGATCTCGGGACGATGGGGAGTTCATTCATGCCTTCGATTTCGTCCAAAACAAGGAGATAAAAGGCGTCAGATTCCTTGTAACCTCGCAGTAGAAACTTGCTCGTTTGTAGACTTCCAAATTCGAGCCTCTCAGTTGGAAATCTCGCGAAACCACAAGTATGGTGGTAATCAGAATGTTGAGGTGAAGACGATGGTTGTGGTGGTTGGGTGGTGTCGTATTACAAGTAGATTGCGGTTCGGATTATCAAATTGAAAATCATGAATTATGACAAGATCAAAATCATATATATTAGAATGATAAGAATCACACATGATCTTACAATGTATTTACATATTCTTTGGCTTAAATTTTAATGTATGTAAGAAAATAATATTTTATGAAAATAAAGTAGGATGCAGACTGTAGTTAGGGACATTGTCTTGTAATTTTATTTTTGAGAAGCAATTTTCATAATTATTTTCCCTACACATTCTTGTTTATTCTGGCCCTTGAATTAATGAGAGAAGAATGAACACAAATAAATAAGAGTATTCACAAAAGAAAACATAGGCGTGTGGAAATAATTTCCTTCATTGTTTTAATTTTATTTTTAAGAGAGCATATATTTAAAAAAAAGTAAAGTAATTGAAGGGGTAGTTCGGTCAAAGAACAGATTCAAATGATATCCCCTGCAACGTTCAGAAGCGTGAGTCCAGCGAGGCCAAACATGCCTCCGAGCTTGTTGGCGCCATCCAACCGCTCTCTCTCTCTTCTGCTTCCCATTCCCAAACATTTCCACCCAAAAAAATCCCAAATTTCATAATTCTCCACCCAAATTTCGAATCTCCGCCCTTAATCTCACCACCAATTCCACCCTCGCCGTCTCCGAATCCGGAAAGCATTCGTCTTTCTGACGTAGGACTAAAAGACGGTTCGTGATCCCGTAAGCTATAACTTCTGCTGTGTCAAAACTAACTAATAAAAATGGCGAATTTTCAAGATATTATGATGTCAGCAGCCATCAACATTTTATCTGCCTTCGGATTTCTGGTGGCGTTTGCTCTGCTGCGGCTGCAGCCTTTCAACGACAGAGTCTACTTTCCGAAATGGTACCTCAAGGGGATCAGGGGAAGCCCCACGAGCTCCGGCGCCTCCGTAAGGAAATTCGTCAATCTCGACGCCAAAACCTACTTCAAGTTCCTCAATTGGATGCCTGCCGCGCTGCGGATGCCCGAACCGGAGCTCATTGATCACGCCGGCCTGGATTCTGCCGCCTACATTCGGATTTATATACTCGGGTAGCTAACTTCCTTCATGCTTTTGCTAATTTAGTTTTTTTTTAAATATTTTTTTTATAGCTCATTACGAAATACGTCCTTGAGGTTTGGGGCCTCTTTCGGACAAGGGACACAACATTTTAATTTTGTCGCGTTATTATCTAAAGTATTAACGATTCATGTCATTTTTGTGTCAGACTGATAGGCAAAAAAGTTGGTATGAGTTATATGTCATGTAGGCATGTACGGAGGCCTAGATGGTTATACAAAATGTGGTTTTAATTACTAACAGTTTAATACTTTTAGGTCGTAATGTGAGAAATTGTACGGAGGGGGAGATGGCTAGACACAAAAGCGGTTTGAATTGTTAACAGTTCATATACTTTACTTAGTAATGTAAGGAAACTGCAACGTTGTATCCATTTTTGAAATTTACCTCGAACCTTATTTTGCAATTAGCTCTCTTTAATTCGTTGTTTGACGCATAATTACTGAATCCCTTTTGAAATTTAACAATGTTGCGAGAGGAAAGTCACCTGTTATTTGAAGTTAGACCTCTTCAAACGGTGAAGAGAGGTACCACTAGAGTAAGAGCTAGTTGGTTCGGGAGCTAGTTGGTTCGGACACACATCGTGTTAAACACACACGGAGTGCACATGATCATGTTACATGTTTCGGAAACTCTTGCTAATTAAATCAGTAACTAACTTAATGATACTCATTTCACACAGCTTGAAGATATTCGTCCCCATAACCGCGCTTGCGCTTGTTGTTTTGGTGCCTGTCAATTATACGAGCAATACACTGGAAAGGAGCCGTGAAGTAGAATTCAGCAACATTGATAAACTCTCAATATCCAACATTCCTTCCGGATCTCCCAAGTGAGTTTTTTCATTTCCATGTCCCCATGTTTTCTTCTTCTTTTGTGAGAGGTGCCCGACAGATGTCGGGGTTGTCACGACTCAAGTTTTTCTTGTCTAGTAGACAGGAGTGACAAGAGATGATCTTAACACTTAGTATTACTAGTTTTTATGCCTCAGAAGTTCAATACTTTTATGCAATCTAAATCTGACTTCTCTTTTGTTTTCGGTCTTATAGGTTTTTCGCACATCTTGTGATGTCTTATGTATTTACCTTCTGGACATGCTTTGTTTTATACCATGAATACAAGACAGTGGCTACTAAACGGCTTCAATTTTTAGCATCTGAAAAGCGTCGTCCTGATCAGTTCACGGTGAGGGCATCCCCATGGTGGTCTGTTTTGTGTTCTCAATTGTCTGTTATAAGGCATCTGTTTACTCATAGCTTGTGATTGATTACGTTAACTCTATGTCCCTTCCAGGTTCTTGTGAGGAATGTACCCCCAGATCCTGATGAATCAGTCAGTGAGCATATCGAACATTTCTTCTGCGTAAACCATCCCGACCACTATCTTACACACCAAGTAAGTGACTTTCTGAACTTGATTAGTTTTACTAGTTTGATTGGTGAAGGATCAGTATATATATTGTGCTGAAATTTGTTTTTACAGAACATCAACCGACATCGAAGTCATTTTTGTTACTTTAAATGCTTGTAGGTTGTATACAATGCAAATAAACTTGCACAGGTGGTCGACAAGAAGAAGAGTACGAAAAATTGGCTTGTTTACTACCAAAACAAGTTTGAGAGAAATCCTAAGACAAGGCCTACTACAAAGGTTTCTTTCTTTGCTTAACTTGATTTATACGTTCTTGTGAGAGTGTCATTTGTTAATGTTTTGATTCCGTTGAGTTCGTTATCTCATATCCCATTAGACAGGTTTCTTGGGCCTATGGGGAGATAGAGTGGACGCGATTGATTACTACACTGACAAGATTGAGAAGTTGAGCGAAGAAGTGAGTATTTTTAGTGTAGCATGTTTTCTTTTCTTGTCAAACAATGATCTGTTGGACAGTCTGTTCGTTTCGTTCGTGCGTTCTAGATGCATAATAATGTAGATTTCATGCAGGAAAAACAAGAAAGAGAAAAGGTTGTAAGTGATGCTGATGCCATAATGCCTGCAGCATTTGTTTCGTTCAAAACGCGATGGGGAGCAGCTGTGTGTGCTCAAACTCAGCAGTCAAGAAATCCAACCCTCTGGTTGACGGAGTGGGCTTCTGAGCCACGCGATGTCTATTGGAATAACCTTGCAATTCCATACGTTGAACTCAACGTGCGAAAATTGCTCATGGCTGTTGCCTTTTTCTTCCTTACTTTCTTCTTTATGATTCCAATTGCGTTCGTCCAATCTCTAGCTAACATCGAGGGGATTCAGAAGGCCCTTCCTTTCTTGAAGCCACTACTTCAGATGTGTGTCCCTGTTTCATTCTCTTAGTATTGATTTCTTGTAAGTGGTTTTATGAACTAATACAGAAGTTTTTATATCCTAATCCTTCTTTTCGTTTGTTTTTCTTTTGCAGAAGTTCTGTCAAGTCTGTCGTACAAGGATTTCTTCCGGGAATTGCGTTAAAGATATTCCTCGCTATACTTCCCATGATTCTTATGCTTATGTCTAAGATTGAGGGTTTAACATCACTCTCACATCTGGATAGGAGATCTGCAGCGAAGTATCATTTGTTCATACTTATCAATGTGTTTCTAGGAAGCATTGTTACCGGAACAGCACTTCAGCAGCTCGAGAAACTTATGAACGAGCCCTCAACCGAGTAATGTCAATATTTTTCACAACTTAGTAGCAATGTTGGCATTTGCATTTTTGTGTCGAGACTTGAAACGTCCTAATTTTCCTAATCGGTGAGGAAACGTACTATTGCTTTTGCAGATTCACAAAAACTGTTGGGAGGTCCATCCCAATGAAAGGCACATTCTTCATCACTTATATCATGGTTGATGGTTGGAGTGGAATCGCTGCAGAAATCCTCAGATTGACGCCGTTAATTTTGTTTCACCTCAAGAACACATTTCTGGTTAAGACAGAACAAGACAGGGAGCAGGCAATGGATCCCGGTTCCTTGAATTTCGCTACAAACGAACCTAGGACACAATTGTATTTTCTGCTGGGGCTTGTGTACTCTGTTGTCACACCGATACTTCTTCCTTTCATTCTCATATTCTTTGCCTTCGCCTACCTAGTTTATCGTCATCAGGTACGTTATCTAATACCGCTATTCCGCCATTAGTAAGTGCAGATTAGCTCACTGTTAGGGTGACACTAATGGTTCTTTTTTGCTTCCAGATTATTAATGTCTATGACCAGAAATATGAGAGTGGTGCAGCCTTCTGGCCACAAGTTCATCTTCGCGTAATTATCGGTCTAATCATAGCCCAAGTTCTACTAATGGGGCTGTTTAGCACATTAGGCGTTGCGAAATCAACATTCATTCTCATTGCGCAACCTATTTTGACAATCTGGTTCCATAGAGTCTGCAAGGGGCGTTTCGAATCAGCATTCGTAAAATTCCCATTACAGGTAATTAGGTTGAAGTTTCCGGTACAAAGTTTTGTTAGTTATGTATCGAATGCCATTACTATAACGACATGTTTCCTGACTTCTCCTGCGTTTACTAACATACACGGAGTCATAAAAATATGCGGCTTTCACATTCGGAATGCCGTTACTATATACTGTATTCTTAGCATTACCATTTTCTCAATGTGCTTGGTTTGGCAACAAACAGGAGGCAATGGTGAAGGATACAGTCGAGCACGCAACGGAACCAAACTTGAATCTGATGAACTATCTGAAGGACGCTTACGTGCACCCCGTCTTCAAGGGAGGGCAGATGCAGAAGCACGAAGTAGACGTTGATGAAGAAGAGAGCAGTCCTCTTGTTCCTACTAAGAGAACGTCTCAAATGGGCAGTAAACACGAGTCTGATGCCGGTTCCGAAATTCGCAATTAGTTTTTCTTTCCGGCAGACTCGCATCTTTTAGGATCAAAGCCCTTCTTCTTGTTCTTGTACATGCATGAGGATCATTGATGTTATAGTATTCATTCTGTGGATAATAGGGACGATGCAGACATATTAGAAAGTAAATGTAGTGATGGAGCCTAATCTGTATGTTTTAACACGAGTTTATTTTTTATTTACTAGCAATTCATCGTGTCATATGGGAGAGATTCTTAAGTGTAATCGAGAATATATTGTTAAAGTTTCAGATACAGTACAATATCTCAGTGTTAATCACATCGATAATGTGAGGTTTTCGATGCAGGACTATATTTCAATGTGACTTGGTCTCTTGTCCTAGTGGTTATCAAAATTGTACAAGTAGTTTGTAGTTTCGACTAAAAGTTTCAAACACAATATTTACAATCATTGATTTTGACTCAAACTTTCAAACATGAGAATGATGCTTGGCATAGATATTTTTCTAAATTGCGGGGGAGAGATTCGACCTTGAATGGTAATGTTAGGGAAACACATATGTTCTAGTTAATGTGACTGTAACGACGTTATTGTAAAACGTGTGAAATTGATAGCCAGAAAAAAGAATTAAAGCATTACTAACTGAATTTAGTCGAACTGGAGTTTTGATCTATAAACTAAAAACTTGTGAGTATTAGTTTATGAGCTTGTCACAATGTGGAGCAATAATAACTTCGTTAGAATTTGTCTTTTACTTTCCCCGTAAAACATTATATTTTGGACGAAAGCTTTAACGGTGATACTCAAAATGAACATTCATCTTTCAATGATTAAACCTCCCCAATTGGGCCAAAGTTTTTTTTGTTAAAAATATTATAATCTTCAGAAAGTTTAAAGTTTAGCTAAAATCGAACGGTCGAGCATTTTCGTAAGAACAATTCAAGTTCACTAGTACCCATGTCGATCTCGATCAGCTTTGCTGCGTTGTGCGGCCAATAAAATCCTGACAACTTTCCAGAAAACGAAATCCCACCTCTCTGCTCTCTTGTCTTTCTCCTCTCCAATGTGACTGGCCTCTCTCTCTCTCTCTTTCTCTCTCTCTCTTGCTGCTTCTGCATCAGTCTGATTCTCACTGAGCAAGTCCAATGATGTAAGTTCATATCTCCCACGTTGTTGTAATCAAATCTCTTAATTTGTTAATGCTTATGATCTTCTGTCTGGTTGCTTAGCTGCTGATGCAAATTAATTATGAACACCCATCTGGATTTTTGATTGTTTTTACTTGAATTATGACCAACCCATCTTCGATTATTGCAAACTAAAATCTGGGTTTAGCTTATTTTCTCGATTCACGTAGTTTTTGATCATTTGTGACAACTCTCATGGATCTTGTTCTTTCTTTGATTTGATGGGTTTATGATGTTTATCTGTAAAATGTTGTCATTGCAATTGTATGTTGCAGCATGAGAAATTGGAAATTATGCTTCTTTATCGAATGCCGGTGATTTAAGAAGCTTGTTCATGAGATGATGATTTGCTAGGTTCCGAAATATTAGGGAGATTTGGAAAATTTGTTTGTTTTGGATGAAAAATTAATTTACTTTCTCTTGAACAGAATGCCTGTGCACATTTGAGTAGGGAGACCTTCGTGTTTTCGGCTCTAGGATGGCAACTCTTCCGCTGTCAATAGCAATACAGGCCTCCTGTTGTTTGAATTGTGGAACCACTGAATCGTGTAAGCTGACTGCTACGAATCGTTATAGACACATGCACAACGGTGTGCATGGTTCTGTAAAATTGGGTATCGAGAGAAATCTAGTTTTCGGGGAAGAAGTGCAGAATTTCAAGGGAACGCCTCCAAGGGACCGTGACTTGAAAGTGTATGCTACATCCCGAGTTCCTGTTGAGCAAATGGAGCAAAGCGTCTCCATCGGTACTGAAACTGAAGAAGCAGGGAAGGTATCAACTTATCTATTTAGGACAGAAACTGGGGATCTGGTAAATGTCTTTGTTAGAAAAAGAAATGCTAAATACACTCTGAATATCGAAGTTTCATCGTTACACCTGTCCAGCAGTGATAGAAGACTAGTACTGAGTTGGGGAATGTATAGAGCTGATTCATCTAGTTTCATGCCTTCGAATTTCAGAAGTTCGACCCCAGCTAACAGAACTACTACCCTTGAAACTCCATTCACTGAGGCTTCTTCCGGCAGGTTTACTCTTGAACTGCTGTTTGAGGCTAAACAAATCCCCTTCTACCTCTCATTTATTTTGAAATCTCCCGCAGATGCTGATTTGAGTGACTTGGAAATAAGAAGCCATAGGAAGACAAATTTCTGTTTCCCAGTTGGTTTTGGTCGAGGCTATCCTGCTCCTTTGGGTCTCTCTTTTTCTAATGATGGTTCCATGAACTTTGCCATCTTTTCAAGAAATGCAGAAAGTGTAGTTTTATGCTTGTATGATGAGGCCACAGCTGAAAAACCTGCGTTGGAGCTCGATCTAGATCCATATGTTAATCGATCAGGTGACATCTGGCATGCGTCATTTGAAAGTGCATGGAATTTTGTAAGCTATGGTTATAGATTTGATGAAGGGAATGTCTTGCTGGATCCATACGCTAAGATCATTGCGAAATCTATTCCTCACGGGACAGGGTTGAAGTATCTTGGAAGAATATGTGAGGAACCTGCTTTCAACTGGGCTGGTGATGTTCAACCCGACTTAAAGCTGGAAAATCTATTGGTTTATCGGTTGAACGTGACACGTTTTACAGAGCACAAGTCTAGTAAGCTACCAACTAATATAGCAGGCACATTTTCGGGTTTGACAGAGAAGTTGGAGCACTTTAAAGATCTCGGTGTGAATGCAGTTTTATTAGAGCCTATTTTCCCATTTGATGAGCAAAAGAGTCCATATTTCCCTATCCATTTCTTTTCACCAATGAATTGTTTCGGACCTTCTAGAGGCCCTGTATCAGCTGTCAATTCTATGAAAGAGATGGTGAAAAAATTTCATGCCGACGGAATAGAGGTCCTACTGGAAGTTGTTTTCACCCATACCGCTGAGGGTGAAGCTCTGCGAGGAATCGATATCTCATCTTATTATCACTTAAGCAGGGATTTGGAAGCCAGAAATGCTTTGAATTGTAACTATCCTATTGTGCAACAAATGGTATTGGATAGTCTTCGGTACTGGGTGACTGAGTTTCACGTTGATGGCTTTTGTTTTATAAATGCATCATCTCTGTTGCGAGGGTCTAATGGCGAATACTTATCTCGCCCGCCTTTGGTCGAAGCAATTGCTTTTGATCCACTACTTTCGAAGACCAAGATCATTGCAGACTGCTGGGATCCTCATGGCTTGGTACCAAAGGAAACTCGCTTTCCTCATTGGAAGAGATGGGCGGAAGTGAATACGAAATTCTCTAATGGTATGAGAAACTTTTTGAGGGGTGAGGGTCGTCTCAGTGACCTTGCTACACGGCTTTGTGGGAACGGGGACATCTTCTCGGATGGACGAGGGCCGGCATTCTCTTTCAACTTTATTTCCAGGAATTCCGGACTTCCTCTCGTGGACCTTGTTAGTTTCAGTGGTGTTGAGTTAGCTGCAGAACTGAGTTGGAATTGTGGGGAAGAAGGGCCTACAAATAAAACCGTTGTACTTGAAAGGCGACTTAAACAAATTCGTAATTTTCTCTTTATCTTGTTTGTTTCACTCGGCGTGCCTGTTCTTAACATGGGGGATGAGTGTGGCCAATCTACAGGCGGTTCCCTTGCATACAGTGACAGAAAAGCTTTCGATTGGAACGCACTGGGAACAGGTTTTGCTACTCAAACCACACAATTCATCACATTTTTAAGTTCGTTTAGGATAAGGCGGAGCGACCTACTTCAGAAGAGGAACTTTTTGAAAGAAGAAAATATAGACTGGTACGGGAGTGATCAATCTTCTCCGAAATGGGAAAATCCATCCTGCAAATTCCTTGCCATGAAGTTGAAAGCAGACGAAGAGGAAGCGAACGAATTAGGAGATGATTCTTCCCCTTCATGGGGTGACTTATTTGTTGCCTGCAGTGCAGCTGATCTTTCAGAGACTGTTATTCTGCCGCCACCGCCGGAAGGTATGGGATGGTTCCGTTTGGTCGACACGGCTCTTCCATTTCCAGGTTTTTTCTCAACTGACGGCGAGCCAGTTGCGGAACAAATGGCGGGTTTATTTGCATACAAAATGAAGTCTCACAGTTGTGCTCTGTTTGAAGCCAGAAGGTTGTAGCTTTATTAGTTAATCCGTATTATTATTTTGTTGATTAGCTTTTAATAGGAAACTTAGATAATAAGACATTGAAGTGCAGCACAGTAGCACATAGGTCACTGCTGTAAATTCCATGTAAATTTTTAATTAAAGCAATAAATTAATAATTTTCATTGAATAATTTTTTCATCGTTTGAAGCCAAACAAAAACCCTTTACCCCTTCAGCAAGAAAAATGCAAATGCTACAAAAAATAAGAACACAATTTTGCTACCACTGCAAATTAATGGCCAAGTCTAGTATAGATTCTACCAAGCGTATGGCACGCTGCTTTTCCTGCTGCTTCAACCGACTAGCAATGGCTTCGGGATCAAGCCCTTGTGCATTTTGTACTTCACTTTGCTCGGCCCGAACCTCTTGTAGCAATGCATCGACCTCCCGTACAAAGTCTACCCTCAATAGAGCATCATCAGCTTCAACTGGTAGCCGGAGTGGTCCTTCATGCTGATCGAGAAAAAAGATCACCGAATAAAGAAGTCAGAAACGGCAAACTTGATTTACAATTACAAATCATGACTTCCAACACAAGTCTGCAATCTGCATATTCCCAACATACCTTATCAATGTCAAATCCTGCTGGAACAAGAATGCTAAATGGATCCTCCCGTGGGAAAGTATCAATCATGCGCTTTTTGCATTCTTTCAGCCACCCTTCACTGTCAAAGCCATCGTGCATATTCAAAAGATCGTTGAGCAGTCTCATGGCAGGAGTAGCCTCCCGTTTCAGAATCTCAGCCTAATGAAGAATATGAAAATTTTACGTAACGATTTAGGGGGTATAAAGGCTAATCTTAACTAATTTGGTGAGATATTCTCAGCTGAAACCATTGAGTAATAGCAACATATTAAATTCTCCCACTAATAATGAAATCAAAGTATAAATAGGTTAACAGCTGGTTCCAAAATGCTAAAATGAACAATTTCATGGCCAGAACATACATTAGGAAGAGAGCAGCTTGTACCTCAACCCTTCTGTATAGCAAATCAAGGCTTCTAATAACATCCTTTTCATCCTGTAAAAAGGTCATAAAAACAAAATCAATAACCTGGAGAGCGAGAGAGAGAGAGAGAGTAATGAGGAAAGTTGAAGAGAGTCACGAGGAAAATGTGATAGGTTATCTATAACATTTAGACTGATCCAAGCAATGTATTAGGTTGAGTTTGTTGATCTAGAGCAATCAGTAACCGTGGCAAGTTTGTAGAAGGCAGCTACTGATTTTTAGGTTGCACAAAACTTCATTTCTATAGCTCCAAATCAGTCTCTTTAAGAATCATATTCTACCAAGTTATGAAAAATGAAAGGAAAATATAATTTTTCTTGACCACAATTCTGATATATATTCCACTGCAAAATTTGAAATCTGACCTAATGAATGCTTAAACCCTACAATCACATATACTATTAAAGACAAATGTCACTGTGACGGGCATCAACAAACGTCAGCGCAACGATGAAATTGTCATAGTTCCACCAACTTACATCACGTCGAGCAAGGTCAAGGCGATTCCATATGACCATCAAAACAAGTTCAGTCAGTTCCCCTTTCTCAGCAGCTTCCTCTATTTTCTGCATACATCATGAATATCAATTAACTCAGTCTGAGTACAAGTACAAAATGCAAAACTGAAGGCGATCACAGTGAAAACTGAATGTCTTCCTAAAGACTAAAGCCAATTTTAGCACAATGGGTTTTCTGGTATCACCTCTTCCACTTCTTCAGCCGCTCTGATAAAGCTCGAAATCAACTTCCGAGCATTTCGGACATCTTCTTCTGGATAATCCTTCAATCTCATGCCAATCTCCCTATACTCCTCAACCTTTCTCTCCTCCTCTTCGTCTTCCTCTTTGCGCCTTCGATTGAGCTCCTTTGTCTTCTCCCTTTGCTGAGCTTGCCATTCCTAATTCAGAAAAAGCTTACTTCCACTTCCAACTTCCAAAACTAGAAAACATGCTAACAAATACCACTATTGAATTTGGCATAACCCAAAAATAAAAAACAAAACTTTACACATATAGTCACATAAAAACATGAAATTCGCATACCCATTTGGACAAATTAAAGGATAAAGGGCACTCACATCGTCGTAGTACTCTTTGGGAAGACCTTCTAACACTGGTTCTTCCTTTTTCATGCTCTTCCTCAAAACTGCCATCAAAAACCCAGAAAAAGCCATAAAAATTCAGAAAAAAGGTTCAAAACTGCCATAAAAAAACCCAGAAAAGGCATAAAATTTCTGAGAGACAAAGTTCAAAGCTCCAATCAAAAACCCAGAAAGCATACAAACTTAGAAAAAAAAAAGTTGAAATTTCAAAACCCAACTGATGTGAGTGAGTAGTGAGAGGTTGTGTTGTGCACCTGAAGCATGTTTTGGCTTGAATTGAGAGGGCCAGAGCCTTGCATGCGAGAAAGATGACGATGGCGTCGGTGAGAGTGGAGGCGCTGCACACGTTAGCGGGAACGCCCTCGCTTCCATTTCTCTTGCTTTCACTCGCTGAGTGTTTCAGCTCTAAATTACTGATATTTTTTTTTTTTGCTAAAGATTGTTAAATAATTATACGACTAATTACAAATAAACTCGTAATTACTTGCAGTTGAATCTTGTATTTGTATTTGTATTTGGTTCGGTAATTTTTCTTCCCTAACAGTTTCTGAGTTATTACCTTGATGAACATGGGTAAAAGAATTGCAAAGGATCCTCTTCATAAAGTTGTTTCATCATTTAAAAAGAAAACTCGCAAGTAAGGTAAAATTGGGTTAAATAATTTCCTTTCTGTTGTAAAATATGAGCATCACCTTGATTTTATAGGCAAGTAAGATAGTGTGAACGTTGGAGTAATGATGTGAAAATAATGGAGTAATGATGATGATGAATGGCGTAAGGGATGATTGATACGAAAGTAGGAGAGGCCATCCACCAAAAACTTTTGACCAAAGGAAAAGTTTCCAAAATCGTCATCATGTACTAACTACTTCTCGTAGTTCATTCATTTGGTTATTTTTTGCTTCGTAGACAAGTGTTGAATGACTAGTTTAGAGCGTATTTCACTCGTTTTGTTATTTTTTGCTTCACAGAGAGTTAAATGTTGTTTTATTTTCTATTTTCGAAGAAAAAATATTTGGCTAATTTCAAGTAATCAAAATGTTGAGCACAAAAACTTATTATTTTTCAAGAGGAATCGTGCTTGTAATTTACATGAATGAGCTATATTTCTCCAAAAACCTATATAGCACATGGTACCAATCTCTACCCCTCAACAAGGAATATCGTCCGTCAGTCGCCTTTTCACCGAGAAAGAACTTCTGTGCAACGGACAATGGCATTCCGTTGTAGGTAAGTTTCTCTCTGACGGATGCCTACGGCCTTCACGACATTCAGACCTCACATTCAACGACTAGTTCAGCTGCTGCGCCCATGGCCTCAACGCCACCGAGTCCCAGTAGGGCCAGAGCCAATTCTTCCTCATTCCACTGTCGAAGCCCCTTGCTCAGCGTCTTCAATATCTCCACATCAACCTCCAGCACCCACTTCTGCGTGCATGCCACCATCAAGCTGACAAAGCCCGATACATACGCTCGCCACATCGCCCAATCACAACCCAGTGATATTTTCCCGTCCAGTGCGCTTGCAATAAATCCCAAGTGCCGCCCGAGAATCTTTGGCCGCCGCTTTGAAGCTGGAGATACCGAGTCCACACCCCAAGCAAATGTCCCACAAAGCACTGTAAAGTATGCAAGGGCATAGCCGCCCAACATGGTAACCATACCTCCAGGTTCTCTGCCTTCCTGATCCAAACCACGGGTCGATATAAACCAAGAAGGTAAAGTTTCTCTGATCAACGACTGAACTAAACTAGATCCGCCGGATATCCAAACTAAAGTGGCCCCAAGTGTAGCTGCAATCCTGACGCGTGCCATTGCGGCAGCAAGAGAAACCTGTCCAAACCTCATCCCATGCTTGGTCTTCCTCAATTTCTCCACCCTCTCTCTGGGTAACCCGCAGTTTGCGATATCTCTAACAGAATACATTAGAAGAGAGAGCACCTCTTCTGTCAGGAACATTACATCTCTGACAGACCGATGCACACGCAAGTATAGAATTCCGGGGGCAACAGGAGAAATCCCACCAGAGAAATGGGAACCGAAGCCATGACCAAGGAGGGCACCCACACTGCCGTTGCTGTAAGCACGAGAGGAACTTAGCCCGAGAGTAGATGTAAAGCAGCTCTTAAGAAGCTGGACCACAGCGTCACTGTTGTGGTGGAAGACAGTTTGAGAAGCAGAAAACACCAGGTAGTCACTCCAGCGCTTTACCTTTTGGGCCCACAATGAGGCTAGGATCGGCATGCATGGCCATGGGCAACCGGCAGCTAGGGAGTTCAGGGCTGGCCCAATCAGGGTGAGGGCACGTTCAGAGGCTCTATCAAGTTTATAAGTTATTGTGAGACTTATGAGGGCCGCAAATGGTAAGGGAAGCGTAGCTGGGGCGCTCCCACCTGCAAGCAATAAATTCACTTTCTATCATGACATGAGTGTACAACTGACAACAAGTTGGCTCGAACTTTAGAGGCAATATGTCATGATTTTTCGTATTACAACAACATAAGATATCTTGAAAACAAAAAAGTTCTTCCACAAATCTATAGAATATAAGGACATACCAACTGCGAGGCTAGGCACATCAACACCAGTGGCAGCTAGGATTTTCTTTATCTGCTGCTCAACATGTAATAAATTTGCAGCAGGGCTTGGCCAATCAGTTCCATTCATACAAGCTGGCTTCCATATTCCCCGTGTTACTTCAGCTGAAAAATAGCTTACCATGGTTCCCAAAGTTGCTGGAAGATAATCAGCGAGATCTTTCAGTCCTGAGATGAAGCATGCAACGAAGTTAACAAACCTTAGCAACTACACACCTTTCTCACAGGGGAGCTTTCAGTTCTGCTTTTATATCAATGCATAAAGGGGATTCAACAAACCTGTAGCCAGTTCACGGGGAGAAAGTCTTCCATGGGCACATGCAGTAAGAGCAGCATCAAGGACAAATGGAGTTGCTTCAAGGATATCCCATGCTGGTACCTTGAGTCTAATAGAGGACTCATCAGTTCCCGATGCAGATGAATTACTACTACCTGAAGTTGCTGGAGTCAAGGGCTGACTACTTCTATTTATTTTTCTAAACATCAAGGTCAGGAGTGCATCAACAATCTGATGAACAGGAGTCCCGGGTACAAGCCCAGATAGGGTAGAGCAAATACATTGTTGATGTTGCTGGTACCAGAGTTTCAGTTTTGGAAAGCAATCCATGGTAATGGTACCTGAAGGGAAGGTGATAAATTTTGACACTCTTCTGCTTTTTATTCGATCCATGGCAGAATTACCAAAGGATGCTAATCGACAGTTTCGCAGCAACAAGAGGTAATCTGGACCCATTTGGGTTCCCACAGTTGGGTAGTCGCCCATCACGTGTTCAAGAGGTGGATGATCAAATCTCCACAACCTCAGTAGAAGTGTAAAAGCATTTGAGAACACCGCATGACATGAGAGTTCTTCTCCTGTTGTAGGAGTCCATGAGATATTGGGAACACTTGAGCCAAAAACTTCACAAATAGGCATCAAGGCAGCTGCAAGTAGTGGAACCTAGAAGTGAATGACAAATAACATTAGTTTTAGGAAAACATGAAGGCCTCGAGAAACTTTTCATTTCATAACACAAAAGACCTTTTGCAATCTTAACTATTTCAATAAGGCATCCAACATACCAACCCCAATAAGGAGAAAATCTGTACAGTATCTATAGATGATGCACCAACGAGAAGGACATTAAAGAATGAAGCATAGCCGATCAAATGGCTATCACTCCCTGAGTAATCTGCAGGAATTGGAGGTGATAGCAATCTTATAATAAAAAGACAGGTGTGCTCCTGCAAAGGACAAAGAATTGAATAAGACTAACATGCAGTAGAGGCCAGCAGAAGGAGGGAGGAAGGGAGGGGGAGAAGAGAGAGAGAGAGAGAGAGAGAGCCTACCTGTATATTCCATCCACGAACAAGAGAAGCCCCACAAAGAATGGTAGCAGCGGATATCTTGTCTTCATCTGAACCGTTGACTGCAATCTCATATATTTTCTCGATCTCTGCTAAGCTTCCATCAAACCCATGAGCTTAAATTCAGTTGCCATACCACTGGGTAAATTTACAAAAAAGAGCATCTGATATACCTGGCTTCAGGAAGAAGAAGGGGGGTAACTGAAGGCCAGGTCATGATGCCAAGAAAAATTATGGATGCTATTGTCATTATTTGGTACCTAAAGTTATGAGCTAAACCGTGATACAAACTCAAAAATCATTGACCCAAAATAGATGATTCCCACTTAGAATTCATGTTTATGTAGTGCGACTATCACTGCCTGTCAATCGCAACCCTGCTTCTTTGTTATCGCTAAACATGGTAGAAACAGAGTTCTTTGAAATAAGAAATAAAAAACATACAAACACACAAAATGTAGCAATGATACAATAGCATACCTAGAAGCTGGAGTGGCAACTAAAGCATTTGCCAGTGATGGAGTTAGAGGTGACCCCTTCATTATTGAAGACCAAGCAGGCACTTGGCTGGCCACATTGCGTAGCACTTGGTTGCTGCGTGCACTCACATAGCCTGGCCAAAAATATGCTGATGTGTCTAGGATATTCCGCGCAATACAAGCTTCAACAATCAGATGCCGCAAGTTTCCCGCTGCAAGTGCAAAATATTAGGAAAGGCTCAAGGAAATATAGATAAAGATAAATATCAGGGCCCCATAAAGGAACTAAGGAAAGCATGAGCGCGAGATAACAATAATGGGAAGACAAATAAACAGGACCAAAAAGAAAATTATAGATGTTAAAACAGAACAAAACCCTCTGAAGCATAAGAAAGGAAAGGAACAAATAAAGAAAATCAAACAAAAACGGTAGACAAATGAAAGCTCTTAACAAATGGAATACTCAAATTGAGAGCTATCTTATGTCTTCCCAATCTAAAAATCCATCAGAAATCAAATTGCAAAGCTGAAGGAAAAACTAATTGCTTACTACAATTTTTTGGCATGTCGTTCACGCTAACAGATTCAGGGTATCCATTATTGACTGCGAGGCCTGATCTGAACATTATAGCCTTAGCTGCAGCTTGATTCACCACTGAACAAACAGACTGAGGTGGAGTCAATAAGGTCTCATAGTCCCCCAACCGTTGTAAGCAGGTAATTAAATCCCTGCGACGCTTTCCTTCCTTCCTTTGGTTAGTATGGTCCCCTTCGGTTTCCTCCATCAGCTCAGCTTCCTCTTCTTCAATAATATTAGTAACCGCAAGTGTAGTAATACACAACAACATACATAAGCACGTATCAAGACGCGGGACGGGTCCTTCTCTAGGATCCCTTTCCTACAAGACCAATCAAGAGGAAAAAGGCGATAACAGGTTTATTTGACTAACACTTAAAGAACAACATAAAAACTTATATCCATATTTCATACGTTAAGAAAAGCATCTTGTCATCACTTTTGATAATTTTCTTCCCAGCACAGAACAAGACATCAATCAATCATTAAATATAGATATTTCCAAATTGGTTGGCATCAATTCTTACCCTTTGAACAAGACGAAGGGCTGAAATCCATAAACCTAAAAATGCATTGTGCCATGTGGTGGCATTAACTGCCTGCAGAGCCTTCACTAAACCTGCAACGTTAACTCATATCAATATTTCTGCCTAGGAGTACTAGAATCTTATCAACACCAGGTATGCATGCTGGAAGGATTACAATACGAAGAATTGGCCCACACCAGTAAGGGATTCGACGGCACTAACTTCTGCTGCTTCTGATCCATCCATAGCATCTTCAAGATACATATCAATGGGAAGCCAAAAAGCAGATGAGCTCACTCCGTGAGATTGACAGGCAGAAGACATCATAGACCCTGAAGACAAGACTGCATGAAACTCTTGTCGTGAAATTGTTTTGCATTCCCGGGTCAAAAGTCGACGGGTATCAGATGTCAGCTGTAGAAGACCCTCTGGGGTTATATGTTTCATAGTCCTCAAAACTGACGAGTTTGCTGCAAGCACTTGCAGTTTCTGAACGAAACTTCCCCAGTGCGATGGCCTGAAAAGAGAAGAGGCAATATGTTTAGTATCTTCATCAATAATGCTTTTCACACAATAATATGAGACTTTAAATTAGTCAACTGCATCGCACCAGCATTCATTCAAACTGTTGTTTTCCCACTTCTCCCCTCACAAACATGACATGACTAACATCAAGATGCACACGAACCAAAAAGTAAATGGATATATAAAAAAATTAAGGTCCTTACATATTTCGACGTGCCAAGTACAAAATCCTTGAAGTTACTTTGTTTTGCAGAAACTCCACAATTATCTCAATTGCCATTGCAGAATTTGCTTTATGCAAACCTTCATTTTGTTCGCTTCTCTTCTCATTAAAGCAACCATGACCATCTATTTCCATATCTTGTGGCCTAGTAGGCCATCTAGACTTCTTATCTGGGGTGAGTTCCAGTAAACCTTCGTCATCTAAGGATGCATCAAGTAACTGCCAAATGATTGAAAAGACAAACTCAACAATGAGAACTCCAGGTTCAGATACTTGAAGGCCATAATGATGGGAAAGATGTAGAGCATCATCAATGGATTTTATGATCCTGCAATTGCATCAAAAGATATATTAACAATTATCGTATGAGCACGCGACAGAAAAATTGAAAGAAATTACTGAGTAGACATAGATGGTGTTGAAAGACTTTGGTTGGTTTATGACATTAATTAAAAAAAATAAATTATCTACGAGTCACTGTTTCTTTCAAAGAGGCAGATGGGGGAAATGGAAAAGCAAAAGGGAGAAAAATAGTTCACCAATAAAAAGCATATCTTCGAGGGATAGGGGAATCTGAACACCTCCGTGCACAGACTGACATTTTAAAATAGAAAATCTACATTCATGAACTCTTATCAACTATCAACACCTCCGTGCACATACAATCTAAAAATTCAAAAACTAAGCACAATATTTAATTCTCATGAACAAATTATTTTCGTGAAAAGAAGCCATGAACTAAGATTTTATTGTCATATGGTAAAACTAAGCACAAGTTCAAGTTACTCTTATATGGAAAGGGGCCACTATATACGCATTATTGTACAACAAAAAGAGAAAATTTGGAACTTACTTTTGACAATTTGGTCCATTCAATTGAGAAGCAAATAAAAATGTATGTCTCTTAAGAAGTTCCATGTAAAGCCTATATGCTGCAGGGTGAAGCTGTCGATTTGGAACAACTCTGTATCAGACAAGATAACATTACACGTTAGTTTTAAACAGTAACAGCACATTTGTTGATAATCGAACAACAACATTTTAGAGAATGGCAAAAAAATGAGACCCCAATTTAAAGTCAAAGACATTATGTTGCAAGGGATGACATCACAGACTCAACATACAAGACGTCACGTACTTGAATTTGCTTCCACCAACACAAACTCAACATTAAAACTATGGGCACAAGGACCTTAACTCCCAAAATAGATACTCATTCAATACTCACGCCACGACATCTTTTCAACCGATTGTCCGCCATTTGATGAAGCATAATTCAACAGCAAACTACCAACTATAATACCACAAAGCCCCAGAATTTTCATTTGAACTTGTACAAAGATTACAACTTTACAAGTAACTTGGACATTTCGCACAAGCCGATCCCTTAGTGCCATATAGTTAGGTTAACCAATTTGCATAACTTATCTATCTACCTACCTGGCACACGCATTTTAGTATGAACAATTCAAACCGAACAGCCACACAATCGAATATCGAAACTAATCAGATATTTCATCTACTACAATCAACTTCCCACGAAATCGTAAATCGTAAATACATCACAATCTCAGATTCTCACTCTCCTATAAACAATAAACTAAAAATAGTAACTTTAACACAATAATTGTAATTAGAAATATCAAAACGAATGTAATGAGGGAGTAAGAGAGTACTTGGTGGATAGCAGAGCAAGGACGAGCATGGGAGGGACGATCTTGACCGTCAGTGCCTTCTCGAGGAACTTCCACGTGATGGGCACGTGATTGGCCCAGCAGATGTGGGAGACGAGGAGGTGGGCGAGCTCGACGGAGGGCAGGGAGACGGCGGCGGAGGTGAGGCTGGAGCTGAGCTGGACCGCCCAGAAGAGCGGGTCGCTGTTCTTGTCCTGGGCGGACTTGGTGAGCTGGAGCACCGAGTCCCACAGCTGACTCGGCGGCGCCTGCTGTACGGACACCGCCATCATCGTCGTCGTCGGAGGAGGAGGAAGAGGAGGAAATAAGGGTTGCATTGGAGAGGGAGAGAGAGAGAGAATCGGAGGTTTTGATTTATTGGATTGGAAAATTTTCGGATTTTGAATTTGTGTAAGATTTGGAGTGAGGGAGGAAGACAGAAAGCGGTAAAGTCAGTTTTGGAGGCGGGTAGTATTTGTTTCTCCGTTGACTTGGGCTGATGGTAAAAATTATCAATTACGTGTCCTTTCTATAATTTTAAAAGGCGACTTGATTGATTAGAGCGGTTTTTTTTTTTACACACGAATAATTTACATTAAATATATTTAAACTACAGAAAAGAAGAATGGAAGTTAATTAGAATAGTGTCATGTGTGTGCTCCTTTTGTGTTTATATTAGAATAGAATACTTCTTGAATCAAAAGAAAGATAAGATTATGTTGTTTATCGTGAATGTAATGCTTGAATCTTCATCTCATCTTGTATTGAAGTTTGATGATCGAAACTAAAGAATGTTTTTATTGGCATTTAAAAATATCATTGTGCAATTATACATATAGTTTTTTTTCTTCTAAATATAACAAGTTTGAAGTGTAAATAACAACACTCTTTATTAAATTGTTAATTAAATGACTAAATGATTTTCAATTTGAGAATTTACTAAAAAATTATGGTTTCGATTATCATATGACATTGCAAAATTGGAAGAACAAAGAGCAAATATATGAAAGCTCCAATAGCTGATTTAATAAACCCGACGATAAATAAAAGGTTCATTTCATATACTTGCTCCATCAAATTAGTGATGCATCTCAATGTTAAGCTTCTATTTGTATTAGAAGAGTAACGAGATTACCTTGCAATGTATTTGTTTGAAAGGAGAAATTTTTTAGTGTCATAGGATCACACTGTCACATGGTGCTATTAGTTTGCAATTATAATAATTGATTGACTATATGTCATAGATACGGGATGTAGAAAACAAAATCACAAGAACAATGGCGGGAAGCTAGTATTCGATTCCATGAAGTGATGGTTGAAGCATTCTTCCCTTCCGCAAAATTCCATGAAAAGTCCAATTTTTCTTTATTTAGGGGACTGGATTTTCAAGAAGCACTAAGCGCTCAAAAGTTTCAAGTAGGCTCAAAATTTTTCTCCATTTTTTTCCCCCATTTGTTATTAATTTTATGTTTTCTGATTGAATTTGTTTTGATTCAATGGGTTACTGTAGTGAGCTAAAACTACTAGTGGGTTTGTTAAAGTTTGCTTCCATTTATGCACCAAGCAAAATGTTAGGCTTTTAGGGGTGTGCTTTTGGTTGTGAAATCGTCGTTTCAGAGGTTTTGAACACCTAGCTCTTATGACTGTTTTCTTCTGACACTAAAAAGAGAAAAACATCAAACTATTAGGAAAGAATACCACTAGACTAAAGTGGTGTTTTTGGACAGGAGAGAGTGTCAAATCCCGTGGCATATATGTCGATTGAGCTTCTTGACAGTGTGGTAGGAACGGTACTGTTCGTGTTTTTTTTATTAGGCATTGATTTAAAAAGAAAAATTCTTATCTGATTGTCGTATAGCAAAAACCCGATTTGAAACAGTATATACGGTTTCAATATCAATTGTTCTTGGCCAATTTAGCTCAACAGTTTGTGTTATTGTTTACCTAAGCATGGTAGTCTGATGTGCGAGAGTGGGATACATTTAGGAATGTAGACACGGATAAACAGGTCCTTCGGCCACTCTCTTGATCAAAACATGTTTCAATAATCTTTAATTTCCTGCATTCCGATCGATGATTTCAGATGCCATTTAGCATTGCTAGAATTTTGAATTAAGAAAATTAAACTAGCAGTCACAGGCATTTATGTAATGTGCCCTTTTTGATTAATCAATCAGTACGTATATCTATCTGCATGTGTCGCTATGGATCGTTTGAGATGTTTCGGGGTTGCACGCATCCGCGGACTCTAGCCTTTCATTTCATTTGGACAGGCTAATAGATATGATTGATTCCATGAAGAGGCCGAGTGCAAAGAGGAAGAGTCCTGTCAATGCTGATAATACGGCCGTCTTCAATGCATGGCGCAGGGTTGATTGTCGAACAAGAGAGGCACTTGGCCGTGGCGTTTTTGTCTAGACACGTTTTATCACAACGCCTTTCCATCTTTGGCATGCAGTCGTTTTCCATGTTCATCTTTCGTGTGACCCGATATCAAAATCTTTCTTTGTCATTGAGTATAAAATTTCCCTCTCTTTTCAGGAGCGGGCTTTTGCAACAGAGACTGAAGATGGAGATGGAGATGCTCAAAATGGTGAAGCACAAGAGTCCTATTTTATTGATCTGTTGAACTGAATTATATATCCTGCCAACCCATCTAATGAATTCAACTCTGGTGAGGTTTCGGTAATGTCCAAGGCCTTGGGTGGTGCTTCTATGGTTGAAATAGGGAGGACAACTACCACAGGTGATCTACTTGTAACTCCTGCAATCCTTCTAGAGACCTACATTTTCGATTCCATGCCCGATCACTATAAGCTTATAAAACAATGTCTTTTTTTTCGCGTGATCGATCTTTGTCAGTTTTCAGTTATGTGCTCTCCATTCCATTCCAATGTAGCTTTACCTATTTAGTAACAGTTAGTTGAATATGCAAAATGATTGTTTCCGAATTCAATTGTGTGATTTCCCATTCAGCATATCTTACATGTTCGACACACGATTTACTAGTTGCTACACAGAGCAAGAACAAGATTCTCGGAGCTCACCAAACTCGTTGCGATTTGCAAGTATTCACATTCAAAATCTTGTGTTGCAAGTCACAATTCATATTTAACGAAATCTCATGAAATTGAACATGTGGGATAGTATTGCAGTTGGTTCCAAGAAATCCAATCACAGTAAGTAATTCCTTTAGCGAGGTTTGAACACCCACCCAATTTGATCAAGTAACTATCTAGCGGGAAACCATGAACAAAAGTAATAGTCAACCGAATGTGCAAGCATTTATCTATCCAGCTAATCAAGCTTAATTGTCAGGGTATATCTACCTCCAGTAATTTTCCATGGAAGACATATAGACTACACCGAACCTCTCAGTCGCCCACCATGTCCCAGAGCTCCCATATTGGTGCTTCATTACTCCTTAGCGTAATCCCTGAATTTAATAATATTTAAAATATAAATTATAATGTCTCTAAATCAAATCGAGCAGCTACTTATACTGTTATTAAAAGTACATACCCTATAAATATTCCCCGCTGAAAGGATCATCATCTGCGCAACATCCTCTAATAACCCTAGATAGCTACCATCTTGAGGTCTAGCAACATGACGTTGATGCTACATTATCCATCCAAAAGTAAGTTTCTTACTACACAGAAATTACTTATTACATAACTTGATAAATTTAGAACTTGCATACCCATTCAAATTTAAAACTTGATAAGTTTTTCACATTTACTTGCATACCCATTCAAGCTTGGGTTGCATGTATTTATAATATATTCCAGATTACATTCAGGGATTCAAATCCCTATTTACATGGGGAGTTTCAAAATTCAAAATATACAATCAGAGTGCTTAAGAAGATTGACCAAGTCCTAAGCCTAACTAACTGTTTTAAAGATAAGAGTTACAAGAGGAATAAACCACTCAAACAGATTTGATTCTAACGGACTGAAGACTAGGTCTAACACCAGTTTCTTTACCAAAAGAAAAACTTTAGAACTTACAATTCCGCCCCGGATCTCGCTGCTGTTGCTTCCTCAACCTTCATTAGAACCAAAGAGGCAACCACATTGTAAATTTTCGAGAAGGGGACTCGTATAGTCCCACCCCATTACAGTGCTTCCAACAACATTATGATCATGACGAGGAACATAATTATATACGGAATATGCAACTTACTAAACCCTTCTCCGTTCAGGTTCAACATTTGCCAACTCTTGTATTATCGTCCTATAGAAAAGTTGATCTCAACCCAATTTCATTAGAATATTTTAGAAAAAACCCACACGTCATTTGACTATCTTTCCATGCTAAAAAGCTTACCATAATGAGATGACAAGGTCAATTAATAGAATTCTCATTTGTCATTTTGTTTCATTCCTATTTTACCCTCTATAATTTTTTTTTCAACCATCATTTTTTAAATTTAATGTTATTTATGTGGAACAAATTGATTTTTAGTTAAAAAATTATTATATTTGAGTCTTATATATGGTTAATGTGGATGGGTTTGATATCGAATATGTAGGTAATGTGGATGAGTTTGATACCGAACGTGTAGGTAATGTGGATGAGTTTGATACCAAATCTATAGGTAATGTGGATATATGGGTTTTGCTACTTATCGCGACTGTGATATAGATAGGATTTGTTTACCTAAGTCAAGTTGTATATGGGCAAATATATGTGTATTTTTCCACTCTCAATGGAGTGAATATATAGTTTTACAAGGAGTCCTATACAAGTAAAAGACTATACAAGGAAATAAAACTAAATCCCTAATTTCGTGCTAATTGATACGAATCACCACACTCCCCCTCAAGTTGGAGCAAAGATGTCTCGTATGCCTAACTTGTCAAGCGAGTTGGAGAAAACATTAACAGAGACAACCTTAGTAAGGACGTCGACCAACTGGTTTTCAGATGACACAAATGGAAAAGAAATAGTTCCAACATCCAATTTTTCCTTAATAAAATGTCGATCAATCTCCACATGTTTTCTACGATCATGTTACACAAGATTGTGAGCAATCTCAATAGCAGATTTATTGTCACAATGTAAACTCATGACCTTTTTGGACTTGAATCCAATTCCATTCAATAACTTCCGTAACCAAATTAACTCACATACCCCATGAGCCATTCCATGGAATTCAACCTCCGCACTTGATCAAGCAACAACCTTTTGTTTCTTACTTTTCAATGTGACAAGGTTACCACTAAGTGAAGTAACCAGAAGTAAAGCGTCGATTAGTCACTAAACCAACCCAATCTGCATTGGTGTAACCTTCAACATCCAAATGACCATTCTTGGATAACATCAAACCTTTATCAGGAGCTGATTTGAGATATCTGAGAATACGGACTACAACATCCATATGGGCCTCACTAGGCAAATGCCTAAACTGACTCACTGCACTTACATCATAAGCTATATCTGGACGTGTGTGAGATAAATAGATTAATCTTCCCACTAGTCGCTGATAATACTCATTATTGGTAGGAACCTGATCAAGATATAAGCCCAATTTGAGATTTTGTTCCATAGAAGTGTCAATGGGTTTACAATCTAACATATCAGTTTTGGCTAACAAGTCCAGAACATACTTTCGTTGCGAGAGAAATATACCATGCTTGGATCGAGCAACTTCAATTCCCAGAAAGTACTTCAACTCTCTCAAATCTTTCATTTCAAACTCAGAAGCAAGATACTTCTATAAAGAACTGATTTATTCATGATCATCACTTGTCACAATCATATCATCAACATAAATGGTCGAAGTTGTCACTTTACCTTTCTAGCGCTTCAAAAATAACATATGATATGAGTGACTTTGTATGTAACCAAACTTTCTCATAGACGCAGTAAACCTCCCAAACCACGCCCTAAGAGATTGCTTTAAACCATACAAAGCTTTTCGTAACTTGCACACAACCCCCTTATAGGAAACGATAGAAGTACCAGAGGGTAAATCCATATATACTTATTCTTTTAGATCATCATGCCAAAAAGCATTCTTAACATCAAACTGCAACAAGGGCCAGCCCATGTTAGCAACAAGAGATACAAGAACACTAACAATATTAATCTTAGCAACCAGAGCAAAGGTCTTCTGATAGTCCACTACATGTGTTTGGATATAGCCCTTCGCTACTAACTGGCTTTGTAGCGATCAATTGAACCATCTGCTTTATGCTTTAAGGTAAACACTTATCGACACCCTACAACCTTCTTTCCACTTGGCAAGGGCACCAAATACCAAATGGAATTCTTGTTCAAAGCATCCATCTCTACGTCCATGGTCTCCACCCATTTAGGATCAGACAAGGCATCTTACAACTTAGTCGGTACACATACAGTAGATAATTGACATAAATATGACCCATGTGACTTATATAGACGGTGAGTTGACACATGATTGTTAATGCGATATTTTGATTTTGCATGTATATCTGGAGAATATTGCACTCTAGGTTTGCCACAATAACTCGTGAGGGCAATTGATATGTAGGTATAGGCAAATCATTAGAAACTACCTTGTTCACATCACTTTCATCTTCACAAGTTGAATGAGAAAATGGTAAGGTAGAGGGGGTGGAACACTATTGTTTGGCAAGTTTCCATCAACACTTCCATGCACAATTTCACTATTAGAGCATGTTTCTTCACTAGCACAGGGCGACTAGTCAGTCCCTGATGGACGACCATTCGATCCCTGATGAACGACCATTCGATCCTTGATGAATGACCATTTGGTTCTACCATATAAACTAGTAGAGAGCTATCTGTGCAAGGCAACCGGCTGGTCTCTGATGGACAACCGGTCGGCTCAACCAAAGTGACAATATCACAACCATTTTTCGTACTTTCTTCTCCTCATTGTCTCTACACTTCACTCCCTCTGAAGTGGAGAAACATGAGAAAATGAAGGCAAAATATGGGATTTCTTCATGGAACGTGACATCCATGAAAACAAAAGTCTTTTGAGTAAGAGGATGATAACACTTGTAACATTTCTTAGTATTCGAATACCCAATAAACACACACCGAAGAGCACATGGATCGAGCTTACTTCGTTGATGGGAATAAACATGTACATACACAACACAACCAATCACCTTGGGAGGAAGTTTGGAGACAGCAATAGGTGAGGTATGATCTTGTAAAACTTCAAAATGAGTGCAGAAATTATAGACTCGGTTGGGAGTCCAGTTGATCAAATAACACACATCCAAAACTGCATATCCCCAAAGATAATTAGGAATCGACATTCCCAAGAGCAAAGAGCGAGCAACTTCAAGTAAATGACGATTTTTCCACTCATACACACCATTTTCTTGGGGAGTGAATGGAGTAGTCGTCTGATGAATAATACCTTGTTCATGAAAGAAACAACTCAAGGTAGCATTCACATATTCTCTTCCGTTATCAGGCCGGAGCACTTTCATTTTGGTCTGAAACTGAGTAGATATCATCGCAGTTAATTCTTGTTCAATAGAAGCTACATCACTTTTATGCTTCATCAGGAAAACCCAAGTTAAACATGTGCAACCATCAACAAATGTAATAAACCAACAAAACCCATTGGAAGTAATCTTTGCAGAACCCCATACATCTACATGTACCAAATCAAACAGCTTAAAAGCTTTATTATCACTTAAGGGAAAAACAGTATGATGACTTTTAGCCAATACACATGTTTCACTCTTAAAACAAGTCTCGTCATATGAATGACATAGAAAAGAAAATAATTGCCTAAGATATCCAAAGGAAAGGTGTCCCAAGAGATGATGCCATAGCCACATCTAATACTTATCTCTGTCACTGCCACTCTGAAATTTATTAGCAACATAACCACGAACTACTTATGTTAGTAGAGTCAAGTAGTATAACACCCAAATCCGTTTACCACGTCCAATTGTGTCGTGAGTTTTGAAATCCTAGAAAATGCACCATGTAGGATAGAAAGTAGCATAGGTGAAATTGATACCAGGCGGAATCCACTGAAATGATATGTAGTAATAGACTCTATAGTACCTATTCCTACCCAGGACCACCCTAAAATGACATTGATGCACAACAACAACCAGACAAGCATTTATATCACAGATACAAACTTGACTAGTCACAAGACACTAGTCAAGCAAGAACACGTATCACATATATCAGTTAACAAGTATACTCAATGATATATATAATAGTGTCTAATTAAGAATTAAATGATCCACTATATAAATCATCACATAAACATTTAATAACAAGGTAAGCATAAATCACACAAAGAGATTTGTGCCCGAAATACCCCTAACTGGGTAAAAAACCAGGGGAACTCTAGAGAGCTCCATCCACTAGTAGAAAATCAAGTTCATACAGAAATCACACACGCACAAACTCAAATCCTAATATATATTAAAGAAGCAGCTTATACTTCTGTGTAACTTGAGATTGGCATAACTCTTTAGTTTGGTCCCTAACAATTGAAATCCACAGAATTAGTCCCTAAGTTTGTCCATCACACATCAATGTGGTCCTTCCGTTACAAATCCGTTAAGTTTTCGGTTAGTGTGCTAATGTAGAACACTAGTGGTCCCACCAACCTAATTGTTTTGTGCCACGTGGATTATGAAGAACAAAACCAATTTTTTAAATGATTTTAAAAAAAAAGAAAAAAAGGAAAAAAAATCCATCTTCTTCATGTTCTGCCTAAACCCAGCCGGCAACACTCTCACATGCTATCTTTTTTCTTTTTTTCTAAATTTATAAAGTATCATTTTTTGTTTTAAATCTTATAAAAAAAATATAAGTGGAGCTATGAGTGGATTTATGAGACCCATGCGATGCCACATCAACACACTAACTGAAAACTTAACGAATTTCTTACAAATGGACCACATTGATGTGTGGTAGACAAACTTAGGGACCAATTCCATCGATTTTGATTATTAGAGACCTAATTGAGGAGTTATGCTAATCTCAGAGACTATTTTAGCTAAAAAAGTCTTCTTGATTTGTTCTTCAATTATTCATTCAATTTCCATACATTAATGTATACATAAAGAAAAAACAAATGTGCAAAAGTCACTTTTCTAAGTTTTCTTTCACAAGATTCCTACTACTTTTCAATCGTAGCTCATAGTTGAGTTAATTTTCTCATTTTGTAATGACAAATTTACATTTTAAAAGTGATTTTCTTATCACAAAGATGGGTGTGGATTCAATATGCTTCAGTATTATGGGTGTTTTAACTATTAGATTTGATTTCCACAACTGTTTAAATTTTTTATTTTCAAATGCAACCATTTATTTTCTGTACCACTCAATGCTAACTAAAAATTGAAGAAAAATTGCACAAAGATAGTTGATTATATTTAGCAGGAAATCACTCGCATTATTATGAGTTATATTATTTACTATTATATTGTGAGTACGTAATTTTCTCTTGAAAGATTGTAATCAAAACTATTGAAATAACTAGAATCATGTTTGTGCGTGTGATCCCAATAATCTAATAACTTAACTTCTAAGACAAACAAGATATATTGTATCAAAAAGATAAACAAGATACATTGTATCAAAAAGATAAACAAGATACATTGTATCAAAAAGATAAACAAGATACTCTCAGAAGTTCATGTTTGGTTATCAGTATATACTAAGTCCAAAACCATGCATGTATACATAAATTAACCTAGGAACATTGAAAATTTGGGGGCTAGGCATGCTTAATTAACATACACAATATGAGGGCTCATGGATAACAATAGTTGTCGGCATAACTAGTGTAGTGGACGAAAGGGTTAATAGTTGTCCGCTCATGGATAAGATATATGGCGGTAATTAGGGTTACCTTTTTTGGCACTTGGATTAATTGAAATTGGGACTTAAGAGGGAAGGAAGCTCAAAATCCTGATTTGATTATATATACGAGATTCTATCAAGTATAGAATTAGCCGAGTTTTCTTTCCTAAAATAAATACTTTTCCTTGAAAGAATATTAAGTATATTTTGTCCCTATCCATTTAACGATTTAATTACTAACACAGGTAAAATGACACACTTCGACCCGAATATCCAGGTGAACACCGGATATTGAGGCGTGCTAACCATCACTCCGGAGGAGTGACGAAGTCATGACGTGGAAAAGAAATAAGAATTTGAATAAAAGTTGAAGATTTAAAAGTAAGAAAGAAAATCAAAAGTGTGCAGTGTGGGATTGAACTCTTATTATAACTAAGTGTTAGAGCAAGGAAGTGCAGTAAAGGAAATAATATTCTCATCCCGAAGGATGGATACAAGGAAACACAGAAGTACTCTTCCATACATTAACTGAAAAGTAAGTCAGCGGGTGCCACAAACTCTCATCAGCCAAACTTAGTCCCTAAGTCCTGGAGGGGCGAAAAACACAAGAAGGGTGAGTGGGCCAAAAGTAAAGTTTAATAAAAACTTTTCCTGAGTTTCGAAAAATAGTAACCCCTTGTTGTAAAACCCGTAGTAATTTCCAAATTACGCCTTTAACAATAATAATAAACTATATAAATCATGTGTTGGGAGCAATGCCCAAAAAGGATACAGGTAATCAAATAATCAACAGCAGTGTATAAATATGTTTACTTATAAGATAAATACAAGCACACGAGTTCATGCAGAAAGTAGCCACATGAACAGGCTGGGTGTTATAATTACGCTCTAGTACTACATACACGTGAAGCTGGCGCTAATCGCATCACAACGAGTTCTAGGTGCCAAGGCAACTATAGAACAGGCTGGCACCTACAATGAATCCAAAGTGAGCGTGTCGGTGCAATGTGAACATACACGTGAAGCTAGTCCTGGCCCAGACAGTACTAACACCGTGCAAGTATGCATGATAAGTAGTAAATCATGAATGTATAGACATGCCAACAATTAATGTCTACAACACAATAAAGATATTTAATCAAATCATTTCTAAGTTCATCAAATCATGGCATGCTATACTAAGTTATAAACACCATTTAAAACACATATTATAATATAAGTTTGAAAGAAAACGGCCCACTCACAGGTAAGTTGCCAGATCGTAGCCGCCGTACCTAGCTTGGCCTCGATACTCCTCGGGATAGGTCTCACCTATATGGGAAATTACTATACTAATAATTATACAAGTCAAATCCAAATTATATTAAGGAAAAGACTTGAAATCCCCTTTTGTTTGCTCATTTCGGGACTTAAAACTGTCAGAAAAGTGGTTCACGCGCCGCCACGCGCCCTCACGCACGCCCACGCGCCAGCTGGGAGTCGGTCACTTTAACGGAATATTCTGTTAAGTCGGACGGAATATTCTAACGGCGTTACAGAATATTCCGTCGTCGTTAGGGAATATTCCATCACGGAGTCAGTTTAAGAACATAATATACCTCGGAATATTTTCCGGTCCGACCGGTTTGGACCGGATTTGCTGACGTCAGGACCGGGTTGGCTGACATCAAAACCGGGTTTGCTGACGTCAGCTCGCCGGTCACCTTTGCAATTCCTGGCCACCTTCCGCCGGCCGGAGTTTCGCTTGATTCTGGAAATTTTGCTGAAAAAAATTCTATTTAACATAATTTCTTCAAATCACAGCCATTTTTCACGCACCATAAACCAAAATGAAGCTAGGAAGATGAGGGACTCGAATTTACCTCGAGAAACCTCGAAAAGTGGCCGGAGATGGCAGGAAAAAGCTTCGAAGCTCTCGGCCAAATTTGAAAGTCGTCGATACCAAGGCTAACCTTGCATGAAGGGCCTGGGATCGGTCCTATAACCCACGAGGAGTGGTTTGGTGATGAAATCTAGGTCGATCGAGGCCTAGATTCGACGAAACTTCGTCGGAGGAATTTCGAAGCTTGCTGGAATTTTCTGGGTTTGAGGTTCGAGGTTTTGGGTTCGATTTGATGTCACTGGTTTGCTGGGTTTTAGTCCTTAGATGGTGGTGGTGAGTGAAGAAGAAATCGTGATGATTTCTCAAAGAATTCCAGAAATTGGTGGTGGTGTGGTCTCAGTGAAGTTTGGTGTGGAGTGTGCTTGCTGAGTTTACAGAGCACAGGGCACAGGGATGATGGCAAGGAGAGTGGCAGACAAACTATTTAGAAATTTGTTGAGGTGTGGTGAAATCCTACACGGGTGCACAACAATTTAAGGTCACAAGAATTCAACATACTTGCATGCAGTCAAAATGCATGCAAGCCTTTGCAGACTGAACCATCCACATAAACCACTTCACATAAAAGTTCAAATTACCAAAATGCCCTCACTCACAACTTGTCCGTTACAAGTCCGAATGATGTCCCGCTTGCACTCACGGGTTTGTAAGAGTACTAGTCAATAATAACAAGAAAGGCATGAGGTTACGACGAGAAAATCAAATGTCCACGTAGGACTCATTTAATCCACCAAGGGTATTTTCATAAATTTACAACATCGGAAAATAAAATACAATATAATCAAGGACGGAATGTATCATAAAATCTCAAAAAGGATTTGATAGTTAATGAATTGTCAAAAGGATCTATATTTGAGAAATTTAGTCATATCCTTAAACTATACCCTAAATTATAAACCGTGTGGCATACATGTGGCGGGGTTAAATCATAAGTTTGGCTAAGGAAAGAGTTACGCCACTAGCACTAGAATTTGAGTTCGAGTCTCATAAATGACTAGCTTGCGGTCGGTACCAAATTATGATTGACTCATTGTCCGACTTAGCTTAAATCCAGAGCCGGCCCAATAGAGATTGAGGCCTAAGGCAAAAATAAAAAAATGAGGCCTTATTATAATTTTTTTTATTAAATAAAAAAAATTGATATGTAGGGCAAAAAAATCGCTCTTGCTGCAATAACTAGAGCAGTAGAGCTACCACGGAGCCCCCAACACAGCGCTTTTAAGCAAGAATTTGTTGTTAATGTGCGGCCAACTCTTAATTTAAAATGTAGATATCAATTATTAAGTTTTTTTTAGTTCTCACTGGAAAATCAATCTTCTTGCTTTTTGAGATGCAAATTTTTCGATTATGTCTTCATATTTAAGCTTTTCTAACATACACTTTACAATAGATAGCATGGCTAATCCATTCAACCTTTCTTGTGACATAATTATACCCAGATTCGAATTTCCTAGTAGACATAATTATTATAGCAAAAATTACAAATAAATCAAAGTATCAATCACAATCAAATAATAAAAACTGAAAATATGGAATAAGAAATGATAAAACCTGATTGCGGGCAAGATGCTGCCACTTTGAGTCTTTGACTACTGCCTAGCCGAATTGACAGAAAATAGTCTGAATTTGTTGATCAACTCTCTTTGTTGAAGGTCCTACCGTAACACTCGATCATGCGACAGACACAGTCAATCTGTCTATCCAAGAATGAAGAATCAAATTGTGAAATTGAGGCAGGGAATCAAGATCGCTTCTCTCTCTCTCTCTCATCCAAGAATCACAAATTAGCAGTTACAGTACAAAAACCCAGGGAATCAGGGATAGGCTCTCTTGATTTTTCGCAATTTGAGAATATAAATTAAAAAATACAGATTGCAACTCAGCCTCCAGGGCCCGTGGGTCTGCTATAGGCTATGAGAATATAAATTAAAAATACAGATTGCAAAGTGAAGAACTGAATACACAGAGAGAGAGAAAAATTATCTGAGCAATTGCAGGCTGCACACCAACGGTAGGATTGACTCAATCTCAATTGAGACTTCAGACTTTCAAAGGCTACATCATACTCATAAGAGATTGATGAAGAAAAACCTGGAAAACTTTTTGGGTTTTCCTTGTTTTTGAGCTAAATTGAAGCCAAGAAAGGAAATTTTGTTTTGTTTGATAAAATCAAGAATCTGAAGTCGCAGAGGCCAGGAGGCAGAGCCACAGAACAGAGGCCTCACTCACGTGAAGCCTTACCCAAAATTTTTTTTTTTTTTTCTATGTTCCATGGAGACTTAAAAATTTGAGGCCTTACCCCAAAGTGTGGCCCAAGGCCTGGGCCTTGGTCGCCTTGGGTTTGGGCCGGCTCTGCTTAAATCTCTACCTCGAATAACATTGTATCTAGAAAAAAAGAAGGAAAGAGTTTCAGATTCCAGTGCTTGTTTCCTCTGTGAAGCAAAGGTTCAAAAATCTAATGTTAATTAACATACCCAAAAGGTCACGAGATTCTCAAATATCGATCGACATATATTTACTTCATTTACAAAGTATTCCATGCATGTATATATAAAATCTCAAAATCACATTCTCCAAATTTACTTTCTTCAAAGAACCTTAACTGTAAATTATACCACTGACTATATTATTGAGCAACAGGTTCTAAGCTATTAAGCTAGCTAGGGTCTCTGAGCTAGGCATGTCAAACGCAACGTGTACTACTCTTGCATTAAGGGAAAACTACGATGATGATGATGTTCATCCCAGCATAACTACTTCTCTTGCACTTATCGATGATCAATACCATCACCATGACGATGCTATCAAGTATAATATATTCATCAATGGAGAACCACTCTCCCGATGTTGGTCCCATATGTATCTTTGCTACTCCTTGAAAAAAGTTAGAGAATTCTTTTCCTGGAAATAATATACATGTTGCAAACTTGCAGATCTCTTATGTTGTGAAGGTGAAAAAAAGATATTGTCATCTCCTTGACGGAATAAAAAGAGATTTGAGGAAAATTAGTGGTACAAATTCATTAACAAACTTTTTGTAATTGTGTATTCGTTGCATGGTAATCGTACATTACTGGTTTTATTACTAATGTTTTGAAACTTTGGGTACGTAGGATTACAATCCGTCAAAACAAATATTTATAAAAAGAAGATAATAGTTTGTGGTGAACTTGTAGATCAATAAAAAATTACCCAGACAATAGTTAAGTATGCAGAGATTGTG
Source organism: Gillenia trifoliata (assembly GCA_018257905.1). Lineage (NCBI taxonomy): Eukaryota > Viridiplantae > Streptophyta > Magnoliopsida > Rosales > Rosaceae > Gillenia > Gillenia trifoliata. Next base: position 2,212,550 of record CM031081.1, on the reverse strand, counting down.
TCCTACAAAAAAAAGTACCCTCATCATCATCGTGTCGAAAAAAAAGTAGATGCTGCAGAAGCACAAGGATTCAACAATGAACATAATGAAAAAGTTGTTCATGCCACAAAAAATTCCTATTATGGGGTAAGAAAATAACCAAGATCGATGTGTTCTTTGATCGTGCTTTCTTGAATTGGGCTATCTTCATGTCATATATTCTCAATCCGATTATGTCTTTTTACACTATGATTTGCTTGGATGTAGATCACTTATGGTGTGAAGATGGATATATAACTTGTGTTGTAAGGGACGACTTTTCAGAATCAAAAGAAAGCTGAAGAAAATTAAAGGTACAAATTAAATAAAAATGTTCATTATATATACGTTGCATGTAAGAGTATATGTAGGATGATACTTTTTTTTATCCATTAAAGTCGGATGTTAGGTTGAATTTGATTTGGTATACATTGTCATGAATATATGCTTACGTACAATAAATTAATGTATACGTGCCTAATCAAATGACCGAAATCAAAATTCAATCTAGTACGCAACTCTACTGACAAAAATGTTCTTATGTTAAATCCTTACAAGTTTTGTTACTAACTTGTTCAAAATTTGAGTACAGGAGTCAGTTCCGTCAAAACATGTTTTCATAAAAGGAAGATAGAAGTTTCCGGTGATGATCTAGATCCAATCACAATAAGGGAGAAATTGGCAAAGTACGCAAAGAAAGTTACGTCCCACAAAAAGGAGGAACATTCTCCTTATGGGGTAAGAAATCAAGACCGTCCTTTGATCTCTCTTAAACATGCATATATACATGCAAGTCTGTGGTTAATTGGTTTTAAGTAGTTAGTTATATATGGTATTACTAATTCATTATATGTTTAATTTATATAAACACAAGGGTCCTATACAATAAATGCATTATTCCTACGATGATCTATGAATACTCTTGTAATACTCGTCGATACGAACGCAAGAGTCCTATACAATAAATGCATGATTCCTATGATAAACACAAGGGTCATGACAAGTATCAATTATTCTTTCAACTTATCCTTATAGTACTCGTCGATACGAACGCGTGGGCGTAGGTGGAGCGTAATTTGGAGTTAGAACGAACATTCTACGGGACTAAAGTCAAGGGCAATTTAGTAATTTCACTTTGGTAGCAGATTTTTGGAAATTTTCTTTTATTTTAATTATATTTCCCTTTCCAAAAATTGGGAGAATATTTAATTAAAGAAAGTTATAATTTTGGGTTTCAAAACCCTAACCCTATTTCTCTTCCCGACCCTCACCTCTAGGCAAAAACATAAACCAAGCCACAATTTGGGAATCTCGAATTTTCATCAAACCACAACCCACAACCACATTCATTGTGATCGCCTCATCGTTCTGAACACAACCCTAACCCTTTTTCTGGAATGCTTCACGTCGATTCCGGCCTAGGTAAGGTTCGGGACCAATACCATAGCTTTATATTGTTGAGTAGGTTCAAATCGATATAAAATAAGTGATGTTTGGTGTATTTTTGAGGTAAAATGGAGAGAGTGGTCTCTCGAGATTTTCTGGCCAATTATAGGCCATTTCCGACCACTTTTTCAACTCCAAGTTGGTATGAACGTATTCTCCTCTTTAATACCTTCATTTTGACATAAAAATCATGCTATTTGGTTAAGATTTGACTAAGATATGAAACTCTGAAAAATTGGGATTTTTTCTGCCAAAATTTTCAGATTCTGGCGAACCAGACGGCGGCTGATGGTGGTTCCAACGGCGGCTTCGGTGACCGGCGAGAGGAAGAAGGTGAAGGAATATTTTGTAACAGTGATGGAATATTCCTGACGGCATCATCATATAACGTTAGTCCCAGGTATATTCCGTTAACTGACTAATGGCGTTAACTCAAGTTAACGCCGTTAGAATATTCCGTTAGAAGATTCTGAATCTTCTGTTAAAGTTAACGGCACACTGTTAGCTTTAACGGCGCGTGGCCGCGCGTGGGGGCTCGTGCCAAGCACCTGACGGCGCGTGAGGGAGCGTGTGGCCTTTTGGCGGCACGTGGTGGAGCGTGCAGCGGTGCACGACGGCGCGTGCTGCAATGCAAGGCGGTAGACACAATTTCGGACTATGGGAATCATTTTTCGAGCTCGTTTTTCCTATAACAATAGTATTTTTATATTCTTTTAGTTAGGGGGGATTATTTTATTTTTGAGAAATGTTTTAATTTATGTTCTTACTAATATTTAGGGTAACACTCGTCTAGATGCTTCGAGGAGGACGACACCCAGGAGGATTACACTCCCGAGTACCTGTGAGTGGACATTTGTTTTACATAATGGTTTTATATCCTAGTATATATATAAATATATAGTTACTTATGGTTGGAAACGTTGATTTGATCATGCCTAAACATGTTCATATTTGTGATTTACTTTTCATGATTACGTATTTTGATACGACACTTGAATATTTACGAAAATGTGATATTTGAGATACGGATTTCTTACTTGGGCATGATCATGCATTTTATACCGACAAATGTATATGTTTTCACACACTTGGTATGCTTTCACTACGTTTTAGTACTGTCTCACGGCAGTAGGACAAGTCTCACATGTATGGGTCACACGCACTGTACTCCAGGAGTATTGTCCTGTAAATACCTTAGTGCAAGCTTGTCTTTACATTTGTGTTTATTACTTAGGGGAGGTCCCTCAACGTAAAGACTCGGGTGTGACGCGTTGATCGGACAAGAGCTTACATGGGTGTGGTACTAGGAGTACAAAAGTGATTATAACGTAAAGAGTTTGTACAGGGCTAGAGGGAAGTCCCTCAGCATGTACATGAAGGGAAATTTTCGGAAAACCAAGTTCATTTGAGCAACATCAATAGCATGCAATTAACAATTAAAGGCGGAATCATGCTTGTATGCACTAAAAAACAAAACTTTACCCAAGAAATTCAAAGCCTAGTAAATAGGGTGAACCATGACTCAACTCAAGAACAAAGTGAGTTGAGAAATCATATACCTTTGTTGATTCCTCTTTGCATAAGCAAAGGCTAATCACCCAAGGAGAGGGTCTTCATTCCTTGCTTGAAGAGGATTCTCCAAGTTCCCAAAGTTGAGAACCTCTAATTTTTCCACACCAAGGAGAGCCTTGATGAGGAGATGAGTGCCCTAGAGGAAGTGAGATTGCTAACTATTTTCCTCTAGGGTAGCCGGCCTTTTTAGAGAGAAGAGAGAGCTTGTGTTCTCATCTTTTCCCAAAAGAAACCCTTAATGTTGAAATGCTATAAAGTTGCCTTTATAGCACCTCACATTGTAGTGGCAAACTTGCAATTAAAGTAAGTTCACTACACATTCTCTAAATGGCCGGCCATATGGGTTCATTGGGCTGTTTGGGCCGTTATGTTTCATTAGTCATTAAGTTGTCATACAACTTAAGTCAATGGGCTTGACGTTCGAAGCCCATTGGGCCTTGAGGCCCAAAACTAACCCGAGGTCTATAACGAACTTATTCGTTTGATTAATTAACATATTAATTAATCCTTGCCATAAATAATTAAACCATTTAATTATCCTTACTCATCTCCATTATTTCATCAATCTCTACCTTACACGGTGTACGATCCATTAGGTTCTTTTTAGCGAGGCAGTGGGCGATTAAAACTCTTTCAAATCGATTGTGAATTGAAACATACTTTCAATTCTCCCTTTAGTGATTATACACTTTTAGGGCTTCCACAAACCATGAGTGACACCTAGCAGTATGTCATGGCTACCCAAGCTAATCAGAAGAGGTGGAGAACCTATTCAGTTTAGGATTGCAATGCAATACGGTCTTTCTCTAATACAATACTCTCGACCACATTGTTTGGTTTGATAGTTTATTCATGTCTACTATCCAATGTGATTCCATTACTTATATGATTACATTGAATATGATTTGGAACGACTTCCTAAATCACATTCATACTCTGGCCAGAGATTCTTAATCATATCATAGAATATTCTCCCTCAAACGGTTTGAAGGTTAGAGATCCCTTGTTGTGCATTCACTTGCCTCCATGGCTAAGTGGCTTAACCCCAACTATGCCGTGGACACCCTCTGATGGGGTGACTTTGACACAGTCAAAGATCAAGGACCTAACCACAAGACAACTATGATGCCTCAGGTCAAAGGACTACTTTGCATTATCCCAACCATGAGTTCTCATGTGACATGAGTATGAGAACTCCTCGTTGATCGTGTTCAGTGGACTCATTCTATATTGAGCACCTACATGCTTATCTTGGTGTCAGTTACACCAATGACTCGAGACTAGTCACTCTCCCTGAGAGAAGATATAACACGTACTGATCTTAACGGACTGTCAATGCCCAATTGGCAATCCTATGATCAGGAACGTTTAGGATATGTCTCATGAATGAGAATGGTCTCATGAACCTAACTTGTTTAGATTACATTCTACTAAGCACATATTTCTTGGACTTATTGTTTAAGCATATAACATTTATATGAGACCACTTTAAACAATAATCTTTGCCCTTTATATTAAACTAAATTAGTTTAACAGTTGAAATGTCCGTAAAGTATCATCATATGATTGGTTTTAGGGCACATTTCCAACAGTACATGGGTGATTGCTTATATACCTTGTGATATTCTTGTTGTATATGTATATCGTGATAAGCTGGGTTTTTGTGTTTTACCATGAATTTATCTCGTACAAGAAGGTATTTTGAATTTATGTTTCTACACGATGAATTTTACTTGACCATTGTATATGTAGTATGATTTTATATATATACTGGTTTCCAAACATGGGGTTACTATATTCAAAAAGAGAAAAGAGCTTTAGAAAAACTTTCTTTTTTGTCCACTCACAGCTTTATGTTTTGCACCCCCTTCAGGACCTAGTACCGGTGCGTTCCAATGACGTTTGAGGCTTAGCGCGGCAGCTCTGGTTTCCTCCCGATAATGTAGGGAGTTTATCTTTCATTCAGTTCTTTAATAATATCCATTCCTGTTATGGATAAAAATTTTAGGAGCTTGACTCTATCTTTTATTTCCGTTGCCTTACATTAGTTACGTTATGAACGTTGTGCATATTTGTAATAAATTCTATAGACTATTTGACAGTTTAAATTGTATAATTTAAGTGTTGTCATGCATAAAATGGCTTCGTCACTTCCGAGTGTCGGCCAACACGTTCCGAAATTGGTATCTACGTGGGTATCGAAGGCGGGGTGTGTCAAATAATACATGAAACACGGACACGTGTAGTTACTATTCTATTAATATTGTAACACATGAAATTGTTTTTTGTTAATACACTTTACAAGTGGAACATATCAATCTTGTGATTCACTCTTATTATATAACGTGAAATGATACACCATGTAACTTATGTTTCTGATAACTATAAAAAAAATTCCCCACTCAAGCGGGATGGCTGAAAGCTAAAGTTATATATTAACGCTAACACTTGACTAAATAATCTTACCACTCAATTATTGTGTGCATTGTTCCAAAACAACACACAAAAAGTTAATAACCAAGTGGTTTTGCATGCATGTGGAATTTTAGTGTCCCTATTTATGTATAACGATTTTATTAATCTCAATTGAACTCAAAGTAGGATTCTACTGCTCTCGCTTTAGAGGAGAACCACACTGTTGATAGTGATCATCCCATGACTAACTCAAAGCGTCCGATGACTAATGCTGCATTGACAGAGAAGAACCATGATCATGGCCCGATGGTAAGTATCAATTCTATTTTTTAGGTCACCCTTTAACTATTATTCGTATTCTCAAATTTAAATTTTCATCATGCACTCCAAAATTACTGTGCTATGAGCATTCATGTAGTAAGTGCGTGCTACAAACTGGGAGTGACAATGCCCGTAATTTATATGTTTATTGAATTGGTAATGTACTAATATAATTATGCTCCTGAATATTATACATCTTTTTGCAGACTTATTTTTTGAAGGTAAATTGTACACATTGTTTTCGGAAAATACGAAGAAGGTTGGAGAAAATGAAGGGTACAAACGGAACTCTTGGTTAATTGTATGTGTGTTGCAATTATCTAAGTTCATATAATTAATCACTGATAAATTAATTTCTAGTATTGGTTTGATTATAACTAATTTTTGTTCTCAACTTTTTGGACTGAAGGAGTAAATTTCATCTTCAGCACCTCATCTTATAAAGGTAAATGGGAAGTACAAGGTTCTGGTGATAATATAGATCCGGTGAACGAAATATTATCAAAATATAAGAAGACAGCAACTCTTGTCCCCAATAAAGACTGTCATCATTCCCCCAAAAAACCTGGGGTAAGAAACGAAGGCCCATTGCGATTTCACTTTTTTAAATTTTTAGTAGTTTTCACTTTGATCTAATAGAGAACTATCTTTCATTTTAACAGATTTTGCAGAGACTTGTTTCTACTCTGAAATGTTGTGTTGTAATATATATATATAGAGGCCTGTGCTTGAATGCTTGTTTCCTTGAGTTGCCGGTAAGAATATGATATGATGTATTTTTTTTTTCTCTCAAGAATACATGCCAAAATATTGATTAACAGAATTGTTTACACTCAAAATTGTCATGTTTACCCCTATTTTGGTCTAAAGCTAAATTATGGCATTATATGGGGGTTATTGTGAAATTAGGCCAAACTTACACCAAGATATTTTGGGTATCTGCAAGTGGATAGTTAGTTAATGTTATCTATCTTTGTGCAAGTGGATAGTTAATTAATGTTATCTATCTTTGTGCAAGTGGAATTAGGTTGAGGTGCGTGCATCAAGTTGGGTGGCTTTCACATTGGTTTTGTCCTCTATATATTAGAAGCAAAGGCAGAGAGCTGAGGACACTCAAACCAAACAAAAACAGAACTCTCTAGTTCAGAAAGAAACCTCTGAGGAAACTCCTCAAAGCCTTTCCCAGATACAGACTTCGTCTCTATCTGCTGCTTTCTTAATCGCACTACTTGTGTAGCCAGCGATTTCAAGAAGCCAAAGACCAGTAACCTAGGATCATATATCCTAACTCCCCGGAGAAGTAGTGAATTTAGCTCTGCTATCCAACCAAACCGGTGATAGTATCGATTGAGGATCGTAGGCCAAAGAGTCTTTGACCAACTCCCTTAAAGAAATAGCCTTAAAAGCTTCCCGATAGATTAGAAAACTATCCCGATGGAACAAAAATCAACCCGATGGGCATTTGTTCAATCTGTGACGAACTTAAAATGTAATAATATTGATCTTTTTACTTAAAGTCTTTCGTTTTCAGCTCTTACTTATCGCTCTTTACTTACGAGTTTTTACTTTCAAGCACTTCAATTACAAGTCTTTACTTTCAAAGCACTTCAATTACAGTTTTTACATTCGGTCTTTAATTACCGTCTTTATCTTTGCGTATGTGCGAGCGTGGGGCATTTTTGTTATAACCGGTTTATAACAAAACCCTATCTCAAGCAATCTCTGGTATAAACATCGAGAGAGAAAAAGTCCTTAACATGCAAGGCAATAAAAAGAACCTAACCGTACTTATCTAATTAAGTCGCCCAATCCGATGAACGGAAGTTATATTACTTGTGGCGCAAGTACCTGATATATATTACATCTTTCTATTGGCAGAAGCCAATAGTGACACGCCTGACAACAACCATCCAACTGAAGGTCTCACGACCATCCCTCTGAAGGGATAGAAGTGAAGCCTGTTGTGGCAGAAACGCCAATAGAAAGGCTCGGACCGATAGACGGGCCGACCCGTGTGCTCCTAGCCCGCACCCCTGCGAAAGGCTCGCGAACAAGAATATTGCACCTTCTATAATTAGATTAATTCTGAATATTTTTTGTATTATAGTTAATTAGCACATGCCCCTGGATCTAATATATAGAACCTTTTCCATGGTGTTCTTTTTATTTTTCTTTCTGCAGTTCAGTGACAATCGGAGATATTGTCATGTTTTGTGGATGGGCTTTGTATATTGTTACTCATGCATGGAACCTTATATATATATGGTTGCCATTATATAATGCTTTATGATTGTTACAGTACTTGTAAAAGCCCCCCTGGATTAATTTACTTATAGAATAGAGGGCCACAAATTATACAATACTTGTGAACAAAGTTGTTGTGAAGAAGTTAATTTTGTTGGTAACCTTGACCAAAAATATGCGCTAGAACCTAGAAGACGATGGTAACTGCATTTCATACTTACCTTATGGTGGTGTCAAGTCGACAATTGGCGATGGGCAATTGGTACCTATGGGCATGTTGAGAATGAATCCCACATTGGTGGGAGGAGGGAACTTGCATGAACTTATAAGTAAGTTGGGTTACTCACATATTGCCAAATGGTTTTATGGTGGAACTTCAACTTTCTTCATGATATCAGAGCAGGTTGCTCACCCATGTGTGAAGCCCAATGGCCACACGTGTTCCACATCACCAAATTTGTGTTGTCCACGACTTATGCTTAAAAATTCGTCACACGTGAGGGGGCATGTTGAGAATGAATCCCACATTGATGGGAGGAGAGACCTTGAATGAACTTATAAGTAAGTTGGGTTACTCCACATATTGCCAATTGGTTTTATGGTGGAACCTCAACTTTCTTCATGGTACCCCTTCCACCACCGTCGCTCACCACCTGACATAACACATCTTGAACTATTAAAAAGAGTGCATTCTTGCTCACCACCTAAAGTGGGTGGCGGTTACCCTATTGATTACCATTAGATGAGTTTGAGAGGTGTTATGTGTGGTAAGCAAAAGCTATGTATTATCCTTGTCTATGAAACTGTTGCCGATGACATATATGGGGTAAGAAATTAACCAAGATCATGTTGTTCTTAGATAAGTTGTTATTTGCATGTTGTTGATTCTGAGTCTGCATTTAGGGGCAGTGCATTTACCGCATTTCATAAAATCTTAAACATTGAAATGATACAATGACTCGGGATAAGCCGCATCGATTAGAGGTTAAGTTTGTAATTTTATTCTAAACTGACGATAATACCCCTTCCGTTTCCCAATCTCCTCCCTCTTCTTGAACATCCATCTTGTTCTATCTCTTCATAAACAGCCCATCCAGATATCTCTCTCAAACTCACATGCACTTCCCAGTTCTTACTCTCTCTCCTTTTTTTCTTGTCTTTTATTCTCTTTTAACTTCTTCAATTCTTAGTAATTGAAGATCGGTCGATCAAACCTTGGTGATTTTCTCCAAAATTGTTTTCGTGCTTTTCGTCAAAACCCTTAAAAACCAGTATTTGAATCGCCATATTTCCAGAAGTTTTCTTAATTTCTCATATTTTTGAGTTAGATTGAAGTTGCAGTGTATTATGAAATAGGAACAATGCAATAAAAATAATTCTCAGTCCTTACTGATGAAAGAAAAAGGGAAGGAGGATTCATCAAGATCCATCAATATTTGAACAAAAAAAAAAAAAGATTATGACAAGAAAGATCCGTCGATTTTTCAGCTCTATGTATCATGTTTTCTCTTTGGGCTTGTCCGTATTGCAATTCGTATTTTCAAACCAAAAGAAATGGAGGAGATGGAGGAGTTGAAACGAGGCCTAACGGCAATATATGTTAATGTCAATTTAGAGAATGAAATAAATAAGGAAAAAAATAAATTTAAGCTGACGTGTCTTCTCCTGAGTCACTAGTTTGTTTGAATGTTTAAGATTTTATGAAATGCGGGTAAATGCACGGTTCTTAAGCCAGCGAGGGTTGGTTGAGTTGGTAAGGATCGTTCTCTTCGCAAAGACCAAGGCCTAGGTTCGAGTCCTGATGTCGACGATCTCTATTGATGGGCGATCTGTAAAAACAAAAAATTGGCTAAGACTCCTTCTGTAAGTTCTCAAAGAGGCTTGTGGTATGTCATGACCCTGTAATGGGGTAGCCCCATTCCCCCTAAACTTTTTTCAAACAAAAAAAAAACAAAAAAAAACACAATTTCTAAATGTAGAGACTCGGGATCAATAGTTGAAAATCAGAGTACACAAACAAAATATCTATGAATAATACTTTATTAATTGAAAGGAAAGAGAACACTACAAATTTGCCGAGACAACTACGTACATAACCTATAGAGACTACATCTTGCTAGACTTATACTCTCAAACTAAATTACAAGCTATATTTATAGAGACCAAAACTTAAGAAACCCTAATAAGTAAAAATAATAAAATACCTAAAATACTAATATTTGCCAACATATATTGGGAAAAATCTTGAGTGGTACGTATCATTCAATGGTACGACTATTGAATGGTTCAGATTAATTTGCAGTGGGCCCCAAATGAATCTTAGCCATTTAACAGTACGTACCATTTAATGGTACGTACCACTGAAGTTGGACCCACATATATTGTCATGTTTATATGTAGTCAACATCGGAATCTTCCTCATTCCCGGTATGTTTTGATTAAATTCCAATCTCATTCAAAGATAAAGTTCAAAAACTTCCTTTTTAGAACCTTGTACCGCAAAAGAGGATACTCAAGTAAAATTTTACGACAAATTCATAGACAAGGATAATAACAAGTACAGCCAAGAAGATTGACACGACCTTTTAACTCTTACCTCGGGAGTAGGCTACAGTGCTCGTAAACATTAAATGCTCACACCGATCTCACCATTAAAAGGAGGGAGGAGGGAGGAGAGAGGGGGGGAAGGAGGGTGAGATAGGTGTGAGCATTCAATGCTTGCGAGCACTGTAGCCAGTCCCCCTTACCTTGATAATAACAAGGAAAGTACAGCAAAGGATAATATTCTTTTGATTTATTATCAGAAATAAACAAGACTTTCAGTAAAAAAAAAAAGAGTTGTGTAGAATTTATTTCTCAAAAAAAAAATATATATATATATAGAATGGAAAACATATATATTTACCATCTAGTTTGTGCAACAATTTTTTTCACTTTTAGTGAACACTTAGCACAACATCGTAGAAATTTCATTTTTATAGTACAAAATCTGTTGGAAAATTGTCTAAGAAAATTATTAAATAAAAACATGAGATGATCAGGAACAAAATGATTATAAAGAGTATAGATATGTATACAAGAGAGGAGAAATAGAGGAGAAGTACATACTGAAGAGGTTGCTCCATTTTGTTCCATTGGAATGGCTTCAAATCTTTGTTACGTAAAATGATGGATTGGAGAAGAAGAGATTTTCAATATGAATATGTTTTGATTTAAAGAAAATATATGAATATGTTTTGGATATATAGCTATGAACTTGAAGGATGTGTAGTTTATTTTCCAAAAATTAAACCTAAAATTGTCCAAAGCAAAAATTTAGCCTACGCCCCAACATCTAAATTTCAATTCATATTTCAAGAAAAAGGAATTAGCCGATCCCTATATAAACTCCTATCTTGGACAAGTTTAAAAGGATTTGTCGAAGCAAAAATAAATTTATATTTTCATATTTTTAATACTCGATTCTTCTTCATATATATATTGGTGGTGGTGGGCAGGGTAGAAGGTTAACCAAGTCCAACCCAATTATAATACTTGCAATTCTGAATGCACATATCCCACCAAACATGTATAAATTTTATAATCATAATTGTTTAATTTCTTAATCTTCTTTATTCAATATCATCTATACAAAAAATTATTCGAATCAGAGATCGTTTCATCCAAATTAATATATAGAACAAATCGACAGTGTGAGTATACCAAGTAACATATTTATTATGAATCATCCATTTATTCTCTATACATTTTGTCTTTACAAATCCAAGTTTTTGCCGACTAATCAGCACTATGTAATTTAATCAAACTTGCATGCATGTTATCTGCAATTACCAGATTAGTCTCATTTGTAGGTTTATTTGCTGCGACCTTTTCCATATTTTCTCAAATTAATGTGTACAAGTCTGCAAGATGTTAGATGTATAATGCTCTGGAACATTAGTACAATACTGATCAATATGTATAAACGTATAAACTATGGGCATATAACACAAGAATTTTAAGAATAATGTCGCTGCTACGCAGCTTGTCCCTATCCATTAATTCAATAAATCCAAGATTTAAAGTTCAGCTAAACTAGTTAAAATCTCAAAAGATTTCGTCCTAGTAATTGATTTTTTAATTACCATATATAGGATCCAAGTAATATTTCCTTACACGCATTATGATAATTAAAACAATTTGGCATATGCAATTAGATTATTAGGTAAATTACATTTTGCACCCTCAAGTTTGGGTGCAATTGCAATCTCATACATCATCTTTAAAACATTGCAATGTCATACACCAACTTGTGTTTTGATTGCAATTTCATACATCCGTTAGTCAAACCGTTAATTTGACCGTTAAATGATTATGCGGCAAATGTGGGGCCCACATTTTTGCTGATGTGGATGTCAATTTTGAGCCATATGGATAAAAAAGGATAAATTACATTTTACCCCCTCAACTTTTCGTCCAATTTCAACTTCATACAACATCTTGCAATTTTTTTCAGTTTCATACAAGGACTCTTTATTTCATACCAAGTTCATACAACGGTCTTTTTTCTGTCAATTCCTCTGTTAACTGCCTACGTGGTCGTATTGGGCCCCAAAAATTTTGTGTCACGTGGATCAAAAATAATTTTAAAAATGAATATTCATTATAAAAGAAAATAAATTTGAAAAATAAAGTTAACATACTAAAATGGGGCCCACCCTTTAAGGGACCTAGATTCCTATGGGCTTGACAGGGAACAAGTTCGCCACCTACCTCTTTAACGGAAACCCCGCCTCAATCTTTTCTTCAACGTCGTAATAAGCAACTCCGCCACTTGCTGGAGAAGAAGGAAAGGGCGGGCCCCATTTTAGTATTTTAATTTTATTTTCCTTTATAATGAATATTCATTTTTTAAATTATTTTTGATCCACGTGGCACAAAATTTTTGGGGCCCGATACGGCCACGTAGGCAGTTAACAGAGGAATTGACAGAAAAAAAGACCGTTGTATGAACTTGGTATGAAATAGAGAGTCATTGTATGAAACTGAAAAAATTGCAAGATGTTGTATGAAGTTGAAATTGGACGAAAAGTTGAGGGGGTAAAATGTAATTTATCCTTTTTTTATCCACATGACTCAAAATTGACACCCACATCAGCAAAAATGTGGGCCCCACATTTGCCACGTCATCATTTAACGGTCAAATTAACGGTTTGACTAATGGATGTATGAAATTGCAACCAAAACACAAGTTGGTGTATGACATTGCAATGTTTTAAAGATGATGTATGCGATTGCAATTGCATCCAAACTTCAGGATGCAAAATGTAATTTACCCTAAATTATTCTATTTTCCTTGTTTGCAGTTGATTCTTATGCACCCGTTTTAAGGAATGCGTTTTATAGGAAACGCTTACATATCACATGTCATATTTTATGGTTGTGAAGAGAGGGAAAGAGAGAGATACAACTTGTTTCATAAAAATTTCTCTTTGTGTTTCATATACACGTTTCGTGTGGCATACGATATTTATTATCATATTACATAGTGAAAAAAAATACCAAAAATATGCTAATTAATTTGAAAAAGTTGTAATTATAATGGAGATCATGATCAATACTTGCTTAATTTGTAATCAAGTTATATATAAATATCATCTTGTATCTTTCTCCAAAATCCATTTTCTTCAGTCTTTACCAACCATCAAGTTTTTGCCGACTAATAAGCCCTACTTTTATTATTAGCTAGCTAGGGTTTCAAACTCTCTTAAAAGACTCTGCTCTCGTGCAATGGAGAACCACCATGCCGATGGTCCTGTATGTATATAGCTACCTCCTCTTTAATTTTACGATTATATTATATACTAATTAATCATTTTATACTGATCATAGTGATTAATATTGTTTCTGGAATATGAAATCTAACTAATATTGTTCTTGCAGACTTGTATTTTGAAGGTGAGCACATGTTGTTTAGGGGGTTCCAAGCTGTGGCCACCCCACTTCACTAAGCTGTGGCCTCCCAAGTTCATTAAAAAAAAGACGGCTATTACGTGTTGCAAAGGATGTGCTAACAAAATCAAGAAAAAATTGCAGAAACTAAACGGTACAAAATCTGTTTTTTTTTTTCTTCCCTCTTGCGGTACTGATTATCAAATTAGGAATATGTACAGATAAAACCGGTTAAAAGTTCTAAATAAAAATTAAACTAGGAAACGGTTTGATTAGAACCTTGTAATCGGTTCTGTTTGTTCTTATGGTATTAGTTTGTTTCTTAATTTTAACAATTAATTTTTGGGTGCGTTGGTTTTGTTTGTACGTAGGAGTAAATTCCATCACCATAGATTATGAAAAAGGGATGGTAGCAGTTTCTGGTGCGGTGGATCCGGCCACAATCTTAGTGGCAATTTCAACGCTTAAGATAATGACGGAGCTTGTGTCTTACAAGAAGAACCCACGCGGTGCCAAAAAGAAAAAGCAAGGGCAACAATTGAAGAAAACTCAAAATCATCACAAACACAAAGCCAATGACGCCAAAAAGATTGATCATCATGATCATCATGATTCAAAATCAAAATCACATTCAGATTCAGATGATGATGATGATATTGATGAAGGTCACGATGATCATAGTGTACATAAAATTAGTAAGCACAAAATGAATGGTCCAATTCTTGCACCGCACGCCAAGGGCTATTTTCCCAAGTCAAGACCAGAATTTGGACCTCCTAGGCCATATGGCCCCCAAAACCATTGGACACCAGGGATGATGTGTGGGAGGCCACAGCCAGGTGCACCACCAGTATTACAATTGCCGCCGCCAATGCAACCACATGGGTACGGTTATGATTATCGCTCGAATTTGGTTCCGATGCCACGTCCGCCACTGCCACATATGTATCCTTATTCTCATCGGCCAAAGGATCCCCCAGTTGGTAACTCCATGCTCCATTATTTCAGCGACGATAACACTAGTAGTGCTTGCACAATTATGTAAGGTGTTTGTATGTGTTATTGTTGCTACTTCTCGTGCTCGGTTTTATTTTTGGACATATGTAGTCACAAATATGTTATGAATATGCTAATTCAGAATCATGATAGCATATTTAGACATGATTCTAAGGGAATAAATGTACGTTCGAATTAATAATTGGTGACGAAGTAACAATTTGATGCAAATATTACGGATATATAGTGATCATTGAGAAGTTTGTACATAAGATTAATTTTTTCTGGTACTAGGTAAACAAACTGAAGCTTGCTTTTGAGTGAGGAGGTTATGTCACAATGAATTGTTATCAATACTTCAAAATAGTCATGCGAGAGTACTCCTACTTCATAACAACAAAAGGGAAAATTCGCACTTGATAGAGTGTGAATTGAGTATTTTTGGATAGGTCGAACTTCTTTCCTAATCTTTTATCTCATGAACTTGCCCTAACTTCTAACTAAAACATATAAACAGATACCAAAACACACAAATAGAACACTTTGATGCAAACACATTATATACCTCACACCTAGCTACCAGGTAAATAAAGAACGACACAGCTGAAGGCTTTTCCTTCTATATGCCTTTCTTATAACTAGGTATAGCCTTTCTTATAGGTATATAACATGGTTGAACGAACCTTCCCTTACGTCACACACTCAGGTAAGAAATCGCATAGAAATTTAAAATAAATATCAGAGTTCTTTATATGCTTACCCGCAGCTCAAAGAAACTATCAATCAGTAGGCAAGAAGATGCATACGATCAAAACAAGTCTGAAGACACCGTCCCGAAGTGGAAAGTAGTCGTTGCAAACTCTGTTTAAAAAACAAAGATAATTTCATCTTAAATCAGGGTTTGTGTATTTCATTACTAGTTAATAAGAATATAATTGAACAATTTAACCCACTGATCCCCATCCCACCTAACATTTAATAATTTAATCCACTAACGCTAACGTTTGTCAAAAATAAGAATATAATTAAGCATACTTAATTAAAATTAACTTCAAAGAAAACCAATAGTTGAATATTAAGTTTACTCCTATGACCCCAAAAAATTGAAAAAGAAGAGTAATAAATCAGAACTTGTAGTGGGGATGAGTACGTACGTAATATATATTTAAAAACTTGAATGCAACTTTGGGCAAGATAAAATTCATTCATAGAAGGTCATTATACACATGTAAATAGAAGTGACTCTGAAAACACCGTAAAGAAGAGGTTCATTTTGTACCGTTTATTTGCTGCAGCCTTTAATTTTCCTTATTTTCTCAAAATAATGTGTACAATTTACCACCAAATAACAAGTCTGCAAAGAGATGTACAATATCCAGGAACATTATTAGTACAATACAGTAGCAATCTATATATATAAACATGTAAACTAGGGTGGGTATTTTATCTCTTTCGTATTGAAGCATGCATGCGAGCTTCTTCTATGAGTATGCTCAAATGAAAGAAATGTAATTTTGGAGTCTGCAATGACAAATAATGTGGGAGTCAAAATGTTAGCTCCCTAACTTAACTATTGTAAACTAATTAATCATAAAAATCAAGTAGAAGTAGCTAGATACATACCGCCGGACCATCAACATGGCGATTCTTCTCCACCAGTGGATCGAAATTACCACCCTGCAGTGTGAGAGCAAAAATTAAATAAATAAACAACAATGTTGTTTAGTCACACAAAACTGATCGAAATTAATACTTACAACTTCATGCATGCATGCTCAAATTAACGATCAACCAAAGAACATCTATGCCACAGTAGTTCTCTAATATCTTACCTCATCATACTAATTAAGGGATAACTTGTTGTCAATTGGAATACATTGATCGTTATTGATCAGTGTTTGTACTTGATGATATGATACAGCACCATGAGGGTGGTGGTCTGAATTCTTCTTGTACAGCACGACGAGCACTGAAGTACTTACTTACCTTATAAACCTTTGATATGGTCTCTTTGATTCTTTTTTGTTCAACAATAGTAACATCACCAACTAATATCTTGTTTGTTCGTTGATTTATGGTGATGACATCTGGGAGTGGGGGCATCTAAAAGCTGCTTGGATCAACTCGAGGGCATCCGTGCGTCGTAGCTGTTTTTTTCATTGCGAAAAGATTTCTTTCCAGAAAAATAAAAAATGAACAAAACCAAATCATCTTCCTCGGTTTGGAACAATCTGCTAAGACCGACAACAAAAACCATGGTTTGTATCATTGTCGCTTTTTCCTCCTAAAGATAGCAATTATTATTAGAATGATTACCTCTACCCATTGTATAAAAATACACACACTGAACTGCATTGAAACAAATAAAAAAACATTGATAAAAAAATAAAATAAAATATCATCGATTGTGTATATGGATGTTGGGCCCTCACTAGTAACAAGGAGTTGTATGTCAAGTAACTAACGTAAACAAACGCCTTTTGTGGTAGCTATTGAAACACTAACTTAGTTTGCATACGCACCTTGCTCTCTACAAGTTTTGGCACTCTGATTTGCTCGAGCGCTTAAGCGTAAGGATTTTACTTTTGTAGTTTTCACATATTCTATTGCAATCTCATATGTTTATATGCACAACACAAAATTTAGTTACTCAAGTATCTTTAGTGTAAAAGCTTGTAGCATTCTATTAATTTCCTTGCGAAAATGCAGTTTGATGAGAAATCAACTTAAAACTATTTAATAAATAGTGTTAGCATGATAACTCAACTCAGTAGCATTTTCTATTGGGGCCCTGAAAATAGTTGGTATGTTAAATTGATGGTAGCATTTTCTATTGGTGGCTCAATCGTATGTCTTGAAGCCTCCCATATTATTCATGCTATCTATGGATGTTGGGGCCTAACGTAGTTGGTCTGTTAAACTGACGGTTGCATTTTCTGTTATTAAGTTTTCAATCAAACAACTTGGACATATGACCCAAACCCACGTAAGAGAGGCAGATGACCATCTACCGTAAAAAATGAACTTATTGAAGACTTACTTATCTAAACAAGTAATGAGAATGAGGTGTTACGCTTTGATTCCTTACTGTTAGCTCTTCCTTTACTCATGAATCTTTATCTAGTTGGAAAGTTAGAGAATGTTCCAGTTTGATTTGATTCTCTTCAGAAGACATTCTTATCTATTTGTGTTGGTCTAAGTTAAACTATATTTTATATGATGCAAGACTCTTCATGTTAGTTTATTTACGTTATGCGGTCTAACAATGTGACTAATTAGTTTGTCAATTCACAAGAAAACTTGGGGCTTTTTTTGTGTCGATCACATTGCCGACGGAGGCAGCCATCTAATGCATCTTATATAGCTGTATTGGTATGGATTTCTTTTCTATGCCATAGTATGAATATGTACTCTATGTCATTTAAATATTATGAGTATTTTCTGATTTTACTTTGCAGTATCTTGTGTGGTGAGCTTTTTGTAGTTTTGCAATGCAAATGGCTCTAGACCGACCTTTATTATAGGCTTCCACTACAAAACAGAATGCTATTAGCAAGGGCCGAATTTGGTCGCAAACACCCATTTCCCGTTGGAAATAAGCTTTTTCGACAGCATCATGCCGTCGCTAGTCGTCGGTAATTGTGTTGTCGTAAATACTTTTTTTCCGACCAACTGTCGGAAATAGTACTATTTCCGATGAGTAAGGGCCGTCAGTATTGCTTATTTGTTTGTCGGAATTTGATTTTCAAAACGACCATCTCAATTTTGTTCCGACCCATAACTATGGTCGCAAATATTTAGGAGTTTGTCGGAAATATTGTTCGATCAAAATTTTTTGCTTTTGCGATGACCATCTCAATATTTTTGTAGTATTCTCGGTCTTCATCGGCGTTGCTGTGCCATCGTACTTTTCCAGGCATCCCTTGACTTCATCGGTGAGTATTTATTGCTTTTCAAATAACTTAATATTAATTTCTCTTTGTCTCTAAGTTATACATATATACCACAAGCCAAAAGCTGAAATTTTTATCTTGTACGTGCGTGGCATGCAGTTTGGTGGCACGATGCAGATCATCCTCTCATCTTCAGCTACACTGGGAGTTTTAGCAGCGATGGCGCTAGACTTCGTTGTCAGGTATCATGGAGACCCGTCATTGGAGATGGACAGTGGCAGAGATTGGTGGACGGGATTTATGAGTTTCGAGTCAGACGGCAGCAGTACTCTCTTCTACTTCCTTCCAGGTTGGTGTCCATCCGCGAACTGTTTCTCCCAACCCGTTAGCGTGATTTTATACGGACACGGCTTCGTGTGTGATCTGATCACAAAACAATTCATCGGTTCTTTTATCCTTTTGAAACCACAAAAACATATATAGTCATCTTTTTAGACACAGTCACACACACTTGGCTGCCCTCATACAGAGTTGTGCCCCTCATATATAATACGTACACTGGTTATGTTGTTATGTTGTAAGTAGGCAGTTAATCTCTAGATTTTCAATCTCTCTCTCTCAGTTAAAAGCTGCTATTTTGTAGTAGGGCTAGAAAAATTATAGGCAAGAACGAAGAGCCAACATACAATAACGAACATAGACTAGTATATAGGCAGAAAAAAATACAGGAGATATCTCTTGTCAAAGTGAGTCTGAAGCTTGCCTCTCTATTTGTTAACCTTTTTTTTTTAGCTTAATATATAGGAGTAAATTCCATCACCATAGATTATGAAAAAGGGATGGTAGCAGTTTCTGGTGCGGTGGATTAGGCCACAATCTTAGTGATGATTTCAGAGCTTAAAATAATGACGGAGCTTGTATTTTACAAAAAGAACCCTCGTGGTGCCAAAAAAAAAAAATCAAGAGCAACGATTGAAGAAATATCAAAATCATCACAAGCACAAAGCCAATTACGCCAAAAAGATTGATCATCATGATGATTATCACGATTCAAAATCAAAATCACATTCATATTCAGAAGATGATGATGATGATGAAGGTTACGATGATCATAGTGCACATAAAATTAGTAAGCACAAAATGAATGGTCCAATTCCTATCCATTTAAATCCAAGATTATATAGTAAAGTCTCGAAAAAATTTGTTCTAGTAATTGATTAATTTCTTGATTACCATGTATAGGAGGAATAGGATCCAAATTTCCTATCAAATCAGAGTCATCATGCATTTTTTTTCAGTGCTTTTCACAACACCACAAGAATATAAACAAAAGATTAAAATCCATTTGGAGAATTTAAAAGAAAAATCTTTAGAAGCTTTTCTGTACCTCGTATATATATATGTTCAAGTAGTCACATCTAAGTTTTGATTTTCATCGCTATAGTATATCAATCCTCAATACAATTACATAATTAGAAACCTATTGTTACCAGCTTTGGAATTTTGTCTAATTTGATGCATAGACAAGACATCCCCATAATAAACATGCTAATTTTGCATACAAAGTTCATCTCTGCCATTGGATTCATCATTTCCTTGTTTTTAGATGCAAATATTCTCTTTTATGAATTCATATGGATTTTTGGTCAACTTTATCAAGTCCTTTTGACATCAAACAACGTTGCCGCCCAAAAGAGAATATAACAAAAACTAAAGAACGTGCCAAATGATCAACAACAAGAGAGAGACTTTGTATTAAACTCCATGTAATGGCCAAGAAATATCCAATTGGCAATTACAATGTTTCATGTCATATCCTAAAATACAACGAAACAATTTTTTGTTTTTTATTTATTTATTTTTTCTAATCATTAGAGAAAAGAGTTTTAAGTTTTAACTTCAGACATTTTAATATCAATAGTCTAATTGCATGTGGCGCTTTATCAAAGTAGCGCAAAGTAATCATGGCTACTCAAAATAATAATTTAAAGGAAAACTAATATAAAGGACATAAAAATTTTGAATTTTAACCAAAAGCACCCTAATAACTTTCTTTAATAAAAAGGATTTAAAATTCAATGAAAATGACAAAAGTTTAAATTTTTTTTTTTTTAAACCCAAAAATTTTTGTCTCCTCTCCCACCCCTAGCGCGTCCCAACCACCACCCATCTACCCCACATCTCTCCCTCTCTTTCTCTGTCTCACACGTTTTTTTGTCCTTTTTTTATTTTTTTTAGTCAATCTCTCTCTACTCTTTCACATATCCCCTTATCAACTATCTCTCTAATCTTTCATCCCTACTCCCATCAACTCTCTTTCTCTCTCCTTTCTCTTCTTAGCTCATATATAATATATTGCATTTTTTTTATTTCTTTTTTTTCAAGTTTCAATTGTAATTCTACCAAACTAAATCCAAGAAAAGCATTGCTTTTTTTTTTTGTTTAGGGTTTTAAGTATCACCGTTTCTAGAAATGATAACACTATTTCTAGAAACATTAACACTATTTTGAGAAACGGTAACATTATTTTGAAAAATAGAGACACTATTTCTAGAAATAATAACACTATTTCTAGAAACAGTGACACTATTTCGAGATATAATGACACTATTTCTAGAAATGGTAGTACTGTTTCTAGAAATGGTGACACTGTTTCTAGAAATGGTGACACTGTTTCTTGAAATGATAACACTATTTCTAGAAATGGTGATACTATTTCGAGAAACGGTGACACTATTTCGAGAAACGGTGACACTATTTCGAAAAACGGTAACACTATTTCTAGAAACAATGACATTATTTCAAGAAAAATAATTTAAGAAATTGCACTATTTTAAAAAAAAAATAACAAACAATTAAGTGTTTTTCATGAATAAAATTTCATGAAAATCAACTTAAGAAAGAGAGAGCGGGGTTGGGAAGGGTGAAATGGGAGAGAAGAGAGAGAATCGAGTAAAGAGCATAGAGGAGAAGGAGACAGGTTATTAATATATTCTAATTTAAACTATAAAATGACTTTGTTGAATTTTGGTATAAATAATGTTATTATATCTTGAAAGAAAAAAAATATAATAATACAAAAAAATAAATTGTTACTTTATTTAGTAAGTGCCAAATCTAGTATAAATATTAAATAATTCCACCAATTAACACAAATTGGCTTGCAAACTAGTGGTGAAAGATTTAGATGCACAGCTTACTTGGTCTCAAGTTCGAATCCCAGCACTAGGTGCCATTTTATTTTATTTTTCTGGCGCGCGTGGGCTCATGCATGGGTTGCGCGTGTGGCCACATGCATGGGCTTTGGTGGTTTGCGAATCTGGACTTGTTTTTGTGGGCTTGTTTTGTAAAACTTTTGTCATTGTAATTAAAATTCTAGTATTTTTTATTAAATAAAATTATTAAGGTGCTTTTGATTAAAATTTTTTTTTAAAAAGTCTATTTCATTAAAGCTCCCATAATTTAATTACTATTTGGTAACATAATTTTCTTTTTATAATTTTCTGGCGCGCGTGGCCACATGCATGGGCTTTGGTGGTTTGCGAATCTGGGCTTGTTTTTGTGGGCTTGTTTTGTAAAACTTTTGTCCTTTTAATTAAAATTCTAGCATTTTTTATTAAATAAAATTATTAAAGTGCTTTTGATTAAAAAAAAGTTTAAAAAAATCTATTTCATTAAAACTCCCATAATTTAATTACTATTTGGTAACATAATTTTCTTTTTATATTTTCACATATAAGCTTTGATAACACTTTAAAATATCTTAAAAAAAACTCAACTGACTTGATGACAGGAAGAATTTAACAACTAATTATCAATTAAACTGTGACAAGTGGATATATAAGAGATTTTTTTTATCCAATCGAGCTCTCAAAGTGTTATCGTATAAGACTTGAAATTTGCCGTTCTCTTTTTTAATTTAATACTTTCTTTTTGTTTGAAGATATATACTATGATCATGACTTCGTTATTATCTCCGTTGTTTTATTGGCTGGTTGCCAATTTTTAATTTGTTGATTAAGTAATTAATTAATTAAAATTTGAGTTTAAAGTTGAGATGAACTCATTCCTAATTAGTGTTAAGCCAACATACAAGAAAACGCGCAACTCTCTCGGTCCAAGTCTTCTCACGTCTCCCTCTCTTGCCGTCTTGCTTTGCGCTTTTTCTTCGTCTTTCTTCTTCCTTTCCCTCGCCTCTCTCTCTCTCTCTCTCTCTCTCTCTACACATGCCTTTCCCTCCTCCCTCGCCGACCTCCTTGTTCTTTCTCCACCCAACTCGCCCATGAATTCTCCACATAACCCACCTCTCTAAATCCCCAGAATCCAATCCAGGAATCGTTTTCGAATCCGGGTTTTTTCCCAAAAAAATAGCTCTTTTCCCTGCTGGGTCCAAAGAATTCAGATCTTGGAAGCTTCAAATTTTCGGACCGCCAATCCAAAAATTGAATCTTTGGGTTGTTTTCAATCTCGATTCCGACCCCAAAGATTCCTGCTTTCTTTAATTTCAAATGGATCTTCACAAAAATCCAAGAGCCGCCGTTCTGGGTTGTTTTCTGATTCTCTCAACATTGGTTTCCGATTCGTCTGCAAACTTCGTGATCTCCGTTAGCCACAAGTTCAACGGTCGTAACGGGCGGTCGTTGAGCGAGCTTAAAGCCCACGATTCCCACCGCCACGGCCGGATTCTCGCCGGCTCTGCTTCCGCGGTTGATCTGCAGCTGGGCGGCAATGGCCATCCGTCCGACACTGGACTATACTTCGCCAAGCTCGGAATTGGGTCGCCGTCCAAGGACTATTTTGTCCAGGTGGATACAGGGAGTGATATCCTGTGGGTCAACTGCATCGACTGCGCAAACTGTCCCAAGAAAAGTGACATTGGCGTGAAGCTCACATTGTATGATCCGAAAAGCTCTTCGAGTTCGAATGCTGTAACTTGTGATCAGGAATTTTGCACGTCGAAATACAACGGACAGCTGCCGGGCTGCCGGCCGGACTTGCTCTGCCAATACGACGTGACTTATGGGGACGGAAGTGCGACGGCGGGATACTTTGTGAAGGACAATATTCAATTTGATAAGGGGACTAATGGCAGTGTTGTGTTTGGTTGCGGAGCTAAGCAATCCGGGCAGCTGGGAAAGTCATCCGAGGCGCTTGATGGGATTCTGGGATTCGGGCAGGCGAATTCGTCTGTGTTTTCCCAGCTGGCTGCTTCCGGGAAGGTAAGGAAACAATTTGCACATTGTCTGGACAATGTTCGCGGAGGTGGGATTTTCGCCATTGGCGAAGTTGTGGAGCCGAAAGTGAAGAACACAACTCCATTGGTTCCGGGGCAGGCGCATTACAATGTTGTAATGGAAGCAATTGAGGTGGGAGGCGATGTCCTGCAGCTTGCCTCTGATGTTTTCGACACGGGGTCAAACGAAGGGACGATCATCGACAGCGGAACAACCCTGGCCTATCTCCCCGAGGAGGTTTTCGACCCGGTGATGAAGAAGATTTTAGCCAAGCAACCTGACTTGAAATTTCACACAGTTGACGACCAGTTCACCTGCTTCCAATTCTCCAACAATGTAGACGATGGATTTCCATTGGTGAAGTTCCACTTCAAGAATTTGGCTTCCCTGACGGTTTATCCCCATGACTATCTGTTCCAGCTGAAGGATGATGTGTGGTGTTCGGGGTGGCAGAGCAGCGGGATGAAATCGAAAAGCGGAGACTCCATGACGCTTCTCGGAGATTTGGTGCTGTCGAACAAGCTGGTGATCTATGATCTGGACAATCAGATGATTGGATGGACGGATTACAACTGCTCATCAAGCATCAAAGTGAGGAATGAGAAGACGGGAGGAGTAGATACAATTGGTGCCCACAATCTTTCTTCAGCTTCCACTATTACAATTGGGAAATTATTATTGACATTCTTGTTGTTAATATCTGCTGTGTTTTAGATTTTTTTACTCGGAACAATTGGCCAGCATTCATTCTTTTTTGTTGCATCATAAATTTTATCAATGAAATTGTGCGACTTTACATCCATATATGATATATGTTACACTGTTGGAATTTTCTATGTGTTTTTGTTGACTATTATACAAATTGTACCCGCCGCAATGCCTAGCGTTTTAAGTTTCCCACATGATAGTATGTATTTGGATAGCCGCACTAATCCACATGGCAGTACGTGATTGGCTAGGGAAGTCGCCTCAGTAGCGTGGCATCCCCGTTTTTTCTCAATCACACTACTTTAAGAAGTCAAGGAATTTGACACATCGGGTCATATACTATGTTAGGGAAGAGAGAGAGAGCATTGAATTTGAAGTTTTGCTACAACTTTCACATAGACAACAGAAAGGGAGAGAGTTACAAAGCAAAAGAATTGAATTTTTCATTTTCTCAATCAGAACAGTAAGTACTACAACTTTCACATTACAAGCCGACGTGGACATGAACATCCTTTTGAATTACACAAGGCTAAAAACACTAGCAGTTATTTCTAAGCCTAGAAATAATCTCTCCTCGCCTTTTTTGTTTCTTTTCAATTCCTTCTTTCCTTTTTTTTCCTTGTCTACAGAGAAAAAGTTTAGAAAGTTCACTTGACTATAGCCTTTGCTTCACCCGCCTGCCATGGATGTCACTGCCATCGAGAACAGCTTCATTTCCGTGCCTGCATAAGGATGCAGAATGCTCATTAACACTAGCTACGTATTCCAAGAGATCAGTCAGAACGGACGGGCAGCTTTCCTTCAAGTGTTTGTAACCATCTGTTTGCATCACACCTGCAAAACAAAAACAAAAGAATTAAGCACCACTTAGTGAGTTGCACAGCATTCCTGCATATATTTCTATTCAGAACCCATGGATTAAACAAAGACTTTACAAGCAAACGACGTTAGAAGAAGTGATACGAAAACATAAACTACATTAAATAAGAGATATTGCACCACTCTAGAATACCCTAGTTTTTCAAAGGCTTACGTACAAAATCAATAAGTAAAAAAGTCAATGATAGAACTACATTAATTTCTCCAACCAAACTATCTTCCATATAACCAAATTATTATCCATAATCATCGTCGACGATCTCATTTGGAGTTCCTTATGATAATAGTTTTCCTTTGCAAATTACAGACAAAAATTTTTCTTTTCAGAGTATTGTAAAACAAAGCTTCATAGAGAAAAAGGTTACCTAATAGATTTCCAGGTGTTGCAATGAATCTGAGACACACAGGTTTCAGCTGGGAGCAGTGATGTTGTTCTGCCAAAGCTAATGTCGTTGCCACATTGTTTATAGCGACATCCTGGCAGAGATTTGCCTCACATATCAATCTGAGCCTGTCTAAGCCATAGCGATCTGCTGCTGCAAGCAGATGCTGAGCCATCAAAGTGGAAGACCCATTGGAGTTAATTCCAGTAAGCTCTTCTAGGTCAGGCAGTGAGTCCCAGTATATAAAATGAAGTAAAGCCTGCACAACGACAAAAATGAATGAGTGGCTAAGGATATGCTTGAAACTACTTGTATATGTCATATTAGTCTTTCAGATATTGGGTGGGTATAGAAAAAGTTAAAGGGAGAGCACATATCATAATATACATGGAAACGATCCCAAGAAGATGGTTATGATTCACCATTCTCTAATTTCACATGACATCACAAGAACCATAGAATTAGAGAAGAAAACCACATCGTCAACCTAGCACTACATATAAAGCATAATAAAACCCAAATTGGGCTTTGTCCACGAAAACTGAATATTATTACTTCTTGCTAGGCCACGTTAAACCACTTAATACCAAACAAAAAAATCATTACTGCAATGCATATCAGATTACTGACATCAATCATGCAATCTGCTAGTGACATTGCAGCCAAAGCACAGTAAACATGAGATCATACTCATGGATACCAAACAGATATGGTAACCTACTTATAACGTTGAGTGCAAACATCTATCAGCATCAGTAACCAAAGAAAAGAAGAAATGCAACAAACCTTGAAGACTGGAGCCTCTATGTCCTCAACTTTTATGCAACGAGTGTTCTGATCCTTCATAGGACCAAATAGTTGGGCCCAGAATACAGGTGATCGAACTGCTAGTACCAACTTGTGAGCAGAGAAAATTTCCTCATCAACTTCAAAATTTACATCAGTTCCCTTTCCGGTTTCCAGTAGCTGGCCAAACTGATGGCCCATGCTGGATGGTGGTATTGGTATAGAGTAAATTTTTGGTCCCTGTGTATGTGACTTCACAACACCAACCATACAGTTAACTGATAGGCAATCATCTTTAAGGTAGTCTGACGTCTCCAGAGAAGTTCTTTTGAAAAAACGTTTGTAACCCCTGCAGCATCCCAAGAAACCATTAAATTGTTGCTACATGTAAACTATTCATAACAATGGATATCATACATATTACAGAGAGCTAAAATTAAGCTAGATCCACGAACATCACACGACATGGTGTTGATACTATTGGACAGATTTGCTACCATTATATTCTTTTCACATTACATTGCTATCTAATACATTCAAGGCATGCATCAAAAGAAGTAATCAATCACACTCCCGGGCAGTTACTGAAAACAACAAATGGAGCATTAACACGATTAATAAAAACCGAAAATTATTTTCTAAGAGCCTGATATAGCACATTGCCTGTTCATTTCCTACTTGTTCCCATACACTGATGAACATAACTCAAGAACCACCACAAAGCAATCAAATTATGAACATTTCATACACAACTTCTAACGTTTTGACAAGCCAAAGATAAGCAATCAAAACTTTTCAACCCCCACGTCAACCGATTGCTTCACATTTCTTAATCAAAATAGCTGCTTTTCGATATATTTCACATCCAACAATCAGAGCCAACCCAGAACAATTAAAGCATGCTTCTTCTTTTTTTCAGAAAACAAACATGGAAAACCAAAGTTACCAACTAACATAAAGCATTACACTTTCATCACAAAAGAAAGAACTCGAAAAGCAATACACTTTCAATCAAGAACTCAAAAATTCGGCAACCCACCACATGCTTCCGCGATACTTGAGCGTGTACGGACCGCTATCCAATGTCCTTCCGAAATGGCTATGCACCTTGTGCCTCTCGTTCCCGCTCTGATCCAAAAGCGTCAATTCGAACAGCGCTCTCACATCGGTTCCTTCGCTCGCAAGCGCGATGAACAGCGAGACGTAGGCGGCATTGTCCTCGACGCTCTTGCCGTCCGGGTAGAAATAGATGGCCCACGAAAACCCACCCACATTAAACGTATCGGACGCTATGTACTTCCCAATCCCAATCCCCTTGGACAGCGAATAGCCGTTGATCTTGAAATGGTGGGTCCCGTTGACGGTCTCGGTGATCGACGTCGACGCGGTGGTGGTCGGAGGCGGCGAAGAGGCTGGGCAAGACGAAGACGACGAGGGCCTGCAGGTTTCTCTGAAAACCTTACCCATACCCAATTGAATTACTTGGATTTGGGATCTAGGGTTTAATCGGAAATGTGGAATTCGGATAAAATTGGATGCAGAAATGAGGAATTTGGGACTTTTGGATAGGGAAAGAATTTTTCCCTGAAGATTTTCTCGGGAAAGTGATAGAGAATCTAGGGTTTCGTTTCTCGAAGGTGAATTTGCAGGGCTTCACAATCAGAGAGAGAGAGAGAGAGAATGAGAAATGGAAGACGATGACTTGTGAAGGTGTTTTTTTATAGTTTGTTTTTTCTGACTTGTGAATTATTGACGGGGAAAAGCAAGAAAGCGGCACCTGCCGACCCACGTAATCGTTAACCAACTCGCGCTCCCACTAACCCACGTCAGCATCCAACTCTATGCCAGGCACAAGGGCGGTTTGGAAATGCACATATATAGTATCTAACATGAATTTGGATCAAGTTAACATTAATGAGATTTGATTAATTAGGATTAACGGAATTTTAGAACGGTTTATGAATTAGCCTCTTTTATTACACTTGATACTCAAGACTTCAAAAGTTTGTTTTTTTTTGTTGTTAAAATAGAGTAAATGTCCAATATAAAGTGAGCAGTCACGTATGACTAAGAAAGAATAGAAATTAAAATGGCTTAAATAGTAAAAATTTGATTTTTATTATTTGGTGTGTAAGTTTTCTACATGCATTAAAAGAGATGTCAGGTGAAAAACTCTATACATACATGTATATTTTTTCTCATTTTTTTTTAAATATTAGATTTGACAAGAGATATTACATAAATATTATTAATGTTTGTAATCAAATCTCATTAATTAATACAATCAGCATCTAACCGTCGAGATTGTGATGTAAGTATCAAATCATATATTTTGTTCACGATGTTTATGCAATAACAATATACTTTACAATTTCTGTTATTTCCTGTTTTTTCTTTTATTTGTTGAGGTGAACAGTCAACAAAACACAAAGATTAAATAGCCGTTGGTTTGTTGCTCAAATGGTGCGGGGGATTAGGTTTGTCGTAACGCGCCACTTGGCGATGTGCGCGCGTCGGATTTGCCTCTCTGGAATCTGGATGATGAGCTGACGGGCTGCTCAGGGAAAGGTTACTCTACCAAAAGGACCACGCTACTTCCTGGTGAGACCATGTCAAGATGCCACGTGGCTAATACCTATAAACCTGATAGATTTCCATCCTATCATCAGTTGTCATCTCTCAGATAGAAGAAAATAGAAAAACAATTAAATGTGATAAATTATGCTGAGTGTTGTCACATGGGAAAAACTTCGTAGCTCAATTAAATGTGATAAAATGTCGTAACGATTGTAACTCAGTTAATTAAGAACATTTATTCTTGTCAGATTCAATACCACTCTTTCTAAGTTTGCAAAAAAATTGTTAATTGCTTTTAATAGTAGCTTGATGTTTAATAGTCATATTTATTTCCCTCTTCTACAAGAACAATTATATTTTTTCTTCTTATTTTGTTGACCATATGTTTATGTATGCATGCAGTATACTATATACTTTTCTAGCATGCATGGGAAACTAAAACTAATAGTAGTAGGAACACATATTTTTAGGATTTTTATCATCCTTCTATTCATTTGCCCTAGTGGTGGAATAATTATCGTCCAATGTTGCTATACGGGGGAGATTTTTTGTTGTACGTGTGATAAGAAAGGTACTAATAAAGAGACATTTCAGATCGTATGCTGAATGTACACTAAAAAA
Source organism: Gillenia trifoliata (assembly GCA_018257905.1). Classification (NCBI taxonomy): domain Eukaryota; kingdom Viridiplantae; phylum Streptophyta; class Magnoliopsida; order Rosales; family Rosaceae; genus Gillenia; species Gillenia trifoliata. Next base: position 2,182,526 of record CM031081.1, on the reverse strand, counting down.
GAATTTTATCTCGATTCACCTATTATGAGTGTGCTATCTAGAGCGATAGCCCTATTCTATACTCTCTTAATACTAATAACATACAATGAATTCATTTCAAGTCATAACTTTAAGGCATTAACATTTTAAGATTGAGTTGGTGAAGTCAAGTGACCACAATAATTAGGTCAAATATGTAGTAAATTTGAAGGTTGGCACCATGGTAATGCATTATTATAGTAATCAAGACTCATATCCCTATTTGATGAATCTACCTGAATTTTATCATTCCTTGATAGGAAGGTAAAATAAATGGAGTGGTGGGGAATGCTACTATAACTATAGTCAAAGATACAGAGTCAAGTCTAACACCACCACAACTACTAGAACATTGATTCACCTAATTTGATATAGAAGTTCAAATTGGGAAAATTCTCAAGTACACCAATTTATAGCATGTGTTGTTAAGTTTAACGGTCGAATGTATGCTAAAAATTGCCAATAAAAATTATAAAAATGTATTTGAGTCACTTAAAAGGCAATATCAATGTGTAGTATATAAAGTGTCACATCTTGAACCGGCTCCCCCGTAGCACGATATTGTCCGCTTTGGGCCACGCCCTCACGGTTTTGTTTTTGGGAACTCACGAGCAACTTCCTAGTAGGTCACCCATCATGGGATTGCTCTAGCCCAAACTCGCTTAACTTCAGAGTTCCGATGGAACCCGAAGTCAGTGAGCTCCCAAAAGGTCTCATGCTAAATGGAGGTGTGCATGTACGTATAAGGCATATCACCCACTATTCGTTAGTCGATGTGGGATGTCACATAAAGACTCCTCAAATTGATCAAAGTATTTTAATAAGAAATTCATGGTACTCTAAATAACATTTTCCACACTACTTCAAGTGCCATCTAATTAAATGCGAGTGATGGACAATGCGTAAACATATCATAATTTGCTTTCTCATCGAGTATAATGTTTAAAGTAAAATTTAAACACATTCAATCATCTGCAAACCACACGAATAATGTAAGTATCAATACTCTTACTTATATTACATCTTTGATCTAAACTTTGAGTTGAACATGATTTATTTTTCTCATCATTATTATTATTATTAATTTACTTAAATTACAAGATTTATAACTATGTAACGTTACTGTAAGTTGCTATAATATTATGCTCATTTGGAAATGCTTTTAAAAATGGCCGAAAACACTTTTGGTTAAATATATTTTTAGAATCAATTCTTAGTAAAAGATGCAAGTAAATCCTAGAAAAACACTTGAAGTGTTTGTGTAACTCAAAATATTTTTTCTAAACACTTTCAGTCATTTTAAAAGCATTTTTGAACAAAATTTTATGGGTTAAACTCACTTTACTACCCTCAAGTATCGTGAAGTTCTCACTTTACTACCCTTAGTTTTTTTCGTCTCACTTTCATACCTAAAGTTTAATTTTTCTGACACTTTCATACCTCCGTTAAGTTCTCCGTTAAAAAAAATTAAAAAAAAAATATTTTGGAGTTTAATTTCGGATCATCTGCCTCCACCTCCTCCTCGTCGTTCTCCACCTTAATCCTCTTCATCTTTGCATCCGCTAAGCTTGCCGCCGCCATCGAATCTTCCCCCGATGATGCTCGCTTCATCGATCGAATCTTCCCCAGGTGATCATCTTCATCTTTCTCGTCGTCGAAGTCGTCAGAGTCGATACGGTGATGCGGCGGCGGGGACTACAGTTGGTCTGATTCGTTGGGGTCGACGACGTCGTGGTGGTTGAGGTTGAAATTGAGAGTGTGGAAATGGGTGGGGGACATGGGTGTGGTAGGGTCTTGGGAGTTGAGCTGCCAGGGTTGGAAACTGTGGTGGGGGTGGCTGGGGTGGTGGGTGTCTTGATAAAATTGGGGGATGAAATGGGTTATGCTCTGGGGGTGTCTTGAAGGGTCTTCTTGTTGGTGGGGGTTATAATTTGCACTAGTAGTGTTCCACCACTGGGTTTCTGAGAGGTCTGAGGCGAAGTGGTTTATGGACATTTTCCTAGAGAGAGAGAGAGAGAGATGGAGATGGAGATGGAGAAATTGAGAAAACGGGGTTCTGGTTTTGGGGATGAATGAGATGGGGAAGGCAAGCTAGTTGGCTAGAGGTGTAGGGGTATAGGGGTATGTGTGTGTGGGGCTGAGAGGGTAGGGGAGGGAATAGGTGTGCAGATTATGTAAATCCACCCAATTTGCCGTGTACACAATTGGACTTGTGTGTGCTGCTGTAATCGAAACTTTCCGCGAGTCGTGATTCGTGACTAATGCATCTTCCCCCTTCCCCTTCTCACTCATCATCCCCTGCAATCTAGGGCTTCCCTTCCCACTCTTTCTCTAAAACACCCAATTCTCCCAAACACTGATGCAAACAACCATGGAGGAGTCGAAGACGCAGCGTCGGCGATCAACTCCGCCAACACTCTTTCGCCGAAGAAGTAATCGCCGAGATTAAGATTGGTGGGAACACGAAAGCCTGATGGGTCCCCTCTGCCACCGGGGCTGCCATCGATCACGAACTGGACATTGGCACCATTTGCCTTTAGGGTTTGCATATAGTTCTGGAGGAAGACGAACGGGTTGAAGGCTTTGGGGTCGTGAAAGCGTGAGAAACGTGAGGGTGGGCCACCGAAGAGGGCGGAGAGATCGTCGACGAGATTGGCAGGGCCGGGAGCGGGGGCGGAGGAGGAGGAGGAGAAGAGGAGAAGGTGGAGGCAGATGATCTGAAATTAAACTCCAAAATAAATTTTTTTTAACGAAGAACTTAACGGAGGTATGAAAGTGTCAGAAAAATCAAACTTTAAGTATGAAAGTGAGACGAAAAAAACTAAAGGTAGCAAAGTAAAAATTTCACGATACTTAAGGGTAGTAAATTGAGTTTGACCCAAATTTTATTATATTTGGCACCAATAACACCTGAATTTATAACATCCTTTGATTGCGCGAAAAGGAAAGATTTTTTTTGTCAAATCCTATTCTAGTACGTACTGATCACACGCTACAACATTCCTCATTACTCATCAGCAGTAACTTCTAATAAAAAAAATCAGAAAGTCAAAACCAAAAAGGTCCCACAAACACAATGGTATGCAAAACGAACGGCCAAGGTGGAAGCTACAAAAAATTAAAACCCAATATTTCAGAGAGTCCAAGGTGGAAGAAACGGACAACATTTTTGTCCGATGTGAGAAATCCAACCTGGATTCTCCCCTCTCGATCAATCAAACAACTGGAAGGCATAAATCCCACTTTGTCTTTTTGGTTTAAGTAAATTCATATTAGATATTAAGTTGGGTATGAATTTTAAAGAAAAATGCCATATTTAAGGAAAAATATCAAGTTTAATTAAATATTTTATGATAAGCCATAAACTTTATTGCAAGTGATCCTATGACTAAATAAAAGATATGAGAGATTACCATATTGTCCTCAAGTTTATTTCTTTCATAATTTTATAAGGCCTTTAGAGCTCGGGATTAACTTTGAAGGTTTAGGGTTTTAAAAGGTCGGTCAAGGTTTGGGGTTGATCATTTTGGGTTTAGGGTTTTAGAATGTCCTTGGGAGGAGCTTAGGGCTTAGGGTGCAGGTCTCGGGTTTTGGGCGAAGCCCAAAATCCGGGAACTAGACCCTACGCCCTAAGCGATTAACGTAATAAAAAAAAATTTCTTCTAAAAAAATTCATACTCATGCTTGTTAGTTACAATTCATTGGGAAAGTTAATGGCTATAACTTTGTGATCATAGGGTTGGACATTATTGTCATTTTACCTAACAAATTAGTTTGACTTTTCAACTAGTACCTAAACCATAACCATGATATTTTAACTTAAAGTTATTTTGAATTTGATATTTAAACTAAAAACTCCATTTTGGTTTTCGATTTTAATTATGTGGCTGCCACAGAAACAGAACAAAAAAAAGACCACCAGATTGTGAAAATCTTGGGTTTTTGAGGGTCGAGAGATGGATCAGTTTGTGGTGGTGTGAGGAGGCGACGACCCCAAATTCGCAGAGAATTTGGGTTTTCTGCAACTGGGATTCTCTCGGCTATGGCGGATAAGATTTGCTTGATGGCCTCCCATGGCTACCCTCACGGCCTCGTTCTGCACCAGGAGCAAGCCATGAGCGTTATCAAGGTAAAAGCAAAAGCCTTTGAGCTTTAGAACTTATGACTTTTTTCTGAAAAAGTTTTCATCTTTGTGTTTATTTTGTAATAATGTTACATTTGGGTTGCTTTTTCTTGATTGGTGTTATGTGATTGTTTGTGTTCTTCTGGGATCCATGTTTGATTTGTGATTTGGGTTTGTTTATGTATTAATCAGTTCAGTTTATCCTGAATGTTTATCTGTTGACTTGCAGATAAAAGTTTCCATTTTTGCATTTGTTTTATAAGGAGATTCAATGGATTTGTTTTTCTTGCTTGATATCATGTGATTGTTTGGGTTCTTCTGGGATTCATGTTTGATTTGTGTTGGTTGTTTACGGTTTAATCAAATTCGGTTCCTTGAGGTCACATTTGGTGCCTATGATTGGATTGGATTGGATTGGATTGGATGGTTCATTGGATTTAAGGTTGTTGATGGAGGAAATGGAGGCCAAGTGACTTGCGTCTAAGTTGAAGGTGGAAGATGTATTAGCCATGAAGGAACTTTTTTCAGAAGGGATAAGTTTCATTCCTAACTAATCCATCCAATCACTTCAACACAAACAAAATCGGGAAGATTACCATCTAATCCCTTCAATGCAAAAATATTTTGGAACACCTTCATTTCTTCAACATACTTTGGATGTAGTGAGTTATTCAATCCAATCGCAGGTATCAAATGTGGCTTGAGTTTATCTTGTAGTTTAGCTCTAATTGGGGTTTCAATTTTCTTGTTTCGGTTTATTTTTTGGAAGAAATTGCATGTCTGTTGGTATTTTCCTTTCTCTTTTAAAGCTGTTGCTAGTAAGGTTATAAAGAATTTGCTGTAGTTGTTTGGTGTATCTGTCTTGGTCCCAGGCTCCCTGCCAGTAATTAGTTTTTTTAAAGAAACTAATCTTTCATTAACACAGGATTTTCAACCCTTTATGCCAAGTTTTGGAGCAAAGGAGGAAATCACAAAGTCAGGATCTTTGAAGTTGATGCCGCAGCAATGCGAGGAGCCATGGAAACTCACAAGTCGATTGCCAGAGGCTGACTGGTTTGTCAAGACTATCTCAGAAATTGAAAGACCTGCACTAGATGTGCAAGGTATGGACCTCATTAGCTTTTTGTTGTATGCAGCTATTGCTCGAATATATGAGTGTAGTTATAGTCAACTTATTTTGATTCCATTTCTGTTTGTTTCAGTGAACTTAAACTTTGTCTATCTTGTTCTGTTGTGGTTATAGCATGTAAAATTATGGAAGTTTTGATTTGTGCTGTCTGATTTATTCTTATTCATGTCTGGTATAACGTTCTATAAATGATGGACTTGTGCATCCTAAACCAATGCAAAATAGTAGAATAACTGTAGTAGGCAATAAGGACATATTGTACACTCACCATGTTGGGGGTAAACTATTGGGCCACAAGTGGCGTGAACATAGTTTTGTTTGTTGCGTACGTGCGTACATACGTACATACATACATGTTTGTGCGTACGTGCATGCATGATAGATCACATGCACTTGTTAAAAAAAAGCCTCAACTGAGTATATGAATCCCCATGAGAATAAAGGAGAATTATAATGGCGTGTGTTTTATCAATTGATGCAAAATTACGGGGATGCAATGAAGGCTGAGGGGAGTGATCGAAATGCTGCTCTATCCTTGTTGAATTTGTAATACTAAAATATTCTTCCTATGCAATATGTTGAATTATCACTTTTCTGTGCTGATTACAGATGTTCATCCAGACTCAGTGCTGTTCAGCTTTGGAATTGCCGAACACTTCATAAAACGTGAAAAAATGTTGCAGTTCCTCAGATCAGGAGAAAGTGAAGTGGAGAGAGGTGGAGTAGATATAACCTTACTATATAACTTGATGGGGTTACATGAAATGGGCCAACAACCATTAATGCCTTCTCTTATCTACCCGAGTAGTGAGTTGAATACCCAGAAGCCTCTGTTGGACTTTGTGGGCGATCTTCACTGGAGTTCAAAAATTAAAGTTCAGCCAGATGGTCGAGTCTTATTCACAGGTACTGAGGCTGAGATGAAGCATCTCCTTTCAGTTGTTGCTGAATTTTACTCCTTGAGAAACACAATTGTTTGGAAAAAGCAGTCTGTGTTGGTTCCGCACTTTAAGAGGTACGCATGGATCCTTGTACCTGTTTTGACTTAAATATGTCATCACTTGTTTAATAGGATCAAATACGTATATTATTCCTAATATTTTTTAATATACATCTATGTTCTAAATGTTCTCGATCTTTTCTGTTCTCTTCTTTCTTTTCTCCTATAAAACACAACCTAACAATAAATTTATGGACCAGTGTGGGGAGCCGGGAAGCAGGAGTTATTATTGATGGAGCTTCGTTCAATATGCAAGCAACTACCCTTGCTCCTTTAAAAAGGTATTATTTTTCATGTTGTGGCTCTTGCTTTGATACTGTATTGGCTTTCTCTCTTTTCATTGACATCAACTTATTTCTTTCAATATCTTCGTATCTGCCTGCTTTAAATGATATCAGTTTCAATATTGAATGCAATTGTTCCATTGTAATTGATATTATTGGTTTCCGCACTTGTATGCCTATTCTTCCACCAAATATTGGATCAGGGGACGATTCTTATTGAATTTACGTCTGTTTTACTTAACAGTCCCGAAAAAGTTAAGACAAAGGCGACGCCCAAGCGGAAGAGTGGTAAAAAAGCAGGCAAAGATAGAGATCTCTATAAGAGGAACTATTTCCACGCCTGTGAGAGCCTTCTATCCATAATGATGAGCAGAAAGCAGAATGGGAAATTGGCAATCCTCTCCCTTAAAAGATCTGGCCCCGAGCTTCCGGAGCTCCTGACCCAGTTTTCTGCCGGTATCGCTGGAACCGGCTTGGCTGTCCTATTCTCCGTCTTCTGTAAAGTTGCTTCTGGGAGGGTACCCTTTTGTTCGTCCAACCTCTTGAATACAGGAGTTGCATGTGCATTAGTTTGGCTCTCTTGGGGGGTGAATAAACTGAGGGACACAATTGTTAAAATCAGCAAGAATTCAAAGAAGCCGGGTTTAAAAGAAGAGGAAATAATGAAAAGGGTAGATAGAAGCGTGAACAAGATTTACATGAGCGCCGGAACATTGATGGCAGTGGCGGTGTTGAGGCTTGCTTGAGCATGAAATGAGAAAAGGAAAAAGAAAACGCAAAGATGGTTTGAAGAAGATTTGACCGGATGGCGAGTATAAATGTACATATGGTGGCCGAGTTGGGTGATCGTCGGACAGGTGAAGCTTGATGGCATGAGGTGAAGGATCTGTATTCGAAAGACAATTTGAAATCTGATTCCGAAGCACTCCACAGTTGACGGGAACTCGGAGCTCCCCTGAGCTCTGGCTAATGACCAGTCAGCTGGTAGTAGTAGTACTAGTAGCAATAGTTAATGCAGAATGTGAATTGATAGGAGGGTAACATTGTGGTCTGTAAACACAATACAATTTTGTGCATGAAACTCTCTCTTCCCCTCTGTATTGTTATCGTCTCTACGACTAAATAAGCTATTTTCATCAGTTGTATTCTTGTTATGGCTCGTCCTCAATTTAACGTCTTCGACACTAACAGTGGCAGCGAACGAGAAAACTAACAGCGAAACCATACAGAACAATTAGGGTTTTCCTTTCGAGGAAAGCGAAATGGATTAGCAAGGAACGAAAAAAATGTCATATCGTACATACAAAAGAATATAAATTACTTGAACAAACTAACCCTGATCACATTATTGCCAGCCTTGGGAACAAAAAAACTAATGGGATGCAAAGGTGCCGAATTTACTCAATTTACTCTCTTCATTCTAACAGCAAACAATCTCATCGACAAAACCTAAAACAAACGCATAAACCGCGGATTATGTAAACAATTATGACATGTCATGTTTCTTTAAGTGGAGTTCTTTAGGTTCCCCGCGCCTTTTTCCACTAATGTGCATACAGAAAGTGATTCAAAGGATCCAACACCGGAAAATCTTTCATTCTCAGAGTACTTTCGAAACAACTCCTGCACCAACCGTTCTACCTCCCTCCCTCAAGGCAAATCTTTGTCCTGCCAAATGAACATAGGGAATGTTTAGCCTTCAAAACTTTTCACAATTCAGACTCAACTACTAGTCATAAGTCGTATTAACTATGTGGCAGAGATGATGTGAACAAACCTTGTTCTAGAGGAACCGGTTGAATCAGCTCAAAAACTGCAGTCACGTTGTCTCCAGGCATAACCATCTTAACATTTTCGGGCAATTCTACCTTTCCAGTGATATCTGCTGTTCTCATGTAAAACTGAGGCCTGTAGTTTGAGAAAAAGGCAGTGTGACGTCCACCTTCCTCCTTTGTGAGGACATATATCTCTGCTTCAAACCTATTGTGTGTCTTCACAGTTCCTGGCTTAGCAATTACCTGTGGAATGTGAACAAATAAGTGAGGCGGAGTCGTCCAACATTTACAGCAGCGGTGCCAAAACATAGTTTAGTTGCCAGAATAAAGATAAAAATTAATGGCATTTGAATAAACAAGAACCTTCCACATGGTATAACCTAGTTAAGGTAATCTACAAGGGTTAAATGTGGGTTTTAATAGAATTTCCACAAGTTGTATAAAGTAATATGAAACCAACAACAGATAATTTTCTGCTGCAATTGAAACCACATACCTGTCCTCGTTGGATATCTTCCCTCTTTAGACCTCTAAGAAGAAGACCGACATTATCCCCAGCCTAGTGTGCACAAACCCATCATGAGACATATTTCCTGCTATAAAAAGACCTAGTATCTTGAAGAGTATTTAGAATAAGTCACTTACTTGTCCACGATCCAAGATTTTCTTGAACATCTCAACACCGGTCACCACTGTTTTCAAAGGAGGACCCTGAAAAAAAACACAAACTTAGGAGTTAGGACCCGCCATTCGTAGAGTGGTATTTTATCCTCGAGTGATCAAAGATACCTATATTCAAAAGGTCAATGCCAACTCATACAATGAGTTGCATATACTAAATCATCTGCTAAAGAAGTAAAAGGGCAAGAAACGCATAAGAAAGCTTTGCAGCACATTAAAAAAAAAAAAAACTTGTTTTACACACACCTGATGTAAACCCAGAACCTCAACTTCCTCACCAACTTTAATGGTCCCTTGTTCAACACGGCCAGTGGCAACAGTTCCACGACCCTTCAAGACAAAAAAAATTAATAAGTAAACTGTGCAACATGAGGACAGCAGAACAGAGCAAGGCAAAAAGAACTGTGCAACATGAGAATATGGACAATTCAAATAAAGCACGTCACTTTTCTAGGAAAGCTTGTAATAATAGTTTCGTGATCAAAACAATAGTAATAGTATAATACAGGCAATGATGATATTACAATGGAATTGTTCTAAGATATTATGAACAAAATTACAGGCCAAATTTAAGACAATTCTTGTACTGAAACAACAAATGTCAATACCCTAAAGGATAAGGGTTAACTGGTTGAGGAATCTCTAAACGAGTGTACCTAAATGCATGCCCAACTTACTTGAATTGAGAAAACATCTTCAATTGGCATCAGGAAGGGTCTGTCAAGCTGGCGTACAGGGTCAGGAATGTACTCGTCCACAGATTCCATTAATTTTAAGATTGCCTTTTTGCCAATCTCATCATTTGTGCCTTGTAAAGCCGATAGAGCTGAACCCCGGACAATCGGGATTTCATCCCCAGGGAACTTATAGAAGTTAAGAAGGTCTGCCAGAAACATAAAGCAAAATTATAAGAACTTAGATTGAATATAAAGCTATCAGCTAATAAAATGATCTCTTAAATCTACTAACCACGAATCTCCATTTCAACCAGCTCTAACAACTCTGGATCATTAATAGCATCAACTTTATTGAGAAAACATACAAGTGATGGCACACCAACCTGGGCAATACACCCAACAAGAAAAATATACACATCATTATACACCACAAATGTGCGAGAAAAAACACATAAGTTTGAATTTCTTAAAATCTAATAACAATAAAATACCCACTTGGCGGGCGAGCAGAATGTGTTCCTTAGTTTGTGGCATAGGCCCATCAGGAGCAGAGACGACCAGAATACCTCCATCCATTTGGGCAGCTCCAGTAATCATGTTCTGCATATTAACCATTCGTATTAGAAGACTTAATTCATGCATGAGACTACTTAATATTATTCCCTCGAATTCTAAGCTTACTTTGACATAATCTGCATGTCCTGGGCAGTCCACGTGTGCATAATGACGCTTAACAGTCTCGTATTCTACATGAGCCTACAAAATGAAGGCAAACCTAAGTTAGGTGGGAATAATATATTGAGAAGACGAGTCAGAAACAAATGGAAGCTAAACCATTCCAAGAACATAAAATGCCAAGCTGATAATAAAGAAAAAACATCTAACCGTCGCAATTGTAATTCCTCTCTTTTTCTCCTCAGGGGCCTTATCAATTTCGTCAAAGGCCACGGCCTTAGCATTCCCTTCTTCTGCTAGTACCTGAAAAAACCTCAAAACATTACATTATGATCGAAAAGTTTCCTATTTTCCCCCAACTCTCTCATATGAACTAGGTCCATCCCATTTCATGTGACGGAGATGGGACTAAAGTTGGGAAAGCAGTTATCTTTAGAAACATCCTTTCATGCTATGTTTTATGAAGCAAATATGGAGATGCAAATACAGCCCACAAAATCTGCATATTGAAATGCAGTCAATACATCGAAATGACCGACCTTTGTAATTGCGGCAGTCAACGTCGTTTTTCCGTGATCGACATGTCCGATTGTTCCAACATTCACATGAGGTTTTCTGTAGATGCATACACAATTCGATTACAATTCACAATCCCAAAAACTAAAACATCCTAAGATATTCAACTTTAATAACGCAAAATCCAATTCAGATAAAAACAATTAAACAGGCCAATTAAATCCAATACAAAAAACTCAAAACATTGCAAATCTCTCAATTAACTCGATAATAAAACTCCTAATGCTTTATGAAAAATGAAAAATTCAAACTTTAAGCAACACAGAGGCAACGAGTGAAACTAACGTGCGTGTGAAGGTGGCCATGGATCGCCACCAAGGACTAGGGCTACAATATCGGTCATTTCCGAAAGAGGACTCGGAGATTGGAGAACCGGCGGCGGCGATTGATCCGCGGCCGCACAAGTAGATTTGCGAGGAGTAGGGGAGGATGCGCTTGGAGCTAGGGTTTCTGAGAGCGACCGCAGCCATTGAAATGAAGAGGAAGAAGAAGAAGCAGAGAGAGGATTTTTGGCTTCAGAGCCTTCACTACTCGCAGTGTGGCGGAGATTTGAGTGTTGGGGTTTTAGGGCTTTTGGGATTTCTCGAGGGTTTTTGCTGACGGGCTTTTTTGGTTACAACTAGTTAAAACGCACCCGTTTCAATCAAACCCGGCCCGTCTTTTCAACAAAATGCCCCCAAGACAAACGACGGGTAGTACCCGGCCTGTCTCACGATCCGTATATAAACACAAATGATTTGATTTTACAATATCTTGGAAAAAATCCTGAGTGGTACGTACCATTCAATAGTACGACTGTCGAATGGTCCAGATTAATTTGCGGTAGGTCCCAAATGAATCTTAAATCATTCAACAGTAAGTACCATTCAATGACACGTATCATTGAAGTTTGACCCAATATCTTGTAATTAACCATCTTTTGGTCTAGTGATATAAACGAATAAAAAATTCCCTTGTGCGAAAATGTTGTATACCTTTATCTCTTATAATTTTCTTATCTATAGAGATGAAGTGTTTTTAGTTGGCAGAAATCACTTTTAGTCATTCCTAAACCAATTTCAAATATGTTCAAATTCACGTAAAAACAAGAGAGGTGCTCCACAAGAGTGATTATGGGAGGCCAAAATCACTTTGAACTTAGAAGTCCGTTGTGTAAACAATTTTCTTTCTTGCTTGAATGAAGTATATAATATTTATTGTACATATAAATAAACCTAGATGCTTTTGATTTTTGGATCAACTTGTAGTTTAGGGTTAAATTTCACAAAGCAGGACAAGTTACCCGCAATTTGCCTTGCATCCCAAGTTTACTAATCAACCAGAATAGGACTTCCAAATTAAGCTTTGTTTCCTAATCTTGTTACCGTCTTACTTTTTTTATTCAACTTTATATTGGGTCAAACTTTAATGGTACGTATCATTCAATGGTACTACTGTTGAATGATTTAAGATTTATTTGGGGTCCACAGCAAATCAATCTGGATCATTCAATGGCGGTACCATTGAATGGTACGTACCACTCAAGATTTTTCCCTTTATCTTTTTCATAAGTTTTCTTACTTTTTTAACCAAGAAAATATAAAAATTGCAAAGGGTTGTAGCACGGTTATTTTAAGAGCATTCGGGGCCTGAGTTCGATTGTTCCTCTATTTAGATTCAAACTCAGGACCTCTCATTCGATTCTCCTTCTACAATTCTCGTGTTGTTTTTGTCATCTAATTCTACTTTGATTTATCAAACCCAATGCCTATAAAACAAAGTAAGTTACTTATATCACAAAAAAACCCAAGAAAGTTGTTTTTGTCATCTGATTCTACTTTAATTTTTCCAACCCAACGCGTGTAAAACAAAGAAGGTTACTTGCATCACAAAAAAAATCAAGAAAGATGTTTTCCCATGGAAAACAACTTATATGACACATGTACATTGTCGCGTGGCATCTAGTGCCAATAAAATAACCACATATAAACAAAATAACTTACACATATATTTATTTATTGACACGAAATGCTATTGTGTCTATGTACCGGTGCGATGTAAATCATTCTTTTCTCATGTCCTACTATAGAAAATATAGTTTTCTTCTCGGTCAATAAATATTAACACGCCCGTTTACCATTGTTCCTCGAAACTCCTCAATAAAAGGGAGGACTTGTTGTCTTGTTAAAAGGCGTCACTTGAACAGTAAAGAAAAAAACCCAAATTTTGTTTCTTCTTCAGAGAGTAGAAAGATGGCTGCCACCGCGACTGGGGCCGGAATTCTTTGTTGCTTGGGCGGAGGTGTTCTTTATTTTTGCGCCTGGGCGAGTAACAGGTCAGTTGATGCTCCGCTCCATCTTCTGAATAAATCTTTTTTTAATTAAAATGAGGGGGAAATCGAACTCATAGACCTCGAGTGCAAGGGCAAATACTTTTAACGAATTGAAATTGGACTATAAAACCCTTGCAAAATCTTGCTTTATTTTGATAATCGTCTGCTTTTTAAAAAAAATGAAAACTTTAACTTTACTATGTTAAGTACAATAATTTAGTACATATTATGAAGTTCCTAAGCACTATTTTTTTAGGGTTAATTACACAGATCAGCGGCTGAACTTGAATCAATCCGTCGGGTTAAGCAGTTGAAGGATTTGGGTACGTTAAACCGATTGCTCTTGAAGTTCCATCTTATTATTTGATATTTTAAATGGGAAATGTCACATTTATAAGCAATCTTTGTACACGTCTTGTTAACGCGACACGAAACTGCAAGAAAAATGGAGTGGTCTTGCGAAACCCTTTTGAACATGTGTACTGTGTTAGTCTGCTTGGATTTGTATGTTAAATAAGAAATTTTCTCTGGTTTCACTTTTTAGAATCAATGTTGAGGTTTGAGAATAGATTGGTGGTTTCAATTCGGGGAAAAGTTTGTTCGGAAACCCCCATCGAGTGCGAGTTTGGTGGTTTAAGAGGTGTAGTTGTGGAGCAATGGGTATACAAATCATAACCCTAAATACCCTATATGATTTTGGATGCTTTCTTTTCTGGTGGTTCTTTTTTGTTCTTTTTGGGTGTAACTGATAATGTACTATCTTGTTGATTTTTTAGGCCGAACGACATTTTCTGAGACGCCAGGATGATAAATGGATAAAGGCATCTGAATTTATAGATTCTTCCACAAGAGAAGTCCCATGGTATTTGGTGAGAACTTGCTCCCTCTCGTGTATCCGCTGTGTTTGTTTTTGTGCTTGGTTGAGGAAATTTTATATCTAGTTCCGCGTGGTGGGAGTTTGATATGAACATGACATGTTTGTGGTTTCTTGATTTTGTATATCAGGATGACGGGACTTGTCGTGTGAACGTGGTGGGAGCGCGAAGTTCCCGTAAGTTTACATGCCCGGCTGAAAATGCAACATTCGAAGCATCAAAGAATAATAGCCTCGGAATTGACACATTAGCTGATCTCGAAAGACTCCCGTACTGTACATACCAGAAGTTAAGAAAGAGCGCAAGGTTTGCCTTTTTTTATAAGTAATCTTTGTAAATACGCAAAACTACATTGATTTGGTTAGAGTATTATGTTGGCGATTTTGTCTTAGATCCTTGGAGTCGAACGAACTGAGTGGGTACTTCCAGTTGGTACTTCTTTGACTGTTGTTGGTGAGGTATGTTTGTAGTTTAATTTGATAGTACTGCATGTCTTCATATCATTTTACATATAAATAGAAACCGTAAAGCTATGAATTAGATACGCGAATGTTTTCGGTTTAATTAGCTACCAAAGTTTACTTAAGTTGGATGATGACCATGTTAGTTTACGTTGTAGTTTCATAGAAAGGTCAGATTTCATTTGCAGCAAGTTCTTTGGCGGAGCTTTTGTGAACAATGCAAATGCGATGTTATGGCATTAAAATACTAGTTATCTCCTGAATTTTCAAACTCTTGTGCAGGCTGTCAAAGACGACACAGGTAAAATCCGGATTCAGAGACCGAACAATGGAACAATGAGATCACATCTATCCTATTTCATCTAAGCCATACACCTCACTACAAATCTAAAGGTATACAATCGTCCTCTGAGTCTCAGCCATATCCAACAGTCAAGGATAATTTCTGACAGTCAAAGGACAATTCAAAAAATTAGCCGTTGCATAGACTAACTAGAAAGTTAGAGAATCGAAAAGACTTGAATCAAATTAACCTTCAACAATCACAACCCGAGAAAGTGCACGGACAGATCCAACGAAGCGGCCTTCAGGCACATACAAAGGTTTGTAGGGTTTGGCGTCTGCCCTTAACCTTGACCCTGGCGCTGACGCCATGGTACTCCTTGAGATTGCAAATGGATCGTTCGATTGGGACTTTTAGGGTTAGGGATTTGATATTCGAATCGATTGCTGTAGTTGTGACTTTTAGGCGGGAGTTTCAAGTTCCCTTGTATTTATACGGTTGGGCTTGGCCGTGGAGTTCGGGTTGGGCTTGGCTCCTATTTTTCCTTCCTTTTTTCCTCTCAAAAACTGTTAGTATTGGGCTTCATTTGATTTTACTAGAGTTTTTCTTTAGATTTTTTTTTTTAATTGGAGAGTTTTATTAATATTATAATTTGAAATTTTGCCAAGAAAGAAGAAACAAGCGTCAATTTCTTCAAAAATTCAATTTGAAAAAGAGCCACATCATATATGTTATAATTGATTTTTGTGCTAATCACTCTAGCCACCATCACCAGTAACTTATATTATTTACATTTTTGACACTTAATACTACGGTTTAGTGATATTTATTTCTTTTTATTTGTAAGTGAGATTCGAATCTCATGAATGCATGACGGATTATACCCCTCAACCCTTAAAAGTAATTATATCGTTGTCTGACTAAATATTGGTGATTCCACAATTAAATAATTTTAAAAACTCAGTTACCTTTTATATTTAGAGTTTCTTTCGTCCATAAGTTCCATTATTTCTTAAGTCGAAAGCTCTTCCCAAAACGAATTAACTGAAAAACAAAAATAAAAAACAATTCGATTCCTTGGTCGGAGAGATGCGAAATTGGGAGGGAGTATGGTGGTGTTTGGGTGCACTTGCTCTTTACCTTGCTGGATGGATATTCAGCAGGTCAGTCATTAATCTAAGCTTTTATGTTAATTAGAGCTTAAACTTAATTAGTAATGATTGATTAGCCATTTTCAAGTTATTATAGAAGTTAAATTTCTTGAAGGGTGTTACTTAGTACTATAGTCTAGCGATAAAGAATATCGTGGATGATGAGTTGGGATACCAGTCTATTTCCCCACGCTTTAGCGTAAATAGTTGTAATAAAAGAAAATTTCTTGGAGGCTAACTACTTTGGTGTTTTGTGATTTTACAGGGGTACAGATGTTCTTGAATCGGTCCCTCGGATCAAAAACCCCACAAAGGGCCATTTTATGTCTCTACCAAATCCATCGATGAGCTCATTGCGAGCCATAAGAACTGCACAAGGTTTTTTTTGCAATGTACACTGCTCATCCGCGTCTTTTTGTGCGCCTTCTCTAAAGTATAATTAATATAAACGTCTTTACCAGGTTTTTGAAATGTGCATCTTTTGCTGTGGCTGTGATCGGTCTTACTTTGATTGTCGCTGAACTTGATAAGTACATCAGGCAAAGACGACGCCGCTCTGAATGGCAGAGAAGCAGGAGAAGGTAAGTTTTGCCCAAGTTACGTTTATTGGGAAACTTACTGCAAGTAAAAGTCACTGGTTATATGACTGTGCAAAAGATAAAACATCATATATTGATGTTGTCACTCATGAAAATAGACTGCTTTTGTGGATAGAAGCGCATTTTATTTAACCCCAGATATGATTTTTTTTTTTTTTTTCATAATTTCATCCGTCTGTTGAGACTCATCGAAATTGAACTTCCTGTCTGTGCAGGGCTCTTGCTGCAGATGATATAAGATATCGGGAAAATAATATAGGTATAATGCGGAGTTGCCCGTGACAATGCTATTTCGTCATGTAACATGTGCTCGGAAATGTACTAAAAGTCTAAAAGGCTTCAACTTTTTTGTTTCTCCCAGGTTCACACGAAAGGGCTGCAGCGGCTGCAGCTGATATAAGATCTCGGGAAGATAATGCAGGTAGGTATATCGCGGAGTATCCGCATTTCAATGCTACTTGTCATATAATTCATATAAGATACGCTTGGAAATGTACTAAAAGGCTTTAACATTTTTTTCTTCCAGGTTCATCATCAGACACAAGGGCCGTTGCTGCAGTTGATATAAGATCTCATAGAGATAATGCAGGTAGGTATATAGTGGAGTGTCCTCGTTACAATGCTATTTGTCGGATAATATATATGCTCGGAAATGTTCTAAAAGGGTTTAACTTTTTTATTTTTTTCTCTCGGGTTCAGACGAAAGGGCTGTTGCTGCACCAGACGGGGCCAATTCATGCGTGATATGCCTTGAGCAGGAGTACGGTGTTGATTTTATCCCGTAAGAACTGGCTTTTCGATATTTGATTCAATGGATCGTCTAATTGACATTGTTCCTTTATAAACTTAGCACATTTTTTACTCATTTATTTGATCAGGTGTGGTCATATGCGCTGTTGTACAACTTGCTGCTTGCAGCTGACCGAATGTCCTCTCTGCCGGCAACCATTTTCTCAGGCGGTGAGGACATTCCGCCCTTAAGATTCTGCTTAAAACGATAGGTGGTCTAGTAGATCGATGAAGAGATCTCGATGATGATATGAAAATATTTTTTTAACGAATCTGAAGGCTTCAAGTGTTCCTAGCTTAAACTGGAAATTTGAGTTTTGTTATGTGGTGAAACCATCTGCTAGTGCCTCTCAAGTTTTACTTGTGAGTAATTTTGAAATTTGTAACATATGTTTAGCGATCACACGATGATTTAGGGGTTGATTTAGTGAGATTTGTAAGTGATTAACGGCTCGATATGCTTGTGAATTGATGTAATCTAGAAATTATGGCCTGCTTTTTGGTTAAATTTCTTTGAATCACACAATAGTGGTCAGGAGAGGTTGAGATGCCTTTGCGAGTCTTCCCGCCCTCCTTAAGAGTGGACTGCTGTAGTTTAGAATATATAATTAACAATAAGTTTCTATGGGATATTTCCATTCTTCTTTTATCACTGTGTTTGGCCAATTAGTCGATATAGGTCAATTTCTTAGTAATCAAATAAATACATGGCACGTGACTTGGAGATAAATATGCATCGTGTTATAAAGGGATATATAGGATAGCCTGACCAGCCCCTTTTGGAGGTATGTTACAATGTATTTTATGCAAATCATGTTTTTATCTCTCAAATCAACCATGACAATTTGATATGCAAACTACCCTTTCTGTGAGGTCGGCTGAACTTGTTTCATACTTTCCCTAAAAAAAAAATTTTTGTACCCAACCTTTTTCCATCTCTAACGTACGTAGGTATTAAGAGTTATGAATAATAAAAAAATAAAAATAAAAGCAACCCAAAGTTCCTGGAGATTTATGGATAATAAATTTTTTTTTTGTGCCCAACTTTTTTCCATCTCTAATGTATTTATTTTATGAGACTTCTTGTTTTTATACGAATTAGCTGAATAACAAAAAAGAAGAGAGAGAGAGAGAGTTGAAGATGCGGCGAAATTGGGTGAGTGGGTAAAGTTCCTGGAGGGTACTCGTAACAGTTTCTCTCAACTAAAAACTGAAGTAATTTTTACTGGGAGTTATGCAAGTGATACTGGGTAGAGTCGAGACAATTTTGTCTGTCGAGAGTCGAGACCAATGAATTGATAACGAAATTCGTACCCTACCTGTGTCGCTAAGGACATTCCGCTCTTAAGATTCTGCTTAATATGATAGGTGGTCTAAGAAACTTACTGTTAATATCCCACATAACCAAAAAGCAGGCCATAATTTCTAGATCACATCAATTTACAAGCATATCGAGCCATTAATCACTTACAAATCTCACTAAATCAACTTCTAAATCACCGTGTGATCTCGGTAAATATTTCTTACAAATTTCAAAATTACTCATAAGTAAAACTTGAGAGGCACTAGCAGATAAAACTAAGCAAAATGCTATGGAAACTATGTTTTTAAACCATATTTTGCAAACAACATGTTGTGGTGGTTAATGATTGGATACATTCTTTAATGATTTAAACAAGGAATTCAACAATTAACTGTCACATCACATGGCTACAAAATATAGTTTGAGCATATGGCCTCTTTAGCATTGTTACCCCAAAATTTATTTCTTTCATAAAGAGGCGAGAGAGGAGAGAGAGAGAGAGAGAGAGTATAAGATGCATTGGTAAGTGAAGACGGAAGAAGAAAGATGAAGAACTAAAAAGTAGCTTTTGAAACCAAAGCCCCCAGCAAAACCTAAGAAGCAGCTGCTGCTCTAATATCTCTCTCTCTCTCTCTCCAATCTCATCATCTCTGGTTTTTTGAAAGTTTTAGAAGCTCTTTCTTTATTGGTACATACATGAAAAGCTCTTTCTTTTTCTCTTTTGTATTTTCGTACATACTATTTTATGGATTTTCAAATGCTGATATCTCTAGTTTTTAACTTGTTAGTCATTGGCAGGAGAATAATGCTTTGGAAGGAATTAATATGTTTTTTAACTTTTATCTTTGCTAGCATGTCCATAAACAGGTAACTTTTTTTTGGCCCCATCAAGATCATACTTTCTTTTTTGGGGTTCTTTTAGAAGTTAGATTTCTTGTGGGGTTTTAAGTTAATTCTTAATTTTGTTTGGTGTTTTATGTTATTAACTTATTACAGTGAAGCCAATATGTATAAATCGGCCCCTCGGATTAATCAGTTGAGTAAAATTAGGCATGTGTTTTTCGATTCCCATGCTGCAGAAGGGCAATGCCTTTGTTCATATGAAATCTGGAAATTAAAGATTTTTTTGCGAATAACTGATGTCGTTAATGAGTTAGTCTGATTGCTTGAATTCTTGTTTCACTTTTCAGAGGACTTGCTGAATTGTAAGTGTAGATTGTCAAGCTTGGTGGTTGCGATTTCGGGGAGAGTTGGCTCTGAAACCCCCATTAACTGTGACCCTGGTGGTTTACAAGGTGTAGTTGTTGAAAGGGTACACAAATCATAACTCTAAACTCCAAAAGGGCATATAAACACACACACACACACGCATATACATACACATATGTATCCGATGCTTTATTTTGTATTTAGTAGTGATTTTTTTGTTGTTGGTGTAATTGGTAATTAATTAAATCTTGTTGGTTTAGGCAGAACTAGAGTTTTCTACTGGCAGTTATGCCGATAAACCTGCTTCTCAGCTTTCAACAAAAAAAGAAGTGCCCTGGTATTTGGTGGCATGTCCATTTATCATGAGAGCATGCAAGCATGGTGTATTTGTGTTGTTCATCGTTGTGCTTGATTGAGTAAATATTAGCTAGTTTTGCTTCACTTGGCGGAGTTGAATGCTAATTACTAACAGGATAGTATGTTGGTTTCCTGATTTTGTTATTCCTTCTTTTATCTATTTGCAATTATCAACTGACCTAATCCTGTTCGCAGGCCTTTTGCAGAGAGCAGGCTAGGAGCACACGAGTTGGCCCGACCGCTGGTTCGAGCCTTCCAATTGGCGTTTGCTCCAACAGGCTTCACTCCTATCCCTTCGGAGGGATGCTTGTGAGGCCTTCTGTTGTATAGTTGTTGTCAAGCGTGCCACTATTGGCTTCTGCCAATAGAAAGATGTAATATGTATTAGGTACTTGCGCCACAAGTAATGTAACCTCTGTTCATCGGATTGGCGACTTATTTATATAAGTACAGTTAGGTTCTTTTTTATTGCCTTGCTTGTTAAGGACTTTATTCTCTCTCGATGCTTATGCCAGAGATTGCTTGAGATGGGATTTTGTTATAAACTGGTTATAGCCAAAATGCTCCATACTCGCGCATACACAAAAGTAGAGACGATAATTAAAGACGGAATGTAAAGACTGTAATTGAAGTGCTTGAAAGTAAAGACTTGTAAGTAAAAACAGTAAGTAAGAGCTGATAACGAAATACTTTAAGTAAAAAGCTCAATGTTATTACATTTAAAGTTCGTCACAGACTGAACAAAACATCCATCGGATTGGGTTCTGTTCCATCAGGATGGGTTTCTTGTTCTATCGGGATGGTTTTAAAGCTGTCGGGATGGCTTTAAAAGCTAGTTCCTAAGGGAAACAATCAGAGACCCTCTGGCCTAAGATTCTCAATCGATACTATCGCCGGTTTGGTTGGATAACAGAGCTAAATTCACTACTCCTCGGGGGAGTTAGGATATATGATCCTAGGTTGCTGGTCTTTGACTTCTCGAAGTCGCTGACTACGCAGGTAGTGCGAATGAGAGTAGCAGATAGAGATGAAAATCTTTATCTGTGAAAGGGCTTCGAGGGATTTCCTCAGAGGTTTCTTTCTGAACGTGTGAGTTCTGTTTTCGATTTGGTTGAGTGTCCTCATCTTTAAATCTTCGCCTTGCTTAATATAGACCAGCAGGGGGCCCACGTCATAGCCGTCACTTCTCTCTGCCACCGTCTTCGAAGATTCAGTGAAGTAAGGCTTAATCAGTAAAGCAGAATAATATCCCTGATCAGCCTACTCCCACTGAGATATTCATAGCCTAGTTCCCTCCAATTTGTCTCGTACTTTGCATTAAATGCAGTTAGTGGAGGACTATTCAGATTTCCCTTTTTCGTCCACCGGCCGGGTTGGGCCTTCTCTTTCCTTAGGCCCAAATCACTTTATGATGTTCGAACTTAGTGATAGCCCAATGGATATTTTTCGGTGTAAACAAATCCACGTCTGCTTTGATTTTGTTATATCAGGAGGATGGAACTTGTCGTGTGAATGTGGTGGGAGCTCAACATGCCTCACACTTTGAATTGCCAGTTGAAAGTGAGGCATTTGAAAGGAGAATAGATGCTCCCCAACACCTTCACCAACAACCTTCAGGTTTGTTTGATATAGTAATTTGACAAAACTTCGATTATTGTTTGTTTTAATACGATTGTTGTCTTGCCTTAGAACCATGGAAAAGCATTATTCGAACACGGTACTTCCAATTGGTACTTCTTTGGATGTTGTTGGTGAGGTATGCAAGTACTTCATATCCTTCTACATACATTGTAGAAAGTTTTCGGTTTAGTTTGCAACCAAAATGTACTACAGTTGGATTGTTCAAATTCATATCCAGGCTATCAAAGATGACCATTCGGATTCAGAAACCGAAAGATGGGCAGCCATTTTATGTCTCTCCCAACCCCGTCAATCAATTCATTAAAGACCGTCAGAACTTGGCACGGTTGGTTATTTGAATCCCTGACTTAATGCTTACAGATATGTGCTAGTGTATGCTAGCGCGCTCGTGTTTGCAGTGTTTGCTGCTCGAGTCATGTGCATATTCTTCATGTGTGGTTTCTGTAACATAAATGTCTTTACCAGGTTGCTCTATTCGGGATCTCTCGTTTTGGTTGTGTGCGCTGTTGTTTTGATTGCTGATTATTGAAAAGGTAACTTTTCCCGCAAGTTACGCATATTCGGAAACTGCCCTTTCAGCGTTGGTGAAGACTTTCGTCTGCCCTTGAATATCTGCTTCAGATGTCATTAGCTTCTGTAGTTATAGTAGATGAAGAAATCTCTCCAAGATTGGATCATATCTATCTTGTATAAGAATTTCACGACCTAATCAACTCTTGCTTAATTATTAGGAGTAAATTTGCGACTTTTGTGTGATTAATCAGACGGTGCTTTGTGGATTAATTATTCAAATTAGTTAAGCATGCTGCGTTAAAAATTGGTTTACATTGCATGTGGATTTGAGGTTATGTCTAATTTTCTTTGGGTGAGACTTATGTACTACGTAGTGTTTAACACTACGAGTTCTGGGCTGCTGAGAGTCTCAACTTGCAATATTAGACATCCAAAACTCGTAGTGTTAAACGCTACGTAGTACAAAAGAATTTTCCATTTTCTTTGTCTACTTTTGAATTGGCAGTGGCACACATTAGCTTGTTTCTCTTACAAATCACACTCCAAAAAACCTATAGATCGATACAATCAAATTATATTGAGCCAATTTTCGACCTCTTAAATTCATAATTCTTTTAAGCAATAAAAAGATAACAAATTCATTGATTTAGGAGCACAAGGTCACTGTGATTTTGTTGAAAATATATTTTGATTACTGCAATTTAGTTACTACATTTACCAACGGTAACAATTTTTATTTTTATTTTTGAAAGACCAACGATAACAAGCCAGAGTTGAGTAGAGTAAAATAAACAAGGAATAGAAAAGCACATAAGAATTTGAAGAGGTTCGGCAAAATCCTACCTAGTCCTCATAGCTAGAGACAAACTCTTCACCACGAGAATAATAACTACGAGGAATAAAATTAACATCTTGCCACTAACAAAAAATAATTAACATCTTGCCCAAAAAAAAAAAAAAAAAAAAATAACACAACCCAAACCCGAAACCCTCGTAGACCCGAAACCAACAAGCTTTAGATGCATTCAAATTTCAAACCAACAAATTCAAGCCTTCCTCCACAAGTGTACATGCATTGACAAAAATTCTTGGGTGCTCCGGAGTACGGGGTACTCCGGATTTTTTAACCGTTGGATCTTAATTTTTATATTTTTAAACAAAAATCTAACGGTTAAAAAATTCGGAGTACCCCGTACCCCGGAGTATGCAAGAAAGACTCCATGCATTGATTCTCACCAATATCAACAAAGCTGACAAGCTAGTAAGAGTCAAATCAACTACTTTTCTTGGTCCCTAAGTTTGATGTTAAAAAAGAGAGTATTATTTCATTTTTTTTGTTGGATAAAGAGTCATCTTTTTCTGTTACGATAGAAGGAAATCGAATTTTTAAACCTAACACAATTTTAATTCATTTTTCATTCATTTATTTTTAGTAGAGTTATAGCGTTAATAATTAGTTGTTAAAGAGGAGAGAAATCGGTGAAGATTGAATCAGCAACATGGTACATTAACATTATTGTTTTCCATCCATTCTTGTCACTTAAAAGAACCATTTCTAAATATTTTTTTGAATTTTTTTTTGACAAAAAAAGATATTATTTTGATACAATGATATATTTATACTAAATTATGAATCAATAAATTGGTTTTAACAAGTTGTTAACCCTCAACTCACGTCAACGTGAGTCAAACCGAAAACCTTATTTCAATAAAATAGAGACTGAATGCCATTAGAGCACTTCCAGCGAGCCTCCAATTGCCCTATGGATTGGATGCAATTGCCCTACCAAGGGCTTGAAGGAGCTCCAGCGGGCCAAAAAACCAAGGGCGATTTGTGGGCCAGCCCTTGCTCGAGCAAGAGCCCGATTAACAACTGCCCGACCAGAAGCCCGCGGGCTGCTGACGTCAGCGTGACGTCAGCAGCCAGTTTTAATTTTTTTTAATCCAGGCGCGTGCAAATCACGCGCGAGTGGGGGAGCGTGGCCGACAGAAACTGTCGGTGGGCCCCACCAGCTGCAGTGTTTGTCAGCCGCTCCAACGGTAACCATGACGTGGTAGTTTTCTGGCCTTTGGATCTCCAACGGATCTTTAATCTGGACCGTTGGATTTCCAACGGTTTAAAAAAAAAAAACAGGTTACCGTTGGCCACGTGGCGCAACGGTAGCCGTCGGATCAATTTTTTTTTTAAAAATCAACGGCCAGGATTATTTTGACATTAAAATTTTTTTTTTTTTTTATAAATACCCCCAATTCTCTTCTTCATTCCACACAACAACTCAATATTTTTTTTTCTACATCAATTATTTTGGTTTTTTCTCTTCCAAATCCTTAGTTTTCTCTCTTCCAAATTCTTAGTATTTTACATCAAAAAAAAAAATTATGAGTGAGAAGTCAAATTGGTCGATTGGCGAAGATCTTGCATTGCTGGAGGCTTGGATGATTGTCACTCATGATCCGATCAACGGAAATGAGATGAGGGTCGACAAAATGTGGAAGAAGATTCATGCATTATTCGTTGAGAAACTGCAAGGCACGAGCCGGACCGAGCAAGCCTTGGCGAGTAGGTATCGACATTTACATAAAGAATTGAAATCTTGGAAAGAAGCCCTCATAAAAGCGAAAACCATATTTCGAAGTGGCGAAAATCTAGCCGACCAGGTAATTGCAATTTTTTTTGTTGTTTAACAATTCCTTAAGCTAATTAAAAATAAGCATTTCAATATGTAAATTATTATATGTTTTTACATACAATTTTTTCAGCAACTACAAGCACAAAGGTGGTACAATGAAGCTAACAACAACAGATCATTCACAAGGCATGAGTTATGGGACCTTGTCAAGCATACTCCGAAATACACAATTGTTCATTGTGCTCCAGAAGGTGTCTTCAATTACACTCCCTTACACGAATCAACTATGCAAGAATCGCCATTGGAGGAAGGATCGGGGACCCCAAGTGCACCGGTAGCACCAACCGAGCCAACCGAGAGGCCTATTGGTAGGAAAACTGCTAAGAAAAGAGCCGCAAGAGGTAGTTCTTCGAATGCTGAATATGGCATGTTCATTAAAGCACTTGAAAGACAACATGAACAGAATCATGAGGTCGAACTACAACAGCTTCAGTTAGCACGAGCCAGAGATGAAGCACTTGAAAGAGATAGGGAGTTCCAGCGGCAAGAAGCCCAATTGAAAAGGCGGGAAAGACAAGAGGAGTTGGATCGGGAAATCATGTCCCGACGCCCTGAGCAAATGACTCCTAATTCAAAGCGTTTTTGGACAAAACAACGCGATGCCGTTATGAGAAGACATTTTCCCGAGCAAGACGACGGCCCAAGCACCACTGATTGGATTCCAAAGGATGACGAATAATGTTTGTTTTTTTTTTTAAATTAATTGGTGTTGTTATTTTTAATTAATTATTATGATGTAATGCTTTCTTTTTATATTTATTTATAAATTCCGTTTTCTTTGTTTATTTTTAATAAATAAGTTGAAGTTCAAATTTAAACGAAGTCCAAACTTAATTTATTAGACAATAAACGATGCAACATTACACATAAACACACCAACAAACCATACTTGAAAACATTAAAAATAAAAAACACACTTACAAACCATACTTGAAAACATAAAAAATACATTTCATTCATTAGTAGCATCCTTCCTTGCCCAAATGTGCTCCATCAAATCCCTTTGACGCTCTTTGTGGAGGAAAGACGAATGCATCGTATGGTAACGTTGAATGACCATCTCGTGGTAACGTGGATTCCTTTCTATTGGGTCGTGATTGGCAGGTTCATCAGTATTTTCATGGGCTGTATAAATTCTCGTTCTTGAATTGTTGAGTGGGTCTTCATCCACGGGTTCTTCCATGTCATAATCATACTCATCTTCCACAATCATATTATGTAAGATGATGCATGTCATCATAATGCTTCGCAGCGCCCCATCATCAAACAAGCGAGCAGATCCTCTAACAATCCCCCAACGAGCTTGGAGGATACCAAAACACCTCTCCACGTCCTTCCTATACCCTTCTTGCATCGATGCAAAATACTTTTGCTTCTTTGAGTGTGGATTTGGAGCAGTTTTGATGAAGGTATTCCACGCCGGATAAATTCCGTCAGCTAGGTAGTACGCTCGTGAGTAAACTCTCTCGTTGATTTCATAGGTAATTTGAGGCGACTCTCCTCTTAACAAGTCGTCGAAAACAGGGGATTGACCAAGAACGTTAAGGTCATTTTGAGCTCCTGGTACACCAAAGAATGCATGCCAAATCCATGTATCAAATGATGCAACTGCCTCCAAAATGATACTCTTCGTACCTTTTCGATTCCCGTAAGCTCCATGCCATGCAGTTGGGCAATTTTTCCACTGCCAATGCATACAGTCAATACTTCCAATCATGCCAGGAAATCCTCGTCTCTCCCCTTTCTGAAGAAGCCTTTGGAGGTCAGCTGGGGTGGGTCGACGAAGGTACTCTGCGGTGTATAGCTCTTCGATTGCGGAGCAGAACCTACCAAGGGCCTCAAGGACAGTGGACTTTGCCATCCTACAGATCTCATCAACCGAGTCTGCGGATTGACCATAAGCAAGCATCCGCAAGGCCGCCGTAATTTTTTGCTCAGGAAGAAGACCCATAACATTGGCAGCGTCAATCTTTTGAACAAAATAATTATCATGGTTGCAAATAGCAAACATGATCTTGTTGAACAAATGTGGTCGCATTCTAAATCTTGTTCGAAAGAAACCTTCTGGGTATAAAGAATTAGGGATAAAGTAATCTTCTAAGAGATTCTCACCTCATTCTCCCCTCTTTCTATTAAGGTTGGGTCGACGACCGGGTCGTGAACCACTTGCTTGTTGGTTGCTTGCTTCGAATGCTGCAACGGCATGAAGCATGTTGCTGTTTATTTGATTTCTCCGCCTCCGAAAGCGGTCATGTTGCATTCTTCGTTCTTCATCTTCTCGCTCTTGTTGTTCTCGCTCCCGTTGTAATCGCTGCTGTTCTTCTTCATCATTGTCTTCGAACCTCCTCCAGTTAGACATGTTTGAAAGAAGTAAGATTTGAGCTGAGTATAGAGTATGCAACAGATTGGTGTGAGAAATTGTGGGGGGTTTGAAGGGTATTTATTGAAAAATTTGAGGTGAATAGTGTCGGTGGAGAGAAACTGTCGGTGAGATTTTTTGGCCAAAAAAAAAAACTGTCGGTGGGATATTTAAGGCCAACCAAAAAAAAAAAAAAAATTTTTTAAGTGAAAAGTGTCGGTGGAGGGTGTCGGTGGAGTGTGTCGGTGAAAAGTGTCGGTCAAAATTGTCGGTGGGATATTTAAGGCCAACCAAAAAAAAAATTATTTAAAAAAAAAAAAAAAATTGCCCTTGCCCTTGCCCTCCACGAACGGGTGGAGTTGCACAAGGGCAAGCACTGTTCACGGAAGGCAATTGTTGCCCTTGCCCTTGCCCTTGCCCTTGCCTTCCACCAATGGGTGGAAGTGCTCTTAGAACAACATGTGCTATTTTTGAACTTGTTTGTATAATAAGTTCCCTTATTTCCTAAAACTCCTCCGTAGAAAGACTTCACGTTGGCTAGGGTTTGTAGCTTGAACCCCAAGTTTTGGTTTCAACTCTCTCTCTCTCCACCACTCTCAGTATTGAAAGAAAGAAAACAGATTTGATTTCTTCTTCATAGAATGTCGGAGAAGGACGTGGTCGGGGTGGGGTTACTGTTTGGGCGGAGCTGCTTTGTACCTTCTTGGTTATTGCTTTGATCGGTCAGTTTGTGCTATGCCTTTTGTAATTAAACCTATAGCTCTATGTCGTCGGTGTAGCTATATTGTTTAGAGCGAATTTGCTTCTGGTAGATCCAAGGGGTCCTCCTGGGTCCCGGGACCCTATGGAAGTTGGGAAACATAGGGAGAAAGTCGTCGGAGGAACCTATGGCCATCTGGTGTGCCGCCTCCTATGCACTAAAGTTCGAATTTCCCTCTTTGTAGTTTAGATTAGATTCAAGTAAAGTATTGTCCTTCAGTTAAAGAAATTCTAACTTTATGTTGCACATGTGGGCATAGCCGTATTGGCTAGAGTGGATATGCTACCGAGTTCGAATCCATCTCTCAATAGTTTAGAGTAGATTCAAGTTGACAATTTTCTTTTCAACAAATTCTAGATTTATGTTAAGCACATCTTAGTAACAATTAATTACACATTCTCAAGTTCTCAACCCAAAACCCTAAACCCTTGTTATATATATAAATCCAGTTTCTCGGAGGTGCGACTTGTTTGGTGTTTGTTTTGTGAAATTACAGAAAAGCAAATGCTCTTCAATCAATCCCTCGGATTACTCAGTTGAAGAAATTGGGTATGTTGCCTTTTTCTCAAAGATTGTTTATTTTTTTCGTATGTGTAGAAAATCTTAATTTTCTGGGAAATGATCAATTGATTTGCTAATTTTTAGTGATTGTGTCATTGATTTGCTTGAATTTGTGTTCCTGAATAAATAAAATCTTATATCTTGAGTCTTGTTACACCTTTCAGATGAATTGTTGGATAAGGGTACATCATCATCCACTGTGGTTGCGATTTCAGGGAGGGTTTGCTCGGAAACCCCCATGGAGTGCGAGTCTAAGGATCTCCAAGGTCTACCAGGTGTAATTGTGGCTAAAAAGGTACACAAATTACGATGTTTCTTCAGTGTGAACGCCCTTTCACATCGTCCAACTAGTACATTGTTCTCTCAGAATGGTAGCTTGTGTTACTTCAAGTGCACGCACTACCAGAAAAATCACACAAATTATTATGATCAAGGGGGATTTTTTTAGTGGTGATTTCGTTCATTTTTTGTTTTATTTTTTGTGTGATTTGGTAATTAACAATCTTGTCGATATCTTCTTTAGGTAGTACAAAAATATATGGAACGAACTGAAAAGGGTTATTGGTTTCAGAGATCTGATCTGATCTCCTACACGAGTAAACAAGCCCCCTGGTATTTGGTGAGAATTTAAATTTTTGTGTTAATTTTTGTGCTTGATTGAATAAATATAACTTGCTTTTCAAATATATATGTAACTTTAGGAAATGTTTTCGGCAAATCCCTTTTCTCTGTCTACACACTTTTGTTTATTTATGTTCCTTGATTTTGTTTATTAGGATGATGGAACTTTTTGTGTGAATGTAAGAGGAGCAGAAGGTGCCTCAGGCTTTACATTTCCGGCTTCAAGTTCAGTATTTGAAGCGGCAAAAAGATGTTGGATTGCACGTCAAAAGATGATCCCCAAGCCCTCAAGGTTTGCCTTCTTCAGTAATCTTTATATCTGAAAAAACTTCCCTGCAGTTCAAATAATATTTTTGATGTTTTTTCTTTAGATCCTTGGAGTCGTACGAACTGAGCTGGTTCTTCCCGTGGGTACTCATCTGAATGTCATTGGTGAGGTATGTCATATTCGGATACAGGCACCACGCAAAGGGCCGTATTATTGCAGGAAGTTCTTTAATGGAGCTTTTGTTGGTTATACATTCTGTCTCTTGACGTTTTAAATTATTGTTCAGGCTGTCAAAGATAGCACTGGTAACATTGAGATTCGGGCACCGAGCAAAGGGCCATTTTATGTCTCTCGCTACACCACTGTTGATGCGCTTGTTGAAGGCGAGAGGACTGATGCAAGGTTGTGTATATGAATGAATCCTTGACATACAAGCATGTGTTTGCTAGTGTGTCTGTGTGCGCTCGCATTGTGCGTCTGCTGTTGTGCATCTTCAAGTGTGTTTTCTCCAAAGGCTAACTAACATAAATTGTCTTGACCAGGATGATGAAATATATATCTTTCGGTTTGATTGTGATTGGTGTCGCTTTTATTGGTATCGAAGTTGCCACATACGTCGAGAGGAAACTAAGGCGTCGTCAAGCATTGCGGAGAAGGTACAGACGAGAAAAAGAAGAATCACAAAAAAGGTAAGTTTCGCACCAAGTTGTCGCATTTATTCCAAAATTGTCACTGATCACGAAAATATGTTACTTCCAGTGTTTCATTTGTCTGTCGAGACCCATGATTGGATAACGAAATTCCTACCCTACTTATGCAGGGATGTTGCTGCAGCTACTAAAAAATCTGGGGAAGATAATGAAGGTAGGTTTTGGAGTGTCCAACCGTCCCCATTAAATTCGATGTTATTCGTGCAGTTTATGCATCGCTCGGAGTTGTACTAAAAGGCTTTCACTTTTCTTCTTCAAAGTTTAAACAAAAAGGCTGTGGATGTACCAGATGGTACCGATTTATGTTTTTCTTCGGCATTCGATACACTGATACACAATCGAATTCGTGCAGGTGGTGAAGTAAACTTTCCGCCCGTAAGATTTGGCTTCAGATGTTTTTAGCTGCTCCGGTTAGTTGATGAAGAAATCACCAAGATTGGGTCATATCTTATATAAGGATCCTGAAGGCCTGAATGATTCTTAATCGTTCTGTCTTGAAACTTGCTTGCTTCAAGATTCCTTTTGCTTTTGTGGGTGGAACAGTGTTATTAACTCGTAATTTATGCATCAACGGTCAGAAATCGCTGATGTAATGACTAACCGTAGCACAGTTTTTGTATATAATGTTTCACTTCCATGATGTTCACCATCCCTTTTCATTGCCATTGCTTTATCTTCAAATGTTTAATGCTCAGTTTACCAGCTCAAGCAAAAGTATGATGGCCAAACTTAACAACAAAAAAGTATGATGGGCACAAACATTTTTACCCTTAAAATTTCGTACCTTTTCTGTAAATTTTTGATGGAGTAGTTTAAAAAGGCTCCAAGAATGAGCCGAGCTTGAGTCAAACTCAAACTGTATTATAATGAGATTTACGAGGGTTGGTGATGAGTTAGGATTATAATAGATTAAGTTATGGATCATCATCATTTGACACGAGAACAAAGCTAGCAATTCGCCCTGTCAATCCTCCAGGGTCTAGATAACTCGATTTTCTTTCACGAACTATTTGTGTCAATGGATTAGTTTGATCCAAAACTTGAGATAATGAGTGTAATCCGAAAAAAGATTCATAGGTGGTTGTTAATGGAGTTGAAGTTACCAAATTACAAGGAGTCGGTATCAATTTATGGTTAATTGCTCTGCATATAGTCCGTCTAACCATATTTTCTAAACGAATCAAAGCCAATCTGAATTGATCTTGTAAGAGATCCACTACAAAACGAACTAGGCGTCCACAATTGACAGAAATGAGGCTTCTTTCGAGTTTTGGTTGGGTAGGTCTTTGGCCAAGGGCACCAAAACCTAGTGTTGATGAAAATAGTGTCTAGACTCGAAATGGTTCAGCTTAAACTCGAACCAAATTTGTAATTTTACAACCAGACAGCCACTGTTGATCTCTAAATTAAACATGATTTCCTCTAGTTTAACAAGAAAAATTAGCGAAATCATCTTTACACGCATAATATTAACTCAGCTGTTGAAGATGTGATAGAGCGACTTGCATATAACCAAAAATAAAGCGATATCTCAATCCAATCATGTTCAATCATGTCCTAGTTGTAGGCACTCACGAACATTAACGGACGTGGGACTGACCTATTACTCCTCCTTTGCACACCGTTCCTATCCCCAACCCCAATCCACGTGGGGAATGTGTGTTGGAGCTTAGAGCAACTCCACCCCTATCCACTTCCCCCCAGGCAATCACTATTCAATCCACCCCAATGAACAGTAACTGCCCTAATGAACAGTGTATTCCCCTGGCAATTGCTTTTTTCATCTCCACCCCTACCATTAAATTGCCCTGGCAATTGACAATTAAATATTAGTATTATTTATACTCATTAAATAATAAATAATAATTTTTAATTGTAATTTCGGATTAGATTTTTAATCGTTCTCGTTGCGCCACGTGTCATTATCCGAAAAATCAATAACAATAAAATATTTGTATTTTTTATTTATTTATAAAGTATTTGAATTTTTAACGAATGACGGCATGCCACGTGTCACAACCCGATTACACATTTCGAGTAAGATTTCCACCGGATTTTTAACGAATGACGGCATGCCACGTGTCACAACCCGATTCCACATTTCAAGTAAGATTTCCACCGGATTTCTAACGAATGACATCATGCCACGTGGCATTATCAACAACCTATTCAATCCACTATCCTCTATATAATCCACCATCCATACTCAGAAATCTCACACCACCATTCATACTTTCTGCTTCATTCTTCACCAAAATTTCTATCATTATTCATAGTTTCTGTTTCTTTCTTTTACAATGTCTTCTTATTCTCCGTCAAAGATGATGTGGGAAATCGATCAAGAAGAGGAACAATTGTTTAGCCAATCAGAAGCAACGGTTGAGATTAGCGGGGATTGGACTGAAAATCAGATAGATGAGTGTTGTTCATGAAAACTTCTGGACCGACAAGCACAACTCTGAATTTTGGACAATCTTTGACAACATTCCAACATTCATGGCGGGTGAATGTTTTATTTTTACTTTTGGTTTGAGCACCATACCAAGCTTGTGCTTGAAGTTCCTATACATAATACAAATAAACATAATACAAATAAATATAATACAAATAAATATAATACAAATAAATAATACAAATAAAGATAATACAAATGAATATAATACAAATAAATATAATACAAATAAAGATAATACAAATAAATATAATACAAAATAAATATAATACAAATAAATAATACAAATAAAGATAATACAAACAATTAACAATTAAATAATACAAATAAACAAATAAATATAATATTACCTGATATGCTAAATTTTCTCCACTTCGAAGATTAGCACTAGCTTGTGTCAAGGCGTCTCTCCACGTACTAAACGATTGGCTAAGTAGTTTCCAACGACTTGACAATGAATCTTTGGTTCTTTGCCCACCCATTTTCTCAATATATGCGGAATGAATAAGGCTCCACATTTCTCGTAACTGCATCTCATTCCCCGAAATTGAATCATGAGTGACTTGAACCCAGCTAGCACACAATGCAACATCTTCAAGAAGCGTCCAGTTCGTACCTGCACCAGTTGTCATTCTTTTTTTTGGAAAAAAAAATGGATTGAAATTTTGAGAGAAAGATAGGTGAATGAGAGAAAGATGTTGAGAAAATATGAAATTGTGGTGTAAGGTAGATGAAATTGCCAAGGTATTTATAGAAAAAAAAAAATTTTTCCAATTTTTTAAAATTTTTTTTCCCCATTTTTACATATTTTTTACAATTTTTATTTCCTAAATTAATCACTGCCGTTGGATTTAAAAAAATTTGAATTTCAACGCTCCAGATTGTGCCACGTGTCACAACGGTAACTTTTCTTATTTTTAAAACATTTTTTTTTATTTTTAAAGGAATTAATCTCAACCGTTGATCTGAGATCCAACGGTTGAGATTAAATCCTTTTTTTTATTACCGTTGCAGATCCAACGGCTCAAATTAAAGAGCCGTTGAGATCGCACAGTCCAGGGGAAGCCACGTGGCTTCCCCCAACGGTTAGAATTATAATGGCCGACAGCTGGGCCCCACGCTGCAGTCGCTGTCGGGACGCGCTGTACGCGCGCGTGAGTTGCACGCGCCTGACGCAAAATTTTTTATTCGGGGTGGCTGACGCCAGGCTGACGTCAGCCACCTCGGTGGCTTGGGCTGTCGATTTTTGCTCGGGCTGGCCCCCGAGTGGCCCCTTTCCCTCGGTGGATCTCTCCCTCCAGCCCACAGCACCAATCCATGGGTTGGATCCCCCCACATCCCTCGGGCAACTAAGCAGGGCTGGACCTGCTCTTAGCAAACGCCCCAAGCCGAAAGCTGCGTCGCCCTCTCTCACTCTCTCTCTCTCTCCGCATCTTCTCCCTCCACTTCCCACCGCCCCTTCCAACACTCTTCGTATCCGATTCCCTCTCCCTAATTCCCCCTCCCAATTTCCTTCCTTTTCAACTTTCCTGGGAAACAAACAGAAAATTTCCAGAACCCTTTCTTTGCGACTTCCTATTTCCCTAGAATCTCTCTCCTCCTTCCCCCTCCCTAATTCCCATTTCAATTCGATATCTTTCCATCAAATTCGCCGTAAAAGATCAGTCTTTCGTGTATGATTTCTTTCTGGGTCCGGTTTTTGAGCTCTGATGCTTCCGGTATTGGCGTAACAATGGCGGAGAGCAATAGCGCAAGGGTTTGGAATTAGGATATCGATCGTTTCGGTGGTTAAAAATGCTACCTTGGGGTGGATTGAGTTGTTGTCTGAGTGGAGCTGCTCTTTACCTTCTTGGCAGGAGCAGTGGCAGGTCAGTGTATCCTCCGTTTTTCAAAATCGAATCGGCTTTACCAATGATCAAATTACACATTTGTTGGAGAAATTATTAATTTTGTTTGGGGGTAAATTCTTTGGTGTTTTTGTGATTAAACAGGGATGCAGAGATTCTTAAATCCGCAACTCGGATTAATCAGTTGAAGGAATTGGGTATGCACCTTTTTTCGAAAGTGAATGATTAGTTTTTGCTTTAATTTTTTTCTGGCGCTTTGTTTGAATCAAATGCATTTTCGTGTGGAATATCTGCTGGAAAAAGATTGATTTATTTTTATTTTTCTAGTGATGCCGTTAGTCTGCTTGAATTTGTTCCCTGAATTAGAGTTCTTGTGTTCTTTCACTTTTCAGCAAAATTGTTGGATTCCGAATGTATATTGCCATTGGTGGTTGCGGTTTCGGGGAGAGTTAGCTCTGAAACCCCCATCAACTGTGAGTTCACTGGTTTACGAGGTGTAGTTGTGGAGGAAACGGTACACAAATCATAACTCTAAAGAGCATATTTGGATGCTTTCGTTGGTGGAGTTTACGTTTTCTTATGTGTGATTGGTAATTAACTATGTTGTTGATCTTCTTCAGGCAGAACAACATTTTTTAAAACACAATGATGCTGGCTCATGGATACAGGATTCTGCTTTGATGCTTTCAATGAGTAAAGAAGTCCCCTGGTACTTGGTGAGAATTTGTGCTCTCTCTCTCCCGCTCTCGCTCTCCCTCGCTTTTCCTCTCTCTACATGTCCAGTCTTGTGCCTATTGAGTAAATATTATTTTTGGTTCACTTGGAGCTGAAAGTTGACTAACTGGATATGGTGGTGGTTCCTGGATTCTTTATATCAGGATGATGGAACTGGTCGCGTGTTTGTGGTGGGAGCTCGAGCTGCCACAGGATTTGTATTGCCAGTTGCAAGTGAGGTATTTGAAGAGTCAGGACGATCCCTCGTACGTGGGACATTAGATTATCTCCAAGGCCTCAAGGTTTGCCTAGTTTTGTAATTGTTGTATTGTATCTGACAAACTTCAATGGTTCAACTAATACAATGGCTGTTTTGTCTCAGATGCTTGGAGTCAAACGAATTGAGAGGGTACTTCCAACCGGTACTTCTATGAGTGTTGTTGGTGAGGTATGTTGTAGTTTAATATGGTACTGTATCCTTTTTAATACAAATACTCAAATAGACTTAAAGCTAAAATATTGAAAGTAATATTCCAATAATATACACATCATAAAATTACTGCTTACACTAACGTTCATGGTACCAAAATCTACGTGTCCCATAGAAGAACGTGCACAACGGCTTGAAGCTGTAGTTTCATAATTGGCATTTTATTTGCAGGATGTTATTTGATGGAACATTTGTGCATTGAAATGTTATGATGTACACACTCATTTGATACTTTCTCTTATTGCTCGATTTATATCAGGCTGTCAAAGATGACATTGGTACCATTCGGATTCAACGACCTCAGAAAGGGCCATTTTATGTCTCTCCCAAAACCATTGATCAGCTTATTGCAAACCTTGGAAAATGGGCAAGGTTGTTTATTATTTAATATGAATGCCTGACTGTATTAACATTCTGTGTGCATGTGTATGTCCATGGCCTGTGTTTTTGCACTCATGCGCAGCTCATATGCTTTAATGGTGTGCTTTCTCTGTAGTCTAATTAATATAGATGTCTTTTTCAGGTGGTACAAATATGCATCTATGGGTTTGACCGTGTTTGGTGTTTATTTGGTTGCTAAGCATTCTATCCAATACATCATGGAGAGAAAGCGCCGTTGGGAATTGCAGAAAAGGTATGTAGCCCAAGTTTGTTTGTTCATTTGGAACTTGCAAGTGAAAGTCGCTGCTTGTATGATTATTTAAAGGAAAAACAGCATGTTTTGATGTTGGCTTCATATATGCATTTTTTCCGTTGTTTCTTCCGTCTATCTGAAACAAATGGATAATGAAATTTGTCTCCATGCAGGGTTCTTGCTGCAGCTGCTAAAAGATCTGGGGAAGATAGTGAAGGTATACTGCTGAGCGACCCCATTACATTATTATTTGCAGTATATGCTCGAAAATGTACTGAGAGGCTTTACCTTTTTCTCGCAGGTTCAAACGAAAAAGATGATAGTGCATCAGATGGAGGCAAGAGAGACCGTATGATGCCAGATTTATGTGTGATATGCCTTGAGCAGGATTACAATGCGGTTTTTGTCCCGTAAGAACTGCCTTTTTATTATATGATACAATAGCCAGTCTAATTTATTGCCTTACGAATTTAGCACATCACTGATTCATTTATTTTATCAGGTGTGGTCATATGTGCTGTTGTACAACTTGCTCCTTACACCTGACCAGTTGTCCTCTCTGCCGGCGACGAATTGATCAGGCTGTGAAGACTTTCCGTCATTAAGGTTAGCTTCAAATGTTTTGGGCTGCAGTAGTCGATGAAGAAATCTGGATGCCTTGAGCAGAAGTGCTATCTACAGAAGTACTTCCAAACATGCCCGCGATTCAACGACGACTTTGTTATGCGGGTGCACCCCTGCCAATGCTCCCAAGAACTTTTGCTTATGAGTAAATTTGCAATTTTATATGTTTTTCTTTCAGGAAATCTTATTGGCATGGTGTTTTCTATCGAATTACCGAATTGTTTCTTTGTTTTTAAAAATCGTAAATGATTAAACGGGGTAGACATCCTTGTAAATTGATGTGATCTATAGAAATTATGGCCTTTTTTTCTTGTTAGATTTGTCTGCCTTTTTCTTTTGTTGGCGGATAGTGTTTATTTTTTCTTTTAACGAATTACAAAAGGATATGGATTCGATCCGTCACTAATAGGATATGGATCGAAACTTTCAACTCGATGATCCAATTATGATTCGAATCAGATAATTTGATTATAAATGAATTCAAATACAAAATAAGTTTGGATTCAAATATAAAATTAGCGTCGATCCGATTTGATAATAATTCGATTCGATTTAATAAAACATATTATTTGTTGTGGACAGTTTTTAGTGAAGGGTGCGGCAAGAGAAGAATAGAGAGAAAGAGAGAAAGACTTGAGGAATTATGTTGTATTGTAGTACATTATTCCTCATGCCAAGTGCCTTTATTTATAGTGAAAGAAGTACAATTACAATAGGATTCTAATCTTTAACAGAACAGAATATCCCAATCCATATCTACCTAGGATTTACACAATCACATTTAACACATGTTATAAATTATCTACAACACTCCCCCTTGAGTGTGCAAATACTCAAGTAGATATCGCATCAGATCTTCAGGATGATAGTTGATGAAGTCGTCTCGTAGGCACAATAGAGAACACTCTAGTCTCATATAGGGAACTTGCATATAAAAAGAATAAAAACTCTCACAAAACCTGGCTATGGTAAAACCCATAGTCTAGGAGAAAAGTGAGTTAATGCAATGTCGATACTTAACATCTTCAAGACGTAAGTAGTAAGAAAACACACAAGAGTATGACCAGCCTAGAATGGGTGCCTCGTTAAAACCTAGTCAGGCAACAAAAACCCAATGGGAAAAATGATCCTGATCGTAGGGAAAAAGAGTACATTAAGGTCAAGCGAGTATACTTCAGGATACTCCCCCTGAGTTCGACGAAACTCCCCTTGAGAACTACAAGCGTAGCAAATGAGAAAATTTGCACATACCAAATCCTCGAACAAGCTTCTTCGGCAATGACTTCGTGAAGAGGTAGGCAAGGTTGTCTTCGGATCAGATATGCTTGACTTCAATCTTCTGATGCTCATGCTGATGTGATGTAGACGCAATATGTTTGGTGTTGACTTCTTGGATGTATCATGTTATGGTCTGGTCGATACATGCGGCGTTGTCTTCATAGATCGTTGTTGGAACTCAACAAAGGATGAAGAATTACAGGTGCTTCGAATATGCTCCCATGTACACAGGTGGCTTCGTGTATGGCGATGAGCTCGAAGACATCGCAACTAAGGTCTATTTGGTTGACCTCCAAGATATTGCGGTGTTCCTAACGGTAAAGACATAATCCGTTTGGAAACGTGCCTTGTGAGGAACAGACGGATAATCTGTGTCAGCGTATCCCACAAGGTAAGCATCATTCTGATAACCAAGGGGTTGTGGTTAATTCTAAGATGCGTAGGGATAGAATAAGCCCAAATCCGTAGTAACGGAAAAACGTCTTTAACACCTATTTGGTGGTAGCGTGTAAGCGCAGTGTTGTATCTTACCAAAAGATCAACAACGAATGAGATGTCATGCATAATGCAATGAGCTAAGTACAATAAAGCGCTAATTGAACTTAGATATAGAACTTCAAGTTCCACAACCTTTTCAAGGATCTCATTTGCATCTAGCGTATGAACGGTCACAGGTGTATTCAAAGGCAACACCTTCTGGGTGTAGTTCGATTGGTGGACCAGAATACCATCTGAACTTTGCTCGAAACTTCGGGTCGAGACATAAACGAGTTTTCCCAAGATCTTTCATCTCAAATTCCGACTTCAGGTGCGAGGCAGTTTTCTCAAGCTCTTCCAGAGTCTAAGTGAGATTTATGTCATCGACATAGACTGCAACTCTTGCAAATTCGGTTTAGTACACGCAGGGGCATAGTTTATTCACATATCCCTAACTGATCAAATATTCACTTAAACGGGTATACCACATCCGCTCGGATTGTTCCAATCCGTAAAGTGAAAGCCTCAATTCAGTAGAGAGGGTGTTCTGTGGTCTATAACTATTTGGATCAGTCTATAAGTCCTTCGGGAACTTCCATGTATATTTCTGTATCAAGATCCCTATAGATACGTTACAACCACGTACATAAGCTGCATATTCAGTTTTTCGGAAAAACTACCAAACTGATAAGGTAGCGGAACGTTATGACGTCCATTACGGGGGAATAAGTCTCCTCGTAATCAATCCCAGGGCGTTGAGAGAAACCTTGCGCCACAAGGCGTGCTTCGTATCGCACTATTTCATTCTTCTCATTACGCTTTCTTATGAAAACCCACTTGTAGCCAACGGGCTTCACATGTGGAAGTGTAGGAACTACAGGTAGGGCTGGGTTCGGTTCCATTCGGTTCGGTTTTTGGCCAAAACCGAAACCAAACCGAAATTACTGTTCGGTTCGGTTCGGTTCGGTTTTCTTTTCGGTTTTTTTCGGTTCGGTTTGAATTCGGTTCGGTTTTTTCCGGTTCGGTTCGGTTCGGTTTCGGTTTTTTTTTTTTTTTTTTTTACGAAAATTCTTTTGTTTTAAAAAAAAAGTTTTTTGAGCAACCAATGATTATACAAAACCAACCAAACAAATAGACGAAAGACATACATATTAAATCATCAAGAGTTAATTCTAATAAGTAGGAAAAATTAGTTCCAATTATTGATTGGCAACCATGTATTATGGACTGGAAGGAGAATCAAAATAACAAATTTAAAACATTGGTTTGGATAATCATACCCTTGAAACCTTACAATTTTAATCAATAGAAAAGAACCTAACCATTAAAATCCAACAAATCAATACAAAAAATCTCAATACTTTAGATACTATTACAAGACCAGTTCTCAGATCCCAAATAAAATACAAAAAACCCATCAACCCAAATAAAATTACACTATTCAATCACTACCCAAATAAAAGAGATCAGGGTAGTCTAGGGTTAATATAGGGAATAAGGCTTTTTAAATGTTTGGGCCAAGTGTGGGCCTATTAAGCTTGTGTTGAAATTGGACTAATATTTGGAATTGGGCTTGAAAAATTAATACCCAATAAAAAAAATTAAAAAAAATATTAATTTATATTTATTCGGTTCGGTTCGGTTCGGTTCGGTTTTTGAACCACTAAAACCGAAACCGAACCAACCACTTTCGGTTCGGTTCGGTTTTTTGTACTTCGGTTCGGTTTTTTTTCGGTTCGGTTTTTTTCGGCCTCGGTTCGGTTTTCGGTTCGGTTTTTTTCGGTTTTCGGTTTTTCGAACCCACCCCTAACTACAGGCCCAAACACTTTACGTTTCGCAAGTGAATCAAGTTCGACCTGGATTGCTAGTTTCTAGTTTGACCAATCAGTTCTACGTCGACATTCATCAACGGAACGCAGTTCGATATCGTCGCTTTTCACTATTTCGGGTAGCTACCATATACGTGAATATCATCGATGATAATCTCATTCCAATTCCATTAACTCATCCATGCATGCATAATGGACCAAGACTACAGGTCTCGGGATAATCCGGATTAATTTCATGAGGTGGAATGGTTGAGATAACGAACGAGGAAGGGATTCATTTTGTGCCATACTTCTCCACTTTTAGGGAGGTGAATCCTTCGAACCGAGTGATCTGTCGCGCTTCAGGCCGAGAACAGATTGATTGGCTAGCCGTCGGCGTACCAGGCCGTCCAACAGGGGCGGCCAAACCGTCCTTCAGAGGCGGCACACCCTTCGGTGATGTTGACTTGACGTCCGTTAGGTACGTCTATCCTTGCAGGCATGTTTGCAGCTGGTATATGTGATCTCGTCACTTTATCTAAATCAGAGAAAGCGTCTGGAGCAATACTCTGGAATCTAGAATATGGGGATCAAGATGAGACATAGTAGGGACGTCCACGATAATTCGCGCCGTTCTTCAGGAACGTTGACATTCTTATCTCCCCCTAACGGCGGGAAGACTATCTCATCGAAGCGATAATCCGCAAAATGGCGGTAAAGAGATTGCGTGCAAGGGCTCTAAAGAGCTAATTCTCGAAGGAGAATCACAATCGACAAAGATTCACATCCTTCTTTGAGGACCCATATTGGTACATTGCGGCGGCGCAATATGGCAGAAGGTGCATACCCAAAAATGCGTAAATACGAAACATCAGGTTCGTACCTAGTAACCAATTGTAACGCTATAAAGTATCGGGTAGCAATGGGCCTCAGGCGGACCAACATGGCTGCATACAAGATTGCATAGCCCTAGGCAGAAACCGAAAACTTGGTGCGTTTACCAAGATCCGGGCGATCAGTTGATAGTGCGCTTTGTGATCGCTTCTGCGAGGCTGTTTGGGGGTTGAACATGGGGAATTCAATGTTCAATTTCAAGCCTAAAAACATGCAATACTTATCGAATACTGTTCGATATAAACTCTCCGGCATTATCCAGTCTTCTAGACTTTATGGGATAAATAGGGTGGTGAGCCCTTAAGTAAGAAATTGCTAGGAGTTTAGCAGCAATGTGTTTGTGGACAAACATGTGACCAATGTGTCGATATATCAACCAAAAACCATATTTACAT
This sequence comes from Gillenia trifoliata, assembly GCA_018257905.1. NCBI lineage: Eukaryota > Viridiplantae > Streptophyta > Magnoliopsida > Rosales > Rosaceae > Gillenia > Gillenia trifoliata. Next base: position 2,140,514 of record CM031081.1, on the reverse strand, counting down.
GGTCTGCATTTTTGGTTGGAAGAGTCCACATTATTCCCTTTGATCCACTGTGAAAAGAGGGTTATGTAGTAACTTTGCTAAGGATGATGTAAAAATCTAATTTCCCCAACGAGCAGGCTTGGCAAAGTGTGCTTGTAGGCACAAAATCTTTACTTCAGGTAAGGTGATGCATTGTGTAACACATTGCATCATGTTTTGACCTGAATGTTCCAAACGGTCGTGCCAAAGCAAGTAAACTGCTCGAATCACCCGGCTTCAAGCCAGCCTATATGTGGCATGTCTTAGTTGGGAGGTAGCCCATTGGCCCGAAAACATAGCTTCAGGCTTCATATTTTGGAAGGTGATGCAAAGATACGTCACTCTGTTTTCTACAGTGGTTTTTATGATCATTGTTCGCTCGAATATCCTTATAACTCAATGACGTTCTTCCGGAACGGAGAATATAAGGCCCCTTAATAGTAATTCAGTACCATTAATACAACGAGATGCAATGCCATTGCCCTTAATCAAGTTAGGTAGACCTGAATTCGTTGCTAGAGGGGTGATTTAGGTATGAAGTTAGTGTGCATAGTCACACGTTCATCCAGACAACTAACTTCCCCACATTTATACCTTATCACATGTTAATTGAATTCGGTCACATGTATAAGAAACATGATTCAATTAACTCATATTCGAGGACAATATCCATAATAATATCCAAAAAATTTAAAGCAAATACCAAAACAATCATCCAAACAAAAAGGAAAAATTGTTCAAAACTTAAACCAAAAGATAGGGGGTTTCGGCCAACAGGGTCTTCCATGACAAAATTTTGCTTTTCCATATGTGTTAGGTGAAGCAAAATTAGTCTCACAAATTGATTACAGGAATGGTACTCATCAACAACATTGGTAGGGGCACAAATAAGTGCATAGCCAATGATCTATTCCATCAAAATGGAGGTAGATTTTGCACGGTTGAGGTTCGGGAATACTGTCCCTTATTCTTGAAGTTTTGGGTCTTAGTTTCCAAAGGATCACGTGTTTGGTCGTGATGCCACCCCCTTAGTTGACCCTGATTCTACCACTATTCAGTACTCTCCAGCCGAAGAAGGAAGAGTAGATTCGGTAGGCCTCTGCTGAAGCAGAGCCTTAAGTTCGGTACACCTCTGCCGAAACAAAGCAAGACCTTCGGTACATCCCTGCCGAAGTAGGGCATGCCGTTCGGTAAACATCAACCAAAACTGTCTATACCGTTCGGTAGACTCTGCCGAAGCTGAGCCTATACCCATTCGGTAGGCTCCAGCCGAAGCTGGATCACACCGTTCAGTACCTTCCAGCCGAATCACTGGGGTGCCGCTTTCACTGTTGTGCTTTTCAGTGAGCAAAGTGGTAGTATCAGATCCGAGAATTTAGTGAACCTCCACTCTCTAGGGTGCTTTTTCAGGAGCATTTTAGAGGCATGGAAGGATGAGAAAATCTTCTCTAGTCAAAATTCAATCGAATTCTATAAACTTCAGAATTGTACCTATTCACAGATGGGGTTCAATCATGCCTTGTGTCAGGGCAAGATATGTCTTGCTTCGGGCAAGGTATGTATTGCTTTTGACAAAGTGTGTCTTGCTTCGGGCAAGGTGTGTCTTGCTTCGGGCAAGATCATCTTTGCATGATTAGAACGATCCGTAGAGTGAGTCAAAGAGCCATGGAATCCTCGTCATTGAGGTACTTCCATTTACAATGCTGCAGGCATAAGTCTTCGAATGAAGATCATGACGGAGGCTTATTTAGCTCTATCCATGTCATTGTTGGCTTCAATATTTCTCAACTTCTCAGTAGTCAAGTGGAGCTTCACAACTTGTGCCCACATAAAGTAGTTTCTGCTAGAAACTTCCATGTTAGTGAAATTGAACTTGTTACGGTTCGGAAATCCACTGGATGGAGAGAACAAGATTGTGGTTGGTGCTTATGGGAAATAAATTCTCCATAATCATAAAGGTTAGAACATTCGGGTTCTAAGACATGGTTTGGTTTAAATTGTCATGAAAACTACGGGTTTCATGGGTATTTAGTTTTTAAGGAAACTTCAGGTTTCTTGGCACTTATTCGAAACTTCGGGTTCGAATTTATGAACTTTAAGTTCATATATACCTGCAATCAAACGCAATATATAGAACAAAAATAATACAAATAATAAATTTGAACATATATTGGAGTGGGTATTGAAATATATAGGTCTACGGGACCTTCGGGGTTTGCAAATAGAACCCAAATAGTTTTTGGTGGGTCGTAGTTGGAGCTGCAAGCCCAACTTTTATTTTCTGGGCTGCTGGCCAGCAAGAAAATAAAATAAATAAATAAATTTGGACAAACGTGAGCCCAACAGGGGTTGAGGTCCAAAGCCCACACGGGCTGTGTGAAGGAAAAGGGGCAGCTGGGCTGCTTGCTGTGTCATTGGGCTGCAGGCCTTCAGAAGACAGAGGCCCATCAGGGGCCAAAGAAAACAGTACGGGCTACTGGCGTCTCAGGCGCGGGCCGAGGAAGAAGTGGGCCGAGGAACCCAAGCCCAACAGGGGCTGGGTTGGAGGAGAGCTGGGTCGACACCAGGAAGAAAAGCCTGAAGGCCATGGGTGTCTGGTGGTGGTTCCAGGCGGCTTTGCCGGAGAAACCAGGGAGGACCAGAGGCTGGGAAGCCTCGATTTCATTCGAGAAACCATTGGGCGACGGAGATGGCAAGCATTTTGACGTCGAGGACCCAATTAAACCAGTTAGGGTGTGGAAAATCCAATGAGATTTCGACTGGAATCTTTGTAAATCCGACTGTAAAACGACGGGTTTTGGTCGGGGAATCACCTGGGATGACTTCAGGTCATTTGGGTTTATGGGAAGGAACCCAGAAACCGATGAAAGGTGGTCGTGGGTTGGGCTGCAGGCCAAGCCTTGCGGCAGGTCTGGTTTGGGAAGAGGACGCGCGAAAGCGGCGTCGTTTTTGGTCCTGGGGTCGGCTCATCTGGAGCCGCGGCTCGACTGCAGGTCGGCTCTGGCTCAGCTTCAAGCCGGCTCAACTCCAATAAGGGGTTGTTTTTTTTTTCTTTATTTTTCAAAAAAAAGAAAAAAAAATTTCGGTAAAGAATTTCCAGTTTTTTTTTCAGAAAAACAAAATTTGATGTTTTTTTTGTAGAAAAGCGAAAAGAAAAAAAAAACCCTTGATTTTTCCTTCGTTCACACGATCATCAATTCACTTAATATATGACAGATATATTAAATGTCGATGTTAACACAATATTTGCAAAAGATCAATAATTCGTTAAACGCAGAAAATTGGGTTATGCATCATGGTGAAGGTTCATGCAATCAGGTCTGACAAAATATCGACAATCGAGACCGTGTTTTAGAAGAACCTGGATTGCTGATGATGATGGTTGAACAATTTGTTTGCAGGATTGCCTTCAACTCCGAATTTCCATCGTCAATGTGTTGAATCTCGTTCAAAATAACAGGGGAAAAAAATTGAATCAATAGCAAGTATATTAATTCAATAAAAATAAATAAATCAAAGTAAAAACTATTGAAATTAATACTCCCCATGATTGAAGATGGCCAAAACTCCGGTATAATTCTCTTGAGCACAGCAGAAAGAGCGTGCTGATAACGTGTTGTGGACAGTTTTTAGTAGGGGTGGGCAAAAAAACCGAAGAACCGAGAAACCGCACCGAACCGAGGCCCAAAAAACCGAAGAAAACCGAGTTGACCAAAACCGAAGAAAACCGAACCGAAAACCGAAGAAAACCGGCATTTCCGGTTCGGTTTCGGTTTTCATGCTCCAGAGAACCGGACCGAACCGAACCGAACCGAATAATTATAAATATTATTTATTTATTTTAATTAATTACGTGTCACATTTTTATTGGTTAAAATGTAAGTTACAATATAACCTGGTGCACCGAATCAGCCCCTAAGAATCAATTAGGTTAAGCAGCCTGAGCCTCCTCTATCTTCTCCGTCTCTGTTTCCCTTCCCGTTCGTTCAGTGGACTCCCTCTCCCCGTTGGTTCAGTGGACTCCCTCTCCCCGTTGAAAAGGTTCAGCAATTTAGTCGCCAACAACTTCAGCATAGAAAGTTCGAACAGCAGGTAATTTGCAGCAACTTCAGCATAGTAACAGCAGGTAATTTCGCACATATTACTCTCTCCTTTTACTGCTCTCTCTGTGTTTGTTTGTGTCCAATTTTTCCGCCTTTGTGGTGAATTGGGTATCTTATGCTGGTGATCGATGGATCTGCGAACCATTTCATTGCCCAATTGTTTCTATTTTTGTTCGTTTATCAGTAGTACTACATTTTTTTGGGGATTTTTTGTATCGAGTTCGAGTGTTCAGTCTGAATTGTTCGAAAATTGCGAATTTCGGTCATTTGGAATAGAGGGAGTGGATTTGGGCGTAGCGGGGGTGTTTAGTAGGTAGTGAAGATGGCTTTGGTTGATCCCAATTGGGGTTGGGGTTTGTAAGTGTTTTATGCAATTGGGGTTTTCATATTATCAATTGGTTTGCAGTAAAGATGTGAGTTTGATGAAAATGTTTGGCTATCTGGTGGGTTTGTAAGGTTTTATGCAATTGGGGTACTCTATTATTAATCATAAAGCGTTTTTTAGCTTCTCGGGTTTTACTTAAAACTCCCTTAAGGTCTTTTATCCACGTGGGACTTGATTGCTAAACAGTTTTGTTTAGAAAGTTTGGATGTTTTTACAATTTGACTAGTATTCAGTCACTCTTTTTGAATTTACAGCTGTATTGGTGGTTGAAGAAATTGAAATTAAATCATGACTAAAAGGATGACAACATGTTTAGATTGCACGAATATGTGGTGTCTACGTATTTGTTAATCTTTCTTGTTGATCTTTCTTGTTATTGGTGTCTACAGCTGTTACTTATTAGTTTGTTGGTTTTCCCATTTTTCAGTAAGATTGCAGAGGTTGAAGGAACTAGATCGATTGTCAAAGTGGTTAATTTTTATTCAAGGTATTCCTCTTTCTCAATTTCTACATTAAGAATGATTGACTATCATTGTTTTAATGCGGATGTGATCGGTTTGATAGTGAATTATTCAAGGTTGATGCAAGCAGCAAAGTCAGTACAATGTGATTTACTATATGATTGTGTTCGTCTATTTCTTATGCTTTTGTAGATTGTGTTCGTCTATTTCTTATGCTATTTATTTGGCAACTTTCCTGCTACTTGGGTCACTAGGATTCATCAGAAGGAACCTATTTTACATTCATTGTTTTCTTTTTCTTCTTTTCTGGCGATTGGGTCCTTCAGTGTTGTTAATGCATTCCTTAAAAGGGGTCATTGCCACAAAGTGATTAGAGAATGAAAAGACAAACAAAAAGGGCAGTTTGTAATGCCTTTTTGGCAATACATGTTTTTTGACATTTTGGCTGATGCAAATGGTTGTTTTGCTCAACATATGCTCAAATGGTTGTTTGGCTGTTGACAATGTCTTCACATTTGGGATGCCTCTTCTATATGCCTTGTTTTCATAGTTTCTTGATTTTTAATTATTTTCCTCCAAAATTTGAATTTAACTGGTTGAGACAGTAATTATTAAGTTATTAACCATGCAGTGCTTAATGATTCTTTTACAATAGCATGGTGGCAATTATGGTTACCTTTTTTTATTACTATTTTGTCGTAGTCTATGTTTTTGTTGGAAATTTTTTATGGAGATTTTATATTAATAACGGTAATAGTAAATCACATTGTACTGACTTTGAGTAAATTTTCCAATAGTTGTTTTATATTTTTTCCGTAATCTCTGATATATGGTTTAGGTGCTGGTGCTGTTAGTCTGTGAGTGTTAACGTCGTGGTTATTGTATTTGCAGCAAGTTCATGTAACACGTACACCAAAACTTTTTCTGGTATTGATGGAGCTGGGAAACGATTAGCAGATGAAGTGAGTTTTAACGTTTATGGGCCACTGTATAAAGTTTTATGCTTTAAGTTTTGCTCGAAAATAGCAGATTATAGTTGCATAACCTTGGCATTCATGATTAACAGGTTATGCAACTTGTACAAAAGACAGAGAGCTTAAAGAAGATCTCATTTTTAGCCCATTCTCTAGGGGGCTTATTTGCAAGATATGCAATTTCTGTCCTTTTCCTTTATACACCCAATGATAGTGCAAATTCACAAACGGCATACTCTTTGAGACGAGGAAAGATTGCTGGGTTAGAGCCTATCAATTTTGTAACATTAGCAACTCCACATCTTGGGGTGCGAGGGAAAAAGCAGGTCTGTATATCATCTTGGGGTGTGGAATTTATCATATGGTTTGAGTGTTTTAAGATTTGCTTTCAAGTGCACTGAGCATGTTAGTTACATACTTATCGAAATGTGTTGTATTTGGATTTCTGCTTACATTGATCGAATCTGTATGTTTTAGAGTTTTGTTTGCTTGCATTTGTAATTGCTTGATTGGTTAAGTAATGGGTGGCCACAACTAAGGCCCAAAACATTGTTTTACTGGTTGATTGATAAGGCCAAAACTAAGGCCCAAAACATGATTTTTTTTTTTTTAAATTACATTAATTGGGCCCAAAATTGCAAGGCCCAAACCGAAACCGAACCGGAACCGAACCGAAGTGCACTGAAACCGAACCGACCGGTTTCCACAAAAAAATTTCGGTTTTCAAACCGAACCGAACCGACACTGTTCATTCGGTTCGGTCCCCAATTTATGTCAAATTCGCACCGAACCGAACCGCGCCCACCCCTAGTTTTTAGTGAAGGGTGCGGCAAGAGAAGAATAGAGAGAAAGAAAGAAAGACTTGAGGAATTGTGTTGTATTGTAGTACATTATTCCTCATGCCAAGTGTCTTTATTTATAGTGAAAGAAGTACAATTACAATAGGATTCTAATCTTTAACATAACAGAATATCCCAATCCATATCTACCTAGGATTTACACAATCACATTTAACACATGTTATAAATTATCTACAACATTATTTTATTTTTATATTATTTTTTATAAATATTACACTATTTTCTTATGATACAACATGAAAATTTCCAATTAAAAATAGATACATATAATTAAAAGGAAAACTAATGAAAAGGACATAAAAACTTTAAATCTTAATCAAAAACACCTTAATAACTTTGTTTAATGAAAAGGACAAAGATAAATAAATACAAATTAGCCTACTGTGTGGTCCCTACCACATTGGCTGCCTGACGCGCAGCTGAAGGCAAAATCCAAAAAATGGCCTACTGCCCTGCTTCCTCGAAGCTGGGTCATGGGGGCTGAACAATTCACTCCTACCCATTTGGGCTACACGCCCATTTCTGATAAGCATTGGATAGTTTTTATTTATAGCATTAGCGCACTAATTAAAAAAATAGATAGAGAAATATCTCAACAAGGCTTGAACCAAAAATCAAGGGGAAATTAATTGGCTGCACTAAGATTATTTATTCATTACAGACTATTTCTAAAAAAATTATTAATTTATAAACAATGACTTCAATGTGATTAAAAGTGGCATTAATTAATCAATCAACAAATATTTCATATAAAGAGATTATTTTCAAAATAATAGTAATCTTTCGAGAAAAGGTGAAACTATTCGAGAAAAGGTGAAACTATTCGAGATACGGTAACACTATTTCTAGAAACAGTGACGCAATTTTGAGATACGATAACACTATTTCTAGAACAATGACACTATTTCGAGAAAAAATGACACTATATCTAGATATGATGACACTATTTCTAAAAACAGTGACATTATTTCGAGAAATGGTAACACTATTTCTAGAAACAGTGTCACCATTTCTAGAAACAGTGTCACCATTTCTAGAAACAGTGTCACCGTTTCTCTAAATAGGGCCACCATTTTTAGAAACAATGTCACAAATTTTCAAAATAGTGGTCACCATTTGTACAAATAGTGACACTGTTTCTAGAAATAGTGTCGCCATTTGTAGAAATAGTGACACTATTTCTAGAAATTGGGACACTATTTCTAGAAACAGGCATATATATATATATATATATATATATTAATAAATAGTTATGTGTATTTGTTGAATTTACTTGAGTTTTTGAAAACTAGACCCAAAACAAAACCAAAATCCACTCCAATGCTAATACACAATCATTTGGATTTGTGGTTTTGATAAGTTTACTTGTTGAATTATTTGATTTTTGTTATTTGATATGCAATTAGACCCAAAACAAAACTAATTCACCCCAATGATAGTTCACAATCATTTGCATATGTGGTTTTGATACGAAATTTTTAGAAATAGTTGACATATATGTGAAGAACTAATTATGCATACTTGTTGAATTTATTTGATTTTTTATTTTCATTCGAAGATTTTAGATTTTGGAGATTTTTCATGGATTTTATTCATGTTGCTAGATTATTGGGATGTATTCATATGTTGATACATGAATAATATGGAACAATGATAATGATATTTTGTTTTTGTATTTACGGAAGAGCCCAATCAAGAAATGTTACAATAAGGGGCATGGGCTGATTGGGAGGTTGGAAAAAAAAATTAATTTTCTTTTATTTTTTTTTTATGTGGTCTTTGGACTTTTAATGAGGCAGTGGCATATATGTAAATAAATAATTTATTTCTGACGAAATTGGACTAACGGAAGTGGGGGTTCTGTTAGGGGTATGGGTTGGAAAGAAATTTTTTTGTTTTGCATGCTAGGATTGGCTAGCATGCCAGGCCTTAGTTTTAGGTTTATTCTTTTTTAGTTTTTGTCCTTTTTATTAAAACTTATACATTTTTCATTAAAGAAAGTTATTAGGGTGCTTTTAGTTAAGAAAAAGTCTAAAAATGTCCTTTTCATTAAAGCTCCCATAATTAAATGGAGTTACCAATGATACTTCAATCATTTTTAGGTTTTAAATTAGAATTGATATCAAGACTAATCTGATCCAAATTCGATCGGTTGACTGCGAGTCTTCGGTGGCATCACTTAACCACCAATTAGAGCATAAACGTAAAACTTTCCTTCAAGTTAGATGGTCTTAAGCATATTGACCCTACGGGGAAAGGATAAGAAAAAGAAAGTAATTTTTCCTTCCTTTGTATCACTTGATTCTTACATCTAGGTGGAATACATACGGAACGAATATAACCCTAGCTTTTCTTTTCATATTATCCCCACATAACAAAAGTAATGTGAAAAGAAAGTTCGTTCATATTAACAAAACTACTACTGCGAGTAACGCTAGGGTGATCAAATAATTATATCACATTAATATATCAACTAATGTGACAAGTAATTCATTCAATCAATATTCAATCAGATAAATTCATTAACCTTGTGACATGTACACATTACTTGCCACATCAGATGATATACTAATGTGTTACAAAAATGTGGTCTAACATTTTCCAACCACAAAATTTATGAGTCCTCAATAAATTACTTCTTCTCGAAGTATTGGTAAATTTCATTCCAACAATTGGTGTTAAATTCAACCGTGATCTGGTTTGTCACCACTTCATGGCTCACAAGGCAGCAAAAATTACGATTCTTTCGTGCTTTTTGTCTGTGTGATTAGTGGGATCACAACCATAAGATATTCCTGTAATTACAAATTTCTTCATCATATTTCCACACACAAATCGAATCCAATCCCACATATATACCGATGCTTGTGTTCCCGGATGTCTCATTTCCTTCTCAGAATCTCGTTTAACTTTTTGGTGTCTCCGTCACATCATCACATGATGTTACAAATTATTTCGGTTGAAACATGTAAATTAGACACAGTCCATAAAATACCAACCTTCTTGTTCACCATATTATAACAAGTAGATTAGTAACACCGCGTGGCGATACAACGACCTCACGATCATATTAAAAAAAAATTCTCTTTAGATCAAAAATGACTGTCTCAGATAGAACAAATAGGATAAAAGCTCGTTTGGTTCTGATTTTCAGTGTGAATACAAACCGTACGTTGAAAAACGACTAGCTATCTTGGATTCTACTCCTTTATACAATGCATATAAATACCACCTTCTCCGTTCCCTAGAAAATCACTCTCATTTTTCAAAACTTGATCACATATTTATATTACTTGATGGAAAAGAATGGCAATAATCCTGCTGCATCAGATTCAAAGGGAGTGTGCGAGAAAATCTTCAGCGCCGTCACAGTTTCTCCTGCATTTCGAACAATTCGCCGAGCCACGCATCTTCCACAAGAACCTACAGCTGCCTCCCCTGCTAGAAGCAAGGATCCTCCACGACCACAACCCAAGAAGTCAGCTGAATCAACACCGGTAGTGATTCGGATTCCAATCACGTCCGAAAAAACAGTAGGGAAAGTCCGTGATCATCAAGCAAATTCCAAGGTTGCTGCAAAGGTTGAACCCGAAAAGCCTCCATCTCATCATGATTTAGTACACAAATCCAATGAAGAGTTGGCTAAGGCTACTTATTCAAAAGTTGAGGAGGACAAACATGAAGCACAAAACACTCAAGTTAGGAATGCTGAAGGTAAGAAACAAGGAGGATTGGATATTAATGACGCATTTTCAGAGTATATCAATCGCGGAAAGATCAAGATCAGAACCATGTCATCGAAGAAGATAGCGGAATCAGATGATGGTGATTATGATGGAAAGAAAAGAGAGAGTGGTAAGGACCATTTTTCTGATTATATTCAACGCGTGAAGAACAAGTTCAAATCTACGCCGTCCAATCTTGGTAATCAAAATAATGCCTCCTTTAAGCGAGAGTAGGAGATTAATCTGTTTAACTTTTGGTTTGATGGGGTTTGCTGATTGAAAATAATAATGGTAGTGCTGGTGAATGCTAGCTGGGAAGTACATATGATCTTCCTAATGTGTGTGTATGAAGGATTTCACTAAGCTCAGGAGGCGCGCTTACATGCATGCACGACTGATATTAGCAGTCCTCTCAATTTAATGTATAATAAGGTTGCTCAAGTGTTGTTTCTCTCTATTCCAATCTCTAAATCTGGTTATAAATGTAATGCTTGAGTTGGTGTTGTTAACCATTGACTTAAGATTGCAAGTTACTATTTGATTACTTTGCACATTGCAAATACTAATTATAGTTGGCAACAAGTCACATTATCGATTGTTTTTTTAAAAAAAAGTTGGGGACTGTTAGGAGCATTTAACATTAAACTCAATGTTTGGGGTTCGATTTTTATTCCACAATATTGTTTGTATCAAAAAGAAAAAGTTAGGTTTTTATAACGATATATGGAGTGAGTAGTCAGGGTGTCATGCAATTTGTTATCAATTATTTAATATTAAACTCATCATTTATAAGAGTCGAACTTCACTTCTCACTTACAAATGAAAAGAAATATTACTAGACAATAGTGCTAGTGGTGAAATGAAACCAAAGATGGGCTGTGTAGAGTCGTAGGGCGACGTGGCAACAAGCCATGTGATCCAAAATGGCGGAAGAGGTGGTTTCCCGCCCTTAAAGCAATGTTGACCTATGGGAAAAGAAAGTTCTTTTCAACCATATTATTCCCCAAAAAACACTTGAAATGTGAACAGATCCTAGAAATTAAGTTCGTTCACATTCACAAAACTACAAGTAAATTACTTGAACTAATCCAAGTATTGGTTCCAAAACGTGGAAATATTACACACACACACAAGCACAGGTTAGAAGGAAGGTAATTAAGAAACCGGGAGGATTGGATGTGAATGACACATCAATCGGGCAAATTAATGTTAAGATCAGAACCGTGTCGTCGAAGAAGATGGAAATTATGATGCAAAGAAAAATGAAAGTGGTGAAGATCATTATTCTGATTATATTCATCATGCGAAGAACAAGTTCAAATCTATGCAGTCAAGTCTTCTATCGGAAGAATGCGCCAAGAAGCGTGCATGCACCTACGCACAACTGACCTTATCATTCCTCGTAGTTTAATCCGTATTGTTCTCTCTTTGATATATCTCTGAAAATCTTATTATAACAGTTGGTGTCATTTTCCATTAATTTGAAATAAGATTGCAAATTAATTACTATTGGATTATTTTGCACATTGGTTGTTTTTAAGAAATGGCGATGATAGGGGTTTATAACTCAAGTGATAGAGAGTTTACTACTATTTACCGATTGCTATTGCACCCGAAGTCTTGCATTAGATTCTTCCTCTCCCAATATCATTTGTATCCAAGAGAAAATTTTAAAGTAGGGTTTTAGAGGGAAAAAAATGAACAAGAAACCAAAACCATACAAGAACTCATAAGTTAGTAAAACTAGAAAAAAATGAGAAAAACTTGTGCAAAGAGAGGCGTCCCAATCATGTCATCCGTAGGGTACCTCTCACGAAAGCATGAAACTCTCCTATATTTTTGTTCTACATGACCTTACCTGGTCTCACTCAATGTGAAAATTGTCATAATCAACCAGCTTTTAACGAATATATTTACACAAAGAAGGGAGCACAAATGGGCTGCAGACTCCCTAGGGCAACTTGGCCTAGCACAAATGGCAGGACGGGTGTATGAAGTTAAGGGTACATTGCCGGAGTGGGTTACTAGAGACGATGTGCAACGGTTTATATCCAAGCAATTCAAGCTTCTACTCACCAAAGATTTATCGCAAAACAATGATCGTCTTCACGATATACAATATGTCCATGTCATTCGTGACATGGTTTCAGATAACTTTTTAAGAGTGCCAATATTAGTTCATTTTTTTTTCTTCTTTAAACGGTCGTTTTATTCATGTCTTTTTTTCTTGTAATTTGTAGCCAATAAGTGTAGTCTTGAGTTAAAATTCGTCGAATTTATACACCGTTATCCCAATATTGCCATTTGGTTGGTGGATTGCCCAAAACATGTCCGGCAAGTCATGGAAGATGTTGCCAACAATGTTGTGTTTACTTTGCACCCAAGCTACAAAAATGTCCATCAACGCATCGTCCTTCGCAGAACCGGCTTACCCAGCGTCGATCAGATTCGCAATCTTAGGTACATTGGAGTTTCATTTTTTTCTCCGAATAAGCAAAAGAAGGCGTATAACAAAGCACCCTAAATAATGCTAAAAATCTGCGTGGACAGGGAGGACTTCTTGAATGCTGTCGTTTTACCCTCAATGCAAGAAATATCAGAAGCCTGTACTCCAAGAAAGCCCAGAAACCGTGCCTGCAGGGCGGTTTCCGAGACACATGGAAGTGATGCTATCGAATGATCTAATCGATTCTGCTTGTCCTGGGGAAGACATTGTAAGATCCCTAATCCCCATCTTCATCTTTAATTAATTGCTCAATTTTTTTCTTGTTAATTACGTGGTTTTAATTAGTGATTAATTCTGTTTGTTTTTCTTTTCCTTTTGATTTATTCCCAGATGGTGACTGGCATTTTTACAAAGAATGATGGGTCTCCTGTGTCTTCCACTATGATTCAAGCAAACTATGTCACCAAGACCACAACATAAACATCTTACTTTTGGATTTTTTATTTCTTAATTTATTTTTTCACAGCAACTTACTATTGGATTGGATTGAATTTTATTTTTGTTTCTTTTTTGCACATTTATATTTGCATTTATTTGTATCAATCACCAACAATTTCAGTTAGCAACAATACTAAAAGGTGGAATCAGACCTCTAAGTGTCGGAATGAACTCTCTTAACCAATTGAAATGCAAACTTTAACCTGTATTGTCTTTCTATGCTTTTAGATGAAAATTTAGTACTTGAATTTCTAAACCAACATGTAAAATTCCAAACCCAAACCTCTAAATCCAATTTGGGAACTGGGATTTGCCAAAAGAAATCAATTGAAATAGAAGATCCTACCTTGAGATACATAGAACAAAGGCGATGCTGCCGAACGCAGAAAAAAGAGGATGACTCGCGCATTGGCTCCAAGAGAGTCCCTTTTAAATTGACATGGCATGTGTTTGAAAATAATGAGTGAAAAGTAAACTGAAAACTCGCAAAACATCAATTAAAAAAAAATAGAGCACGTGCATGTTTGGCACCCATCTTGGATCCAGTTTTTTTCCCTCAAAAACAATTTCAGAATTTGAAGCCCAATATCAAGAAATTGGCAATTTGGCATAAAGCCTCGGGCTTCAAATTCTAAAATTGTTTTTGAGGAAAAAAAACTGGATCCAAAAAACAGGCCCGGGTGAATTCGGTACCTTTTTCAAAAAGCGTTTTTCCTTTTTGAGAAACGGACTGGAAACGTTATCCACGGTTGAAAACACATAACGCAAAGACCTATTTGCGGAAACGCATTTTCAGAAACAGCCGTTTCCGTTTCGAAGAATTTTCTGAAACCGTTTTTTCTTCTTATGATCGCCGCGGGCCATCTGCTAGCTGCTCAGCTCTGAGCTACCTCTCTTCGTCTGCGTTCTCCTCTACTACCTGGGTCATCCTCCTCCAAGGTAATTTATTTTATTTTTCTGTGATTTTCTCAGCGATTATGTGCTGGGTTTTACTTTGTGTTCTGAAATTTGTGAAATTTATTGAGTTTTCGTGATGGGTTTTGTGAAATTTCTGGTTTCGGTTGGAAAATCTGTGCAGTAGATATGTTGTATCCTGTTTTCTGAAATGAATTTTCTGTTTTTTTGTGTGTATAAAACACTATGCTTAGTTGCCGACAATATATTTGCGAAAATTCCTCTTAGACATAGAGCCTAGAGGTCAATTTTACTTGCAGGATGACCAAAACACCCCGACAACTATAAGTTTTATACGAAAACACTTCAAAAGCTTAATTGGGTTCGAAACTTATGGTGTTTGAAGTGTTTTTCTCTAAAGTGTAATGTTATCGAGGGTTTACTAGTGAAATTTTTTTAGTGAATAGTGAGCAAAATGCTGTCAATTTACAGACTGAAAATTTTGCTTTTGGTTCTGATTTGATCTGTTCGACTCTCTTGTAGTGCATTTTTGACATGTTGTAGATACACACGCAACGCAAGCACCTAAAACTTGAAATGATTGTACTGTGAATCGACATTTTCATGTGTGTGATAGTGAAGTGGTAAAAACAGATGTCCTTGTCCATTTTTTTTTGTAGTTCAAGGCTGTCCGTTTGCTGTAACGAGTCCTCAAGTTCTTTGTACACGAAAGCATGGACTCTTCTGCATCGACTTAATAAAGCATAATCGATATAAGCTTGAAAACGTGAGGCCCATCGCCTCCTTTTCCAACTTAACGCGATTTTTACCCTTCCAACCCATAGTTATTTCTAATGCCCAAGTATCATTCACCAAGGTTTTTTTATGCCAGTAAAGGGTATTTTTTACACTAAAATATATGAGATATTATCAATTAGGTATCGCACTGTCGATGCTTTTCTTGATCTGCTATTTTCATCCCATTCACACTTCACTAGTTAACAAATGCATATGGTAATTCTATAATTTAAATAACTAATTGATGGACCAAAATGCCTTACGAATAGATTAACATTGCACGAAAAAATGCTTGGATGATCTTCCTAAAAAAGCATCAATTGACTCATAGGTACGCGTTTTCTGCATGCAGTAGCAGTATCAAATCCTTAAAATAGCTTCTTTGTATGCTTGGTTGATAGTTTTGGCCCAACTACTAACATAGTTACGAAATATAGAGCCTAATAGACGTATTCAAACCCTTTTGCACTAGACTAATATGGTTTAATAGTTTCATTACTGAATGAGATTCTCATTTAGTAGGGAATATGGTTCATAGATTTAGTGCAATTCTCTGGAGTTTAGTACTTTTCGGATTCCTTGCAGCGTCGCTAGAGTAAATAGACTATCATGTTACATACTCGTTTAGGGAAGCCAATTTTGTGACCGTAAAACAAAGTTGTGCACTTATGTGTGCTTATTGTTAGCCAAAGATTGTTGCCGGTTGTGCATTTAACGTATACAAATTCTATGATCTGTGTGTACTGAATGAGACTGTAAATTGCCTAAGGATTCGGTGGTTGATTAAAGTTTTCGATTGTGTTATTTAGAGGCATGTTCTCATTTTATATTTGGGACTTTTTGTTTGTAAATCCCCTGTTCTCTTTGACCTTTGAAATTTGGTTATTTGTGTTTGTTGTAGGATGAGCGCAAACCAAGATGAAGATGTCGCCAGTTGGCCAGTTACGGCCGAGAAACATTTTATTCACTTGTTGCATGAAGAGACAAAAAAAAGGCTGAAAGGCTCAACTGTGGACAAGAATGCCTGGGAGGCAATAGAAGATGAGCTTTTTATCAAATTTGGCAAAAGATACACTCGCGAAAAATTGAAGGCAAAGTACAATCGGTTGCGCAAGATATACCGTGAGTTTGCAAAGCTTGTGGCTCATACGGGGATGTGTTGGGACCCAAAGACCGACATGGTACATGCATCTGAAGAAGTTTGGGTGTCCTACCTTAAGGTATGTATGATTTTGTATTATTTTACAACCGAACTGTTTTGGAGTCTTGTAATATGCTATGCAGCTCTAACTCGTGTGCTAAACTTGCAGAAAAACAAGTTTGCCAGTCGCTTTCGGAGAAAGGGATGCCCGCAATATCAAATGCTTGGAGAGATCTTCAACAACATACCTTCTACCGGACAAATGCATTCTGGATCCACTGCATCTCCTCCAAACTCTGATGTTGAGAGAGGTTTAGAGTCCGAGTTTCCTAGCTCCGGGGCACGCACAAGCCCTGATACTGAAGGCGGCATAGATACTTCAAATAAAGCACACGAAGGTACTAGCAAGACCCAAAAGCGCTGTCCTTCAAGTCCCCCAATTGATTGCCGCACAAGAAAGGAATCAAAGACATCAAAGGCGGCAAGGCTAGGTGATGGAGTGGAAGTATGGACAGTGTCTCCAGCTGCCGAGACTGAATCTTCGTTACCAAAGGTTGAACGCAGAAAAAACAACGAATTTTCCTCTCCTTTTAGAGAACTGGCCTCCATTGAAGATTGTATGGAAATACTCGAGGCGATGGAGGATTTGGATGACGCTGCCTATGTTAGAGCTTGCGAGAGGTTTACGAGTTCGGATTGGAGGAGGATGTTCATGAAGATGTCTGATGCAAGGAAAAGAATGTGGCTGTATAGCCTGAAGTGAGTTTTTAGTACATGATTAGATTTCTCTTTAGGACAAGTGATATAAGAACTTTGTTCTTGTTTTGATGAATGCCACTTTGCTATAGAGTAAAGATATTATTATGAAGTACATAATTGCTTAGCAATTAGGAATTTAGCGATGAGAAAAAGCCACTTGGCACGACAGTTTCTCTCGATGCAGAGACTTTTTCAAATAGACACGTGTGTTTGGAAGATTGTCAAATTTAGCGATTCATTACATGTATTTTTACGCCTTCACCATTCAACTTTTGTTTAACTAATTTCCGCTTTAAACTATTATAAGTGGCAATTTCTCCCTTCCGGTTATGTTTCACCATACTATATTTTATGTAACTTCACGTCTAATGACCGCAATGTAATTTTTCTAGACGAAGAATTTTTAAAAATTGCATGTAAACGTGACGGTACAAGAATTGGCCATTTATAATTGTTCATGGGAAAATCGACCAATATGAAATTTTAGGGGGAAATACGGGAGTGGGGTACAAATTCAGGGGAAATCGAAGGAAATACTATATCACAAATTAAACCATCAATTTACCCGTTACTGATTTCATGTTTTGTACTCCAGTAGGGTAAAATGGACATTATGTATTTTTCATTATTCACACATTGGCCCCAGAATGTTTGTCGTATTACGGAAAAAAGTTTGCCAATCGGGGTCCAAACATAACAATATTTAAGTTGTGGTAACACTTGTATAGATCCTGCCACGTATTCATCGTCGTCTTCTTCAGTTTAGTAGAGCTTCTCTCCCGCCGAATCCTTTGCCATTCGCTTCCTCCTCCTCGATCAGATCCGCCCGGCCCCGCCGACGCCGAGTCAGTCTTAAATTTCCCGGGTGGGTAAGTTCTCTCTCTCTCTTTCTCTCGTTAAAGCTTTAATCTTTGAAACTGAAACTATCAAACCTGCAACAATGGCGACCAATCCACAACTCACTCTCCCTCTCGGATGCTCCGATATCCGCCGTATATACCGGATATCGATCCCCACCGACCATTTTGATCAGATTCCCCAAACCCCCTTTTCGATTTTCAGCCCCAACAACTCACAACAACCCTTCTATTCCTCTCTCTCTCTCTCTCTCTCTCTCTCTCTAAACTGCTTGTGAGTATATGATAAAATCTGGGTTTGGTTTGAATTTTAATTATAATTTAAAAGTTGTAGACTTTGAGCTTATTAATTAGTAGTTGGTATAGTTGAACTTGATCAATCTCAATTGAACTACTTGTGAGTAGATTTCGTATTGTGATATTCTTATGATGTTTATGTATCTGTTCTGCATTTGTTTCCTGGCCTTTGGCTTGCTAGTCCTAACTCCTAAGTTATTTTTTTCTGGGATTTGACTCGAAATGTATGCCACCCGATTTCTTTCCTGTTCAAGCTCGTAGATTTACAGTCCTTTTTCTTGATACCAATGTCATTTCCCGAATAGAATGTGTTTCGAGACCAATGAATCCTTCCCGTCACAGCATTTCATAGGAGTGACAATTTTCGATATGTATTGTTCTTTTTGCTTCTTTCTTTTCCCTGTAATGCCATCACCAGCTCAACCTCTACAGCTAAAATAGGAATTAGTACAGTGATTGTTTTAGGTTGTAGCCGATGTTTGCTACGGCGTCTTGTTTTTTGCCTTAGACTTTTTGAATTTCAAACTGAGTTTTGTTACTAATCCACTATATATGCATCTCTTGTTCCTGTGAGCATGTATATAAGTGTTTATCTGCATGATGTTTACTTCATTGGCCGCGCCGCCATGGTAACTACATGTTTTTAGGTTGTAGCATTTTAGGCTTTTTAGCTAACTGAATCTGATCACGAGCATGTGATTGTGTTGTCCTAAAGACTATGGTCATCAGTCCTCATGAAATATTTTCAGCACTAGTGTGCTTGGCAGCAAACAGCATACACTTGAGTTTCCTAGTGTTTTCTTGTTGTATAAGGGAAAACAGAATAATCACGTAAGCCGGGCCCTAAGCACTTCATACTTCACCCGTTCCTGCCAGGACTGAGCCGACAACCACCGCCTACCATCAACAACAGACAACTAAAGTAAGTTCTGTTGTCCTCCTAATTTATTGATTTTGTTCTGTTGGTTGTATCATTGTGCTCAGCACACACCTTAAAGCTTGAACTGCCAATAGTCCTTTGTCAATTTAATTTTCCTCTAAATTCACAGCTCAGATTTAGAAGTCTCATCGAAGTCTCATTTTACTCTTTTGAGAAAATTTCTCAATTGGTTTTTGCATCGAACCTTGAAGTCTATTTAGAGAAGCTCAATCTGAGTTTGTGTGTGAGCAAATGGGGCTTCTCAGCATTATTCGAAAAATTAAAAGGAAGGAGAAAGAAATACGTATACTCATGGTCGGGCTTGACAATTCTGGCAAGACTACCATTGTGCTGAGAATTAATGGAGAGGACACCAGCGTTGTCAGTCCCACACTCGGCTTCAACATCAAGACCATCATTTACCAAAAGTATACCCTCAACATATGGGATGTCGGGGGCCAGAAAACAATAAGATCGTACTGGAGAAACTATTTTGAGCAAACTGATGGTCTGGTATGGGTAGTTGACAGTTCAGATCTTAGAAGGTTAGAAGACTGCAAAGCGGAACTCGATAATCTTTTGAAGGAGGAGAGGCTTTCTGGATCATCTTTGTTGATACTAGCAAATAAGCAGGACATAAAAGGAGCCCTTACTCCGGAAGAAATTGCTAAGGTTTTGAACTTGGAGGCTATGGATAAAACTCGGCATTGGCAAATTGTCGGCTGCAGTGCATTCACCGGTGAGGGACTGCTTGAGGGTTTCGATTGGTTGGTCCAAGACATTGCCTCTCGGATCTATGTTCTTGATTAGTGCCAATTTTTAAGCCACTGGAAGGTAATGGAGGTCACAATCCATGGATTGGCAGAATGTGTTTTTTCGATTTGTTTTAGCAACGGAAGAACCCGAACGGAATCTTGAAGTGCTTCAGAAAAGAAGGTGATCGGAAAGCAACAGCAGGACCGCACTGTAATGAATGTTGCGAAACAAGCTATGTTTACATTTATATTATGTTGTCAAGAACTTTCATATGTAGTTTATGAATAGAAATGACGTATTGGCCTTTGGGATTTTTTTCTGAGCGTCTATGAGAACAAGTGTTTCTTATGAAAGTAGTCAATGAGATGATGAGACAATGTTATGTAGTAGGCTCAAACGAGTGATTAGTGTCATATTAATTTATTATATCTTAATTCTTATATGTATGGCAATACGGAGATGAATAATATGTTAATATAGAGAAGAACTTACATGGAGCCGGTTCATGACCACATGTCGTTCCTTGTCCAATAATGCATTGTCATGTGCACTTTTTTCTTTACATAGGAATGTGTTATTGAATCGAGACGTCACATGGCGATGAACCTGTAAGTTGCTCTCGTTAATATGACCAAATCAACCAACCGACCAACTGGACATTCCAACAACACTAAAAGGTCATTTGGGCAGGCTCTCATGGGCTTTAACAATGATTTTCGAGAACGTGACCAGGTTTTTCTATTTGGCCCACTCTGTTTGTTGCTTCAATAATAAAATAGTCGACCCCATCTTCCGATTTACTGCACGGAAGCTTCTATAGTCTTATAAAGGAAAGAGGGTAGGGCCCAGTGGGGCCCGTCGAACTTTATAGAATGATGGTTACTACGGAGCTGCCATTCTTGGTTCACTCTTGCAAAATTTACGAGAAGTAATTTCTGCACACAAGTCTATGTCTTTATAAACAAACAAAAAAATAATAAGACAAACAAAGAAGGATGCGCACAAGCGGAAAATAGTGGGAAAATTCTTCAGTGGTACGTACTATTTAATGGTACGGCCATTGAATGGTCCAGATTAATTTACAGCGGGTCCCAAATGAATCTTAAACCATTCAACAGTACGTACCATTGAATAGTACGTACCACTGAAGTTAAACCCAAAATAGTGTGCATAACTCATATTCTAATTAAACATGTGTCGTGTAAGTGGTGAATTGCTCTGATTGATTGGGCATTCTTTTTCAACCAATTACATATTGAGTTCAAATTTTTCTCCTACTTAGAGCATTAATATTGTGTGTAATAAAAAAATATATATATGTGTTGTAATTTCCACCAAAAAATAGAGCATATGTTATAATATAAGTTATAACACCACGTGACGGTACTACAAATCGCATCTCTTTACGTGATTATTTGAATTTGGAATAGGCAACGAAAATAGGCCTTCAAATTTGTCAATTGCATGCTTTGAATCCCTTTCGTGACGGCATATTACACCATGACCATGCTTCTTATTCCATTGCATTTGTTTAATCTTGGATGACACCTACACCTACAAAATTCGACTCACTAATTAATTAATTTGACTTTCTTTTTCTCTATTTTTCTTTATTTTGAATTATTTCGTTGACTGTTGTGCAGTATGCAACTAGCTAAACAGCCTTGTGTAAGAAACTTCTTTGAAAGTTCTCATTATCTCAGGCTCATGAGCATGCGCATAATAGTATATTCCATATGCCATAGTTCTCTATTTGTAAAAATAATGACCTTTATTTATCGTTAAAGTTTAAGTGTTTTTTTTTTCATTTGGCAGCTAAATACTTAATTTGATATTAAAAGCATTTTTTTATATTGTAAAAGTACTGACAAAAGCGCTATTGAGTAAAAACACTTTATAAAAAAACGCATCTAAATGAGTCGTATATGACTAGATCATTTTTTTTCTAATTGTCACACCGCCTAGTGATGACACGATCTACTTATACTATAATAGGTTTACTTATGTATACATCATCTACCTCAGGTAGTGACAGATTCATAATTTTCTCCTAATGTGGGAATAATAATGTTATCAATTAAGGTACTATATTGTTATATAAATTAGAGGCCACACATACATTCGTAGCAAATGTTGTTGGTGCTCACTCCATCCTTCTTTACGCAAAGATATGCCCCCCCCCCCAGTACTTATTTGACTCTTGATGCACACACATACATATATAATGCATACCCTTAACTATTTACAAAAACATATAAAATGAACATGGCCTTCTACATGCATCCTTGTCTTTTCAGGACTTCTTTGGGCCAAGCCTTATTTAGGGGGAGACAATTGACCTAATTGGGGTCATATGATCCCAATGGCCCCACCTTTCCTCCATTAGTGATCTCAAATTGCCAATATAACATATGTGAGACATAAGAATTTTCTCACATTTAACTGTTAGTTAAAACATTAGCAGTCTGAGTATTTAGGCAAACGGGGGTGTCGTTCTATTTAGGGTATGCTCTTTTCAATTGCTCAAAGCAAGGGGAAGGAGTAGATTGTTTTGTCATCCACAGTCCGAAATCTAATGTGTAGTATAACTCGCCTAATTATTTATGACTCGAAACAAATTTTCTCGCTTAGTTTGTAATCATTTTCATCGTCAATATATTATCGATTTTTCCCATAAAAAAAAACTGCTAATTAAGAATTCAATTTACATAAAATGAGTAAATGACAGTGTACAATGTGATTAAGGTAACTAATAGCCTTCACTAGTGCGGTAGCACTAAATAAACACCCACCTATGCTAATAAGTTTGGTAATATTTTTGGTTATTTGGCTAAACAACGTTGTACTTTTGAGCTTATTGATTATGTTTAATGTAATTGTAGAAATTTTCTGGTCAACGGGCCGAAGGCCTACTCTAACAATACCGATACTGTCCCCACTTAACCACCTGCACAATCCTCAGGTGTGGGGTTTTATCACAAAAGGCCTTGGTATTAGTTAGAGTGGGGTAATTCTATTTAAAGTACTGTTGCTCCTTCCCTCTGTCCGATGTGGGACAATTGGTTTCAACAGTCCCCCACACATGAAACCCATTTTTATGGGTCACACGTGGAGATCCACACATCGGCAGCCACGTGGAGCCATGTTGGGGCTCACCCATCGCGCGGGGCCAAATGGGGACCCACCCAATCACGTGGCATATTTGCCCTACGTGGAGCCATGTCGGGACTCACCCATCGCACGAGGCCAAACGGGGACCCACCCAATCACGTGGCAGTACAGGCCCGTCCCCTGGCTCTGATACCATGTGGAAATTTTCAGGTCGACGGGCCGAGAGCCCACTCCAACAACACCGATACTGTCTCCATTTAACCACCTGCACAATCCTCAGGTGTGGGGTTTTATCACAAAAGGCCTCGGTATTAGTTAGAGTGGGGTAATTCTATTTAAAGTACTTTCTCTTTGGCCCTTTGGCCGATGTGGGATAACAGAGTTCCAACACTCCCCCGCACGTGAGACCCCATTTTTATGAGTCACACGTGGAGATCCACATCGACAACCACGTGGAGCCATGTCGAGACTGACCCATCGCGCGGGGCCAAACGGGGACCCACCCAATCACGTGGAAGTACGAGCCCGTCCCCTGGCTCTGATACCATGTAGAAATTTTTAAGTCGACGGGCTGAGGGCCCATTCCAACAACACGGATACTGTCCCCACTTAACCACCTGCACAATCCTCAGGTGTGTGGAGTTTTATCACAAAAGGCCTCGGTATTAGTTAGAGTAGGATAATTCTATTTAAAGTACTTTCTCTTTGGGCCTCTAGCCAGTGTGGGATAACAAAGTTTCAACAGTAATGATGGACTATCTGCTCAAACTTGAAAGGGAAAAAGTATTGCCCGGTGGAATGGGGAAAAAGGCATTGCTTGCTTCAAATGAAAACTTCATCCAGTTTGGCTCATAAATAAATTTATGATTGATTAACTATAATGCTTTTGGCAAATAGTTGATGTGCATGGCATTTGTGTTTTCCTCTAATACGTTCCCTCACTTGCTGAGTCAAAACATGCATATGTGAATTAATTATGTCTCAAATTATGTATCAAAAGTAAAAGAAAATTAAATTTACTCAAAAAGTAATAGTTAATTAAAGTTCAATTTAGGTAGATCAGTGCAGTATACTTCACTATTTGCATCTTTGTTTAAATTCTTTTCTCTGTAATTTAGATAAATTTAGCATAATTACTTATCATCTCTCAAACAAAAAAATTCCACAATTTATTATAAAACAAAAAGTTCCAATAAAAACTGAAACTATGATATAAAGGGTATGTAATTCAAGTATTAGGAGTACTTATCTAGGCATCTGAAGTCTTAAAGATCGATCACCCTCCCCTAATATTACTTGTAAAAGAAAAGGGAAAGGTATGAAATCACCTTTTTTTTAAATGATGAACTAGCAGATTGCTGATTAGAAAACCTCATTCGGGGATCTCAATGAACACAATAAATATATGTATTGGTTAATTGGAAATGCTTAACTGTTTGTTAACTTAATTTGTTTAGTGTACGTACGGTGTGCCTGAAGATATAGTAAGATGTTAGCAGCATTGGATTGAGAAATAATATTAATCTGAGGTTAATATATATCTATTACGTACATAGTACATACTTAAATACTCCAGCACATATGCATCCAAAATTAAACAAAATTGTATTTATTTGTTCTTTTCTGCTTAGTAAGTTGTACATAATTAATCAAATTTAGTAGTGCCGAAAAGGCAAATGTTAATGTAGTTTTTATATATTAGATTAATTCAATCCTTTTAACCACTAGTGGCTTGTGATTAGAGAGTGAATATATAACATAAAGTATTTGTAATGAGCACGTATATATAAGAACTATTATATTGTTTTGTTGTTAATTCATATATAACCAGCAGAGGTCAAGCCGTCCAAATGAATAACAATAATCATTTGCATGTAACATGCTCAAGCATGCGGGCTTTTGCTTTGCTTGCATATAAATTATAATATGATATTTTGATGAAAAACGATTTCACAATTCAGTTTGTGACAAACCACCAAATCATACATGTTTAGAAAACCCCGCATGCATACCCAAACACATGCACACACACACAATGTATGTTTTAGTAAGAGTCGAACTGAAATTTTTGGTAGACTATTTTTTTTATACAAATGTTGTTTTACACTGAATTTATCTAAACTATATAAAAAGTAATACGAACTCGAGTGCATAAAAGAGAGCAAATTGTTCTAATCAATTTAGCTAAACATATACGTACTTACGTACTTAGTAGACCATTGAATAAAAATACAAATTGAATTTTCTCAAAACATAAAAAATATACATATTGAATGTGAAATATCACGAGGTTGCAGAAAAGTACTGAATCTGTGAGGTTTCATAACCATATGGTAGTGTATATATTGGTAGTTGTATATATATTAAGATTAATTTTTCACTTGTTAGGTTTAGAAATGTAACACCGCCACGTGATGTACAAATTCACTCAGTTTGTAATATATGTATTTATTTTTTAGTCAATATATCTAAAATGAGACATATCAACCATATTGTCTACTTATATTATAACACGTGAAAAAATACACCACATGACAAGTATTATATATAGAGATATTTCTAATTCACAAATCTTACGAAAAAAAACAAAACTTTAGGTTTGCATGCAGCCAAATGACCTACTATGACTTTGCATTCCTGTCCACAAAATCTTACGTATACATTAATTTCTAGAACTACCTTGAGAGGGATTGGGAGATAAAGATGGATAACAAGTCCAATAGGGATTTCACATATCCACAAATTAACCGACAATTCCAATAGGGACTATGACACAGCTCTGATTATACAATGTGTCAATATCATACTATCTCGGCACGCATACAACACAACTTTGGTATTACTAAATGATAAGATTATTTGATAATACACAACACACTTTCTAATAATATGTGTTAGAGAATATATCAACAATTGTATCAGTTGTATAGGTCTATATAGCACCACCCATTACTAAAACAAATACCACATCATTTGCACACTATTATTAATTTGGAGATGCATGCTATACATTTGACGTCAACAGATCATTAGTTTGAAGATGCCATTTCAATATAAAAAAGATAAAAATTAAAGAACCGATATCAACTTTGAGGTCGGCAAAGAGAATCATACACATATAATCTATAATAAATAATACTTTTGAGTAGTGAGTTAAATTGTCAGTTGTTAGAGGGGAGAGAAATTAGTGGGGATCAAACTCGCACCATAGTGCATAGACGTGATTGTTTTCCGCTACTGTGGTAAAGTGTCACCTGCTATAATTAATAAATAATATTAAACAAACTAAATCATAAACTAATAAAATGTTTCTATAATCTACCTATACTGGCATGAAAGTAAAAAAGGAATAGAACAGAACAAAGGAGGTAGAGAGCCTAAAATTATCGACTATTACTTTTTCTTTCAAGCACCCTCTATCATAGAGATTCTACAGATCATGAAAAGGAATCGATTTCTTCTTTAATCATCTTTTCCCAACCTCACGGCCGTGAACAAACCACATGACATGTTGGATCATTTTAATTGCATTTCCACAATAAATGAGAAAATATGCAACCACTTCTACTACTTCAAGTTTAAATTAATGGTCCAGGTTACATATGTGTGAGTTGTGTGCATCTTCCTCGATCCTCCACCATCCAAATTTAACAAAAAGTAGAACTTGTCACAAGCTCAAGCACGTTCAAAGTAAAGGGGTGGTCTCATTTTTTGGATGAATATAGCTAGAGATTCTTTTTTATCTTCATGGTGTCGTAGGAGTTTCGAGTAAGCAAGGGCGGAACCAGCCTTAGGTTAGGGTGGGTGGGTTCTAATCCAATGCAAGTTTAATGAAAAACAAAATTGCTAATTTACAGGAAACTCGTCTCACTCTATAAAAAAAATTAGCCAATCCAACCCTAGCAAAAATTAGCCAACTACATCAAAGCAGCTCCCAAGACGACTCCAGTCGGTTAACTAGATGGGAGCATTCCGGAAGAAAGAAATTATAACTCACCCCTGAGAAAAATCCTGGATTCCACCTTTGTGGGTAAGATCCATATTATATAGGGTTTAGTTATATAGGTACATAAGATCTTAGACTAAATACCATAATTTTAATTAAAAAATGTGGAATATATGTAGTAACCACCTCACCATTTCTAGATATTCTTATATTATCAATATTTTCATGCAACTATTTGACCTAAACTGTAACTAAAGTTTTCGTATGTCACATCCCAAATGGAACCCTAAAAGTTGGCATGCACAGTGAAGACGTAAGTACATATACGACATCGATATACAGATTTTTGTCATTATCCCTCTAAGTATATGCTAAATTATATTGATATAGACTGATGATGTTCATGGCATGAGGAATACATGTAGAGTTTCTATTGGCATCAAGTTTTGAAGATAACAAATTGCGTGAAAGTTGAAATTGAATTTTGACTTTTCTACAAAGTGCTTTTGTGGGTCTTGTGGGTAAGAGTCATGGGACGGTCTCCATCCAAATGGCACACTTTTTTTGAAAACCTTTTTACATGGACCTCAATTCTCATGTGCACCCTCGACTTTGAGCTAAAAAGGTAAATGGAATCATGGCATTTTTTTTCCCACTATAAAGTTTCAGCTTAAGCTTGGCTTCCTTGCAAAAATTCGCCACGTAGAGTTATTTTTATTTTATTACAATTCTGCCATTACTTCAAAAATGACTTACATGTTACGAATGTATTGTCATTATAAATATTGTGTCAATGATATAATGTTATGTGTACATTTTTATGTAACATTAATACGAAACATAATAACAGTATACACGTTTTATGTAAGTTACTCTCAATCGACACATAATCTAATAAAAACTAAAGCCTTTAAAGTTAATTTATTCACTGTTAATTTACTTAAATAGGCGATGGCTTTGTCATTCCTTTTAGAAACAAGAACTTTGTATCCTAATTGGAAGATTAAAAGCTTAATTTTATTCATTTGCCATACTATTAACTATTAAGGAAAGTGACAGGTACAGATATTTATACCCAAATTGGATTCTCTACCCTGCTTCTTTTAACAAATAAAGTACTTCATAAAAATATGTTAAAGTGCGCAGGTGACACGACTAAAAATGCTCTTGTTAAAACAGATGCATACCTAGATTGTAGAAAAATAAATATATATTATATTTTTTTATAGGTTGGAGAAAAAGTATTCAAATAACACACAGAATAAAATTCAATTATCAAATAGTTTAATATAGACGTTTGTGGCAAAAAAAGATGTCATGTGTTTTAGTATAGTTCATTTATATACGACTTTACTTAATAAATATTAATTGTACGAATCAATATCTACTATCTTAAGTCGTATATATATAGCAAGTTCTACGAGGACGAACTCAAGTAGTGGCTTGGATGATCATCCCGTCCCTACTCTCTCCCTTCTTACTCACATCTTTTCTTTAGTTTTGCGGCTCAATACACTCCATTTAAGTTCTACGTCCGTGCATGAGTCCTAACTTCGTATATTAACGACCCTAACTATATATGGAGAATCTTGTAATACAAGCATTAAGGTCTCTATCTCACGATATTCTAACGTTTTAATTATGACAACATTAGAATATCAATTAAAGACCACATAATTGAATTTGAAATTAAGTCTACATTACGTACAAAAACAAAATGGGATATGTTCTCATGTGAATGTAATGTCAATCGATCAGCTGTTATTGTTTGCGTTTTTTATTATGTGCATTATAGCATGGTATCTCTCTATAAACATAAAGATCTAAACTCACATGGATTGACAGGTAAACGTCAAGCTTATGAAAGAAGCTGCATATTTTGTTTTCATGCAAAATTAGAGAATTAGACAGCAAACCTTTTTTTTAAGAATAAGAAAGGTTCTTTGCACTAAAATAATACAAAAAAGGGAAAAAGCAATAAGCCGATTGCATTGCAAGTGGCGTTTTTTATGAGCAGTTTTTAGCCAGCCAGCCGGCTTAATTTGGCAGTCCACTACTGTCTTTTATGGTGGTGGCAACTGCTGAGAAGCTATCGTCCATCCATCCATGTCTTCGGTGGAGAGTGGAGTCTGTGGACACAACAAAGAAGAAGGCACATATTGCGAACCCTAAAACTTTAGGGCACCACCCTACACTCTTGGGACCCACACAACTTTCCTTCCTCGTCTACAAGCCAACAATGGAGCTCTCTCACTGGACCCTACCACCCAAAACGAACTTTGCTGATGGGGCTGCTGCCCTGCACCACATATATGGCATTTTCTGGGTCGTCTTGTCATAAAATTTGTTAAGTCTGGGGTCAAACTTCAATGGTATAATACATACTGTTGAATGATTTAAGATTCATTTAGTGTTCACAACAAATTAATCTGAATCATTCAATGACCGTGCCATTAAATGATACGTACCACTCA
The DNA here is from genome assembly GCA_018257905.1 of Gillenia trifoliata. Taxonomy (NCBI): domain Eukaryota; kingdom Viridiplantae; phylum Streptophyta; class Magnoliopsida; order Rosales; family Rosaceae; genus Gillenia; species Gillenia trifoliata. The sequence goes on along the minus strand of CM031081.1, from coordinate 2,111,092 downwards.
AAAATTTTCCCTTATAGTGATGTCAAATAGCATTAATTATGAGCAAAACCACCTCGTGTTTCTGTAGTTTGTTATATTTTTAATTTTTTTTGGATGGATTTATCAACACTTTTTTTTCTTTTTTTTAAGTCTTAAAATAAATAGAATAATTTGTAGCTCTTTTGGTAATTAGAGCATTCACTATTATATTTAAAGTCTTGAGGTTGATTCTTTCTTTTCAAATATTGATTGTAAACTAAAGAAAAAAGTCTTAAAACCAAAAACACATTTAAAAATTATACCAAAACTCATTAGTAGGTAATTCAATAGTTTTTTCTTATGAAAATACGATATTCATTGATGATATAAGAGAATATGTACAAAGAGGATAGTTATGACCATTAAACTAACATTAGGTCAATGAATCTTCATTGTGAATGATCTCATCAAAGATATAGTACTATAGCATGCTAGTTGAGCTAAACATGATGTATTTGATGATTAAATGATCTCATCAAATTGAGTCAATGTATCTTCATTGGGAATTGAACTAGTATTATATAGTGTGCTAATACAAAGCCTAAATAGATTAAAAGTGTTACATAGATGGAATATTTAGAAAATTACTATACATATAACTAGTTAATGATTAAAATGACCGATCAAGCAAATCGATTACTTGTTACAATTCATTTAAACTTAGTACATACGGAGGTCGCGTAACTACCCTTAAGACGAAATAAATTATTAATAGTTACATGAATGCAATACGCTAATTAGTAATGACCGTTAATCCATTAATATTCTTTTTTTGGAAAGTTTACAAATTAAATGATATGAACAAATATATGATTGTAGAATATGATCAGATTGAATATTACTCGTTATGATATAATTCACTTAAAAATTAGTATATATGCTCCATTCATGAGTAAACCTTAGATGAAAGAACTCATTGATAGTTACTTGTATACATTTTACTAACCGTACGTTCTGATCGTTAATTAGTTCGTATGACAACTTAGATGCAAATGTACTAATTAGTAATTACTCATATGTGATTAATTAACTAATTACGATCATATTAGTTAGTTCCAAAGTTAGATATTTGAATTACATAATTCCTCAAAATCCTCACTATGCATAAGCATTCGGCATGAGAGGCAATTACGCATCAATCATATAAGGCTTTGCTTTGGATTCTTTGAATCAAATCATAAACTAATAAGCGCATTCTGCAATACATGTTAAGAGAGTTATTGAAAAATCCACCCAATATTTAATTTGATAAGACTGTAATTATGAACTTGGTTAGAATATAAGGCTGAGTTCACATCCAAATTACCAAATTAAGACTTTGGTACAATTTTAAAAAATTACGCGGTTCATAATTAATAAAATTCTAAGTTTATGGAAAAATACTAAGACAAATATAGTAAATGAAAATGCAGATAAATTGGAAATGTAAATGGCACTAAGCTTTGGTTACCGGAGATAACCAAAGCGACATTATTAACTTACCATATTTTTTTGTTAGAAGTTTTGAATCTTGAATCTAGCCTACTTTTACTCGTTATCTTATCCATCATTACTATTAGGCTATCATCAATGGCATTAACTTACCACTCTGGATCCAAAGCTAAGATCAAATTTTTTTCACCTTCGATGTGAGCTTTACGACGGTACAAAGTGCATAACAAATTTAAGCTATTACAATGAAGCTAATTACAAGTTACAACAGGGTACCACAAATATATTAATTCAAATCGAACAAGAAACCCTCAAATGAAATAAAGATAAATACTATTAAATCAAAAGCTAATCGAGATGTATTGGATTTTTATCCAGAAGGTCAAAAAATGAAAATTATGAAGGCCTTTTTTCCTATACTTAGTCCGCCGGTGCACGTGAAAATCCACGCCAGCCAAATATTGCTCGTGCCAGATAACCTAACACATTTGTGGGAAGGCCATTTCGGTCAATTCCCTCTCCTCACCCTCCGTCCCCGCCTCTGCAGTTCGGCCCAAACGTTGCCCTATTTAACCATCCTTCCACCCATTTTAGCCAACAAACCCCAAATAGTGCCACGTTCCCCACCTTGAAATTGCCACGTCAACCGGTGGTCCCCACCGACACGGACATTGCCACTCTCACTCCTCTCCAGAAATATATATAGTCTCCACCCAAACCCCTCCATGTGAAATTTCTTCTGCCTCTCTCTGCTCTCTTTCCTCTCTCTCCCCCTTAAATCTCGACCGAGTTACAGAGAGGAACGCCGAAAAAAAAAAAACCGATATTCTGTTCCAAGTACATAAACAAGAGAAAGAATTGATTTCGGGATTAACGGTGACATAGATGGCGATGGCGGTTGGGCCAGCTGCGTCGCTGACTGATGGAGCTGCCCCGGTGTTGGGACCCTCAATGATGCCGATGCCGGCCCCAGTGACGGTGGTATCGGACGCGCTAGCGAAGGACGCGATTATCGGGTGGTACAGAGGAGAGTTCGCAGCGGCAAACGCGATCATCGACGCCCTCTGTGGCCATCTGACTCACCTCAGCGGAGGAGGTGCCGACTACGCCTCCGTTTTCGCGGCCATACACCGGAGGAGGATCAATTGGATCCCAGTGCTCCAGATGCAGAAATACCACTCCATTGCCGATGTGATGGTGGAGCTCCGAAATGTCGGGTCGAAAAAGGTGGAGGTGAAAGACCAGAAGGAGTGCGTCGAGAACGGCTACGTTTCGAGAACAGAGGAAAATTGCAAGAGCGAGGAGGCTAAGCCGTGTTTGGACGAAGTGGACGAAGAGAAAGAGAAGGAAAGTGATGAGAAAGTGTCGAAGAGTAATGGAATTTGCGCCGCCGCCGATGAGGTTGCCGAAGATGAGGCCTCGCCGGATAGCGAGATTACTGATGCAGGTAAGTAATCTGATTCATTTCCTCCACAGTTTGGATTTTTTACATACGATTCTGAAATTTGAAATGAATTGAATTTTTGCGATCGATTTTTTTGAATTTTTCATAAATATTTTGATCTTTCTTTAATCGGATTCAGGTGCGTTTGAATTTCCGATTGAAGCTTCCGATTGAAGCTACGTAGCTGTAGCTGAGGAAGTTATATTTTTCTGGTTTTCTAAAGCGTTAGGTCCGTTTGGTTGGTGAGAAAACGCGAGAAAGAAAAAAATAAATAACTTGTTTGGAATCTGGAGAGCTCTTTTCTCTTCTGTTTGGTCTCCGAGAAAGTAAAAAATGATTTTGCTAAGATCATTTTCATTATTTTAATTAATAAAAAATTATCTGAATTTTTACCTTTTTCGTCAGCCAAACGAAAACATGTTTTTTCTCTCCACCAGATCCGACATTCAAAAACTCATTTTTCATGTTCTTTGGCTTCGAATTCAACGTTGATTGTTTGATCCCTTTAATTTTTCCAACTCAACAATCTCTATTTTTTATTATTTTTTTTACGAAGAAAATAAAATAAAAAAGTTAAAATATTTTCTTTAGTTTGTGGCTGGAATTGTGTTCCCGAGGTTTAAGGAGGTTTTGAGATTCTCGAGGTGTGAGGAAAAATTTGGATGCAATCGGTCACAGTTAGTTAGTTCGGATGGCTCGAGATGCGTGCCGTTTGATCTAATTGAAGGCGGCGGTCGATCACAGCCGTTGACTGACGTCACCGGTTGCGATTTGCTTGTTGATTCAATATGGGTTGGTGGGTGCGCTTTGACAAAAGTTTGGGTGGTCATCCCAACATTAAAATTAGTTATTATGGTGTGGGGCCAGACCGGGTTGATAATACCGGGTTTTCGGGTCAACTCGGGGGTTAAGGTGGCAATGAATCTTGTTCGAGTTTACACTTTTATCTCCGTGTCAGAGTTGTGTCAACTCACGGTTAGTTAACAAACAAGACGATATAAAAATAGTAACGTAATACTACATTAATCCGTACCCTTATTTTGTTTATTTGGACAGACTAGTTACGACATGTGTTATTTGTCGTTTTTTATATTCGTGTAAGTTTGGAATATTATAGATGTCAAATTATCAACCGGCTCCGGGATCATTATGTTTGTACAGCCGAATCAGCTATTTGAGATTCCGATATTGTATATGCTTGTAGTGGTGTGTTGTGTGTAGCATTACTGCTTTTTTGTTTGTTGTTGTGTCCGGCCTATTTGGTTGCGCGCGGTGAGTTGGGATAGCTTTTGCTTTTTGTAAAAGCACTTATGACCGGCAGGTGGAAGCATTGGCTTATTAGGAATAAAGTGCCCATATCACCTTTTTATGTTTTAGAAATTGTGTTCAAGATGTGCATTCCACAAATGCATCATCTGAAGCTTATTCAATTATTTGTGGAAATCATTTAAAAATAAATTGTGGTTATACATTGGCAAAGATTTGGTAAAAATCACATATTAAAAAAATGAAGTAATAATTCTTTGTTTAGTTTTTTACATACTGTCTGATTCATGGTAATAATAGAAAATTATACGTATCAGTGATTTATTACAAATGTGATGTTCGTAGATTCGGATTTGATAGAAACTTTGCATCATTTCTGTATGATAGCTATTTTGGCATACTGATAAATGCTAGTTCGTTACTTGAGTATACGCTAGCTGACTTCGGAACAACATAAACCAACTGGTTTTTGGATCAGTTGACAAGCTATTGTTTATCAATTATCCATCAAACTAACATAGATTTTTGCTAGTGAACTCATTTGTTTATCGAATGCACTTTTTTAACGATTCAATTACCTACTGTTTTTACTGCAGGTTCACAAGAAGCGCAGCTGAATTCAGTAAACGAGGAGATATGCTCTAATCATGATGAGTGCGAGGCACGTCGTACCCAGATCAAATTGACTAAAGGTTTCTCAGCAAAGGAGTCGGTCAAAGGGCATATGGTGAGTTATTTCTTCAATCTAATATCACTGTATAAGATAGAAGTGAAAGAGTTGGTTATGCTGTATATTCTGGTAAAAAAATCAGGTAGCTACTACTGACTAGCAGATGACCGAAACTGGCAGGTGAATGTCGTGAAAGGGTTAAAGCTATATGAGGACATATTCACTGACACCGAGCTCTGCAAATTGACTGACTTCGTAAATGATCTCCACGCGGCTGGCCTTAATGGAGAGCTCTCAGGTAAATGTGAAACTCATCCCGGGTTGTTTCTAGTTAAACTCATCCCGGGTTGTCTCTATTACATCGTTTTGTGCAATGCAGATAATTGTAGAAATTCATTTGTTCTTAAAAATATTGGCTTCCGAAGTTTGAATGCGAAATCATTTCCATGTAGCTTTGTCGAGGTTAACTCGTTTTTTTAACATAGGAAAGGCTACTATAAGTTATCTGTATTCATTCAAAAATCTAACTCTATCTTCTTGATTGATTACAGGCGAGACCTTCATTTTGTTCAACAAGCAGGTTAAGGGAAACAGGAGAGAGCTGATTCAGTTTGGCATTCCAATTTTCGGGCAGATCAAGGAGGAAACTACGAGTAATAACCGAAACTAGTATTGCACACCTCAAGCATTTTATAAATGTCATTCAGTTTATCAAATTTCGGACAGGGTCTTATTATCAGCGATGCATTCTAATACCGAAGCTAACTTTAATTTGTTTTCTTTGTGTTTCTAGGCAATATAGGGCCGATTCCAGATCTTCTCGAAGATGTGATTGATCACTTTGTACTATGGCAGCTAATTCCAGAGTATAAACGACCGAATGGTTGCACCATCAACTTCTTTGAGGAGGTATTCTATGTTTTGCTTGCTGCATTGTCATGTTACTGCCTCTGTTATTGTTTACTAGAACATAGCTGCAAAGAGGGCGCTTCACGGCATTGGTTTGTGTTATGAGTCTTTGTTTATGCACTTTCTTTTTAATTAAAGGGAGAAACGGGTTTAATGGCAATCATTTCATTTGTAGGGAGAATATTCACAACCATTCCTGAAACCGCCCCATTTGGACCAGCCCATCGCCACTCTTCTCCTTTCGGAATCAGCAATGGCTTTCGGGCGCACCCTTCTGAGTGATAATGATGGGAACTACAAGGGGCCGCTGATGCTATCGCTGAAGCAAGGGTATGTACTCTTACTTCTTTCAGCTTCACTTATCTTTTCACGGTGATTGAAAAGCACAAACGTTGAATGTTTAACTTCTGCAGGTCCCTTTTAGTCATGAGGGGAAACAGTGCTGACATGTCACGACACGTGATGTGTCCGTCTCCAAACAGAAGGGTGAGCATCACATTCTTCAGAGTCCGAGTAGACTCCAACCAGTTCCAGTCGCCCCAAAGTCCAACACACAATGGTGCCATGACTCTATGGCAACCCGGGATGGTGAGCCCATACGCGGTGCCAGATGGAGCAGCTCTCAATGGTTATGAGGCAATGGATGTGATGCCCAAATGGGGTGTCCTTCGTGCTCCAGTAGTCATGCTAGCCCCCGTTCGTCCTATGGTATTGAGCCCTCGAAAAGTTCCTCAAAGTGGTACCGGGGTTTTCTTGCCCTGGACCATGGGATCAAGAAAACCAGCAAAGCATCTTCCACCTCGCGCCCAAAAGGGACGGCTTATGGCACTCCCTTCCCCAGCAGAAACACATGTGGCAGAGTCCAGTTCTGAGCCCGGCATCAGTGTCTAATGGAAGAACGAAGGTCCGAAGTTAGTCAGAGGCAGCCCTGGGTCCAAAAACAATATGAATCAGCAAAGATAGCGTTCATGTTCGCATTTGTGTTCTACAGGAGTCTTTTCTTGTTGTACAAACAGAGCCTAGGTGCTGTTAGATGAATCGGTTTTTTTCGATTTGTTTTTGCTTCTTTTGCGTTAGTAAGATTAGGGTTGTAGGGGTGGTTACAGTACTTTTTTCTTGGATGCCAAGCATGGTGTAGGGCCTTCAGAGTTAGTAGAGCATCAAGTTTGTGGTGTGTGAATTTTAGCTCAAGTAAAAAGAGCTGAATTTTGTATTATGTTAAAGTTTTCATAGACAGGTTAAATTATTTTCTTCACAAAATCCTTTCCTTCCTACTGATCTGTGAATTACCGTTTGAACGTTTCATTTACTTTTAATGTCAACCTCCATTTAGAAAGCTTACTTGTATTATCTTTTCAGGTTATGCAGAATGGAGCGATTCATAGCCGCAATTTTTGTTTCTTTGATACAAGCGATATTAGGTGAAGGGGATCCAATCACAAAGACTTTCAGTGCATGGGTGAACGCACTTAACCACTTGAGCTATTAGTCTCTTGCGGATTCAAAGCCTGATCATATTGAAACCAAAAGTGGAAACAAGAAAACATAACAGAACAAGAAACCGCACTGAAAACAATCTAAAAGTGTTTATTTATTTTTTGAAAACTCGTACTTTTTTTTTTTACACTGAAGAGTTTCAAACGCTAAACCTAACCCACTTCTGTCAAAACAAAAAGGGATTCAAGGGACATCAAGATCCTTCACCAGTGGGGAAAATATGCATGCTTTCCACATTTCACTTGACAATATCAATGTACAGTTGCTGCACCAAGGAGTCAACAGAAGAAGGGGGGTTAGGTATCATAAGCATATGCAATGCAACAGACTTTCTCTTGGATGAGAAATTGCCAACTCTGTGAGCATATGTTGTTCAGTGTCAATGCCACAGAAGGAACTGCATATAATTTACATTAAAAATGTGAAAATCGCGCGCTTCATAAGTAGATCTAGCGCATGATTCGGTGTGTATGTGGTTCTAGAAACCTCCTGATTTCCTTCGGGATGTGTTGCTTTTGGTTGAGGATGTTTGTCGGGAAACTTCAATAGAACTGTCTGATTAGGGCATCTCTTCCGGCGGGTTAAACAGAGTGAGGTCAGGTGGGACCGAAATACAGGAAGTCTAGTGTTTGGTCAGGTGGGACCGAAATACAGAAAGTCTAGTGTTTTCGCTAGTTAGACACTCCTAACCAAGTCATTCTCCAACAATATCTTAAGAAATTTTGCCAAGAAATGGTCAGAATCCACAAATTAATGAAAATGAATACATTTATAGACAAGGGTGACTGATTTATCACAAATTTCAGATATAAAGGAAACTATTTGCATTTTAAACCAAATAATATTAAAATAAAAGGGAAAATTTTAAAAGAATCCCCCTTTACATATATCACACTTAGAAGAACAAATTGGGGGACAACATAATAATATCGTGCACTAAATTTAAGAAATTTACTTGCTACTCAAGCTTTAGCTGGTACATCATCATCATCCTCGATATCCCAGCTTAAATCTTCTTCTTCTTCTTCAGCCGCAGTACTGAGCCGCTTTCGGAGCTCGGCTTTACTAGTAGGACTTCCACTTCCACCACCATGGCTAACTTTTTTATCGTCAATGCTGCTAAGATCCTCAATCTCATCCCACCCAAGGTCTTCTTCCTCCAGCGTAGAGGACTTGATTGAAACCACCGGAACATCATTGCCTTTACCGGATTCAGCAGCCCCATTCTTCTTCTCTTCCACTGCCGCTTTCTCCTCCAATTTCAATGGAGAATCTTTCTTCCCGGAATCCCCTTCTACTTGCATTTTCTTTTCGGACTCCTTATCACCGCTCAACTCCACATCATTACCCTTCTTCTCAACAATTTGAGATTCCCCAACAGAGCTACTCTCTTCCTTAACAACCTTCTGCTGAGAACCTTCGCTGACCAATTCGCTATTCGCAGCTAAATCATCCTTCTTCGACGCCACATTTGCCTCTTCAACAACACTGCTCGCCTCTCCCACATTATTGGAACTCTTCTCTCCAACCTCATTCCCAACCTTCAAGTCCTCAACTTTCCCATCTTTACCAGAACCTTCAGCAGCCACTTCAGTACTTTTCCCCGAATTCTCTTTCGACGCCACATTGCTCACATTGTCATCATACTCATCATCATCAACATCCCAACTCAACTCCTCATCCTCCTCGATCGAAATCGCCCGCTTAACGAGATTCACTCTCACATCCTCAGCCTGCCTCAGCTTATAAACCCTATAGAAGTACCTACACCAAAAGCCTTCGTGATCAACGCTGTTCGGAACAATCCTTTTATAAATCCCCTCCATAGCTCCGTTTTCTTCGAAAAGCCTCTCGATTTCTTCACCTTTCTTCTCCAAATCAAACCCAGATTTCCACTTTTCGTAATCATCCAAATCCTCAGGCTCCTCGCAGTAAGTGCTAGCGTCACTCTGAATCGCACGCACCTGAGCGTCAAACCTACTGTACCGTTTCGAATTCAAGCCCTGCTGAGAGCTGAAGCTTTGATCTTTGGCGTCCGAGGAATCCGATTCGTCGGCGGCGAGGATCGCGTCCGTGCCCTGAGTGATGATCTGGGCCGTCCCTTTCAGCACTGTGTTCCCTAACTCATCGATGACGTGCCCCACCGTCTCCAACGACCCCTGAGCCACCTCGATCTCTTTTTTCAGACCCGACCCGAATTCCTGCAGGTCGCGGCGGTAGGTCTCGATCACCGACTCGGATTTGGTCGCTAGGGTTTTGATCAGATCGCCGAACATCCACCCGCCGGTGTCGCCGGTCGGGTTGGGATTGGGTTGGGTCGGTGGGCATTTCGAATCTGGGTGTTGTTGTTCTGGGTTGTTGTGAGACCCGGTTTCGGATTCGGATTCGGATTCGGGGTTTGGGGGATCTGGGTCGTCGGAGAATACTGATTTGAAGAAATTCATGGAGGAAAAATTGGGAAAGCAGAGGGATTGGGAATTACCAGAAATTTGGGGAAGAGAGAGGTTGGAGTGTAGAGTGAGAAAATGGCAATTTAGGGATGTTAACGTGTGCTTGAAGTGTAGTTCGCATCAGTGAGGTGGGCACCGGTGAATGTCTAGCTTGGTGTTTGGGCTTTAACTATGGAGATGGGCCCAACATAAAGAATGGATTATAGGTCCAAATCGAATACATTGTGATAGACCCAATTATGTCACCCGTTAGCCGAATATGAAGAGAAGAACTTGCATGGCACGGGTACACCGTCATGTGGCGTTTTGTGCTAATAATACAAAGACATGTGTTAGTTTTTTTTTTCACATATTCTTATGCTACGAGCACGGGACGCCATCGTGGCAGCGAACCCGTGCTATACAAGTTGTTCTCGAACATGAAAGAACCAACTCATCCTGAAATGTGTAAAATCAAGAGGGGTTGCTGTTTTGGAATAAAAGTGATTGCAAGCAAAGTAAAATTCTAGCTCTCTCCCCAAATGCATGGTATCAAATGAAGTTCCCTAGCTATGATATTCTTGCAAGTTGCTTTTGTTTTCCTACCAAAGGTATTAGTTCTTCCATCAAAGGTATAACATTTCTTAATTTCCTACTTTTCGTTACCATATTTCCAAGCATGGAATCACACATCCAATCACTTTGTAGTAATTTGTTCAGTGCACATAAATAATCTTCATCCCCAACACTCCATTTAAATCTTCATCCCCAGCCTCTATTATTGGAGCTCGTCTTTAGTTCTAGCTTCTCATTCGAAACTAAGCAATGCAGGAGAAGCTCAACCGTGCTGGGCCTATTGGCATTTGCCACAGGATCTTCACCTTCATCGTGAATAGCCTCGTCGCTAGACGCCTTGTTAAGCAAGTAACGTTAGGTCATCCGATGACTCAAGACGAACAGCCCATGATTCCAGCTGCTAACCCTAATGGAGTTGAGGCAATGTGCCTTCATGAGGCTCGCCAGACGCCGGAGAAGGATTTGGGTATTCAGATTCAAGTTCACTACAAGCAAACCGATGATGACTTTGAATCGTGGACGCAGATTGACAAGTTAGGTGATCCAGTGAAGGCCAATGTTTCCGAGCACAAAGGCAAGAAGAAGGTTTCGAGCATTAAGGATGTACCAAAACTAGATAAGGAGAAAAATAATATGAAGAAAGGAAAGGGTGTAATGAGTAGTGAAAAGTTGACACTAGCAATGGAGACAGAAGATGATGATAAGGGATTAAAGATTGCTTTAAGGATCGTAAGACCACTTTTTCACATTGCTCCAAACATAAACGAAAAATCAGAAGCGTTTATTCAGAGTAGAAAAGGAAGCTATGAGGAGGAATTATGGCATTGAGCCGAGGAAGTCTTAGCCCTAGCTATATGTCATATATATGTGGCGGTTGGCGCGGTGGCTGTCGGCTGCGCACTGGGGTTGCAATAAGGTTTGCAATTACTGAGATTATTAGGTACGTAGTCGCAAAGAGCTTCCTAAAGGTGAAAAGGCTATGCTCAAATTTATGTAACATGGAATAAAAAGATTAAAGTAACAGCTTGTTATTTGAACATATACACTTTAGCTTTTCAAAGTAATTTTATACATGTCAAGAGCAATATTTGCAATTAAAGTTTTTATTAAAAGGGGTCTGGCGATGAGCAATATACGATGACAAATTGGGAGAATATTGTGGATTATAACTCATTAATTTCTCAATTAGGAGAAATTGTTGTGTATATATAATTAGCATGTGGAACGTTGATTTGATTTTTTTTAACAAACAATAGAATATAATTGCGCTAAATTATGGGGAGGAGAATTTGCAGTTGGGTGAAAAGAATGAAGTAAGAATTGTTAATTTTGTCGTTCACTCAAATTATAACATTTGAATTAAGAACATCATGTGGTTGTGTCATTGTTACACTAAATTTTTTTTAAATTTCTCGATGAGAAGGCGTTAGTTAAATTTGTTCAGTGTGACCATTTCCAAAACCAATTCGTATCAACATTCAGCATTGAAAGTACCGTGAGGAAAAAGAATCATATATAACAAAATAACAAAAATCAGAAAATTGATATGGAGGATATCCGAGACTGGATATTTCTAATTGAAATTACCAAGTGACTCCCGTCAAAATTTCGGCATTGGTAACCTTGTTTGGCGGTGGAAAGAGTTAGTTTTTGAATTAGTTTTGGAGGCTCAATTCCTCATCATCTCATCAAACTATAAGATGCTACAAGAAGGTACAAGAAAAACTATACCAAAAATGAAAAAAGGAAAACAAAAAAGTACCAACAAATTGTTAGGCTAAATAAACTTAATTATACACTAAACTGGATTTGGAGACATAATTCCATAAATAAACAAATACTGTTGAGGGGGCTGCCATAAAAACTCCGGTAAGAGGATCTTCCGGCGGTCGAAAGCTATGCCGATAACATTTTCATCAAAAGAAGAAAAATAACTCAAATTATGCGAAGTTCTTCCTCCTCCATGTGTTTTCCTCTAAGTATGTTATATGCCCTCCTTGCAATTAACCAGTCTTAACCCAAATTAATTAACTCCCCAAAGTTTTACTTTCCTTTCTATACATTTTCTTGATTTTTTTTTTACTTGGTCTAAGATAAAAATTAAAAGGTTAAAAAAAAGGTATAGCAACTTACCCATTAACCATTTTTTCACCTTCTTGCTCTTCTAGTTAATCAAACTCCCTTATCGCCACTGACCCAAATTTTTAATCCAATTATTGATCCAAAACTATTTTCACCTTCTTGCTCTTCCCACCGTTGATCTCATTCTTCAAAATAATGAGCTGATGAACGGTAGAGATCATAGGGGCCCCACAGATGATCAACGGTGCAGGGCTTTCTTGAATCTAACCTCAACCAGGGTTTGCCCTTCCCACTCCAATGCAACAGGCTTATAGGGCCAGGATGCAAACTCCTACACTTGCCTTCGAGATTGTCCCCACCAAGTCCATGCTGATTCCACCTGTGATCAACGGCCGTGATGTCCCCAGCCAAAACCAACAAAAATGGCGGCAACGACCCCAAATGGTAAATTCGCTTCTGCTTCTGCACCACCATCCACTCCTCCATTTTCTTAGTGTACCCACCTTGTCTCCATTTATCCACGTCCACCACCATCACCCCTGTGTTGAAATAGCAAGGATTTCTGCCCTCAAACGTTTTGGACATTTCATTGTCCGACCAGAATAATTCTGTGAAATATTGGGTGAAGTTTGCATGGCAATATTCTGGCGCTGCCAATACCTTGCCTTGCAAGTCAACCTTCCATAACTTTGCCACGTCATCCACCACCACAAGGTCCGAGTCTAGGTATAGAACCCTTTTCACGTCAACTGGGATTATGTCGGCTAGGTAAATACGTGCATAGTTTAAGGGTTGGTCCAAGGCTTGGCGTATCGACTTTGATATTTTCCCACGTACCCTATTCGAATCGAAGCGGTAGACGTTGAATTTGAGGTAGGGGAAGGTGGATTTGATGTTGGAGAGCACCTCGGGCTCGAACCGTGCCCAAAGAAAGTGGAACTCGACAATCTCTGGGCAGGTCGAGTGCTGCAGGATTGAAAGCACGGCCGCCATGGTGCCTCTTAGGTAATTGGAGTCAAGTGTCATGGCAATGTGAATTTTCTCTGCATGCTCGCAGACATCCCCGTTTCGAAAAGCTGGTGCTTCTCGAAAGATGGCAACATCCGGAGAGGGTTTCCGAATGATGCCTAGGCGAATGCCTGTGGCGGCAGTGACATGGGCGGGGCGGTGGAGGAAGACGAGAAGATGGATGAGGACGAGGAGGAGGAGAGACAGGAGGCCATGAAATGTCGATGAGGCGGCCATCCTGCCCTTAATGGTAGAAAAAGGTGGTGGAGGGGTTCAAGGAAGAATAGGAGGACCAGGGGGAGTGGTAGCCATAGCTAGGCTGGTTGAGAGAAGGTTTAGGGGAGAGGTTAGAGATTAATGATTGATATAACAAAAATTTGGGGGGAGGAGGGAGGAGGGGGGTTGGTGGGATTGTGAGGAAGAGAAGATTACTCGGAGGAAGAGAGGGGGGGATTTTGTTTTTGTAATAAGGTTAGGTTATTAGGTTAAGGTACGTACGACCCCATGTCGCAAAATCATGCATATATATATAGCTAGGCAATTATATAATAATATTATCCAAAATTAATGTTTGCTTAATGGATTTACTTTCTTGATATTGTTTTAGGCAGTTTGATATCTACCTTCCATAATTTTCTGCCTCCTTAAAAGGGGAATAGAATGTGAATTTTGAGTAATAATAAGTATCTTTTTCTAGTCAAAGTACTTGGTCAAATTTTTTGGAATTCATAGTGGAAATTTTGCATTTTTTTTCTTCCCTTTTTTATTCCCACGTTTTTTTTTATGTGTAATCGACGTCAAGTTTCTTCAATGATGTGAACAAAGAAAAGGCAATTTTCAAGTAATTTTTTTGGTCGAAAAGGCATTTTTTCAAGCTTCATGCTTAATTTTTAAGCATAATAAATCAGTAAACTAACTCTAATCTTAAGCCTATATTATCTGTGATATGATCTTTATAGTTGTTTATATCTTCCACTAATATTTTTATGTGTTGGTGTTGTGTTTATAGTCAAAACTACGTTAAGTTTTTGAACTTGTGGCATAATCTTATCTATCAGCATTGTAAGCAGGATAAGTTGGTGTGACTGGATTGTTTTAATCCAATCCCATGCCTGGTACTGAAAAATCAATATGAATTAGATGAAAAATACTACCACCATAAACTAATTGTGTACATTTTTGTACACCCGATTCATGAGAATTAATTTTAAAATAAGTATATTTCACTTAACCTATCCCTTTAGTTGTAGCACAAAACACAACAATGGATTGAGATTATCTTTTCCAATTCAATGCGGACAATTTTTTTTATATTTTATTTCACATGTATTAGTAAATAGGGGACAAATAGTGAATTAGAGTAGTTCTAATACTTATGTGTTTAGTGTCACAATAATTTTCATTCTTATTTTTATGTAAGTAAACATATTAGAAACGACGTCATTTAAGTCCAGGAAGTAACAAGGCCCATTGATCCCATTCTAATGTGGGCTTATTTTCATCATTTGTTAACTGGGCCTTAAAATGTAAGCCCCATGCAATGATCTAAGAACTCAGGCTTAGGGTTCAGGGTGTTTCTGCTGACTCTCTCTCTCTCCCTTCCACAGCGAGAAAGATGAAAGATTTACAGCTTTCGCTTAACCAAACCCAGAAGGTTCGGCTACAGAGAGCTCTCGAAAAGCTCGAGTCTTTGTCTTCGAAGGCCAATTCCAACGCCTCCGTCACCGTCGCCGATTCCATCCCCGTTAACTATGAAGACGGCCTTCTCAAGTACTCTCTCTCTCTCTCTAAAATGCTATGATTTTGTGATTTTTGACTTGGGTTTTCTTCATTTTTTTTATTTTTTCTGTAAAATAATATTTGGGTTTCTCGGATTTCCTGTGAATTCAGGGGACATGGGACCGCTGAGGTCAATGGGGAAGTTGTTGCGACGGTTTGCGGCGTTGTCGAGAGAGTCAATAAGCTGGTTTATGTGCGTTCTTTAAGGGCCAGGTACTTACTAATTAAGTGTTTAATTTTTTTGGTTTTTTAAGAATTTGAAAGTTTGATTTTTTGTTAATTTTTGTTGAAATTTTGATCATTGGCGCGTAATGGAATTATCGAAAATAAAAATGATGGTAGGTACAAACCAGAGGTTGGAGATATCATAGTGGGGCGTGTTATCGAGGTAAAAATAGGAATGCTGAACGACCTTTCGATTAATTTTGTCGAAAGTTGGATTATTGATGCCTTGCTTTCTTTCTTGTGATATGTTGGTTTTATGTCTCTTTTTTGTAATCTGCAAATGAATTACTGTGCAGGTTGCTCCGAAACGTTGGAGGGTGGAGATAAACTATAGCCATGATGCAGTGTTGATGCTTTCTTCGATGAACTTACCTGACGGCATCCAGGTATGAACTGTTAGCCCGAGTTGGCAACATGCATCAGTAGCGATAAGTTTCTTTTTCCAAATATGCAATCTTGCAATTCGTAGTGTTTCTAAGTAAGTGACTCGGAGTGGTGTAAAACGCTTTCAAGAAGAATGCTAACTAGTTCGTTGTTCAGTACATTGTCCACTATTTACTGTTTTGTGGATTAGTGCCAAAGATAACCATGAGATGGAACAAAGGAATGCCAATTTTACAGTTGAACATATTTGACACGAAACATGGAATTCTGCTCTATGGATTCATTTGGCTGTATTTGAATCTGTTAGCTGATCTAGATTTTCTTAGTTTGAACTTTTGTTTATCAATCTGAACGCTACGGAACCCTTTGATTCGTTATATTCTATTTATTTAGATAATTTGAGCTCTAGCGTATTTCCACCATCCACTCTTGAAATGGAAACATGTTTACAATCCCTCATTTAAGTTTTACTCTTTCAATTGCTAGAGGCGCCGAACGGCTCTGGATGAACTCAACATGCGCAGCATTTTTGAAGAGAATGATGTCATTTGTGTAAGTCATGTAACACGTATTACTGGCCTAATTGAATAGAAAAAAGGAACAAATTAAGACTTGATCCATTGTTACAAATACTTGCCCTTTTCCAGGCCGAAGTTCGTGGTTTTCAACATGATGGTTTACATCTCCAAGCAAGAAGTCAGAAGTATGGAAAGGTTCGTCTTCTATATAATTTCTTAACTTTCAAAAGGATTTCTGATCATTTTGTTTGGCAGCTGTTCGATATTCTCTTCATCGTTGTTGCTTTCCTTTCAATTCTAACTTGCATTGCTTTCGTTGCATCCATGGTCTTGTGATTATCCATTATTTGTTAGTATATCTCACAATGATTGTAACCTGCTTTGCAGCTTGGAAGGGGTCAGTTGCTTACAGTTCCTTCTTATCTAGTGAAACGACGAAAGCAGCACTTCCATCATTTAGAAAGCTATGGCATTGACCTGATACTCGGCTGTAATGGTTTCATCTGGGTTGGTGAACATGTTGAAGTCACCGACGATATGGTAGTGGATCACAAGTCAGAACAAGATGGCACCAAAGCCGATAAAAATTCCATTAGTCCCGAAGATCAGGAGAAAAACTACACTCCGCAACAGACAAGAGAGAACATATGCAGGATTGCAAATGCTATCCGCGTATTGTCTACTCTAGGCTTCACCATTACCATAGAAGTGATCATGGAGACGGTTGATTTGAGCAGCTCTATAAATCTTGTTATACATGAGATGCTTGGTGCAGAGTTTTGCGTTCTGGTTGCAGAAAAGGAGGCTGTACGGCGAAGCATGACTAAAAAGAAGTAACGATTTGTCGTCTAACTTGTGTAATCTGTAGTCAAGAGTTTCCTGTAATCCTTCTCTTCAACCTTTGAACTAGTGAACAGAAAGATTTTATCGTTTGAAATCTCTACAAGTGTATCGCAATTTTCATCAGTCTTCCATCTCAATTACTCGGCATTTTGCAAATTGCGAAACCCCGTTCGAGATACAAAATGTATTACTGCTTGTAAAATTGGTTCGGGCTTGCAAAATATTAATGTACATTGAAATTAACATTTGATAAAATTTGCTACAAAC
The DNA here is from genome assembly GCA_018257905.1 of Gillenia trifoliata. Lineage (NCBI taxonomy): Eukaryota > Viridiplantae > Streptophyta > Magnoliopsida > Rosales > Rosaceae > Gillenia > Gillenia trifoliata. Next base: position 2,093,746 of record CM031081.1, on the reverse strand, counting down.
ACATCGTGTATCTGAAAACTTTAAACTCTACAATCTCCATGTCATTTTCGAACGATAACAAGACTGGATGATTTACAACGGTTGTATGCGACGTTTCAATGATATTATAGCTCATCCTTTGGAGGTGATTCGACTTCGAGGCATTCTTCATCCCAATAGTAGGGGTACTTTAGCTTTGCTGCAGTGTGAGGCATGAACCAGTCCTGATACATGAACCTGAAACCAAGGGTAGAACTTAGAAGTATCATTCATGCAAAATGAACGAAAAGCATATTAGTGTAATAATATTGAACCGTTCTTTAAAATCCGAAAAAGAAGAAACAAATAACACAGCATGAGAACGCGAAAGAATGCATCTGCATACCATGGTGCTGTATTTGACATGGGACTGAAGTTGAAGAAGTAATGAATGATATTAAACATAGAAGATCAAAGAAGGTAGGTTGCATACACTTTAACTGGCGGACGAGATATGGTGACAAGCACTTGCAAATCCTCATGTTCATTAGTATTCCGGACCTGCAAAGCAATGAGTAAGTTGTGAATTGCGTATCGGAGAAAATCATATGGTAATAATACAAATTTGCAGGTTCTTGATTCAATTATATGAGCCCTACTACAAGAAGCGATGAGATATTAAGAAAATGATGATCAATTTATCATCTACTTAGCTCTAAATAAATCTACGACCTAAACTCAGGAATCGATCTAGGGTTAACTACAATAAGAACTATGAATGAGCAAAAAGGCTAATTCACTAAATCAGTGCCAACGATGATGAAACTTTGTAGGGCATAAAACATATTAAGTGGAGAATGCTTAGCTTTACCTGGTGAGCATCGTTAACAGGTATGTGAAATGTGCTATTTGCAAAGATAGAGAACTCTTGTGGCTTTCCAGGGAACTTCTCGTGCGAGCTCGGTGCAAGGTAGACAGTTCCACTTCCCCTTAGGACAACAAAAACTTCTTCACAAGAATGCCTGTGTATTGGTGTGCCTGATCCTGGAGCAAATGTTTGTAGCCAAACCTCAACCTGTGAACCCAAAAATTGCATCATATATCATGTCCCCCAAACGATTTCTCAAATTTATAACTTGTTTATCATAAAGTAAGATGTACAATGTCCAAGGCGGAGCAAAGAACGGCAAGCTCAAAAACATCGGTGGCTTAGATGATAGCACATATACTTCTAAAAATATCATCAACACGAGTGTATTATCGAACAACTTTCAGTTAAATCTTTCTTGAGGTCATTGTGCAAATCAAATGGTATAGACTATAGTTCTTTAAGCCACTAAGATCACAAGAACAGTAAATTCTCGAACGAATGGTGAAACGGATATACCTCTTTCAACCCATGCAAGAGTGAACCAGCAACAGTTGTGTGTGCCAAACCACCCCTTCCATAGTTATCCTGTGGAAGCTCACTGATATTTCTTACCAGAGGTAATCCTGCATCCAACATATACATTTCAGCAATATAATAGTTAATTAATTAGCTTAATCCATATGCATATTACCCACAATCTGAAGGATATAAGAAAGTGGAAAATTTCACCATTAGGGCAAGCTCAAAATTCCCAAGAAACAACCAAAATATAAAGTTCAAGAAGAGAAGAAAACAGAATCAAACGCCATTAGAGACATTAATTATGAATCAAATGCTCATTAACCATAACATATACACTAGCAATAAAATAGTTAATTAGCTTAATCTATATTATTAGTAAGCATATTAGCCAGAAAATGGAAGATTTCACCATATGGGCAAGCTCAAAATTCCCAGAAAATACAGAATCAAACACCATTAGAGACATTAATCATGAATCAAATGCACATTAACCATAAACCCATGATTAACAAAACAACTATTAACACTCTTAATTAAGAAATGCCCACTTGGAGCACAAATTATGTAAACCAGAACTACCAAAATATCAATCCATGAAAGATTAAGAAAGGGCTTACCTTTGAGTGAGCATTTGGAAGCTTCAGATACCGCAGACAAGAACAGCAAGCTGAAGAAGAAGAAGAAGAAGAAGAAGAAGATGGTGAGAGAAGAAGGCCCTGCCATTTTCTCGCTCCTTCCACGACTTCTACATTCTTTGCGTCTGTTTTCCGTGAGGCGGTGTTAAGTAATTTTATTTTACAAATTTTTGTTTTTTTTGGGTGGAAACTCCAAGTTTTTGTTAGGTCGCCACAAGCCCAAAATAACTTTTCAGGCCTGCCCAAAAGCTCTTTTAGGCCCATGAGAGCAAAGCCTTGGTCATGTTCATGTGGGATAAGGCAAACGAGACCAGTTCCTCTTTCTTCACTCAGCAACTGCAAGACTGCAACGGCTCTCAGCAGCCTCCAAAAAAAGGTTCAGGCTTCCGCCGGAGGAGATGAGTATTTGCCCAGCTGCTGCTTGACTCAGCTGAAAGCTCCACGAACAGGTCAGCTTCTTCTTCTTCCTCCTTCTTCCTTCTTTACAACTTTGTTCAAGTAACAGAGCATTTCACTGACAAAAATGGAGATAAATTGGTGAAATTATAAGGTTATGGTATTTGGATAATTGGCTTTTCTCTAAATCTTCTGTCTTGGCTGGTTTTTTGCTGTTTTCTACAGAAAAAAGCCAGAATTTTTTAAGTTTTTTTGTTTTTGCTGTATCGGATTAAACCCAAAAAAGCATGTTCTTTTTTCTTTACAATTTCCAAAATTTGATGAATAATGAATTCATAATTTTGATGTTTATTTTTGAATTCCTCTCTGTTGGGTTTGTTGAAATTTGTCTCAGAAATGGTATTTGGGTTTTCTTAAAATTTTCTACCAAGTAAAAAAATAACATAGATTCTGCAAATGGCGGTTAAATTTGAGTAATTTGTTGGCTGTGGTAAATCACTGTTATTATTTTCTTGAATTGGTGAAATTTGCTTTGATGAACGACATTATACGAGGTTGTTTTGTTTGTGCATTAGTACCATTGTGTTATGTATTTGAATTGTGCTTTTATATTTTCGACAGGCCCGTTGGTAGTTTAAAATCTGGATTCTGGAAGTATGAAGATCAGATGCTATGCTGGTATTACAAAACCCAGCTTTTTGCTTGTGCATTCAGAGTTACCGGCACTTACATCTCGTAAGCCCCATTTCACTTCTATATCCACGCTCCGAATCCCTTGTAACGGAGATAAGTTGATTCGGTTGATTACAAGGTGTCAATATTCTGTTTCGAGTAGAAGGTCAGAAACCAGTTATGTGGATTCATCGAATAGGAACAACACTCGTTTAGGTAGGAGAGAAAGAGGTTCTTCGTCATTATATAGTCGTCCTAGTCTGTTAGATATGAAGAATGAGAGGATGGAAAATCGTGCCCGGGTTTATGATTTCTTGCGAGGAATTGGTGTTGTCCCTGATGAGCTTGATGGGTTGGAGCTTCCTGTTACAGTTGAAGTTATGAGGGAACGTGTGGATTTTCTTCACAATCTGGGGCTTACAATCGAAGACATTAACAACTATCCACTTGTTCTAGGCTGCAGTGTGAAGAAAAACATGATTCCTGTGCTCGATTATCTTGGGAAGTTGGGTGTTAGGAAATCCACATTCACAGAGTTCTTGAGAAGATATCCACAAGTCCTGCATGCTAGTGTTGTTATTGACCTTTCGCCAGTGGTCAAGTATCTTCAAGGAATGGATATCAAACCCGATGACATTCCTCGGGTTCTTGAGAAATATCCAGAAGTGCTAGGATTCAAGCTTGAGGGGACAATGAGCACTTCGGTGGCTTATTTAGTTGGAATTGGGGTTGCAAGAAGGGAGATTGGCGGAGTTTTAACTAGATACCCGGAGATTTTAGGGATGCGTGTAGGTAGGGTGATCAAGCCTTTTGTTGAGTATCTTGAAAAGTTAGGTATTCCAAGGCTAGGTGTGGCTAGACTGATAGAGAAGCGGCCTCACATCCTTGGGTTTGGATTGGAGGACAGGGTGAAACCAAATATTAAATCCCTTTTGGATTTTTGCGTTCGAGAAGTATCACTTGCTTCTGTAGTGGCACAATATCCTGAAATCATAGGAATTGATCTCAAGCCTAAGCTTCTCAGTCAACAAAGTTTGCTCAAGTCGGTAATTGATTTGGATCCCGAGGACTTTGGCAGAGTTGTTGGGAAGATGCCTCAGGTTGTTAGCCTCAGTGATAGACCTATGATGAAGCATGTCGATTTCCTTAAGAATTGTGGATTTTCCTTGGAGCAAGTGAGGAAAATGGTCGTTGGGTGCCCCCAGTTGCTTGCGTTGAATCTCGACATCATGAAACTCAGCTTCGATTTCTTTCAAACAGAGATGCAAAGGCCTTTGGATGATTTGGTTGCTTTCCCGGCATTCTTTACTTATGGTTTGGAATCTACTATAAAACCAAGACATAAGATGGTTTCGAAGAAAGGGTTGAAATGCTCCCTCGGATGGCTTCTCAACTGCTCCGATGAAAAGTTTGCGCAACGGATGGACTACGACACTATTGACATGGAGGAGATGGAATCATTGCCGTCGTTTGATATGAATACGCTCACAGAACCAAGGAGCGACGATTCAGGTTCTGACTACGATGATGATAGCGATGACGATTATGTATAGAATGTTCACTCAACCTTCAATTTGGCTTTTCGAATTGGGGTTTCCAGTAGAGTTTTGTGGATGTTAAATTATGAAAGTAAATTTATTTATTTGAAGCATTTACACAGTTTTTCATTTTTGGTAAGCATTTACCCTCGTACGAAGTAACGCACATAACACTACTAATCACAAATGTATCAAGAATGTGAAAGAAGAGGAAGATGCTAAATCCAACGAGTCCGAATTTGCTCACAACCCTTCCAGGTGGCGAGGGTTACCAAAAATTATATTCTCCAATGTTGAAATGCATGCATTAACCATTGATTGGGAATTTTCTTTGTTGATGGCGTAAATTTATTGAGAGTTTTTCTATTTAAACATCAAATTCATCTGAGTTTGACCGCGAACTTAAGCGGAACACGTTTCTAATGAGGACGACAAGGGAGCGAATTGATGCGGTAACTATTGAGATTCCAGAAATGTAGAACGAAATTAAAGAAAAAAGGTATGTATGAACTTATCCTTTCATAACTTTGTTCAACTATATTTTCTCTTGTCAACATCCATCCTATATAAACAAGATCGCCGGAACATGAACGAATGCATCCATTATCGCGACATATCTCAAAATCGACTATGACTTTGGCTCCTGAAGCACCATTTTTTCCGGTGAACGTACAAAGCTCTCGTCATACTTTCGAGCCATCAGCATCGAGAAACTTCATATATAGTCATGTGCCTATCAATTCATTTGAATTTTGAAGAAAGCAAGCAACTTGGATTCCTAATCTTTTTTTTGTAGCCACCCAAGCTGTAGAAACAGAATGTATGTTACTAACTATATTAGCAGAGAAACAACACAAATTATAAAAAGGTTTGCCGAATTCAAACATCTGAATCTCTGATCACATACCTTCCACGCATACATGGCGAAAAAGGCTACGGTATCAGCAGACCAAACGACAGCAAAGGACTTCAAAAAGAATGGGATTGTAACATTCAGCAACGGGACGAGGAGGAAGAGATAGTTTAGAGCTTCCTTCTCATTTTTCGAGCAGTCTCGTGCGCGCAGTGAAGGAATTGCTGCAAAATTAGGAAGTTAAATTCTTTGTTCAATACATTTTTACTGCATTAGAAAAACTTTGCAGGTAAATTAAGAGGAGGATAACTTACTAAACATCCAAATGGACCACATCCCCATTAATCTCCATATGTCTGGTTCATTTGATGGGAAGATGAGATTGAAGGACAGAACTCCACCTAACAACATGGAGGCGTAGGCTTGAACCTCGAAAACAGTGTACAAAGTGCTGCCGGGCACAGCGGGGTTTTTGGAAGCTGTGGAAGCCCTTGGTGCAAAGGTTGCAGCAGTCTTCTGAACAACCTGTTGGGAAAATGGAAGCATAACGTTGTGAGAAATCGAAAACAGGTGGATATGCAAAACAAAAAGAAATCCAGGTAAGTAAGCTATGTCCGAAAACATAGCCGAAATCAGACTATTCTCCAATGTACATTACTTTCATTACAGATTTGATGTTAAGGAGATGTCGATACGATCCTATTTTCGCTCAAGATGACCTTTGTTCTTGTTTTTGGTAATCAGATAGAAGTGAAATGCTTTTTCGGGTAGAAATCAATGTCGATTTTGGCTTAAGTTTCATCCTATTCATTAGTGCAACAAGCAAAAAGCTTGTCTTTGTAGTGTTGCAGAAAATTATAAGGTTCTTTTGAGGAGAGCTTTTTAATCCTTGCTTACAGCTCCACCTAACACAAAGATTTAAGGTAATTTCTTCAATTTACTCTCCATTTCTAAGTTCCTAAGGTCGTAGATTTCGCAGTAAGTTAAGGTACTCTGGATTTGTTATAGTCCGAATTCAAGTTAATTATGTTTCGCCTCTTCCTCGAATTCAACTCAAATCAATTCATAATCCTACATTAGACTCACTCACACATTAAACTAACTTTAATATCACTTGTTGCAAATTGCCACTGACTCAACTCTATAAGGTTTGGGGTTTTATGCAAAAGGCTTCATGCTATTAGTGCTATTAGTAGCGGAACCACTCATTACATGTAGTTTATTTTGTTAAGTTTCCGACGTGGGACTTCACATTCTTCGACATTTCTACCTTTTTGTAGCCTTGAAGCTAAAAACTTCTGCCTTTCCAAGATATGATTGCATCTGTACACGTGAATAGCCCGCTCTGATACCACATTAAAACGTGAGCTGAGCATACAAAGTTTTTCCTCGATGCGGGATTCACTCTCACCAAGCCACATAACATAATAATTCTCTTTTCACTACCCAATTTCACAATTCACAAGAAAATTCACAAAGTCTTATAAATTGCAATTCAGGACACCCAGATGAACAAAAAGCTAAAAAATCCAACCTTTTTGAGGTCCTTGTCTAGTGGAGAAGCAGCAGCAGCAGAGGATTTTCCGGCTTTGTGTGGCTCGGCTTCTTCTAGCTCTTGCTTTGGTTCCTCCACTGCTGCCTGAGCATCCAGCTCATTGGCATTGGCATAAAGTCTGAAGAAAATTTTGGTGGGAAATGGAGAATTGCAGGGTGAAACGTTTCTCTGGTTCGAAACGGTGAAACGAAATCTTGAAACTTGGAAGTTGCAAACAGAGGTTGAAGTTAAGGTGTTCATGTTTGAATACTCTCTCCACTGATAAGATTTTTACTGAGAATTCAAGAACAAAAAGCAGACAGAAAAACAGAGGGAGATAAGAAATTTGAGGCAGGGAAGAAGAGACGTTGGACAGCATTTGGGCCTCACCGAATGGAGATCTTTATGTCCCAATAACAACATATATGGAACGGGTATATCGTCAATATGACGTTATTGACACAATCTCCTATGAAGAGAAACTTACACATATTGTTATATCATTGGCACTAGACAATATGATGTGAGTGTACTCGAGTCATGTAAGTCTTTTTCGCACCTCAAAGTCTACCCAATGGACTGTCCGATTCACTTACAAAGTCGTGAGACCATTGCATTGGGCTGTTTAGCTACATGAGACCGAGTGGGCAGGTTGATCGAACAGTCCACCTGGTCTAGCTAACGAGCACAAGAATTTTTTTAAGGTTATACCTCCTTATCATAACTGAAAATTGTAAATGTTTTAAGTCACTGTTTAAAGATTATTTATGTGAAAAAACATGTCGAATTAATTGTTATCACAATTGTCAATTTGTTCAATACATGTACAAAACGGTCTCCAATTTGATTGAGTTTTGTATAGATGAACAAATTGTGACGTAGAAAATTGACGGTTTTGATTAATATGAGTACGGTGAAGGTGTGTTTTTGGCCCAACATAAGTGGGGTCAATCAATAGCTTCCCAGATAATACAGAGTAGAGCCCAAACAGAAACGAACACATGTACGACTCCCGTTATTTCCCCGCGAAATCCACCAATCACACCAAAAAAATAAACGGAAAATTTTGTCCGACCTTGGTTAAAAGTTAAAACCGTAAAAATCCGGAAAACCCCAATATTCTAATTTCCCATTGGTCACAAAAATCACTTAATTTACAGGCCATAATTATTTTTTATTTTTTATTTTTTATTTTCGGAAAGCTTCTTGCTTGTTTGCCAATCTCATAAAAATTCTGCGACTTTCAGCTCCGACTTGGGAGACTGGTAGCTATCGAAGCTCCAGAGATTAACAATTCTGATTAATCCTGATTAATTATTACTTCGGAGCTTGAACGAGTGTTTGAGTTGCCGCGAATTTTGGAGGACTAACGTACCTATGTTCTGTTTTGTTTCGTTATCGTGCGCTTAACAGAAAAGAAAGCCACAGCCAAGTTTCTTCATTTTTCTATTCGAATTGGGAATGTCTGAGGAAATTGGGAGTTTTCTCAGAAAATTGGGAGTTTTCTGAGGAAATTTGAAGGTTTTGGGAAATGGGTTTTCGTGAATTTGACGTGAATCGAAAACCCATTGGTGGAATTTTGGAATTGAAGTGATTGGTTTGGTATTTGGGGACTGTAATGGGGAGATTTCTTGGCGGTTTTGTGTTGCCTCTGCTGCTGCTAACAGGTATTCAAATTCAAATGCAAATGCAAATGCCTCTGCTTTTTTTGCCAATGTTTTCGTACAAAGTTAATTGCAACTCAAAAAGTTACCATCTTTTTTTCTTGCAGCTGCTATTATCAACTGGAGCGTCCTCTCTCTTGTCGATTTGATAGCGTTTCTTCTTATTCTATTTAATGCACCAAAACTAGGTAAGCTAGCTTCTCTGTGTGAATTTTTCAGTTTGGTTTCGACGTTTCGAATGAATTTTGGTAGTGAGATACTAGAAAACTATATGCAAGATGTGCTTATGGATTACTACTTTCTTGTTAGTGAGTTGACATGTAATGTCTCATATTCAAGAGCTTTTCTTGATATGATTATGTTGGCTACAAGAGACTAGCTAAAGTTCTTTGATTTTGCCCGAAAACAATGTGAATTGTACAATGATCACAATCACTTAGTTAAGTTCATCCTGCACATGGACTGTTACGTGAAGTGCATTGACTCACCAGTCCGTAAATCCAATCATGTGCCTCAGTTATGGCATGAATGTGATAGCACAATTCTGCAGTATTCTTCCTTTTGTTTTCGTTGTCCCAAATGGTAACTGTGTGTTATGGATAAGGAACAGAGACACATATTATGCAGTTATGGATTCCATAAAAATATCTTGAGTAGGAAGTTCGACTACGGTTTAAAATATAATTGTCATGATTCCTTTTTCAATGTGGTGTAGGAATTTGATTAAATGCATCTATGAGTGCTCAGATTGGGTTTCCTGAGTTTATGCATAAATGATGTGAACTTCTTTTAGACAATAAAGGAACATGAATTTTTGGAGATCCACTCGAGTTTTATTTAAGATCTCGCTCACTGTCAAACCTTGGGTTTTATTGGATTCATGCAGAATTTGGTGTTATCAATGCAATTTATGAGACAAAAGAAAAATGATTTGGTATATTTTATGCTGCTTCTTATTATCCTAAATGCTGGAATTACTTATATAATTGAACTTTACTACTTCTGACAGTGTTTTTCTTTTTGTAGGATTTCATTTTGGAAGGCGGCTTTTATTGTCATGGATCATTGTTATATTTTCTTTATTTGTTATTTTTTCTCAAGTGCTATATCTTGTTATATGGGCTATTGAGGGAAATAAATGGAGCGGAGAAGATGCTTGGTGGGCAAATCTTATTGGATTCATGATGTAAGAATTTGCTTTTGTTTCTATTTAATCTCACGTCGGTTTATTTTATACACATGTTTCTATTTAATCTCACGTCGGTTTATTTTATACACATACATTTATACAGTGTTTTGTGTGTGCTTTTGCAGATTGCAGTCATGGAAATCTCCTTTCGTGCTATATTTTTTACTCTTACAACTATCAGTAGTTGCTGTTGCATTAGTTGATTTGTATGGAAATAGATTTGGTCTTGTTTCATCATGTGATTCATGTTGGGGTCGTTTCTCATCAGCCATTGAACGACTAATTTGTAAGTAATTAATTGCCTGGATTTTTTTTGTCTCTCTGGATTTTTTCTATGATTTGTCATATCAGCCCATATAACCTTATATACATAAAGAAATCCAATTCTAATGTATAAAGCTTGAATACGGTTCTTGTTATGCATTTGATTTTCTTCTTGGGATGATGTTCTTGCAAATTGTTAAAGGTGCTTTTAGCAGTTGATTTATTCACCTAATTAATATTATGTTAAAATGCCATATAATCATCAGTTATCAGTTGGTTAAGTTGAATATACAATTAATCATACAAAAGTAACAACTGATTTGGAATTATTTCTTTGTTCCTTCTGGAAGGTTCTCATCTTAGGGTTGCTGCCTTGTTGCTGTTGCCTGCCATTCAGTTGGTTGTTGGAATTAGCCGTCCTTCATGGGTTTCTCTACCCTTTTTTATTGGGAGCTGCATTGGTCTTGTGGATTGGTCGTTGACAAGCAATTTTCTAGGACTTTTCAGGTGATTTCCTTGTAATCCATCATTCATTACTGGATGATATTGTGTCTCTCTCTCTCTCTCTCTCTCTCTCTCTCTCTCACACACACACACACACACACACACTATCTGTCTATATATCTATCTATGATCTATGTACACATCTAGTTTCGCTTCTGTTGCTCATGGTTGCATCTATGGGTTTGAAGGTGGTGGAAGCCTTTTCACTTGTATGCAGGCTTCAACATTGTCTTGCTTTATGTGTATCAGCTCCCTATGGAGTTTCCAGATATGTTACAATGGGTAGCTGAGTTCATTGGTCTGTTTAAAATAACTTTACATTCGGACTGGACTGAAGTTTGTTCGAGCTGCTCTCTTTTACTTTTCTACATCATGGTACATACTCTCTTTTACTTTTCTACATCATGATATGTATATGTTTTATGTCTTCTACAAATTCAACACAGTTTATGTGGTTGGATACTTGAAAACCAGTGATTTCAGCTTATCTACAGTGTAGGTTCTGCAAGTTTGATACTGTAGTAATTATTTCCTGGGTGATACGGTTATAGTATTCAAGTTAATCTGACCATAAGATATTTAAAAATTTGTGTATGAAAGTGTAAACTATAGTTCAAAGTTGTGATATGGCTAAAATGTGTGATATGTGCACCAATCCCATATTACTGATCAAATGTATATGTCATCCGTGGTACTTTATTACATAAGTGCTTCAGTGCTTACTTCTTGTGGTTTCTCTTTTACATTTTCTTCCTTCTCATGCAGCTATCCTGTGTTAAACGTGATCTAGAGGAAATGGATTTTATTTTATCCATGAAAGAAAATAACTTGACGGAGCAACTTCTTCCCTCGAAGCATTCATTTTTTATTCGTGAATCTAGGTAATATTCTTGGATGTTGTAACATCTTTTCATCCGTTTCACAGTATGCCTTCTCCTTTAATCATTGCCTTCAATGCATATAAGTTAACTATTTGATTTTGTTCTAAGTTCTAACACATAGGGAGGAAGACCTTCTGTCTTCCTTCTCTAAGTCCATATCTTTGATCTTGCTGGAGCAAAGTTTTGAATAGAACATGATGTGTAGCAGGATAAGTACATGTAAAACCATTTGTTGGATTTAAGATTAGAACATGATGTGTTAGGATCATTTAACAACATAGAGAAAGTCTGGAGTCAATTTGACTAAAGCTGCAACCCGTATCAGAGGCTAGTAATTTTTAAAGAACTTGGTAGATGAACTTAGAGTAATCCAAGCCAACAAACTCTTAGAGTTCAGTTTCTTAGAATCTTCCCCTTGTAAGTAAAAGAAAACGAGCCTGTAGTTTTCTGGTAGCACATTAAAAACTGTCAAGACAAAAGCCTTAGTAGACTGCAGGGGGACTCTTCATCAAGCCTACCAATTTCTTTCACATTTTTCTTGTGAAAGAACTAAGATTGAGTTTGTCAGAGAGAGTCTGATGATAACCCATCAGTCAACATCGCATAGTTGACATGTAGCAGACGATGTTTATCCAAGTTTATGTCCCCCCACCAAAAGTGACTTCATGCAGATTGGCTTGACATTGCTGTTTTCCTTGAGCACTAGATCACTGTTTAGATTCTGTTTTTTTTTTTAAGCTTTAAATGATTAGTATCTACTATCTTGATATATCTTTAGTTGATCCTTGAGGCCAACTTTCACAGACACTATGATATACGCCAGCATAAAATGCTTTGCATCCAAACATACAATATCTTCTTATTTGTTCTGATGTTTTGTATTACCTTCAATTATTGCATAACTAAAATTTGTTTGGTGGATCTAGTGTAACTGGCTACTTCTCTCTGTTGGAGCCTTTATCATTGTCAGTGTGTTTGCGTGCAGCTTAAGTAAATGTTTATTGTTTTCAGATCTGGTGTAAGGCATACCAATGTTTTATTGACGGGAGTGGTTTTCCGGACCTTTAGTATCAACTTCTTCACATATGGTTTCCCAGTATGTATTCCTATACTCTCTTCTTCTTGACTGAACAGCATCATGATGTTTATTGAGGCTGAATTGGCCCATGCATGCCATCTTTTTGAAGGTGAAGATGAGGCAGTTGTGAATTTCAGTGCTTGAATTTAATGCATGGGGCATTAGGTATCTATTTAGTTCGAACCATCATCTAGGGATCTTACTTGCCATACCAAAGTGTTCATTTAGTTTTTATGTTTTTCCAATCCAGTGAGAACAAATTTCTTGTTACTTGCTATTTTTTGGTTTCCAAAAATAAACTCATTGTAACAATATGGATATGCTCCTTTTTCTCCTAAAATTTTGGACTTGGACACTTTAGATAAAGTATTTATTTAATTAAATTAAGATTAACTGGAAATTTAAAAAATTTAGGTAGATAAAGTGGTCAGGTTGGAAATTAAGTGGCTAACATTGGACAGAAGTAGCAAAAAAAATATTAAAATACATTGACCTAATAGGAGATATTGCGTCACCTCATATGGGTAGGACAAAGGCAAGTATGGTGATGAACTGATGATGATACAACTAAAGTACTTGAGTCTTTTTCATGCACGAAAATCTGGAAAATGAAAAATAAAATTGAATATAGAGGAAAATTTGAACCAATTGGTATTGGTAGTTTTGCAGTTATTTCATACATCTTTTGTCAATGTATCTGAATGCTTGAGTTCTTTAGTTTGAGTTGGTGGGGGACTTGTTTGGGGTTTGTATAATAAGGTTTCGCAGAGGCCATGTAAAGTGAGTGTGGGAGGAAAACTGGGTTGTGACATTTTTTTAACTTGTGAGTTTCCAGTTTTTCGTTTACTTGCATCTGGCTGAAATTGTTGTTCTAAGATCTATATTCTTTTCAGTCTAGTTATATTAATTGGTATTTGTGGTGAATTTGACAGGTTTCGTTGTTTGCTCTTTCTTTTTGGAGTTTTCATTTTGCAAGTATTTGTGCATTTGGGCTACTTGCATATGTTGGCTACGTCATATATGCCTTCCCTTCCTTATTCCGTTTGCATCGACTGAATGGACTGCTTCTTGTCTTCATTCTATTGTGGGCTGCTAGCACATATATTTTCAATGTAGCATTTGCATTCTTGAATCGGAAAATCGGGAAGGTAGTACACTCTTTCTGGTGATGTTTCATGTCTGAATTTAACAGAAAATGGTTGGAAGTTAACTGTTTTGATTACATGTTCAGAACATGGACATATGGGAGATGATTGGGTTGTGGCATTATCCCATACCTGGATTCTTTCTGCTTGCACAATTTTGTCTTGGAATATTGGTTGCCTTGGGCAATCTTGTGAACAACTCGGTTTTCCTTTGCTTGTCTGATGAGGATGGACAATCTTCAAATGACAACAGTACAGTAGAAGGTATTGAGATACAATATGAAACCAATTGATTGAATAACTAGTAGCTCTCGTTGTTTGTTCTTTGTGGTAGTGGGGGGTTGCTAGATGGCCCTGCATAGGTTCATTTATATATTTGTCTAGTCTTTTTCTCCACACTCACTCAGATTTTGTTCCATTGATTTTAAATGACGCATATACTTAGGTCATTTCTAATTCTATCCTGTTATATCCTTTATCGTAGGTGAGGGAGAGACCAAAGTATTGATAGTGGCCACAATTGCTTGGGGACTGCGCAAAAGCTCTCGAGCTATCATGCTGGCACTGATATTTCTCATTGCCATGAAACCTGGTTTCATCCATGCTGTATATGGTATGTGTCAAATCAATATCTTAACTTTGTTATTAGTTCATGAAATTTACTGTTAGCAACTTAGCATGATGCCTTTTGTTCAGTCTTATTTCTTTATCTTGTAATGATGAAATTAATGCTTAAATTACAACATAACACTATTTTCTAATTAGTTTTATGTTTTGATTTGTGATTCAGTGATATTCTTTTTGATATATCTTTTGAGCCACAACATTAACAGAAAGACACGCCAGTCTTTGATTCTCCTATGTGAAGTTCACTTTGCGCTATTGTATATCATTCAGATTAATCCGATCTCTGATACTTTGGAGAAAAAAGGCACTTTAAGTGCAATAATCTTATTACAGTTAGGTATGCAACTGTTTTTTCTTAGTTCATGTATGTTTTGTGATTTGATATGTGGACCCAGTTATGGTTAAATTTCTTATGAGACATTGATCATGCTTAATGTCAGAAACTGCTGCCATAGGGAAAAAGCAATGTCTAGTGATGTTATCTTTTCTGGAAATGATGCAGGTCTTCTTCAACGTGAAAGCTCGTGGGACTTTTTGCAAATAGCTTTGCTTGCTTGCTTCTGTGCAATTCATAACCATGGTTTTGAAATGCTATTTTCGTTCTCAGCAATTGTGCAGCATACCCCTAGCCGTCCATTTGGATTTAGCATTTTGAAAGCTGGTCTGAATAAATCAGTTTTGTTGTCTGTGTATGCCTCCTCAGCCATTCAGTACAGCCATGATAATCCTTCGTATGGTATAATTTTATCCTTGCTATATTTATTTATTATTTTCATGAATGTGGCCAATCTGGTCTCTGATAATTGCAGAATAAATTTGAAATTTGGTCTGAACCTTCTCATTTAGTACCAAATGGTAACGTAGTGAATGCTTAGTCGGAGTGATTTGGATGATGTTAATTGAATTCCCTTCAGAAAGAAAATATGAAATGAGTGATTCATTAATTTGAATTGGGTCTTAGATGAGAATGCAATTGAAGTTGGCCTTTTAGAAATCAGTCCCTGATTTCTCTCGTGCGTACCTAACCCATGCAATTGCGCACATGAGAGAAAAATGGTTTAATCAAATTGCAGGGTCCACTAGATTCAGATTTGTGGCAGACAATTACTTGTAGAGGTTGTACTGAACATCTAGTTACATAGTTATTTGATAACATACTTTGGGGATGCTACAAATGAGTATGGTGGCACCGTGGAAGTATGCAATAAATTTTGATGAAATGGAAACAGATCCAATAAAGCATCTCCAAACTAGATATTGTTGGTTTGCTTCTCCAAAGTATATGTTTTTGGTTTATGAATTAAAGTGCCTACAATCAACCTTGTATTTTAGGACCATCTATACTTGATATTGATCCAATGCAGACATTTTTCTTGGAGGCTAATGGAAGTTGCGTCATACAGTTTATAGTAAGGTTCTAAAAAGTAGCAGTGTCTAAACCCATTGTTTTTAGGCAACATCTAGGGAAACTGCTGCAAGTACTTGTGCTTTTTCTGCTACTGCTGGTACTCCCCCTTTAATTACTATTAGCATTGATATTTTCTGATTTGTTCTCTTTCCAGAGAGAAGAATCGCATTATTTCTCAGTGCAATTGGGCAGAAGTTTTTATCTGTGTACCGGTCATGTGGAACCTACATTGCCTTTCTGACTATTCTCCTTACTGTATACCTCGTGAGACCCAATTATGTATCATTTGGGTACATATTCCTTCTCCTTGTTTGGATCATTGGAAGACAACTTGTCGAGAGAACAAAAAAGCGCCTTTGGTTCCCATTGAAAGCATATGCAATTTTGGTGTTTATCTTTATCTATAGCTTGAGCAGTTTCCCGAGCATTGAGCTTTGGTTGTCCAAGTTCATAGACCTTTATTTTTATCTAGGCTATGACTCAGAAGCTTCATCTTTGCAAAATGTTTGGGAATCCCTAGCAGTCTTGATTGTGATGCAACTTTATAGCTATGAGAGAAGGCAGAGCAGGTATAACAGGTCAGATGATGCCCATGTGTTAGAATTTGGAGTGCTCGGGTTTGTAAAGCGGTTTGTCATTTGGCACAGCAACAAGATCTTGTTTATTGCATTATTCTATGCATCTTTATCTCCAATAAGCGCCTTTGGCTTCTTTTATCTACTTGGCCTTGTCATCTGTTCAACTTTACCTAAAGCTTCACATTTCCCATCTAAATCATTCTTGGTTTACACAGGATTCCTAGTAACAACTGAGTACCTTTTTCAGATGTGGGGTAGACAGGCTGCAATGTTTCCTGGACAAAACCACTCTTATATTTCCCTTTTTTTGGGTTTCCGTGTATTTAAACCGGGCTTTTGGGGTCTAGAATCTGGCTTGAGAGGAAAAGTTCTGGTGATTGCTGCATGCACTCTTCAATATAATGTTTTTCGCTGGTTGGAAAAGATGCCAAGTACTATCCTAAACAAAGGAAAGTGGGAAGAGCCTTGTCCATTGTTTGTCTCAACAGAAGATGCCAATATCAATGGTCCCATCCCTAGTGAGGATAACAAGCCATCGACAGATTCTGAAGCGATTTCAGTGAAACGAGAAGGGGCTAGGAGCCAATCATGGCCCTTTTTTTCCCCTGGTTTATCACAATCACCTAACCATGTGTCCCCTAGAGCAGGAGGTTCTGAGGGTAGTAGTGGTAATAAATATTCATTTGGGTACATTTGGGGCAGCACCAAAGAGAGTCATAAGTGGAACAAGAAGCGGATTCTTGCCTTGAGGAAGGAGAGATTTGACACACAGAAGCTTATCTCAAAAATCTATTTGAAATTCTGGATGGAGAATATGTTTAACCTCTTTGGTCTTGAGATAAACATGATTGCATTACTTCTTGCAAGCTTTGCTTTATTGAATGCCATTTCTATGGTATACATTGCGTTACTTGCTACTTGCATTATTTTGAATCGGCATATTATACGTAAACTATGGCCCATATTAGTTTTCCTGTTTGCATCCATTCTCATCCTCGAGTATTTTGCCATCTGGAGGAGTATGTGGACTCCAAGTCAACCTGATGAGACGAATGCACAGTGCCATGATTGCTGGAAAAGCTCAACCATGTATTTCAGTTACTGCAAGTACTGCTGGTTAGGTATTACTCTCTTAGCCATCTGAGGCATACACACACAGGCGTGTGCACGCGTACACACACAAATATACATGTTTTAATTTCTTCTTCCAATGCTATCCTTCAAAAGGGCTATATGCTTTTCTGAGATACTAAATTTCTTTAGTTTCTTTGCTGAATTGGAGGGTGTTGCAGAAAATTGATATGGATTATTGGCCCATTGTTAGACAAGTTTTAAGACGAATTAGTTTTTCTTTCTCTAACCTTATATCTTGTTTTTTTTTTTATATTTCAGTTGTTATGTAGATCACTTTATTCCCTTAAATTATAACAATGTGTACCACTTATGCTAGGACTTATTGTTGATGATCCGCGAATGCTTATCAGCTATTTTGCCGTCTTCATGCTTGCTTGTTTCAAACTTCGTGCTGATCAATTGTCTGGATTCTCGGTGTCATCAACTTACCGACAAATGGTATCTCAACGTAAAAATTTATTTGTGTGGAGAGACCTCTCTTTTGAAACCAAAAGCATGTGGACGTTCTTTGACTACCTGAGGCTTTACTGCTACTGTCATCTATTGGATCTTGTGCTAGCATTGGTTTTGATTACCGGAACTATTGAGTATGACATTCTGCACCTTGGTTATCTTGCTTTTGCACTGGTTTTCTTTCGGGTGAGACTTGAAATCCTAAAGAAGAGGAACAAGATATTTAAGTTCTTACGCATATACAATTTTGCTCTTATTGTTCTTTCTCTTGCATATCAATCTCCTTTTGTGGGGGAGTTTTGTGCTGGAAAGTGTGAGACAGTAGATTACGTATTTGAGATGATTGGATTTTATAAGTATGATTATGGGTTTCGGATTACTGCAAGATCAGCTCTCGTTGAAATTATCATTTTTATGCTGGTATCACTTCAGTCCTATATGTTCTCCTCCCCAGAGTTTGATTATGTTTCTCGATATCTTGAAGCCGAGCAAATTGGTGCCATTGTGCGCGAGCAAGAAAAGAAAGCTGCATGGAAAACTGCACAGTTAAAACATATTCGTGAATCTGAGGAGAAGAAACACCAGCGTAACCTGCAAGTGGAGAAAATGAAGTCAGAGATGCTCAACCTGCAAATCCAGCTCCACAGCATGAACTCAGTTACTAATTGCGGTGACTCTCCTCCTGTCAGTGAAGGCCTAAGAAGGAGGAGGAGTACTTCGGTTAACTCGAACAACGATCGGAGGGGGCCTGATAAAGAAGGATTACAACTGAAAAAGGAGCATATACTTAGAGAGGATTCATTATATCCTTGTGAATTGCATGAATCTCCTGCAGCAGTGAATATGGAATACCCGACAGTGATGGAGTCCGCGAGAGATTCAATAGAATCTCTTAACTGTGAGATCACTGAAGTTGAAGATGATGTTGCTGATGGCGTATTTTTCACGTCTTCAGAAAAGAAGGAGAAAGTTAAAGGGAAAGCAAAGGAAAGCCCACTAATATCTGCAGTTCATCTGCTAGGTGATGGTGTATCCCAGGTACAGTCGATTGGAAATCAGGCAGTGAACAACCTTGTAAGCTTTTTGAACATTGATCATGAGTTTGATGTCAATGAGCACTCTTCTGTTGAGGATGGGGTATATGATGAGATGGAGAGCCAGAATGTTAAGACTTCCTTTAACCGTTCATCTTCCCTGCAGTCCGACACGAGTTCTGATGCAACAAGTCTGCAGTTAGGAAGGATCCTCCGTCACATATGGTCCCAAATGCGATCCAACAATGATATTGTGTGTTATTGTTGTTTTATCCTTGTCTTTTTGTGGAACTTCAGTTTGCTTTCTATGGTGTATCTGGCGGCTTTATTCTTGTACGCACTATGTGTAAATTCCGGTCCAAGTTACATCTTCTGGGTTATTATGCTGATTTACACAGAAGTCTATATTTTGCTTCAGTATCTGTACCAGATTATCATCCAGCACTGGGCTTTCAGTGTTGCTTCAGACTTGCTTCGCGAGTGGGGATTTCCTGAACATAAAATCACATCTTCTTTTGTGATCAGTTCATTACCTCTCTTTCTTGTCTACTTATTTACCCTCTTACAGAGCTCTATAACCGCAAAAGATGGTGAGTGGATGTCGTCTACAGACTTCGACTTCTATAGGAGGAGTGCTTTCCATGGAAAAGAGAATCCTGTCAGTTATAGCTGGAGTCAGAAAACAAAGAAGTTGCTGCAAATAATGGAAAATGCAATAAAATCGATAATCAGAAGCTTCTTTAGGTACTGGAATTCACTGACACGAGGAGCAGACTCCCCTCCATACTTTATTCAGGTGTCTATGGATGTGCCCTCATGGCCAGAGGACGGGATCCAGCCAGAAAAGATTGAGTCTGGAGTAAACCAAATGCTTAAAATCATTCATGATGAAAGGTGCAAGGAGAAGCCCCCTAATCTATGCCCTTTTGCTAGCAGGGTGCATGTTCAAAGCATTGAAAGGAGTCAAGAAAATGAAAATGTAGCCTTGGTTGTTTTTGAGGTGGTATATGCCTCCCCCATGACAGAGTGTGGTGATTCGATCGAATGGTACAAGTCACTTACTCCGGCAGCTGATGTGGCGAAGGAAATTCTTAAAGCACTAGATGCTGGGTTTGTTGAAGAAATAGGATTCCCATACCCTATACTCTCTGTAATTGGAGGAGGCAAGAGGGACATTGATCTGTATGCATATGTATTTGGTGCTGATCTGACTGTTTTCTTTTTAGTCGCCATATTCTACCAATCCGTCATAAAAAATAAAAGTGAATTTCTTGACGTGTATCAGCTTGAAGATCAGTTTCCAAAAGAGTTTGTATTCATCTTAATGGTTAGTTATTTTTTCATCATTTTCTGTCATGCTTTAAGTAGTGAAAAATCAAAGCTATTGCAAAAAAGACTTACAAATTTGAAGTGCAATAACTCATCTTTTGTTCTTGGTTTACTTTACCGAAACTATGGTGGAGGAATTTATTGCTCTTTTTCTTTTTTCGGTCCATGAATTTCTGTAATTTATTATGGCTTAATAATACTGAAATCTGTAATGTTATCGAAATTTCTAAAATGTTAAATGATTTTTCTTGCAGATTATCTTTTTCTTGATTGTGCTCGACCGCATAATCTACCTCTGTTCATTTGCCACTGGAAAAGTGATTTTCTACCTATTCAACCTCATCCTCTTCACATATTCAGTAACAGAGTATGCTTGGAACATGGAGCCTTCCCACCAACATGCTGGAGGATTAGCACTCCGTGCTATATTTCTTGCAAAAGCAGTTTCTTTAGCACTGCAGGCTATACAACTCCGACATGGAATTCCTCATAAAAGCACTTTGTACCGGCAGTTTTTGACTAGTGAGATTTCAAGAATTAATTATTTGGGATATCGACTATATCGCGCTCTGCCTTTCCTTTATGAACTAAGATGTGCACTTGACTGGTCATGTACAACCACATCTTTGACCATGTACGATTGGCTGAAAGTAAGTTTCTTAATCTATCTGCCGCATTCCATCATACTTAATCGTGCATAAAACTTCCGACCGTTGAGAACTATGCACTGAATGATCACTGGAGTACCATCAGTTATCATTACTGTGTTCGTTTATTGATATTGCTATCGTCGTTGGAAGGAAATGAATAATTTTTACAGAAAACTAAAAGAGTGGGATCACATTGTGTGTTGAAATTAATGGGATGGTTGGATTCGTAAGAACCACCACAGCTAGTCTATCTTATTCTCCCTATAAATACCTTTGTGAGAACATCATTTGATTGCTTACAGTGTAAATGTATGTATATTTTCAGAATACATGAACATTTGCATGTTGTTTCTGTAACTGACTATGGCTTTCTACTTAGCTGGAGGACATACATGCAAGCTTGTACCTTGTCAAATGTGACGCGTTCTTGAATAGAGCAACGCACAAACAAGGAGAAAAGCAAACGAAAATGACCAAATGCTGCAACGGGATATGTCTGTTTTTCATATTGATTTGTGTTATTTGGGCTCCAATGCTGGTAAGTAACGTTCACCACACAATTACTGATTACCAAATGATATTTGTATCATTAGTTCATAGAGTAATTGGTTTTGCTCAGTCTTGGGCGATCTGGCGCACACACAAACAAGTAGACATGCTCACATGTGCTTTAATTTTTAAGTTTACTATCGAGTCAAATAAACAGTTGGCTGCTTTTCTGAATCATGCATCAAAAACTCCTTTGCTCCTCACAGATGTACAGCAGTGGTAACCCGACGAACATTGAAAATCCCATCAAAGATGCCAGTGTTCAGGTTGACATAAAGACAGCAAGTGGAAGATTGACCCTGTATCAAACCACCCTCTGCGAAAAGCTCCAATGGGAAAAACTCAGCTCTGATGTTAATCTCGATCCTAAAGGTTATCTGGATATCTATAATAAGAAAGATGTCCAGTTGATATGTTGCGAATCGGATGCCAGTACTTTGTGGCTTATCCCCGATGTAGTTCAAACCCGATTCATTCGGTCCCTTGATTGGGACCCCAACATGGCTATATCTTTTACGTGGGTACTCTCCAGAGACAGACCCAAAGGCAAGGAAACTGTGAAATATGAAAGAAGTTTGGATCCTCAGGATCTTCCGAAACAATCAGATGTCCAAAAGGTTCTCAACGGCTCCATAAACAGCTTCAGGATATACAACATTTATCCAAGATACTTCCGTGTCACTGGTTCGGGTGATGTCAGACCGTTGGAACTAGAGGTACCCTTTTCTCCCGCGTGCATAACTTGAGTACTACATATCTGCATGTCAGTTCTTGCTGTTGTGTTACTGCAGTAATTTTTATAGCAGTTATTTGTTAAAACAACTGAAACACTATTAATTTACAGGATAATTTTGTTAGCGCGGACCTTGTTCTAAATCATGTAAATTATGAGTGGTGGTCCTTCCACGACATCAATTCATCAGATGTCAATGGATGTGGAGGTTTGACAGGACCGATGGCCATCATCGTATCTGAGGAAACACCGCCACGTAAGTTTACCAAAAGCATCATGTTCATTTCATATGTTCGTTTTCTGGTTTACCAACTCATATTTTTTGCTAAAATGGATTTTGTTCTTCGTTTTCGGGTGATATTCCTGATTCTGCAACATCACTTCAGAGGGTATTCTTGGTGACACCCTTAGCAAGTTCAGCATTTGGGGTCTCTACATAACATTTGTTCTTGCTGTTGGCCGGTTCATCAGACTTCAATGCTCCGACTTACGAATGAGAATCCCCTATGAGAACCTCCCTTCCTGTGATAGGTAAAGGCAACTTCATAAAAATTGGTCCTTCCTTTTATTAGAAGCATTTTTATTAGAATCACGTTGAAATCTTTAATAGCCCAGAATCACTTTTACAAGCGCTTTTGGTTATCTAAAAACACTTCCGAACAGGCCCTTACATGGTCGGTTGGTTTGACATGGTTTTGTATGTTTTATTTTTTTGGTGCATAGGTTGATAGCCATTTGTGAAGATATATATGCTGCAAGAGCAGAGGGTGAGCTTGGAGTTGAAGAGGTCCTTTACTGGACACTGGTGAAGATTTACCGGTCACCACACATGCTGCTCGAATACACGAAACCGGATTAGTTCTCCGGTAGGTATAAATTGCTGACATTAGGTTTCGCTAACACCCATCATAGAAGGATTAATGCAAAACAAATTCTTTTTCCGGCCATGGAAAACGCCGGCATTCATGCTTGTTCTTCACTTTTAACATAGGATTCGCCTAATCGCAGAGGGCTTAGTGGTTACATGTACACAATTGTATTATTTCGAAAATGATTTTGATTTGTCGTGTACATATAGTTCAATACAAGTTCAAGAATAAAGCCATACAACAGTATTTCAAGAACAAGATTTTACAGTAGATGTGATTTACATCTCCTCGTTTACATCTATACAGTGGAGCAAAAATTAAATTTACATCCTCGAGATGTATATGGAGGTCCATGATTAGAGATGCTCTAACGAACTCTTAGTATCATAATGATCAATCTAGGATTGTGACACTTGTCACAATCTCTACATTTCACAATATTACATATATATTCCTAACAAAATAACATTTGAGCATTATACTAATAATTTTTCACAATAAATTGTATACAATGATGGATCATTGCTATTAGTAGAGCAAAAATTCTTGAGTGTTTCAGAGTACTGGAAATTGAGAGATCACCTGACTCAAGAAAAATTAGAACGACCTAGAAAGCAACGAGTAACTGCTTTGACCATCTTAATTAATCTATTTATAATATTATCCAAAACAAAACATTTGCTTTTATCTATATGTATAAAGGGAGAAGGCAAAACTGGTGAAGCTTTTATAATACCCAAATTGCCCTTCTCCCATTAAGATTTAAAAAAAATTTATGTAGTGAGACTGGGTTGTTAATAAGTTCATTATTTTTAAAAATATATTTTAATAAAAAACAATAATAACTAAAATAAAAAAATAATTGCACGTGTGTGGCAAGATGTTAGTTTATTTTATTTCTTTACGTTGAAATTCTATGAAGAGACGTACATTATTAAAAAAAAAAAAATTTTAAAAAAAGTCTAGTCAGCAAATATATTGGCACGTGCAAAATGCTTCATTGGGTATGCCTGGGGCCATTTCGCATATTCCGTAGAATTTTGTATCATGCTCCCGACATTTCTCGTCGCATTTAATAGCTTCGGCCGCCTTGTTATCGTTAGCGCCATCGCAGCGGTAATCATCTAAAACCACGGTGCACCATTTGCTTTCCAAACCCATCGTGTTATTAGTACCTGCATGCATGAATATTATTGAATTACAAAAATATGAGGTTTTGAAACATCAATATATAGAGGGATAAGATCTGAAGAAACATTTTGACACACGTTTTTATGGCTTTTATTATGTAATTTTTTTGAAGGATCCGAACCGTCTATGTTTCAATTCATCATTCATAGATCATCCTTGTAAAAAATTAGACAAATCCAAAACTATTAAGACATTCATTTGTAGTGAAGAAAATAGACGAATACCGTTCTACAAAGTAATACTAAATTTAATCCAACGGTCATATAACTACGGATTTGGGTGATTATTGGTATAGATGCTATTTGAGGGAGGACATAAAGAATAGATGGTTGGATCGTTGAAATACATTACAGAGTAGACCTTATCAAATGGGTGTCAAAATGTGTATATATGTGTATGAGGAAGAAGACTAATTACCTGAGCCGAGAAGAACAAGAATGATCACAAAGCTGAAGAGTGATAATGCTTTGGCGGCCATCTTAAACTTGCAATGAGAATTCAGTGAATTATAGGGAAAACGAGCATCATTGTTATTCTTATAACTTTGTATTTATAGAGTTGGAGGATGGGTACGTAGGTTTTGACAGACAAGGATGATATTGCATAATATTGCTAAGCATACATAGATATAGTATTAATCCTAAGTTTTTCATAATTTATAAGGAAATATTAAACAAGCACACAATATTTACATATTAACTTATAAAAAAACATTGATTGGCTAATTCTTGATTATACTCAAATCAAGTCTAAAACATACACAAAAAGAAAAAGATTTACATACATGTCCAATTGTGATTTGTTTAGAAGAGGAATGTGAATCAAATCGTTAAAAGACACGGACCAAGTATATTTTTTTATTAAAATTTATCCTTCCTTTTATTAGAAACAATTTTATTACAAGCACGTTGAAATTTTTAATAATCCAGAATCACTTTTAGAATCGCTTTTAACCATTCTAAAAGCATTTCCGAACAATCATTTTAACCATCCTATACTATGCACTGGTGAAGATTTACAGGTCACCACACATGTTGCTCGAATACACGAAGCCGGCGATGGAAAACCCCGGCAGTCATGCTTGTTCTTCATTTTTAGCATAGGCTGGCCTAATCACAGAGGGCTGTGGTTACACGTACACAATGTATTATTTCCAAAAATGATTTTGATTTTATAGAATTCACTTGCATTTTTACTAAAAATTGATTTCAAAAACATTTTTACAAAAGTCGTTATCAGCCATTCTTCGAAACATCTGTTTTTATTTATTATTTCTCCTCGTAGAAATTACGAAGAGACGTACTGGAGATTGAAAAAAAAATTAAAAAAGAAAAGAAGTCCAGTCAGCAAATATATATGCACTTGCAAAATATTTCATTGGCTACGCCGGGGGCCCTTTCGCATATTCCGTAGGATTTTGTATTTTGCTCCTGACATCTCTCTACGCATGTAGCTTCGGCCGCACTGTTATCGCTATCGCAGCGGTAATCATCTAAAACAACAGTGCACCACTTGCCTTCCACATCTTTCAGGGCTCTCATAGCCTTTGTATTATTAGTAGCTGCACACAGGGATATTCTTATTGAATTACAAAAATAATGAGTTTTTTAAACATCAATATGTGTGTGTGGGAGGGTGGGGGGAGAAAGACTAATTACCTGAATCGAGAAGAACAAGGATGATCAGAAAGCTGAAGAGTGACAATGCTTTGGCGGCCATCTTAAACTTGCAATGTGAATTATAGAAAAAATGCGCGTACAAATAGCTATGGCCTTGTCATTGTCATTCTTATAACTTTGTATTTATAGAGTTGGAGGAAGGGTACGTAGTTTTAGATAGACAATGATGATAGTGTACAATATTGCTTAATCCTAAGTTTTTCATAGTTTATAATTCGTACACAAAAATAATTTACACAAAAAGAAAAAGATCTACATACATGTTAAATTGTGATCATGTCAAATTGTGATCTGTATAGAAGAGGAATGTGAATCAATCGTTAACAAAAATGGGCCAAGTATATTTTTTCTATTAAAATTTATCCTCCTTTTATTAGACGTTGATATCTTTAATAACCCATAATCACTTTTACAAGCGTTAAAACCGCTTCCGAACATGCCGTCGTTGATTGGTTTGACATGGGTTTTGTGTTTGATGTTTTTGTGTGGTACACAGGTAAGGAACATCAGTTGGCTAGCCGCAGGATATCACCGTCTTGCTTTTGGAATTTCAGCAAGCTTCACTTCTATCCCTTTGGGGGATTTCTCATGAGGCCTTTATGTTGGTGTATTGTCAAGCGTACCACTATTGGCTTCTGCCAATAGAATGATGTATTGTTAGATCAGGTTAACTTATGTTATTAAACGTGTTAAATACTTGCGCCACAAGTAATATAACTTTCTTACAAAGGATTGGGGCTTATCGGATAGCCTCTTTGTTAGATTCTTTTTAATGCCTTGCTTGTTAAGGACTTTTAATTGTCTCTCGATTATATACCAAAGACTGCTAAGATGAGGTTTGTTATAAACTGGTTATAGACAAAACACTCCACTCTTACGTATTCATGAGAAAAGTAAAGACTAATATTGAAATACATAAAGTAAAGACAAAAAAAGAAGACAGAAAGTAAATACAGAAGATAAAGACTGATATGTAAAGACATAAGATAAAGACTGATATTGAAAGACTTTATATAGATAAAAGTACAACAATCCTACATATAAGGGTCAGATGTAATTGGTAAGACTCCCATCGGATTGGATATAGATCCATCGGGATGGTCCTGATGCTGCTTCCTTGTAAAGGGAAATAATCAAACACACGCTGGCCTAAGATTGGTAAATCGATACTACCAAATGGAAGGGATTTGATTGCAGAGCTAATTCACTATTTCTTAAAGATTTTAGGAGGTATGATCCTAGAATTCTAATCCTTGATCTCAAAGTGACAAACTACACAAGTAGTGTGAATGAGGGGACTGGCTACAGTGCTCACAAGCTTTGGATGCTTATACCGATCTCACCTCCTTCCCCCACCCCCCGCCCCCCCCTCTCTCCTCCCTCCTTCCTCTTTTTAACGGTGAGATCAGTGTGAGCATTCAATGCTTGCGAGCACCGTAGCCTACTCCGTGAATGAGATGATCACAGATAAAGAGTTGTATCATGTTGAAATAAAACTAAATGATCTGTAGGCTGAAAGAGAGTTGAGGGATTTCCTCAGTAGGTTGTCTTCTGAACTTAAGAGTTCTGTTTTTTTTATTGTTTGAGTGTCCTTGTGCTTGAACTCTTCTTTTGTTTATATAGACCATTTGGAGTCTACATAGTAGCTGTCAAGTCTGTCTTCTACTGGGTAACGTCTGGTCTGGCAAGTATTGATAATATCTCTGATCAGCCTACTCCCACTGAGAGAGTTTTTACCTGTAGAATATTTCCCTCCAAAATGCTGAGTACTTTTGCATTTAATGCTGGTGGTGGAGAGAGAAACTGTATGTTTTCTTTCTTCTTATTTACTGAACCAGGTTGGACCCTTTTCCCGGAGGCCCAACCCTTATCATAACAAGATTCTAGTCCAGTGAATATTTTTAGTGTAAACATTTTGTATGATTTTTTTTGGTGGATAGGTTGATAGGCATTTGTGAAGATATATATGCTGCAAAAGCCTAGTGAGCTTGGAGTTGAAGGGGTGTTTTACTGGACACTGGTGAAGATTTACAGGCCACCACACATGCTGCTCGAATACACGAAACCGGCCATGGAAAACGCCGGCAGTCATGCTTGTTCTTCATTTCTAGCATAGGATTCGCCTAATCGCGGAGGGCTTAGTGGTTACATGTAGACAATGATTTTGATTTTTCATGTATATATAGTTCAATACAAGTTCGAGGAACAAGATTTTCCAGTAGATTTCTGTTCCTTCACCTTGTAAAACAAAGACTACATATCACTTGAATCTCTTGAAAAGAAAAATAATACACGAAAAATCTATAAACAGAATAGGCGCATTTCGACTGATTTTCCTACATAAAACAGTACCAAAGTAACAAAACAAAACACGATGGAAACCCAACAAATACAACCCTGCAAGTATCAATTTTCAGATCCTTTTCAGATATAGACCCAAGACATCTACCCGAATAACCTAGCGGCTGAAGTACAACAAAAATCCAGCATGAGTGCGGCTGGAGTAGTACATCAAAATTCCAACATGCTATCAAGACAGACAACAGACATCATTTCTACACAGAGCAAAACCTCCCAACAAAATTTTCGCCAGTAATCTTTCAACATGAGCTATTCGAAATCTTTTTCACCAGTGATATCAGCATTCTGATCCTCATTCTTTGTCGTTTTAAATTTTTTGTGGCTGCTATCAGAACCCTTTTTACCGAAAATCTCAGGAACAGTGTCTTCCATTACCTTTGGGGGTGCGAAGTCGAAATCTGAAGCAGATATGCCTTCATACATAGGGTTTTGCTTCAAAAATGCTGCTACCTCATTTTGGGATCTCACTCTTTTCCCCTTGGGTGTAATATAATACGCATCCAGTTTGGAATAATCTTTTCGAACCACCAAGTGTCTCTTGAAACCTTCTGGGGTCTTTGGAAGATCAGGCTTATCAATGACCCAGGTCCTGCTAGCATTGTACTCAATATCAGCAACATCGTCACAAGTCACACCAGATTTCTTGTTGCAATAAAAGGGTTCCGTACTGATTTTGCTCCTGATTTCCTCAAACTCTTCTTCTGAATTAATCACTCTCCATTTCTTGCATTCTTCGCACTGTGCAGCATATACATCAATCGAACTTGTCGCTATATTTGGTTTCTGTCAAGAGAATCCAAATGGATTTAGCACATTCAAGGATTTAGTCATCCAAATCAAAACCGAATGCAAAACCCAAGTTACCCAACACAAGCATTTCATCAAACTACTCATGGAAATGAAATCCAAAATCCTAAAAGAAGCATACGTACCAAAGCATACAATTATACGAAAAACAACACTATAGAAAGCGGGCAAGTTTGTTGGTTCAAAGTACCCCAACCCCACTTTAGTTCTACGCTAAGCAGTTTCCCAGTTATCTATAGTTCATCTCCATCATGCGATAATCGTAGTTACTCCAAACTAAACTTCTTAAAAATTTCTCTGAGTTAAATACTTTCAACAACATTTATGCAGTGAAAACAACAACATATTGCTTACCACTTACCAGTAAAGTGAAGAAGCACATTTAACACATAAATTACGGGCAATGCATGCTTCGAAAAAGTTCAAAATTTATTAAGATGATAATCCCTCTTTGCTAATTATTATCAAAGAAACATTAATCGGGTCAAAGAGCAGTAAATCCCCTGTCCAAAATTAAGAATCGTTTCAAATTACTCAATCTAAAAGTTCCATAATTCTATCTTTGCTAAATTTTTTACATTTAACTGACATTGAAAAATTAATGTGAATTGGGTCAATTAGCATTAAATCCTGACATGCAGAAACCCAATTCCAATGAGCAATTCCCATTGACATGCAGAACCTTTCCGAGCTAGATTTCGAAAGATTTTCTATCTGGGTACCGAGAAAAAAAGAAAATTCAAGCACAAACTAATCTGGAAATGCAATCACATTGAGCTGGAATTAGCTCAAGTTTATGCTCTTTCAGGTCCCGAATTACTAAGATAATTGAAATACAAGAGAACCCTTTAATTTTCTTTTCAGTTTCTTTCATTCTCCCGCGTTTTCTCGGCAACCAAACAGACAACAGTTTTCAAATTTCACCGGCAACGAACGAAAATCAGATGAGATATTGACAAAAGTGAAAATATTGGATCGAAGGGATTCTATTCGTACCTTGGACGACGACGTTTTAGGGGTTTCTCGGCCGTCCATTTCCCGCTTTTCCGGCAGCTGAAAAATTCTCTCTTTTCCGAATCTGGCTTGCCAAACAGCCGGAGGAGGAGGATGACACCGTATGTGCTCAATTCGGATCCTCCGTTTATATTTGGACCCAAATGACGTTTTTACCCTTTAAATGTCTAGATCTTGTATTCAAAATTAAAACTAATAATAATTCAATGAATTATGAAAAATTCAACATAAAAAAATGTTGGGCTCATATTAATCATTCATATTTACAAGCTAATTATTATTTGAAGCCCTCACAAATTTTTTTTTTCATAATTTATTTCTTTCGTAAATGCACACGCATCAAAAATGGTTCGCCTCGTTTGCTACTTTATAGAGATTATTTGCTAGAATTTATTTTTTAATATCTGCAATTAAAACAATATACAAAATAAGTCAAAAAGTAAAAACCAGCAACTACTATCCTTAAATAATCATTTTCCAAAAGGGTAAAGGAGTGGAGATTCCCTTTAATTACTCAGGTATTACATTTTCTTTTTTTTTCCATAGGTAATTAATGCAATTTAATCATAGTATTTGGATAGACATGGATATGAAAAATTAGCAAAAATGT
The DNA here is from genome assembly GCA_018257905.1 of Gillenia trifoliata. Lineage (NCBI taxonomy): Eukaryota > Viridiplantae > Streptophyta > Magnoliopsida > Rosales > Rosaceae > Gillenia > Gillenia trifoliata. Next base: position 2,063,016 of record CM031081.1, on the reverse strand, counting down.
TTTACTTTCCAAATTTGTTTTTGCTTATGCTTACTCTAAATTCAATTCATTTGGTCCCTCAAAACCTAACATTCTAAAGAGACTACAATCCCAACACAAGCAAATCACAATAATACCCCTGATGACCACAATGACATGACCACACTTTAGTCATTCATGGCATTGACATCACAGTGACGGTCTTTTATATATAGCAAAGATTCTCAATGTCAAACTATAAACTATCCAAAATTTAGTATTCGCTTTTATATTTGTTACAAAATGTGTTATGAATCCATTTTATTTATGAAGCTACCCAAACTCATTGCCTATACTTAACAATGCACTGGCACTACCCTATTTAGCCCTAATTTTTCTCAAGTGCATGTACCTATTTATGAAATTGATATTAAAGGTTGTTATGCCCTTCTACAATTAGTGCAAATCCAAGCCATCCATTAAAACAAAACCAAAGAATCTATTAACATTTTGTGCGTATAATACAATGTAATTCGTGAAGTCATGAACCAGAAAGTCATAAATAGGGAAGAGAAGAAATTGGGACTGGGTCAATTACTTTTAATTATATTCATGAATATATATATTAAACTACAAATTATAATGTAGAATTTGCATATTTTTTGTATCTATTAATAATCGTGAAGGAAGTCAAGAATTCAGGCGGGAGCAAATAAATACATTGATTGAATGACTGAAATTAGTGCATCTCAAGAATTGAAGTGAACTAAAAATGAGGGGAAATGTTTGGTGATCAAAAGAAAATTAACGAACAAAAACATAAAAATAAGTGCAAGATGAAAAGAAAAAATGCGTATGAAAATCGCTATCCTAATTGATGCGAGGGTCTATTTATACTCATAACTTATTCCATATAAAAGTCCAAAATTGGGCCTAAAGACGCCAAGTGCAAAGCAAAGGACCAATTTTATTTGGTTATGTGGCTCCTCCATACCTACCTCACTGACTCAGTGCAGAAGCTCACTCTCTCTCTGCTCGCCACTCCACCCCCCACCCTAACTTTCTCCTCGACTTTAACGTTTCGCTGCAGCGGCTACCCAAAAACCGCAGCGCTGGCCGCTCGCCCGGTACGTCTCTCTTCAATTTTGGGTATAAAAATCCAATTTTTTTCATCTGGGTTCTTATTTTTTGCTGTACATGTTTAAGATTTTGCACCCACCGGGATCAAATTTTGGTGGGTTTTGTGAAATGGGCATCGAGTTTCTGATGCTTTTGGAGAAATGGGTTGTCGGTGATGCTTTGGTATTTCAACAGTTGGACTTGTGTGGCTGCATGCGTTATTGGATTTTTGCTGGGTTTAGCTAACTGGGTTGCGCTTAATCTGTTTGTTTTCCAACTTTCTTACGATTTAAGTGCTTTTTAGAGAAGTACTTTTTGTGCCTATTTTTTCTCTCTTAGTAGCTCAGAGGTATGAAATTTGCTAATATTTAGTGTTAATTTTTAATTGAACTTGAGGAATGAGGAATGCACATCTTGTGTTTGTGATTATTCCTTGATAATAAATCGAAGAATTTATTTTTTAGTGATTATCTGTGAAATAAATGTTTGAGAATATGGTTGTACATTTCTCTTTTGACAATTTTTTTATATTATTTTTGTCAAAATTCTCAGTTTTTGTCATGTTTCTTGTTTATTTATTTGTTTTGTTGGTTGGATTGTGTAGGGTTAATTGATTTAGATTGTGAAAATACTGTGGAGTGAGTTCGTGTTGTTCGTAGTATGAAAAAAATGGTCAACAGTGGTACCGGGAAAGGCCAAGGGACATCCTTAGGAAAAGGAAGTAAGAACAAGAGAAAGTTAGCTGACCCTTCACCAGAGAATGCAACTAACCCTTCGCCCCTAACCGTAACCCCTCAGAGTGAATTACCTTCAGAGGAATGTCGAAAATTGAGTGACAGTGTGTCAGCGGAGGCTGGGGTGGTTCAGCCCAAAGAAGAAGTGGAAGTGGGAGCCTTTGAGTGTGCAGATTGGGATGACCCCATTGCATGTCAGCTTGAAGAACTATTGCTGTCTTATTTGCAAGCAATTTTTCGGAGTGCAATTAAGCAGGTTGCTGAACATGGGTACAGTGAGGAGGTTGTTGAAAAGGCTGTTTCCAGAGGCGGCCTTTACATTGGCGGTAAAGACCCTCTAGCAAATATTGTTAGTGATACTCTAGAATTTCTTAAGAAAGAGAAAGATATTGATGCTTCAAATGATCAGTTTGTTAATTTGCAGCACCTGGTGGAATACACAATGCTAGAAATGATCAGTGTGGTTAGGGAGGTCAGGCCATCCTTATCAGTTGCGGAAGCAATGTGGTGGCTGCTGATATGTGACTTAAACATTTTGCTAGCCTGTACATCGGAAGGAGATCCATTTAGTGCTCTTGGTTTTGAAGAATCCTCTGATTCTTCTTCTCCCCAATTGAGCTCAGAGGCAAATGGCTCTGAAACCATTCTTCCAAATCCCGACAAAGCAAATTCCTCAAAGCCACCGCCTGCCCATGCTCAAAACAATCCTCCTGAAACACTCAAATTTGGAAGTTTCCGTATCCATTCCAACTGCAAACATTCTCATGCACCCGAAGAGGTAACCCCTGAGAAAGATAGTATGTCATCTATGTTAGATAGTCTGGAAAAATGCTTAGGATTCACTGGAGAAAATGTCCAATCAAAATCTCAGACATCTACCTCTGAAGAAAAGTCAGGAGATGGTCTAAAGGGGCGCACCAAGAAAGAATTAGCAGCACTTCGGAAGAAGTCCTTCCATACGGATCGAAATTACAGTGCTTATGGGAAAAGAGGAAGCTTCAAATCGGGGAAAGTCACAATTGGTGGTTTTGTTCTGGAGAAGAGGCTAAAGCCTCCGTCTGAAATTCCTGGAGGACGAGCAACAGTTGCATCCTCAAAGTCAAGTGCCAAAGCTGGAGCCTCCATCCCTTCTTCAGATGGAAGACATCATGCTTCAACCAATATTTCATCTGCTTCACTAGCAACAGGTGGCACAGTAACATTACCTATATCCTACTTGCGACCCGCAGATCCCAAGCTTTCCCAGAAGTCTTGTTTGGAAAAGAAATCTGGACCTAAGGCTAAGACCCCGGTTAGCACATCTCCATCCCCCAAGACTCATGATTGCTGTGCTGGCTTGCCATGTGATGACAAGTCTCTAGGAAAGGATATCCCAAGAGATGAGATCGATGAGCTGTTTTTGAAGGTAGTTCCTCAGCTGAAGGATATTGTTCCTCTTGATTACTGTGCTGGCATCCCATATGATAAGTCTCTAGGAAAGTATGTCGCGCGAGATGAGAAGGATGAGCTGATTTTGAAGCTAGTTCCTCGGCTGGAGGAGCTGCAGAATGAACTACAAAGCTGGACTAATTGGGCCAATGAGAAGGTTATGCAGGTTTCTCGTAGGCTTAGTAAGGAACGACCTGAACTTAAAATACTGAGGCAAGAGAAGGCAGAAGCAGAGAAATTTAAAAAGGAGAAACAAATGTTGGAGGAGAACACCGTGAAGAGAATCTCTGAGTTGGAGAATGCCTTAAATAATGCAACTGACCAGGTTGAGAAAGCTACCTCTAATATCTGTAGGCTTGAGTTGGAGAATTCCACTCTGAAAGAGGAGTTGAGTGCTGCCAAAAGAATGGCTATAGAGTCGGTTGCACGTCACCAGGAAGCATTAGAGAGGGAGCAGAAAGCAGTCAAAAAGGCCCAGGCATGGGAGGGGCAGAGGAGCGCATTGCAGGAAGAGCTTGAGACGGGAAAGAAGAAGGTGGCTGCACTGCAACAGGATTTAGGCAAGGCAAAAAATGTCCATCATCAAATCGAGGTATGCGTCTTCAATGTGTAGATTTAACAGTTACCTTTCAAAATTATGTTTTGCGAGCTCACTCGTGGGATACTGCTGAACAAGGGCAGAAATTCATGACAAGAGTTATGGGGCCTTGTTTTTCAGAAATTGCTTGCTTGTGGTGCCTCTAAGTCAACGGTTCTTCTCGCTTAGCATAATAATTAATAAGGAAGCATTTTTTTCAGAGTGAAGAAAAAATAAATTTTTTTAATAAAAAGGCAAACACACATGTAATACTAGCTTTCTTCATTTCAAGTTCTTGCTGGTATAATTTTATGGTCCGTTGCATATTTGGTATATACGTTGCTGTTCTGGTTGTTATTTCTTACTTGTAATACTAAATTTTACAGGCTAGATGGAAACGGGAGAAGATAGAAACGGAGAAAATACTTGCGCATGCTGACTCCATAAGAAAAGAAAGAGAACAACGTGAAGCTTTGACAAAAGTGGAGGAGGACGGGATCAAAGTGAGCGCAGAATATGATATGCAGGAGTATATGGAAGACATCAGAAAAGTTGAGAGCAAGTTATCAGAACTTAAGTTGAAGTCCGACTCCTCAAGAATTGCTGCACTAAGAAAGGGCGCTGCCGGAAGCTTTGGAGGTTCTGTGTCGGACAGAAAAAGTGGGATGGCGACAAAGGGAAACCAAAACTTTACCAGCGTCAAGAAAGCAAGGAGTTCCCAGGGTTTGAGACAGGACCGCGAGTGTGTGATGTGCCTATCTGAGGAGATGTCGGTGGTGTTCCTTCCGTGTGCACATCAGGTTGTTTGTGCAAATTGCAATGAGCTTCACAAGAAACAAGGAATGAAGGATTGCCCATCTTGTAGGACCCCGATTCAGCGAAGGATCAACGTGCAGTATGCTCATCCTTAGCGTGTAAACCTTGTAGCGAGAACGGTGACTGGATCGATGGAGGAAACTTGGTTAAACTCATTCCTGCTACGGTGGATTTTGTGTTTCTTTTCTTTTATGGATCACAGTTCAAATGGTTTAGCTCCAAAAAGAAATAGAGAAGAGTTTGTAAAGGGTAGGATGCTTTATTTCGTTTTATAAATATGAAATTTGCCTTCTGCAATGCCCCTTTATTCTCTTTCTTTTCAACCTGATTTTTCTTACCTAAAACAAAACAAAAGAACTTATTGTCGTATTTTTCATGTCGTTTGGTGCCCAGGATTGGGTTGGATTCGATAATTTACCGTATTCAAGGTACGTTGAAGGAAGAAATAATTTTGTCCAAGTTGGAGGAAAATATGGATAACAATCTAATCTCCCAATGGACCAAAAATTATTCACCTCTATCTTCGGCATACCTCGAATATTATGGATTATCCAATCTAATCCTTGGCACGACGGCACCGGTTTTTGTGAGGCAATGTTGTTGTTTCATTTCCATAACGTAAATAAGCTTTCAACGTATTTTATAAATTATTTGAGAGCAATTAACATCAAGTCGATATGTCCGAGTGGTTAAGGAGACAGACTTGAAATCTGTTGGGCTTCGCCCGCGCAGGTTCGAACCCTGCTGTCGACGAATTTTTTTTATTTTAATTATTTTTTTGGTTTAGTTCTGCTCTACTTCCTGGAGGTTCTATACTTCTATCCTATGCACTCTTACACACAAGCAAAACATATTTCAAAGCCTCAAAATGTGTCTTATCAGCAAGTTAATAATTCCTATTTATGAAATTATTTACGTATAGAAAAATATCGCTCGTATCAGAGAAGAAGACAATTCTACAAGCATCCGGTCTTAGACCACCAAGTTCTTAACCTACACCGTTTAAAAGCAAATACAGAAGATTCACCCAAAAATGTTGAAAGTAACTTTCATTTGTCGCAGTACCATCACTTAGATTATAACACATCGATTAGTAACACTACATGTCAGATCAGTGACATTAGGCACACTAACTTACCTTCAAGCAACATGAACACATGATCTAGTTAATACAGCGGACCCTATAATTAGAATTGAGGACAGTAATCAATGCAAAAATTAATTAATAAGTTATGATGATTATAGCCAAACCTAATAAAGCTAAAGTGGCAGATGGCGCTTTACCACAGTGACGAAAAACAATCATGCATGTGCACTCTGGTGCGGATTCGATCTCCACCAACTCTCCTCCTCCTAACAATTAACTGTCTAACTGACTAACACTATCACTCTACTAAAATAATAATAAAGCTAAGAGCACTTCCACCCGTTGGTGGAAGGCAAGGGCAACAATTGCCTTCCGTGAACAATGCTTGCCCTTGTGCAACTCCACCCGTTCGTGGAGGGCAAGGGCAAGGGCAAGGTTTTTTTTTTTTTTTTTTAAATTTTTTTTTTGGTTGGCCTTAAATATCCCACCGACAATTGTGACCGACACTTTCCTCCACAAAGAGCGTCAAAGGGATTTGATGGAGCACATTTGGGCAAGGAAGGATGCTACTAATGAATGAAAAGTATTTTTTATGTTTTCAAGTATGGTTTGTAAGTGTGTTTTATATTTTGTTGTCTTTACTGTCTGTTGTTGGTGTGTTTATGTGTAATGTTGCATCGTTTATTGTCTAATAAATTAAGTTTGGACTTCGTTTAAATTTGAACTTCAACTTAATTATTAAAAATAAACAAAGAAAACGGAATTTATAAATAAGGATTTGGAAGAGAGAAAACTAAGGATTTGGAAGAGAAAAAACCAAAATAATTGATGTAGAAAAAAAAATATTGAGTTGTTGTGTGGAATGAAGAAGAGAATTGGGGGTATTTATAAAAATAAAAAAAATAAAAAAATAAAAATTTTTAAATGTCAGAATAATCATGGCCGTTGATTTAAAAAAAAAAAATTTCATCAGACGGTTACCGTTGCGCCACGTGGCCAACGGTAACTCTTTTTTTTTTTTACCGTTGGAAATCCAACGGTCCAGATTAAAGAGTCGTTGGAGATCCAACGACCATAAGCTTGCTAAATCAAATCTAGCCGTTGGTGGAGACTGGCGTCAGCTGCAGCGGGTGGGGCCCACCGATATTTTCTGTCGGCCACTCTCCCCCACTCGCGCGTGATTTCCACGCGCCTGACTTAAAAAAAATTAAAACCGGTTGCTGACGTCAGCATGACGTCAGCAACCGAGAGGCAATTGGTAGGGCAATTTTTGCTCGGGCTTGAGGTTGAGCTGGGTTTGGCCCACCTCTTGCCCTTGCAATTGGGTATGGGTGGAGTGTGTTTTGGTGCTTGCCCTTACAATCCAACCCAATTGCCCTTGCAATCCAACCCAATTGCCCTTGCAATTGGGTGATGGGTGAAAGTGCTCTAAAGTGATTCTAGCAGATTGAATTTTTGGGGTCGAATATTAATTTTATGGCCCTTGTAGGCATGAGGTAGGCATATGCATTAAATGAAAGGGATTTCTGCTATTTAAAGTTAATTAAGGACTCATAATTTTGCAAATCTTTGGGGCACCGGCCATGTGAATTATGCTTGTACTAGATAGATCATCCACACACCATTGAAAGCTCTGGCCATAAATAGGCCAATGATTGGTTCATTTTCTCATAAAAATGCTACCTACTCTTTGCTCAGCATGATGCAGTGCCAATCAATATTTTATTCTCTTACACAAGAATATATTTGAATTCATCTAACTATGACATGTATTTCCTTATCATGCCAAATTCATTATTTAATCTCCTCAAAATTTTAAAAAAACGTGAGTTAGGTAAGTTGATCAAAACAGTTTGTTCGCTCCTCTTAATTACACTTGAGTTTTCCAAAACCTTGAACCGTCGGTTCAACTGAACTCGCCTGAAATTATAAAAAAATATGTCAAAACGCAAAAGTAGGAGAGTCATGAGTATTCGAACCCCAAACCTCCTACATGGGAGAATGACTTACATGGAACGGGTTCACCGCCACGTGATGTCTCTTGTCCAATAATATATTGTCATGTGCCAGTTTTTCTCAGACGCCACGTGGCAGTGAACTCGTTACATGTAAGTTGCTCTCCCTGTATGGAGTATTTGGCACCAAACCACTATAGCACCTGCAATGTTATGTCATACTCATATATAATGAAATTGTGCCCAGAAAGTAAACCCTCCATGCATGTTAGAGACTAGTAGGTCTTGAAATCCACTAAAAAGCCAGTTGACCTCTGCTAAAAACCAAAACTGAAAAACCCTACTTCCCATGATCTCTAGCAAACAACAAGAACTTCTTTAATAATTCCACATTCACTCGATCATCTCTCTCTCTCTCTCCTTGCAGGAGAGACAAGGACAAGGAGAGGCACTTAGATATACATTCTGATCATCTCTGTAGGATTAAAAATTCTATTATGCTCCAGTATATCTGCATAGAACGATATATCATGATTTGAATGATGAGAATTATACGTGGGGACAACAGAAAAAGCTGTCAATTTGCTGAAAACATAAGTGCGTATATAGAAGTACTTATAGAGTCCAAAGCCATGCAATCGGCATCTTTCTTGATAAATCAAATCCAGCTAGACCCACAAAATAAGTCACCCCATTATTAATTCATAAATTAACAAATCCCCAACTTACCTAATATTTTATATTTACATGTATGTAATTATGTATCCCTACCCTCATTCAATAATTCATACATTTCTTTCAGACAACGCGGATTCCATTTTTGTCAACACTTGTTGTCTAGCACTCTTGGCTTTTCCAATATATTGTCACCATTTTATATCTGTACGTATTTTGCAGGCTAATACCAGTCTTCGTTGAAAGATATCTCTGTGACGGTACCTTAAATAGTCAACCAGGCAATGTTATGAATTTTAACTTTTTCTTGTATTGACAAAGGCATTCGAGTTGTAGGTAAGTTCTTCTAGGTATTGCTCCATGTGTCAACGTCTCGCGAGGTGACACTTACATATAAGGAATATCTTCATAAGATGCTTAGTCAGGCCAAGATCTTTAGAATTGTATGTATCATGTTAGATATTTGACATGTTATTTTGTCAGACTGTATAAATTTGACATCAAATATTAAAACAAGAGAATTGGCATAACTTAAGTTGATAATTTGATAACATAACACGTTTAACAAAAAGGTGATGTTCTTTTCTTATGCATATGTATACGTATTACCTACGTATACTTCTAAAATAATGGGCCTTTAGATTTACGGATGATTGAGAAGAGGAGCCCACAGGGCCCTACATACACACCATCTCAGTCTCAAAATACTGGGCTCCACTCCCAGCAGTCCAGCGGCAGCTCCCACTAGGCTTGCATAGGAGAGTTGGATACGCCCGGATTTCAGGTGACGTGGCGTTCCCAATAAGAATCCTACTTGCATGCATGGCCTGTAGTTGTCGGGTTCTTAACTTTTCATTTCCCTTTGTCAAATAATAATTTAATTTCTTTTTTTTTTCTGAGTTTATTATTCGACGTCGTTACTAAAAAATTAATTTACATTATCTTAATCTAAATCTCAAACCAAACGACATTTCTCTAGAGTCCAATAAACAACTAGGCAGGTTATATACAAATAGTACAAATTGCATCACCAGTTCTTTCTTTTCCTGGAGCAGTTGGGAATAGGACTGTAGGATTTCACCTTCTCGAAACGTTTTTGTATGAAATTGGAATACAATTACATAGTATAATGAACGAGCGATAAAGTTGGTATATTTCACTTTTAAAGTATGTATTCAATCTTTATAATATTGATTATTTTGGTTTTTATAAAGCTTAGAGCCCATTTAATTTTTCTTTTTAGGTTTCGTTTTGAATAAAACGTCTTTTTTGAAAGAAAAAAAAAATATGGTATCCAAATATCCACTCATTTCATAATGCAGGAATTAGTTATACCTCGTTATTGTACTTTAGTATGGTATAATTCTCCACAACAATTTGAGCTAGTCTTATGTTTACTTATTTGGTCTGATAGAAGTCATGGGAAAAGAAAAAAAAATGTGACTGAACTAATTCTTTTAGTTGATTTGACTCTTAATTTTTAAAGTATTTGATTACGGATTTCAAATTAGAACACACCATTTTTTTTATTTCATGTGTGTTGAGAACTTAGAAATTAGAATGATTTCGATTTCTAAACCTTAGTAAGTAAAAACGTGTTATAAATTAAACCAAGTCTGTTCAAACTTAAGTGCAAACTCGAAAGCATAATGGTGTGACTAACTGAGTCTAAAATCATCCTAACCCAAACCTTAAAGTCTTATTCAACCCATGGTTGACTGCCAAGTGTCACCAACCCATTTCTTAGAAGACTCCTTCAAACATTTTCATCTCTCACCAAAACTCAACTCATTAAACTAATCCCTTCCTTCCCCCTCCCACAAAATTCATGCCTAACAAACGAACCACCCTCACACAGCCAGTTGAAAAGAACTCTGCAGCTTTCTTTCTCCTCCAATTGCCCCTTTAAAAATCCCCATGCTCTCTCAAACTCCCACCAACAAAAACACCACCACAATGCTCAAACTCCTCAATAAGAAGCTCCTTCGCCTCTGCTCCCGCCTCCGCTGGCCGGCCCGCCGCCGCTCCCGCCCCACAGTCGTCATCAAAAAGTTCGGAAAAACAAGCTCTAGAAAATCCCAACCCGAAAATGAAGCCAATGGCACTCATGGGTCGGCGGCAGTCCACCCGAATACCGACTCAAAAACAGAGAGGCCTATTCGGGTGGCAACTTTCAACGCCGCCCTCTTCTCAATGGCGCCGGCTGTTCCGAAAGCCGAGAAATTCGAGAGCTTGGACGACAAAAATGGAGGTAGTAGCTTGAAGATTCATAAGAACGTTGGTCGAACAAAGTCTTCGGTAAGCGAACGCCCGAAGAGCATTCTGAAACAGAGTCCCCTGCATCCGAATTCAATAAACAATTCGGAGAATCTCACGAAACAGCAAAAGTTTTCGAAATCCAAGTTAAGGGTTTCGATCAATCTGCCGGATAACGAGATTTCGCTGCTGAAAAACCGGCAATTGAGCTTTTCGGAAGGCGGAGCAAAGGAAGATGCATTTTCTCCGGTCACCGGAAAATCTCCTCTGAGATCGTCGAGTGTGAGATTTTCTGGAATTTTGAGAAGTGGGGCGACGACGGATGGAGATTTGTATAGAAGTCATAGGACGGTTCTTGAAGTTTTGAGAGAGCTGGATGCTGATGTTCTGGCGCTGCAGGATGTGAAGGCGGAGGAGGAGAAGGATATGAAGCCGCTGTCTGACTTGGCGGCGGCGTTGGGGATGAATTATGTTTTTGCTGAGAGCTGGGCGCCGGAGTACGGCAACGCCATCTTGTCGAAATGGCCGATTAAGGGGTCCAAGGTCGAGAAAATCTTCGACGACACCGATTTCAGGTAAGAAATTCTCTTTATTTAAGTATAAACTTCTGTTTCACAGCGGGACTATTAACTTGGGCTATATAAAAGATTAATAAACATTATCGACAACGTATTAGCAATATGTTAAGTTCCAACGTCTGTTTCATAGCCAGAATATTAACTTTACTTTACGCATATTTGTTTATTTTGATTGAGATAATGATTATGCTGCTTTTATGTTGACTAATTAAAGTGGTCTAATTCCAAAGCAAGTATCTTTCAATTGAATGCAAAGTTTATGGTCCCAAACTTTACAAAACCAAATTTAAAGACATTTTCACTGTTTTTTTTTTCCATCTTTTTCTTTCATAAAGTCATCAATTATTATAAAGTTGCAAACTTTACCATAAATTACAATCTGAAATTATTTGGGTAACTTTTTCAAAAGCCAGAAATATTGCCCATATCAGAATTGATTCCAGTTTTCTAAATAAAATCTGTGGTCTATCTGTTTATGTGCTTGAATTGCAGCCTGTCTGGGTTTATCTTATGCATTAGGTAGAAAGTTTTTGTTTCACCGGGCCGGTAATGCTCTCAGCAACAGCTGTGCTCTGCAGAGTTGTCTACCAAATTTGCAAATTTTTAATATTATCTTCTGGTTTTTCCCGTGACTTGACAATTGACATTCATTCATTTCCAGCTTTACAACGTTCTTGGCTACAAAAAAATCTCAATTTTTTTTTCCAAAAAAGTAAATGTTTAAATTACTCTAATTTACGAGAAGGTATGCTGCTAATTTGACGTTATGTGTCAATTATTTATTGTCATATGTAAGATTTCTTCACATGACATTGTGATTGATATGAGATGCTACAGTAGCAATGTATCTGTTTCATGTAAGTTAATCTCTTAATTTACGAAAATTCAAGCCCGCAAGAGACGGTCACATCACTCTAGCCAACTGATTGAACCCACGTTTGCACATAAAGTCTCCAGTTTAGTTGAGATTGTACTTGATGGATTGGAATTTGGAACCAGAGAAAGATTGTGCTTGCATTATTATCTAGGGATGTTTCTCTTTTGAGAAAGGTTCCAAATGATGGGAAAATCTTTCTGGAAAGCCTTTAGTCCTCCTTATCTAGCCCTAAGCTCCCTTTTAATGAAAGCGAAATATCGCTGTTAACAAGTATTAAAAAAAGTAAATGTTAGGTAAGGAGTACATTGGTATCCCTGCAAGTCTGCAAATATTGGTGGATTATATTAATTAAATAATTTGCACGACTGAAAAGGCAGCATTCCCCTTAACTGTCTGTGATCCATTTTTCTGTTAGCAATGAAAACATCATGATTAGTGCTAAGTTAAATCATTTAAGTGAAAAGTGAAAATCATGATTACGCTAGGATTTTCACTCTTTTGCATCTAATTTTGAGTTTTTTTTTTTTAAAATTAAAGTAGTTTAAAATATTGTATTGTCAGACATATCGATGTTGATATAAGTTAAGCCAGCTAGTTAAGACACTGTGTCAACTCCTTTTGCATTTGAGTTCAAATTTTTTTTTCGTGAATTAAAATAATTTAGAATATCGCTGTGTCTGTCAGAAAGATTAATCAAAGTTTGGGTGCTTGAAAATGACACACAGGAATGTCTTGAAGGCCACCATTGATGTTCCTGAAGCAGGAGAAGTCAACTTCCATTGCACCCACCTCGATCATCTTGATGAGAGCTGGAGGATGAGGCAGATCAATGCTATAATCCAATCAAGCAATGAGCCCCACATCTTGGCTGGAGGCCTCAATTCTCTTGATGAATCAGACTACTCTCAAGAAAGATGGACTGATATTGTAAAGGTGAGACATGATTACACTTCCAAATTATAAAAAATTCTCTGTCCGAGACGTTCAGTTTTTGCCAAAATGACGGATTTTGTATGGATAACACGTCTATACGTTTTTGTTATTTATCAATGTTTTCGTCAGTTTGTCTTTTAATAAAGAACAAACGTCATGTTCAGAGAAGAACTGTACAAATTATATTCTTAACAACCTTTTAATTTGTTTTGGCTGCAGTATTATGAGGATATGGGAAAACCAAGGCCTAAGGTTGAAGTGATGAGATACTTGAAGAGCAAGCAGTACACAGATGCTAAGGACTTTGAAGGAGAATATGAGTCGGTAGTTATGATTGCCAAAGGCCAAAGTAAACCAACCCGAAACCCTAATGTTAACTTATTAACTGGTTTGTGCTTGAGCGCTACTGATTTTCTAAATGCGAATTTGTACTTTGATGCAGGTGTGCAGGGAACATGCAAGTACGGAACGAGGGTAGATTATATATTGGCATCTGCAAATTCACCCTACAAATTTGTTCCTGGATCTTACTCAGTGTTTTCTTCCAAAGGGACATCAGATCATCATATAGTAAGAGTTGATGTAGTAAAAGTGGATAATTGTGTTGAAGAAAATAACACCAGAAGAAGGCAGCTGAAGCAAAAAGTTACCAAGATAACAAACACTACTTCCACAACAAAAGGGATATGGAAAATCCCACATATATGAAAAAAAAAACATATAGATTAATAGTTGACTTGTACTTTTTATAGTTTAGATATAGGGCTTGGTTTGTTGAAGGTGGGGCAGGTTTTGGATTTGGATCTGCTTTTATCTCCTACGGTTAGTAAAATATTTACTGTCTACATGGGTGGTTGTTACGAATAGAACATGTCAAAGGAAAAAGTGAAATTTGGTCTGGTTGGGTACAGCAGGGTGAAAAATGACTCGTTTAAAAGTGTTTTTAAAATAACTTTGGTATCAAAAACACTCAAAGTATTTTTTGCAAGAAGCACCAGTTATGTGCTTCTTGAAGAAAACACTTTAAGTGTTTTTCTATGATTCACTTGTATTCTTATTAATAATTAATTTCAAAAACATTTTTATCAAAAACACTTCCAAACGAGTCATAATGTATTTTGAGAGTGATTTCTTTGTTCTTCGCTTTCTTTTTATTTGCTTCTCATTTTGTTACCCCAAACATCGCATTTCGAAACCTTAATCTACCCTCTGAGTTTAGCTTCTATCACTTCATATATATGAAGTGTTATAAGTTAAACGGGTGTGTGAAAATCATTGTTCGACCAAAGAGATGAGTATGCATGGCATTCCTTTGACAGTCAAGTCAATCTCCCACATTAAATGCACTCTTATTTTTATGGATAATACTTGGGTACTCACTAGTGAGTACCCTATATACTCACTTTCTGATTTGGCCCAATCAAAAGATGACATGTGTTCCTTATTTTTAAAAGCCCAAGAAAAATTAAATAGCATATGTTTTATTTTTTAAAACAATAAAATATGTGTTAAAATATTATCGGGTCAAATTATTAAAGTGAGTATATAGGGTACTCACTAGTGAGTACCCAAGTATTATCCTATTTTTATTGTTTGGTCAACAAATGCACTCTTATTCACGAGTGAATCATCATCTATCCATGTTACTTTCACTATTTAATCAACTAAATCCTTCTCATTTCTTACATTATTATACAAATTGCAAGCGTGGGGTTCAAGTAACAACTATTGCAAAGGGAAATTTTGTCCTCAATATTTAAGACATAATTTCTTCACCAAACCATCATATTTTGTGCAATCAATAAGCATAAATTATGCTGTAGATTATTATATGGCTCAAAAGTTAGAAGTAAAACTAAAACAAATATTGTCCAGTTATAGCCTAGTCCAAGAGTCCAAGTTTCATATCAACTTGGGGCGCCATAAAAAATATAAAAAAAAGTAAGTTATTGGGTTATAGCAGGCCCAAATGGAGTAAATGCGACATGCAAAATGGTGTATACTCCTTAATTTGTATCTTTCTCCGCATGTGTTAAGTTAGGTGAGAAAAGATATAGAAAAAAGAGAAATATAGTCCGTTATAGGTAAGTTTCTCTTCAAGACTTGAAGCATCATATTGAATGTGACCTTGGGTGTTTCAAGATCACCTTTTGATTTATCGTCGGGTCCTTATTGAGAAAAAACCACGAGAAAAACTTGCATAAGAGCAGCCAACTTATTTCACATAACAACTCTTACAAATATATAGAATAATTTATATTTTGGTCTCACTCATCCTCATATTGATTCCGCCTGATATAAAAAAAATGTTTTAATCAGACAACCTATGTAAGCTTTCCTCCTAATTTGTTTCAAACACACAAACATTCAAAACAAATTGCACAGTGAATGAGATGTTATTGGTGTTCAAAGCCATGCAAATTAGAAATAAAAAGATAATAATAATAAAAAGGACAGACTGAATATTATTATATTTTTTTTGGTCGGATGAATATTCAAAATACAACTTATTAAAAACTAAGTAAGACCTTGCTCAAATCACTTATTAATCCGACCCTCTAATCTAATCTAATTAACTAAAGTAATCATGCACGATCAACTCCTTCTGATCTTTTTCAAAGCTGTAAAGCACAGAAGTTCCTTCTTCTTTTTTTTCAGGTTGTTCCTTCACAATCGCGGGGCGTTGGTCCTCCTCCATGAAAATCAAGAGCCGTCCATCGCTCCTGACTTTGGTCATGGTGAATCTCGGCCGTCCGTTCCCGTTCAGTGTGGACAACAATGGCGGGAAGTCCTTCCTCATTCCGTCGCGAGCTGCTGCCATTGTCACAACTAGTAGTAGTAGTCGCACACGATTTTTGTTATGGGACTAATTTCTCTCTCGTTTCTCGTATCGCGAAAAGATAAATGATTCTTTAATTCAATTACGCGAATATTTATAGTGGTTTTGATTCGTCTCTCCTTGCTCAAACACAAATTACAAAGTTATTGTATAGGTTTGGCCTTTCCTAATTAGTTAATTTACTCTCCTATTTGGATTTGGAAAGCTGTTAATGAATTAGTTAGCACCCCATTAATTACTAAATAAATGAATCATAAAAAAAAAAACATTAATTAACCAAATTAATTGTAAAGGTATTGGCCAAAGCAGATGCGGAGTATGTATGTACTCCGAGTTGTAGTTGTTTTTTTTTTTTTGGTCAATCGTTGGGTGGAGTTTTGAGGGGGAGGGAAGAAAGGAGGTGGAGGGGCCTCAAACTCAGGCGAGGAAGTATTAGGGGTGCAACTCGGGCGGGTTAGGCGGGTTGGTTGATCAACCCAACTCTAACCCAATCTTCACAATTCGGGTTTGGGTTGGGTTCGGGTTCATATGGGTTTAGTCGGGTTCAGGTTTTAATTGGGTTCGGGCTTATTCGGGTTGGGTTCGAGTTCGCCTAATTTTATCGAGTTCAATCTTATAATACCTTATTTTGTATGATTTTTCAAACTTTAAACCAAACAACGTCAATATTAGTTAAAATTCCATTTACACACAAAAGGTAAAGCAAACAACTTGAAGACTATTTCTAATGTTTCAACCATTTAAAGTTGGAATTAAATTACAAGACGTATACCAAAACTTCAACAAAAAGAAATGTAAAAGTAACACTATTATTCATTATCAATATGAAAGCGGACAATAAACTTCAAGTATAGTCATTCCAAAACCTATACATAACTTATATAATATGAAGTGAGATGGGTAACATATGCATAGGCGAATTCGGACTCCAAATAGGGTTGGGGTTTGGGTTGACATGGGAGGGCAAGGCATCAACCCAACCCAATAAATAATTGAGTTGAGGTCGGGTTGGGTTTGGGCGGGTTTTTTCTTCATTCTAGCCCGTCCGATTGGGTTTGAAATCGGGTTGGGCATGAGCGGATTCGGGTTGACCCAACCCAAGTTGCACCCCTAGAAAGTATGTATTCCAAGTTTGAATCTCAATTCTCGTACTTTTTTTTTAATACATAGTTTTCGTTAGATTATGTTAATTCTATGATATCGCTGGCATGAAAAAATAAAAATAAAAAGTTTGCAAAGCCTATTATAGGCCTATTCCATTTTGCCCTATGAAATATGAATTCTTTATTTGGTTTTGCGCTCCCTTAACTTTCAATTTGTGCTAGTGTACCCCCTGTTAGTTTTTTTTTTTTCCCAAACGTACCCTCTGTTAGTTTAGTCAATTGTTTTGTTAATATGGCCCAATTGAACAAAATGCAATTACAAAGGGCCAACTCTCTCAAAATTTAAAAAGAACTTTCATGTTAAGTCACGGAATGTACATTCATTTTTATTTATCTTTCTCCTCATGTGTAAAGTCATGTGACAAGAGAAATAGAGATAAAAGAAATATACACTCCATTGTAAGCTTTTCTTCATCACTTAGAAGCATTGTACTAAATGCAACCATGGGCGTCCAAAACTCAATAAAAAAATTTGGGTGGGTACCCATAAAATTTTCAAAAGCATCTACTTTACCCAAAGTCATTCGTAAATTCTCTATATCGTTGTACTAACAAAAAATTACAAAACACCCTGTATTTTGATTGTACTCAACCCTACATTGGTTCAATTAAAAATAGAAGTTGCTTTAATTAAACAGTCATATCGAAATTTCTAATTTCTCAACAAAGTTGAAACAAAAACTAACAATCATACAAATTAAAAAGGAGTCCCTTCGGAGACATCTGATAAAATTGGAACGATACAAATTAAAATGGACAAACCGAATATTATTATATGAAAAAGAAATCCTAATACAACTTATGAAAATCGAAAAATTAAGAGCTAAAACCTTGCTAAAAACAGTAATTAATTCGACCCTCTAATGTGAATTATGTAATTAATTAAGTAAAGTAATCATGCAGTTGCATGACCAATTGGTTGTGATCGTGTTCCAAACGGTAAAGCACAGAGGTTGCTTCGTCGCCTTCTGGTTGTCGTTGTTGTTTTACAAGGGCGGGGCGTTGGTTCTCCTCCTCCAAATCAAGAGCCCACCGTCGCTGCTGACTTTGGTCATAGTGAATCTTGGCCGTCCGTTCCCGGTCAGCGTGGACAACAATGGCGGGAAGTCCTTCCTCATCCTCCTCATTCCTTCGCGAGCTGCCATTACCACAGTCGATTTTGTTTACGGACTTGATTAATTTTCTCTATCGTTTCTCGAATCTCGAATCTCGAATTTGTCTTACTCTTTGATCGTCTCCTTGATCTACAAGGAATTGCTAATTTTTGGGATTTCTTAATTTAGTTACTTTTCCTCTTTCGATTTGGAATTGCCTAATTAATTGATTAAGACCACGTTAATTAACTCTAATACTTAATTAAGGCAAATTAACACAGTGGGAGTTGTGACCTTGCTTAGATCGGATGTGTGCTCTTATGAAATCGAGTTCGGAATCCCTTTCTTCTAGTTTAGATTAAATTAAACTAAAATATCACTTGTATAAAAACAAAATTAAGACAAATTAACATAGTGGGTATAGTCACGATAAATGGATTGTGCTCTCTTATAAAACAGAGTTAGAATTCACCTTCTCGTAAATCGAGTTCAAATTCCCTTCACATAAACCAAGTTTGAATTTCATTTCTTCTAGTTTAAACTAAAATATCACAAATTAAGCCTAATTAACAGGTGACTGATAACTATGGAAAACTTATGATCTTCATGAAGATTGTTAAACCTAAATTGAAGAACAAGCATGAATCAGGAAGTAGAGAGTGAGAGAGAGAAAGAGAAGAGAGAAGCTTGCCATTATATTTCTGAATATTCTGATATTTAAATCTTACTCTTTACAAGTATTTTGCACCTATATATATTATATACTATACCCAGCTGTACACCAGCTGTCAAAGACTTAATGACTATACTAACAAACTTAACCACTTTGTTAACAAACTAACAGAAATGATTTACACTGTTAATAGTGACTAGTGCTGAATTATATGAAATTTAGAAGACAAAAAATTGGGTAAAAATTTCTACATTATGTTCAATTCAACCGATAATCTCTTGCTTCTTGTGATTCTCTTGATCTTCTTCTTCTTCCTCCAATATCTGATCATCATCTTCTTGTTCTTGATCAGAATCAGAATTGTAGGAAAGCACAAGTTTCTTGCTCACGGCGGCTCCATTATATACTCGTCTGCCGACGGCAGTGCCACTGCTGCTCTTCCGCCAACCAGAGGCGGGAACAGCCCTGGGGCGGCGGTCCTTGTCCATGTAAATCAAGAGCCGTCCGTCGCTCATGCTCACTTTCTTGACAATGAATCTCGGCCGTCCGTACCTGTTGAGCGTCGACAAGAATTGAATTGGCGCCAAATTTGGCGGGAAATCCCTCACCATCACCGACCTCTCTGTTTTCAACAACCACGACGTCGTCTTCAGTACTGATGTTGCCGAAGAAGAAGACGATCTTAATCTTGCTGACAGTACGCCGTCGTCATCCTCCGCCGTGA
Source organism: Gillenia trifoliata (assembly GCA_018257905.1). Classification (NCBI taxonomy): domain Eukaryota; kingdom Viridiplantae; phylum Streptophyta; class Magnoliopsida; order Rosales; family Rosaceae; genus Gillenia; species Gillenia trifoliata. The sequence continues at coordinate 2,043,530 of CM031081.1, read as the reverse complement.
AATGATCGCCGCTCTCGGAGCCTAGGATTTCCGTACACATCTTCAAGTCCAAGTCCAACCTCCGACTGCCACGGTGGCCGCCGCCTCTGCAGCTAGCGTAGTAACGATCCTCCTCATCTTCCAGTGAATCTTGGCCGTCCGTCCCTGTACCGACAATGCCATAATTGCCAATGCCGCAGCCCAACAACTGCCTCTGCCAGTCGGAATATTCAAGATCATCAAGAAAACCAACAATAGGACGATTATTCCGACGGTCACGATCGTCGCCGTCATCAGCTGATGATCTTCTTCCTTCTTGCGGCGGTGGGCCCATTTGCAGTAGCTTTGATTTTCTTACTGGTGTCTCTGTCTTCAACTTCAAGACTTAATCCCCCAATTAATTATGTAATTAGGCATTCTTGCATGCATTTCTCTCTGATTTAATTTCCACTTTCTTCTCTCTATTTATAATTTCAATTTTTGGTTTTTAATTTATAACTAATATTTATCTACTTAACCGTACCAGTTTCACTCACTAACTGCGTCGCCTGATACTCTGCTGCTTCAACATCCACCAACGGCGTCGTTTATTGTCTCCAGCCTTAGCCCCCGCCGCAACCACAACCACAACCACAATGCGCCGCCACATACCTCCACTCCGTTGTCTTCGAAAGACGACTATAACGAATTCATCGATTAAAATGGCCTAATAGTCTACATCGTCGTAGCCTCCCTCAGCAGACTCTGTTTACCCTCTCTGCTTCTTGTATTGTTTTGAGAAAATGGTGCAAAAAGAACGGAGACCCCAATGGGCAAATATTTTCATATACGGCAAACGACTTTGGGGTCAATATCAGAATAAGGCAAAATACATAATGTCCTTTCTACCCACACTAGAGTCAATACTATTTGAAAAATTCGATCTTATTGGACAATTACAAATGAAATGCAAAAATTAATATGATTTTAAAACAGGTCGAACTAAGATTTATCTTAGGTACAAACTTACTAGAAAAGTCGGTGGTGACTTTCATGGTTGAGTTTTGATTAGAAATAGGTGAACTATGTTCAAACTTGAACTGAGGTAAGAATTAACGACTTTCTAAACAAAATTAAAAAAATTTAGCCAAATTATGACTCATATAGCTCTGTAAATAGTTTCATTTATGAACATAACTAACAAAAACGTAACACATGAAACATCTCAAATATTGTTGAATCGAAGGTTGTCAATCGTGTAAGTAGTGTACTTTTATATGATATATTCATATGAGCATCGATCGTGTTGATTTGTGATGTTTCAACAAAAAAAATGTGCAATTGTAAGGGCATAATTGCCTTTTTCTCTTAAGGTCACAATTGTCTTTTGGGCGTTAATTTGTGCGCTACGTGTCACCTCCGTTGAAGCCAAAGCAGACTGTTTCTCTGTTCTTCTTCTTCCGCGCGATCTCCTAGTCGGACTGAACGACATGACGGACGACGAGCTGCTCACCAAACTCGATGACTTCACCAGATACGCCACGCATCACCAGCTCGACACCCTCCGCTCCATCCTCGACAAAAACGGCTCCGTCGCCTATCTCCAGTCTTACCTCCCTCTCCACGATACGCCGCCTGACGCCGCCGCATTCTGCCGCTCCGTGCCACTGTCTACCTACAACGACTACGCCGATTTCATCAATCAAATAGCTGACACTCCACATCATCATCATCATCATCATCATCAACAGCCTCTCCTCTCAGTCGATCCACTGCTCTGCTTCTTCTACAGGTACATATACATATACTGATATACATATACGTACGCATATATATATGGGTTTGGTTCTTCATCAATCGAATGAAAAATCGATTCTTTTTATTTGGGGATTTGAAGCTCCGGGACAAGCTCACCGAGGCCAAAGTTGATACCTTACTTCGATTCCAAACTCTCCAAAGCCGCCTCCTTTATAGCTCACCAGGGCAGTGCTGCAATTCTCAGAAGGTATAATTTTTGAAGTAACTTTGCTGTTTTTTTCTCGAATTTCTTATGAAATTTGAAATTTCTTATGACTTAAAATTCATGATTTTTTCCTGTAAATTTGTAATTTTTAAATTTATTTTGTTATGATATTTGGATTTTTGAGTGACGGGTTTTGTCTTAAAAATTTGTGCTAGGCTGTTTCCCCCGAGGCCCTCCGTGAATAAGATAATGTGGTTTATATATGCCGATAATGTGACAACTACAAGAGGTGGTTTTAAGGTTATGGCTGCTTCTACGTACCCTTTGCAGAGTGGCAATGCAAGTTGGTCTCAGTTTAGCTTTATTGCGAGTCCCCGGGAAGTCATCCTCGGGTCGAATGTTGAGCACCAGATGTATTGCCATCTCCTTTGTGGCCTTAGGAACTGTGATTCAATTGATGCAATTCGAGCCCCCTATGCCATAGGGTTGATCAAAGTGTTTCGCCTCCTCGAGTCCAAGTGGGAGCAGCTGTGTCATGATCTTGAACATGGGATCCTGAGTTTGGAGATTTCTGATGTTGCAATGAGGGATTCGGTTGTTGATGTTCTTGGTGGGCCTCAACCGGACTTGGCAAAGAGACTTCGGCCAGTTTTTGAGGGGAAGAGTTCGGGTGGGATTGTGAGCAAGTTGTGGCCAAATGCTCGTTATGTTAGGTGTGTTGCTACAGGAAGTATGGAGCAGTATTATGCGAAACTTAAGCAATATGCAGGAGAGGTACCTCTATTAGGTGGAGACTACTTCGCTTCCGAATGCTGTGTGGGTATCAACTTGGATATTACACAACCCCCTGAGAAAACTCGATTTGTTTTGCTTCCAACTGCCGCCTACTTTGAGTTTCTTCCATTCGATATGAACGAGACTAATGATGCCGGTACAGAAACGGTCGATATTTCTGGTGTTGAAGTGGGGAAGATGTATCAAGTGGTTGTTACTACTTACAGAGGATTTTACCGGTACCATTTGGGTGATATAGTGAGAGTTGTTGGTTTTTATAATTTGTCTCCGGAAGTGGAATTTGTGATGAGAGCACCCAAAGGCCCCGGCGAGATTATAACTGAGAAGGACTTGATGTCTGCAATGCAAAATTTTCAGCTTATGCTTGGAAATGCAATGGCAACGGAGATTACTGAGTTTGCAAGTTTCTTAGATACGGAGTTGAGCCCAAAACAGTTGAAGGTATTTGTAGAAGTTGGAGAGGGATGCCTGTTGTTTACGCAGGAGATGATAGAGGACTCGGTTGTAGTTCTTAGGAGGTGTTGCTCCTCCGTTGAGGATGGTTTGGGAGGCATGTACAAGGTGCAGAGAGATAGAGGTGAAGCAGGCCCTTTGCTGTTATATGTTGTAAAGTCCGGTAGCTTTGACAGACTATCGCAGGTAGCCATCGGGAATGGAGCACCAGCTAGTCAATATAAACCACCCAAGATCGTAAGAAATCGTGAAATTGTTCGGTTGCTTGAAGAATCTGCTCTTGTTACAATTTCATGATTTCTTGATGAGGAAGAGAATTCAACGTTTACTCTTGGCGGGATGAGTCCTCTTGCTGTATGATATCTCATCTTCAACCCAAATTACAGATATAGCGTACAAATACATTGTTGTAAAAACAAATCCTGTAATATTTGTTCGATAATCAGGATGTCTGCAACTCTGTTTATATTCTGGTTCTTGTTAATTTACCGCTCTTGCGCGGTAAATGAAAGCAATATATATATATTACAACAAATGTAGTTCTACCATGAATCAATTTAATTATCGAAAAAAAGCAGTGCATTATCTTGTGGTTTTGAAGTCTTCAGGTTGCTGGACTAATCTGTCATTTTCAATGAGAGTTTCGGACAACGGTTGCTCTTCATTTCTTTGGTTCTTTTCAATTGTTAATTTCTCCTTGGATTTGTTCCAGGGTTTTCCCCTTTGTTTCAGGTACAACCGCAATCACGAACAACACAGCGAGAACATTGATCACTGCATACAGAATGAAGGTACCTGAAAATCGCACATAAGTAAGTTAGTAACTTGCTTTATAACTTTTATTAGTAACTACCATGTATATTTAGATAGCTTTATAAGTTTACTCAACTGAATATTACTCCTTACGATGTAATAAGATAGGAAAATTTTGATTCTATTTACCATAGGAATTCCAACTCATAAGAAAGTTGAAAGTGTAGGAACACAGCCATGCACCAACCCAGTTCACTAGCGTTGTTAAGCTTCCGGCCTGTCCTTTAATGTTTATAGGGAAAATCTGCAGAAGATAGAAATTTTCTTTAGATTGGTGACTTGATCTAGACAACGATTGACTGAGAAATGAGTAAATCTTGCGAGTCTTATATACCTCCGACATTATAACCCATGGAACTGCTCCCATTCCTATCGAAAAAGATCCTATAAAGATCTGAATGTAGAAACTAACTGTTAGTTAAAGAATGTAAGGAGAAGAAAAAACGCGAAAGGTAGTTTTAAAACTGATCTGCATGGATATTGGATGATATGAGATAAATGAGTTACTTACCAATATGCCTGCTACAGCAAATATGGGAGCTGCGTCGAGTGCCCATTCATGAACCTGGTACACAGAGTTCTCTTGTCATCGTTTTGTTGGATAAAGCTAAACACGAAGATGTTAGGTTCGACGTTCGAGGATTACCTTTAGAAAGAATGAAATGGCAACAAGGACACAGCCAAGTACCAACCCTGATGCAGAAGCCTAGAATAAATTGCAAAAAGTTAAACTTAGGAGTATGAATAGGAATCCGTCTCATAAAATTCTCAGAACTAAAACTGTGCTCTAATTTACCAAAATAAGAGGCTTTCTTCCCGCTTTATCCATTACGGCTGCACCAAGGCCAGTTACGACAACCTGTAGATCAGAAACAGATCAAGATGCTTCTAACTGCGAGAAATTAAAAGATTCTGAGAGCTGTCACAGTAAGAATGTAGAACCTGAAGAATGGCGTAGGTTATAGTTCCGACGTTAGGAGAAAATCCTGAGGTAGTTTAGATAGAGTCTTTAGCTTTCGATTGTAGAAAAAGAATATCTTTTTTAAGTGAGTGATTCAATTTGTACTCTGGAAAATGAAGGAGATACAGACAGGTATATTGAAGTTATATATAGACCTGCTTGCTCAAAGATATCACTGACATAGAAACAGACCCCGTTGATTCCCCCCAATTGTTGACAGACCATCAACCCAACTGCAATCTGATAAGATAAATATAATAGCAAAGAAAAGTTTCAACTCAAAGGGAAAGAACGATAAAACTGACTGTACACACGGTGTAGCGAGAAGTTCTTACAATGACCGAGCGCAAGTATCTCTTTTGAAACAAATCGAGCAATTTGGCTTGAGGGAGCTGATCAAGAGTTGCGATATACTCCTGCCAAGGTATTACACAGTATTACTTTAAATATATGATCTTCGAAATGCTCTAACATATTGTCTGTATGGTCTAGGAGATGGAGTGCGGGAAATAAAAATAAGAACCTGGATCTCTGCTGCTTCATCAGATATGTCAGCGTCTTTGCCGCGAAGTTTCTGCAACGCAACTTCAAACTCTTTCCGGCGTCCTGTCTTTGCCTGCATCCATGACGAAATCGTAATGTATGTCTTCATTTTATCAAATGTTTCCATCAGATAAACAGAAAATGAAAAAGACTACTTTCTTACCAACCATCTTGGAGACTCGGGAATGAAAAAGAGACCGAAAATTATCACAGCACAGGGAACAATTCCTGCAATCGTCGCACAGGTGAGCACTCTGCCACTTAATTACATATCATAGGGTATTCTAACTAAAAGCACATTTCGTCTAAGAAATTCACCGATTATTGCTAAAGCCCTCCAATGTACTACTACCCCAATAATGAAGGAAACGGACACTCCAGCAACGATCATTAACTATCAAATACGCAAAAGGCAACGTTAGTTATGGTCCAAACACATGTAGGTATCACGGATTTCATATCTTATTACATGTTTACCTGATTTACAGCAGTTAGTCTTCCTCGAAGATTTTTGGGCGCAATCTCAGCTACGAAAACAGGTACCTTATCATCCACCCAATATTGCATCAGACTATGTCAATAACATGTGTTGAATCTTTACATAGTCATATTTTGGTCTCACGAAATACTCAAATGCAGAGGAGGGTGATAACTCACAATGTACGAAAATGCTCCACTTCCGTACCCAGTTGCCACTCTTCCGATGTCCAGAGACAAAGCCCCCTTCAACAGAAAATGATGAAGGACATGAATAAGGTCGAATATTTCCTGAGAAGGTAAAAAAGCACAGAGAAATTCTGGCAGTAAAATTAGTACGAACCTTGGAGAAGTAGATAGCAAGCCAGCCTGCAACACAGAAAACACAGGACATTCTCAAGGCCTGCATACAAGTTGACAGTAAAGACACTGTTAGATAGCGAATATCCGTTAACAGTGTCCTGTATATTTGGCATAATTTTCCAACTCGTACCCCTTTTCGACCAAGAAAATCAGTGATTGGCCCGATTGTGATAGCCCCTATCATTGCACCAAATGTCAAAATGGAGCCAAACATTGAATACTGCATACAGATGCACAGGTAGAGAAGTATTTTCAGTTGGTTGAAAATCCAGAAAATTATGATGCGGAATGTTTATACATTTTATGTTTCGTGAATCGAAAACTTCAACCTATGCTTGCAGGTAGCGACTCAGGGATCGAAAGCAATGGCTCGACAGCCATGAATCTGAATGAAACTGCGAAAATGCATATTCTCATTCATTCACTACACTACCATGCATGCATTTTCTAGTCCGAATCACCTTCATACCTCTGCTAACGATAAACCGAGATCTTTCATGATGCCAGACTGAGTAGGCGACGAGTAACCAACCTGGAAGAAGCCATACACAGAGTGTCAGAACCAAACAATATCAAAACAACTCGCCTGTCCAAAGCACTTACGCCGCAACCAAATTCATAAGAGCCGCAGACTGCAACAAATGTGCTGAGGTAAACCATCCATTGATCGCCTTTGGCGCTTCCATGACCTGATCCATCTCCATCAGCCGCGGTCACCGCCCTCACCAGCGGCTCTCTCATCTCCTCCCGCGCAGCATTCTTTGATTGATCTTCGATGGCCATGTCCTGCCTGGTTATATGACTCTCCGGTACGTTTATGAATCTTTACAAATGCCAAACCGAAACCGAGGTCAGAAGGGATGTAAAAAATTTCTAAATTTTCGACGAATGTATCATTTTCGAGCTTCTAAGTTCGATCTAAACCGCCTCTTTGATGACATTGTTTTGTTTCTGTTTAAGAACTTTGGACAAAGGAGCTCAAAAGTAGGCAATTCTGGTGCTCAATTAGTTAAAAACTTGACTTGCTCAAAAGATTGCTACTAAATGTGTATTTGCTGACAAGGCAGTGCCTCATACCATTTATCCATTTAATTAAACAAGACAATAATAATAATAATAATAATAATAATAATGATCTGTTGCCGTTTTGATTAACTCCTTGTCGTTTGCATGCATATAAAATAATAATGGCAGAGTTGGATAATGATAAAAACAATCGATTTCTTCAATGTACAAGATCCGAGGGACAAGATAGGAGAAACTTATCTACAAGACCAGGGGCGAATATGTCTAAGGGCCCCCCCTCCTCAGTTTTTTGGGTAAAAAAAAAAAGTTTTGACAAAAAAAAGTTTACAAAAATTTAGTGTTTTTAAAGTTAATTTGATGATGATAACATGTTTAGAATATTTAATATGATGTATTATAGTAGGTCTGGGAGAGAGAATCGACTTACATTGTGATTTGAGGGGTTTAGAAACTCAAAAAATGAAAAAATCCAAGAAAATTTCTGCATAATTTTTCTAGATTTTGGGTCTGGGAGAGAGAATATTTAATATGATGTATTATAGTAGGTCTGGGAGAGAGAATCGACTTACATTGTGATTTGAGGGGTTTAGAAACTCAAAAAATGAAAAAATCCAAGAAAATTTCTGCATAATTTTTCTAGATTTTGGGTCATAAAAGCTATCTTTTGTGATGATCTTCAGACATTTCTGTCGCTAAATGATGTTCGTTTTTTTAGCGACTGTTTTCGGGTAAATTTTTAAGTCACTAAAGTTTAATTTTTGTAGATAATTTTGGCCTACTAAAGGCTCGATGAAATGCCAATTTGCATGCTATTCCGTCCAAAAAATTTTGGTTGTGGGAGCTATACTTACTGACCCCCAATAATATTTTTTGAATCCGCCACTGTTAGTGCCACCCTCTGTATGATTTCTTGGCTTAGCCCTTGTACAAGACTACAACGAGATGACATTGTGACGATATTTTAAATCAATCACGCACAATGGTATTTTCAAATCAACTTCCTTCGTAACAACACGTGTTAATTGACTTGAAATAATGTCACAGTGGTATTTTCGTTGTATGTAAGTTATCTTGCCAGCATAAGCTTATAATATAATATAATATAATTCATTTCCTTTCCTTTTCCCACTTTCATAGGTGAAAATTGATTTTCCGCTCCATTAATGACCATTTTCACAAAAGAAAAATCAAGGCTTTCTACATATTATTTAGACACACAAAATTGACACACTTGCTGCCCCGCTCTCTAATGTAAAGTGGGTCCCACATACACTAGTAGTTCGGCTCACCTCTATTAGAGGGTGTTCGTTTTATGTGTCTGAATAGCATTATCGTTTCCATTCGTATTTGTTTTTCCATCAGTTTTTCAATGTGTTATCTCTGCATGCTTTCCATCTGATTCTACAACAGTACCAGCTCTCACAGCAAATGAAAAACTACTTCTGGCATGAATCCGGTTTTATTATCTGCAGAAACAGCAGTACAATGTTCGTTTGGTTTCGAAGCGCCTTGGAAGATTTCATCTGCCAAGTTTTTTCTGTATTGATTTGTCTAAACTCTCACTCGGAATTACTGCAACGGATGCTCTTCATTTATTTTTCCTTTTCTTCCTTTAATTCTCTACTTGTTAATGGCTCCTTGGATCTGTTCCAGGGTCTTCCCCTTCGTTTCAGGTACCATCGAAACCACGAACAGTATGGCCAGAGCATTGATCGCTGCATACAGAATGAAGGTACCTGAAAATCGCTCGTGCGCGCGTAAGTTATCTGCTCTTATAAGTTGCAACTCCTTAAACATGGACTTAATTAGCTTTCAAAACAGTTAGCTTTAGCAGTAAGAAAGTAAAATATAGTTACCATAGGAGCTCCAACTCACGAGATAGTTGAAAGTGTAGGAACACAACCATGCTACGAACCAGTTCACTAGCGTCGCTAAGCTTCCAGCCTGCCCTTTGATATTTATAAGGAATATCTGCGGGGACAGAAATTGGTTTAGATTAGCGAGATGATCAGTAATGTATGGATAGATTAGGGTTAATCCTGCAAATTTTATACATACCTCAGACATAATGACCCAAGGAACTGCTCCCATTCCTATCGCAAAGGATCCTATGTAGACCTGAAGAATCGAGAAACTAAATGTTACAGAATGCAAGGACAATAAACGAAAACTCAATGTTAAAAGAGACTGGCCTCGTGTGTGGATAATGTATATCCTCGCGGCCAACGATTTTTACCAGAATGCCAGTTACAGCAAGTATGGGAGATGCCTTGTGTGCCAAGTCACGAACCTGGTTCACAAAGCGCAGTCTTTGTCAGGTTTTTTCTGGATAAATGTAAAGCGTGCTACTGCTATGTCGGGGTCAACAATTAAGGTTGAGGATTACCTTAAGAAAGAATGAAATGGCAGTCAGGAGACATCCAAGTACCAAGCCTGATGCAGAGAGCTAGAGAAAAGAAAACCCCGGAAAAATTAAAACCTATTGGATAGGGAAAGGAATTTGTCTCAAAAAATTCCCAGCTGAAATCGCGCACTATTTTACCACAATTAGAGGCTTTCTTCCGGCTTTATCCATCACGGACGCACCAATGCCGGTAACCACTACCTGTAAAACAGAACCGCTTCAAGATGCTTCTAATGGAGAGTAACTAAAAGATTCCGAGAGCTGTCACAGTAGGAATTAGGAACCTGAAGAACAGCAAAGGATATAGTTCCAACGCTGGACGAAAATCCTGACATAAAACATATAGATTTCAGTTGTAGAACAAGATTATTTGCTTGAAGTAAAGGATTCAATTTTCACTCAAGAAGATAAAAGAGAACGAAACGTAAATTGAGGTTTTAGACACTGAAAACATAGATCGTAGTAAGTGTCAGAATGCTGAGATGTTCTTTGGAAAGTATGGCCTTTTTACCTGCTTGCTCAAAAATATTACTGACATAGAAACCGACCCCGTTAATTCCCCCTAATTGTTGACAGACCATGTCAGTCCGACACCAATCTGATCAAACAAAGAAACAATCGGAAGGAAAGTGAACTCAAACGCAAAGAAAGATAAAACTGACTATACAAACGGCAGAGAACTTATCTAATAAAGTCACAATCCTTTGAAAAGAAGTTATATTACTCGTGGCGCAAGTATCTAACATGTTTATAACATAACTTAATTGAATATAACAAATACATCATTCTATTGGCAGAAGCCAATAGTGGCACGCCTGACAAATACACCAACACCAAAGGCCTCATAGATATTCCTCCAAAGGAATAGAAGTGAAGCCTACAGAAACCAAACCAGCAGAAAGGCAAAATCCAGTAGTTAGCCAATGCGTATGCTCCCTGCCTACATCCTACAAAAAGGCCTCGAACATATTTTTGGCACACGCGGTGGGACAACTTCTTTCTGATTGTTTATACTCAGGCACATGAAAGAAAGACCAAGAGGTGTTGCAAGCCCCACAGTTCGTGGAATCACTCTACAGTCAACTGTGTGACTTTTAGAGACTGGATCCAAGAAATGATCAATAAGGGGAAGTTGGTGTTGGAAAAACCCCAAGCCAACATGTTGATAGACACAGAGCCTTTCCCAGAGGTCCTGATCAATATGGTATACTTGAATTGGCCAAGAAGTGGCCAAAGAAAGGAAATATTGGACCTAAACAGAAGGAAAGAAGATAGAAGCAAACATCGGGATGTGAGAATTGAATCTCAACCCGATAGGCCGAAAGCATACATACAAGGTGGAGTGGTGCTGTACAGTAAATGCAAGTGCGAATGTGAGCTCCAAATACCTGCTCCAGGGGCTGTTATAGACCAAGATTTGGTCAGAAGAAAGGAGGAATTGAGACTCGAAGCAATGAAGAGTCCAGTAAGAAATTATGGTCCTCACAGTCCTAAGGAGCCACCACCGAAGAACAGTGTATTTGATTGGATTGGGGGCATCAGGAAAAAATCCTATGATGATGGCCCCTAACCATTAAGAGGATCGCTGGGAAGAAGTGAAACCAGACAATGGGTTCCTAAACCAGTGAATGATAGGCTAACATACAAGGAGGAAGCCTTGGAAGTCAAGATTCCTAAGGTAGCAGGAAAAACCCCTACCCCAAGCAAAGTGAAAAAGCTGGTTGAGATAAGTGGGAAATGGTATCAGGTTGGTAAAAATGGAAAGGCAGAGGAAGAGTTGTCCAGAACAGCTAAAAAAAAATCCAGAGAAAATATAGAGCATTTATGAGAGCAAAGAAAGACGTGAATGAGCCATCCACAAGTAGGATTGCTGACAACCCAAATACCAGCCAAGAGACAGGACATGTTCAAATCTGTGTCCCTATCAAGGAACCCGATCGAACAAGGAGGACCAAGTAATGGTCAGCAGGTTGACTCTATCGCCAAAGAGGCAGTGTTAATTGGAACTGGAACAACTTCTCCACTGCTAAACCTGGAGAGGAAAGATTGCAACATCCGATTCGGCTCGGTGGACAAAATGGATGACTTACAGAAAATGGATGAACTCCCAACTGAAAATGAGCAGTTGGTTGATTATAGCTCTGAACTATAGGAGATGTTGCCAGTCCAGGACGGTGATGATGGTTCCCTTGAGGCCATTGAAAATGTTCTTCAGAGTCTTGGTTAAAGAGAATGATTGTTGACACCAAGGCAGGCCAGGAAAATCCGGAAGGAGGGAAGAATGATTCGCAGGGATCACAAGAACTCGTATCAATTAAGAGCACACCACGTATCAACCAAGGAGCACACACAAGGATTGATGGACTTCACATCAAATCCCGGGGCACTTATCAACGACTTTGCTTCTTATCTTCACAGTAAGAAGGGAAGCTCAAAATGCTACAATTCCACAGAAGGAAGTCCCTCTGCTCTTATTGGGAAGTTTGCTGATTTTTTGGCAAAATCAAGTCGTTTTGCCAAAGAAGACGTCTCAGGTATCATGTGTGCTCTATCCACTGCTCTACATATTGACTCATTGCATGATTTTTGGGTTATTGATTCAGAAGCCACTAACCACATGACCAATAATTCTACAAAATTACATGATTTCAAAGAAAGTTTAAAACCATCACTTGTGTCAGTTGCCAATGGTAGAGGGGTGCCGGTCTTAGGAAAAGGAAAAGTCAAGTTACTTAGCAATCAAGTAGTGTCAGACGCTTTGTTTGTCCCTTCATTTCCCTTCCAGTTACTGTCTGTTGGAAAAATCACAAATTCATTAGATTGTCTTGCAATATTCTCTCCTCACAATGTGATTTTCCAGGATCGCATAACCAAGAAGAAGATTGGTGAAGGATTATAATTGAATGGGCTATATTACCTGAATAAGAACTCCACCACCCCAACTCCTTTTGCTGCCAATCTAAGCTTACTACAAGAACATCATGTGTGGCACAAGCGTCTAGCTCATCCATCTGACCGAGTTCTGTCATCTTTGTTTCCTAGGTTGTGTAAGATTACAAACACTTGTGAAACATGTCAATAGTCAAAAGCCACTAGACTACCTTTTGATCTGTCTGTGTCTAGGGCTAGCAAGCTTTTTGAACTTGTTCATTCGGATATTTGGGGTCCAACATCTGAGTCATTTGACGGCTTCAAGTATTATGTAATTTTTGTGGATGATTATTCGAGAGCGACTTGGTTGTATCTTTTAAAATACAAGAGTGAAGTGTTTGATGTGTTTAAAAGTTTCAATAACATGGTCATGACTCAATATTCCACCAAAATTCAAAACTTAAGGTCAGATAATGGCACTAAATATACCTCAAAGAATGTGCTTGAATACTTGAGTACACATGGTATTATGCAACAAACCAGCTGTGTAGGTACACCTCAACAAAATGAAGTTGCCGAGAGAAAGCACAGAGATCTTCTTGAAAAGACGAGGTCACTCATGTTTTAGATGCATGTCCCTAAGAAATTTTGGTCTCAAGCCATTCTCACTGCAACTTACTTAATCAATAGACTTTCAGCAGTTTGTTGGATTCAAAATCTCCTTATGAACTCATCAAGGGAAGAACCATTAACATTTCTCATCTCAAGATATTTGGATGCACATGTTTTGTACATGTACAATCTCAGCATCGGGATAAATTGGATCCCAAGGCAATCAAAGGTGTATTCATGGGATACTCTAGCTCTCAAAAGGGTTACAAGTGTTACATCCCAGCCACTCGAAAACTGGTTGTGTCTCGAGACGTTCGATTTGATGAATCTCAACCCTACTTTCACAAGGGTGCAGATTCACAAATTGAGTTCTCCCTTCATCCATTGCCAATGCCTACCAGTTCGGAAGATGGTGCAGAACCACCACTTGTACTTGACAACAATGCACCACTAGACACTCAAGGTGAACAAGCAACAAGTGATGAAACAATCCTTGAAGGTGTCACTCAACCACAATAAGTGAGCACTGATTGTGCAGTCCCAAGAAGAAATCCAACACAAGTTCGACATCCACCAGCACGACTAAGAGACTTTGTGGCACACCAAGCAAGGTACCCTATCTCAAATTGCCTCACCTTTAAAAATCTGTCTCCTTCACATGCATCCTTTCTTAGTCATATTTCAAATGTGAATGAGCCATGAAATTTCCAAGAAGCATGCACTTAATTTGTCTGGAAAAAGGCCATGCAAGATGAACTTCAAGCCTTACACGAAAATCAAACTTGGAGTGTAGTTCCTCTTCCCAAAGAAAATAAAAGTGTAGGAATCAGATGGATATACAAAACCAAGTTTAACTCCGATGGATCTAATGAGCGACACAAAGCTAGACTGGTTGCTCGTGGGTTCACGCAAACTTATGGAGTGGACTATAAGGAGACCTTTGCTCCAGTCGCCAAAATGAACATTGTTCGAGTACTCTTGTCCATTGTTGTGAATTGCTCATGGCCCCTGTATCAGATGGACGTAAAAAAATGCCTTTTTGCATGGTGAGCTTGAAGAAGAAGTCTACATGCAGTTGCCTCCTAGCCATCTACAAGAAAGAGAACCCAACATGGTATGCAAGCTGCACAAGGCTATCTATGGACTCAAGCAATCACCACGAACCTGGTATTCCAAGCTAAGCTTAGTTCTTGAGAAGGTTTTTTTAGAAGTACTGCTGACTCTTCTGTGTTTGTTCGACTTGGTAAAATAGGCAAAGTTGTGGTGTTGATCTATGTCGATGACATCATCATCACTGGTGATAATCCCTGGAGATACAAGCTATGAAATCCTCATTTCACAAGAAATTTTCTATAAATGATCTGGGTATTTTAAAGTATTTTCTTGGGATAGAAGTAGCCACATCCCACAAAGGACTCTTCTTAAATCAACGCAAATATGTACTCGATTTGCTTGCGGAAGCTGACTTGCTACACTGCAAGCCAGCACATACTCGACTGGACAGCATACTGCAATTAAATGTTAAGGGGGAGCTTCTCACTGATGTTAGTGAGTATCAACGGCTGGTTGGTAAGTTGATCTACCTAACCATTACTAGGCCAGATATTGCCTATGGAGTGAGCCTTGTAAGCCAGTTCATGCATTCTTCCACGGACAACCACTTACAGATTGTCAGCGTATACTTCGCTATCTCAAGGGATCAGCTGGTAGAGGAATCTGGTTGAGAAACAATGCAAAGGCACAGATACTAGCATACACGGATACAGATTGGGCAGGTAATGCCCTTGATAGAAAATCCACCACTGGTTTCTACACTTTTGTTGGTGGCAACCTTGTTACTTGGAGGAGCAAGAAACAATCCGTTGTTGCTCGATCAAGTGCAGAAGCAGAATACCGAGTCATGGCATCCACAACTTGTGAATTAATCTGGCTCAAAAGTCTTCTCTCAAACTTGGGATTCGATCAACAACAACCAATGCAAATGTACTGTGATAATCAAGCTGCGATGCATATTGCCTCCAATCCAGTTTTCCACGAGCGAACTAAACACATCAAGGTGGATTGTCATTATGTGCGTGTTCAGGTTCAGTCCAAGGTTATAGATACTGTGTACACTCCCAGTCATGATCAGCTTGCAGATATTTTCACCAAAAATCTTGCCTTTTCTCAGTTTCACAGGTTATTATCCAAGCTTGGCTCAATTAATCCTTTTAATCCAGCTTAAGAGGGAGTATTGGAAGACGGAAGACTGACTGTTTGGGTTAAGGTTGTAATCACAACCTATTACATGTGTACTAATAGGTTGTGATTACCATCTTACACGCCTCCAGTCAACTCTGCAGTAGCCATCAATCAGCAGCCACCCTAAGGGTAGTCTATGAGTTGTAATGTGAGTGTAAGGGTCTATAAGATGATTTTGTGTGTAATAGAAGTAGCAAATGACTGAGGAGTTCTAACCCTCAGTCAGTGTCCCTCATTGGATTGGTTATTGCCCTCATTGGATTGGTTATTGCTTTCATCGGGTTAGTAACTGGTCTCATCGGGTTGGTCATCGGGTTACCCTTGTAACCTACAGTCTGCTGCCTTCATCGGCTTGCCTTCGGGTAATTCTATATATATTTAGTGTCTGTACATTGCTCAACTTATGAATGAGAATACAATCTTCATTTATCAATCCTTTCAATTTCTACAATGATGAAGAAGAGGCAACCCCTCAAGAGCCTCCACAACAACAAGACTATATTGCAACCAGAAGATCGAGAATGGAAATCCAAAAGCCTGCTCGATTTACTGACATTGTGGCATATGCATTTCCTGTTATTGAAGATGATATTTCATCCACTTACAAAGAAGCTGTCATGAGTTCAGAGTGCGAGTTGTGGAAGAAAAGTATGGATGAGGAGATAAAATCTCTTCATAAAAATGAGACTTGGAAGCTGGTTCAGTTACCAAAAGGGAAGAAAGAAATTGGTTGTAAATGGGTGTATGCAAAGAAGATGGAATCAGTGGGGTAAATGGGTGTATGCAAAGAAGATGGAATCAGTGGGAAAAGATAATGTAAGATTCAAAGCCAGATTGGTAGCTAAAGGTTACGCTCAGAAGGAAGGCATCGACTACAATGAGGTTTTTTCTCCTGTAGTAAAACATTCTTCGATTCGTATTATGCTGGCTTTAGTTGCACAGTTTGACCTTGAGTTGGCCCAACTTGATGTCAAGACTGCGTTCTTACATGGTAATTTGGAGGAAGAGATTTATATGTCTCAACCAAAAGGTTTTAAAGTTGCTGGAAAGGAAAATTGGGTTTGCAAATTGGAAAAATCATTGTATGGCTTGAAGCAGTCTCCAAGACAATGGTACAAGCGATTTGATCGATTTATGATTGGGGAAAAGTACACAAGAAGTCACTATGATCATTGTGTATACTTTCGCAAACTACAAGATGGAACCTTCATTTATCTGCTTTTATATGTTGATGATATGCTTATAGCATGTAAGAGCAAAGTGGAGATTGAAAGGTTGAAGGCTCAACAGAGTAGTGAATTTGAGATGAAGGACTTGGGAAAAGCTTGAAAAAAACTAGGTATGGAAATTGAAAGAGATAGAGCAAATGGAAAGATTAGACTGAGTTAGAGTCAGTATTTGAAGAAGGTACTACAACGTTTTGGGATGATTGAAAATTCAAAACCGGTCAGTATACCACTTGCCCTTCATTTCAAACTTAGTGCTTCTATGTCTCCTAAAACTGTTGAAGAGAGTCAGTACATGGCTCAAATTCCTTATGCAAATGCTGTTGGTAGTTTGATGTATGCTATGGTGTGTACTAGGCCTGATATTTCACAAGTTGTTAGTATTGTCAGTAGATATATGCATAATCCAGGAAAAGGGCATTGGCAAGCTGTGAAATGGATTCTACAGTATATTCTGGGTACTGTGGATGTTGGTTTATTGTTCCAGTAGAATAAAGTTACTTGTCAATGTGTTGTTGGATATGTGGATTCTGATTATGCAGGAGATTTAGACAAGCGTAAGTCCACTACTGGTTTTGTATTCACCATTACTGGAGGTCCAGTAAGTTGGAGGTCGATTCTGCAATCTACAGTTGCTTTGTCGACTACTGAGGCAGAATACATGGTTGTAACATAAGCTATAAAGGAAGCCATCTGGCTTCAAGGGTTGCTTGATGACTTAGGGATTCAACAAGATCATGTGGATGTTCATTGCGACAGTCAGAGTGCTATTCATTTAGCAAAGAATCAAGTTCATCATGCACGTACAAAACACATTGACGTGAAGTTCCATTTTGTTCGTGAGATTATTGATGAGGGAGATGTTCTTCTTCAGAAGATTGGGACCGCTGACAATCCAGCGGATATGTTAACAAAGTCAATCTCGTTGCTCAAGTTTAAGCGTTGCTTAGACTTGATTAGAATCTGTAAAATTTGTTGATTGCCCCATGAGGGAGTGGGAGACGACTATTAGGAATTCTACTTGGAGGGTTTGAGCCAAGGTGGAGATTGTTGATTATTGGCTCAAACCAGCAATCATTTCTACTGCATTAATGGTAGTTGGTAGCTGAGGCATGTGGGAGACAAACAATAGTGGAAGCATTTATGTGTCTGTTGGCACCTGAAAGGACTTTGGCCTTTGCTGTCTTCGAGAAGTTTGTTTCTTTGGCTTTAAAAGGAGCTGGAGCAATCCGATAGAAGAGAGGAGGAGAGAAGGGAAGAGCTAGAGCAACTCGATAGAGAGCTAAAGCATCCCGATAGAGGCTATAGCAACCCGACAGAGTGTAGAGCAATCCGAAAAATTTGTTCTTGCTTTGTATTTGTTTCTTTCTCTTCCTATTGTAAGTGTGTGAGCTGGGGTTATTTGGGTCTTTGGGAAATTGAGTGATAAACACTATTGTATGTTCTCATTGATTATAGTAGAATACTCCATAGTCTCCAAACTGGACGTAGGCATTTGCCGAACCAGTATAAATCTTTGTGTTCTTGCTGGTATTGTTCCATTTGTTATTTTGTTTCACTCTCACTTGGTTGTAGCTTTCGCACAACACAACTTTCTTATTAATAGAATGCCTAGCAAAGTTTTAGGGATGAAATCTCCATATTTCTGTCTTTTTCATCATGAACCTGATCCCACTTGTTTAAAAGTATTTGGAAGTGCATGTTATCCTCTTCTTAGGCCTTACAATAGTAATAAGCTTCAACCAAGAACAGAACAATGTGTCTTCATTGGCTATACACTGGATTACAAGGGTTATCTATGCATGCATCCCACATCTGCCAGAATTTATATATCAAGGCATGTCTTGTTTGGAAGATATTTTTCCCTTTGCCAATTCCAACTCCATTCAATCCCCCTCTCATAAACCTCCTGACACGTCTTTACCCTCTCACACTAGTCTCAAACGTATCAATAAACCTCTCTTCCTGTTTACACCACCTCAAATACCAATACCATCTTCACCAGAGATCAATACCAATGTTGTTTCAGTGGATACATCTTTATCCACAGCAAGTCTAGTGATACCAAGTGATACACTTTTATCTTCTCACTCTGATGCATCAATAGATACTAATTCTTTTGGTGAGCATGTTCAGGACACAGCTGTTCCTAGTGATCAATTCAATCAATCACAATCCAGTGAATCAGCAAGTGAATATTTGTCACCTTCTTGTATTGTTGATATTCCTATGGTATCTCTCAACACACATCCCATGCAGACTCGTTCAAAGTCTGGAATCATAAAGAAAAAGGTTTTTGTGGCAGCAAAGCAATCTTATATTCCTTCTGCACTTACTGAACCACGTACATTCTCTCAGACTTCTAAAGTTCCAGAATGGAAACAAGCTATGGCTGAGGAAATTCAAGCTTTGCATAAACAGAAGACTTGGACTTTAGTTCCCTTACCATCTCAGAAAAATATTGTTGGTTGTAAGCGGGTTTTCAAGCTGAAAAAGAATGCTGATGGTACAATATCAAGACATAAAGCTCGTCTTGTAGCTAAAGGGTACCATCAAGAGGCTGGTTTAGACTATGACAAGATGTTCAGTCCTGTCGTAAAACATACTACAGTTCGTCTGGTGCTTTCTTTAGCTGCTCAATTCAACTGAACACTTAAGCAATTGGGTGTAAAGAATGCTTTTTCTTCATGGCATCCTGCATGAAGAAGTCTACATGACTCAACCTCCAGGGTTTGAAGATTCATCTCAACCACATCATGTATGCAAACTCTTTAAGTCACTTTACGGCCTAAAACAAGCCCCACGCGCATGGAATGAAAGGTTCACTTCCCATTTGTTGACTCTTGGTTTTATTCAGTCTTCTGCTGATACATCACTCTTTGTCAAAGCTTCGGGTCAAAATTTTCTTGTTCTCCTCTTGTATGTCGATGATATTATCATTACAGGGAACAATTCAGCCTTGGTGAACCAACTAATCAGTGCTTTAAGTAGAGAATTTGATATGAAAGATCTTGGGAGGCTAACTTACTTTCTTGGCTTGCAAATCACCTATACAGACACTGGTTTGTTTGTTAATCAAACAAAATATGCTTCAGATTTGTTGAATAAAGCTGGCATGGTTCATTGCAAACCTTGTCCTACTCCTTGCTTGCCAACTACAAAACTAGTCAAATATGAAGGGACTTTACTTCCTGATCCTACACTCTATCGTACTATTGTGGGGGCACTTCAGTATTTGACATTCAGCAGGCCTGACATTTCGTATGCTGTAAACACTTTATGTCAGTTCATGCACTCTCCAACTGAGGCTCACTATGCTGCAGTTAAACGCGTGCTTCGATATCACTCTTCAAGCTTACTTGGACGCTGATTGGGCTGGAGACGTGAATGATCGCCGATCTACAACTGGTTTCATTATTTTCTTGGGTAATAATCCTATCTCTTGGTGTGCTAAGAAACAAAATTCTGTTTCTCGTTCATCTACTGAAGCCGAATATCGAGCACTTGCTATTACCGCTGCTGAGCTCTCTTGGTTGCGCCAACTATTATGTGACTTACATGTCTATTTGGATCATCCACCTCAAATCTGGTGCGACAATATATCTGCTATTGCTTTGGTTGCGCCAACTATTATGTTTTGTGCGGGCACATGTAATCCGGTGTTTCGTGCCCGCACAAAACATACACTATCATTTTATTCGAGAAAGAGTTATTAGAGGTGATATGCATGTGCCCTGCTTCCATTCAGGTTTCTCTGGGAGAAAGATCGTGGCCTCCAGCAGCTGGTTATTCGTTTGTCTGTTGGTTTCAGTTTCGAAATCTCTTGAAGTTGCAAGAAAAAGAAACAAACAGATCCCAAACCCTTCGAATCATCCCTCTCAATTTTCTCGATGGCTCGCACCAAGCAAACTGCCAGGAAATGGACCGGAGGCAAGGCCCCTAGGAAGCAGCTGGCCACCAAGGCTGCCCGGAAGTCTGCTCCGGCGACCGGAGGAGTGAAGAAGCCTCACCGCTTCAGGCCGGGAACGGTGGCGCTGAGAGAGATCAGGAAGTACCAGAAGAGCACCGAGCTCCTGATCCGCAAACTTCCGTTCCAGAGGCTGGTGAGGGAGATCGCTCAGGACTTCAAGACCGATCTGAGGTTCCAGAGCAGTGCCGTGGCGGCCCTTCAGGAGGCGGCGGATTCATGCCATGAGTTGATACCAATCCGATGAGTTGATCTTCAATAAAAATGCATTCTATGCAGAAATATATTTTGACGAGGATGGTATTCTTACCCTTGCAACTAGCAATTCTTGCTCCTTATCGTTTTAAGGATTGGAACTTGAGGAAGGCAGGTGGCATCACCTTGCAGTTGTACATAGCAAGCCAAATGCTCTTGCTGGACTGTTCCAAGCCAGTGCTGCTTATGTAAGCAAGGAGACTCCAAGGCAGATGGCAGTGGAATTGTTTGAGATTTGGAGAGACTAGGTAATCTCTCTTTACAGTTCTCTGGGAAGAAGCTTATATTTGCATTTGATGAAACCTGTGCAGAAGCTATTCGAGCATCAGGGGAGCTATCCATGCTTTGATCCAATGTCAGCAGCTGCTTCTCCTATTGGGGGTATGTTTAAGACAAAGGCTCACATATTGCATCCAAATTTTGACATTTATATGATTTTATATATATATATATATATATATATATGTATGTATGTATGTATGTATGTATGTATGTGAAAAACTGGTGGATCTAGATTTTTAGAATGTTTCTCTATTTCCTTTCTTCTCATTTTTAGTTTTGTGCAGGTATACCACGATCTGGGTGTCTTCATGGGGATATTTACCTATGTGGGCAATGTGTAATTGGTGATGCTATCTGCGCCATCGGTGGGATGACTGTTATCCTGGCCTTAGTTGAGGCTGCTGAGACTAGGGACATGCTACACATGGCCCTTACTTTACTGGCCTCTGCCCTTCATCAGAATCCTCAGAATGTGAGGGACATGCAGAAGTGCCGGGGATACCATTTGCTGGCTCTCTTTTTGCGTGGTCGAATGTCACTGCTTGACATGTAATGCAGGAAACCAGTTTCGAGGAACTTAATTTGTCAGGGTTTCGTGATGAATTTTCTTCAGTTGGATCTCAAGGAGACACATGGATGATTTTTCTGAACAAAAAGATTCATTTGGTCATATTTCGGATCTTAAAAGTGCTGATATTCCGGCTGAAACCTCAAATTGCATTGTCTTGTCAAATGAAGACATGGTTTGAACATGTCTTGTTGGATTGGACATTGTGGGTAACGGCTCCAGTTGCAATTCAAATCGCACTTCTTGGTTTTCTAGAGCATCTAGTGTCCGTGCACTGGTACAGAAATCATAACCTTACTGTTCTGCACAGAATAAACCTTGTTCAACATTTATTAGTTACTCTACAGCGGGGTGATGTTGAAGTTCCTGTTTTGGAGAAATTGGTTGTATTGCTCGGTGTCACTTTAGAAGATGGATTTCTCTCTTCTGAACTGGAACATGTAGTTAGGTTTGTGATTATGACATTTGATCCACCTCACTTGACACCCCGGCATCCAATAATGAGTGAGGCCATGGGAAAGCATGTAATCGTGAGAAACATGCTGCTGGAGATGCTTATTCATCTGCAAGTAACCATTACATCCGAAGAGTTGCTTGAGCTGTGGCATAAGATTGTGTCTTCTAAACGAAGCTGTTCACCCAACAAGTATGAGATGGCTGGGGAGCTTCAAGGTGAAGCATTGATGCATAAAACATATGCGGCACGCTTAATGGGTGGGGAGGCATCAGCCCCCTTTACTGTTACTTCGGTCTTGAGATTTATGGTTGATTTGGCAAAATGTGCCCCCCTTTCACTGCTGTCTGCAAATGAGCAGAGTTTCTTGAGAGCTGCATTGACCTATTTTTTTCTCGTGTCAGGTTTGTCATGGGACTGAGAGTATTCTCTCACATTGATACTATTTACTTAATGTAAATTTTACTGGTTTTATTTTGAAACTTTTTATTTTTAGTCAACTCATTATCTGGTTTCTTACAGAGCGGCCCATGCTGTGAAGATGGCGAAGGAGCTATCTGTAAAGGCAGAAGAGAAGAAGTTGAATGATTGTGACGATACCTGTAGTTCACAGAACACATTTTCTAGCCTACCTCATGAACAGGATCAGTCTGCCAAAACCTCCATTAGTGTTGGAAGCTTCCCTCCTGGTCAGGTGAGTTCAAGTTCTGAAGACACGGCTGTTCCCCTAAATTCTGGGGCTGATGGTAAAGCAGAGACCAAGACGATGTACAAGCAGTTCAGAGCTTAGATGGTGACAATGCTGACCAGGTTTCCGTAAGAATGTCACCCTGGAGCCCATTAAACCAGGAGAAGATGATCTGCTTTCGTTTCCTCCAACTCTTCACATGATAATTCAGGAATTGATATCTGCAGTCTTACAGTTACTAGTTGCTCACAGGCGAATTATATTCTGTCCCAGCAATATTGATACTGATATAAATTACTGTCTTTGTGTCAATTTAATATCCCTCCTCCGTGACCAACGACAGAATGTGCAGAACATGGCTGT
This sequence comes from Gillenia trifoliata, assembly GCA_018257905.1. NCBI lineage: Eukaryota > Viridiplantae > Streptophyta > Magnoliopsida > Rosales > Rosaceae > Gillenia > Gillenia trifoliata. Next base: position 2,020,247 of record CM031081.1, on the reverse strand, counting down.
TGATATTGTTAAGTATCTCCTGGTGCATCGTCGGGTAGCTCTAGAAGATCTGCTGGTCTTTAAGCCGAACCAAGGACAGCAACTGGATGTGCTACATGGGGGATTTGACAAGTTATTGACTGAAAACTTAACTGCTTTCTTTGAATGGCTTCAGAGTTCTGAAGTGATGGTGAACAAAGTACTAGAGCAGTGTGCTCTAGTACTAAAATTGTTGGAATATGCTAACTCAATATACCGCAATTTTGCTACGAACTTGTAACTCAAATAGTTAAAAAGTATTTAGTCTTGCATTCGAGATTCTATGTTCACCACCCAGTATAACAAACTTCTGGGTATTTTTTAGGTTATAAGGATCCGTTACGAATTTGAACCCAAGCAAAAACAGCAGCAAAAACCATCTTATATTCGTATACCATGAAATCTCAGTAAACAACCATCAACTTCACACGCACCCAAATTGAAAATGAAGAACTAGATATGAGATGTCAAAAACATATTTGACTAACTTCTTAAAAGAACTTGAAAATTCACTGGGCTGCTTCTACAGGAAGAAGCACGTGTACATATTCATCATTTGACTGTCCCGACCTAGAAGATAACCAGTAACAAAGCCTCCTGCCGCCGGATCTTTCACTAGACCATCAGTCAAGTATGAAATAACATACTCGAGAACAGTTGCAAGCTGATGCTCTTGTCCTACTGGAGGTGCTGGAAGATTAAATTGATTCAAGCTGATATACCAAAAACATAACAATGTATATTAGTCACTTCATTTTTTAGAAAAATATTAATTTAAAAAAAAAAAAAACTATTCAATACTTACTAGCGAGTCACTGAGCCTGCTGTAACAGGATTACTCTGAAACTTAGAAATCTTAGAGCAGGTTACCGAGTACATGACTGGCGTTTGCGGTTGCAAGGTTGAATTATCCCAGCCGATGAGTAAACAACCAGTCAATGCTGGTGTATCATGCTGGTAAGCCATATCTGCAAGCCACCCAATAGGGATTTCGACTTCAATATCACCAATAGCCAACGGAGCTTCTGCGATCTGTTAAAACAAATAATTGCACCGAAATTAGATAAATATTGGAATCAAGTTTTGGAATTGGGAGAGAGAGAGTGTGGGAATCCCGAGAGTGTGAGTGTGTTTGTGGTGGGGGAGGGGGAAAGTACCTTTTTCTCTAGGTAGAGGATCAATTCTTCGCAGCATTCCCCATCTCCGTTCATAGCCAGATAAACATTTTCGATCCCCTTAAGCTTCCGTAATTTGCTATATGTGTTTACTAAAACATTTCCGAACACATCTGTGGTCCTTGAATCCACGAACACCAAAATTGTATTTCCCCAGGCATACGCGAAATTCAGCGTTCCGTGGGCACCTACAACAAGAAAACCAAAAGATTCAGAGGCCACAGAGAAATATCGAAAGAACTATCGAAGAAGGCCATGTACAACAGAGGGCATAAACTCTATTGAAAGAACTATCGAAGTTTCAGAGGCCACAGAGAGAAGGTTCACTAAATGGGTGTGTCCAATACAGAGTCCGGCCGTTAAATGAGGAATCGATGGAAGAGGATGATTTCGATCGAAGATGTTGGGTCCTCTTGGTCAGAATCGGAGGCAGACTCTGAAGTTGGCTGAATCGTCGAAGAAGGCCATGTACAACAGAGGGCAGAAACTCTAGAGGGAACGAGGAAGGCCTTCAGTCAATGGGGCTTCCTTCCATCGCAGCGAGGAAGAAGAAAGAAAGGACATGGTTTTTATTTTATATTTGTGTTTTTTTCGGGTTTAACTTCAATGGTACGTGCCATTCAGTGGGACGTGCCATTCAGTGGGACGTGCCATTCAGTGGGACGTGCCATTCAGTGGGACGTGCCATTCAGTGGGACGTGCCATTCAGTGGGACGTGCCATTCAGTGGGACGTGCCATTCAGTGGTACGTGCCATTCAGTGGTACGTGCCATTCAGTGGTACGTGCCATTCAGTGGTACGTGCCATTCAGTGGGACGTGCCATTCAGATGGGGCGTGCCCATTACGATGATACGTGCCATTGTTAGTACGTGCCCATTACGATGGCTCACCGTGCCATTGATGAGTACGTGCCATTGATGTCACGTGCCATTGTTAGTGCATTGCCATTGATGTGCGTGCCATTCGGTGGGGCGTGCCCATTGATGTGCGTGCCATTCGGTGAGTACGTGCCCATTGATGTACGTGCCATTCGGTAAGACGTGCCATTCAGTGGTACGTGCCATTCAGTGGTACGTGCCATTCAGTGGTACGTGCCATTCAGTGGTACGTACCAATGGTACGTACTGTTGAATGATCTAAGATTCATTTGGGACCCGCTGCAAATTAATCTGGACCATTCAATGGCCGTACCATTGAATAGTACGTACCACTGAAGAATTTTCCGTTTTTTTTCTGGTTGAAAACGTACCAGTACCGAAACGCACCGTTTTGGTCCTATGTTTTAAAATGAAAAATATAAAAACGACATCATCCTCTCTCTCTCTTTCTGTTGACAAAAACGACATCCGCTCGAGAGCAAAATCGGGAGTTGAGTCAACTCGGAATCAGACGCACCATTGCTTGTGCGACGTCACCGACAGTGTTTGGCGGAGAGGTGAAGGTGGTTTCAAGACCGCCGTAAACAATAATTAAATCTTCACTCTTCCCTTTTTCTTATCTTCTGCATTGATTAGTACATGATTTCTCCGAAAATTGGGAAAATTAACTCCCGAGTAACTATGCCAAGGGACTTGAGAAGTTATGTATAAAATGTTTCCTTTAAGAACATTTAATTATTCACTTGACGTTTATGTGTGTATCGAATGGGTGCTGCGTTGGACATTGTTTTCCATATGTTTCCTGAAGTCATACTCTTATTTACTTTTGTGCAGGATGGCATCAGTTATGGTTCAAATTTGTTAACTACTTTGCAAGTTCTAAAAGACACGTGTTAAATAATTTAAAAGACACGTGTTAAATAATTTAAAAGACACAGTGTTAAAAAAATTGTTGTGCCACATCAGAGGGTCAGCAAATTGAACTCACTAATGAGTACCAAAGTATTATTCTTATTATAATTACTATGGAGGAGGCACAACTCCGTTGTTTTGATAAGGAACTAGATAGGCCGCTTTCAAAGTATGAGAAAGGGAGAAGAACAATGAAGCAGATACGAAAAAGTTTAGAAGTGCATATTTCTTGCATCCTTGCCCAAAGTTTAGAATAACAAATTTGACTGAACACGATATAAACGACACGACCCGTTAAGATAATTTGGGTGACACGACAGTACTCGTTAGAATAACTGGTGACTAATAAATAGTCTCGCTATAAATCATCTCGACATGTCCGTATATAGAGCTAAAATATGAGGGATATAAAGATAAAAGATGTCATTTCCTTCGTAGTGGTTTTAAAATTAACCAACCACTCTCCCATCGTGTGTCCATCTTTTTACATGTCATATAATGTGTCAAACAACAAATAAATTAACTAATAACTACATTTAGATATACGTCTTCCAATGTAAGTGCCTAAAACTCTTCATCAACGTTGGGCCCAAGTGAAGATGTGAGCACGAGTACTTGATGAATACGTTTCTTTGCATCAAAACCCTATAAGGGAACCCGACACCCCTATTTCCTCCTCCAGCAGTCGAATCGATTATTCAACGAAATTATGGCGGAAACCCTAACCGTAAAAGTCCCAAAATCGAAATCGAGCGCGAGCGAGAGAGAGGTAGCCATGGCGGCAGAGAGCTTTGAAGAACTTGAAATCGTTGGGTGTTATACGGAGTGCCCGCGTTGTGGCGAGAGGCAGAGGAAGCGGAAGCCGGTGGAGATTCGGCGAGAGGCAGAGGAACGTCAACCTAAGTTCGCTACTCAATCGGTGCCAGTGTTACCCAAAGGTGATTGTTTCGGCCCCAATCTCTCTCTCTCTCTCTCATTTTATTCATTTATTTATTCACTCATTTATTTAAATGTTAGATAGGTTTTCTATTTTTCGTATCTACAACATCGAATCCCCATCCACAGCAGCAGCAACAACAATACTAATGAAAAGTAGTATTTTGTTTTTTAAAATATAAAGTTATCAACGAAATTATAAGTATTATTCTCTTTTTTCGTGCTAGATTTTTCATAATTTACATGCTAATATATACCTTTGTATTAATCACTAAGACTTAGTTCATGTTTATTGTAATTTTTTTGTTATTTGAGTCTGTGTTCTGCACCCTAACTTATTTCTCGGCTGTTGAATCCTTCTTAAAACCAAATTATTATGTAATCCAATAAAGATTTGAAGAATTTCAGCTGATATTTACTGGTTCTGAAACTGTGACAACAGATGAACATACGCAACGGGCTTATGTAAGGAAACAAATTACGCTCTCTTTGTACAAGGTATCTCAGGAAGCTGATCAAAGATATATGGATTCTGTCGCCGCATCTGACGCTTCTAAAGTTGCTGCTCAAGTGGAGAAAGTGCTGTTTGAAAACTGGGGTTTCAATGATCTGTCAAAACCAGTGGCTGAAAAGTATTCAACTCTATTTCATTACCTGTCCAGTTATGGGGGCAAAGATTTCCGCAGACAAATTCTTCTTGGAGAGATCTCGCCAGAGGAGGTGGTGAACAGACGTCTACCTAAATTTATTACTCTAACTCAATTAGCCCAAGGTGATTGATTCGGCCCCAATCTCTCTCTCTCTCTCATTTTATTCATTTATTTATTCACTCATTTATTTAAATGTTAGATAGGTTTCTGTTTTTTGTATCTACAACATCTCCATCCACACCAACAATAACAATGAAAAGTAGTTTTTTTTTTTAAATATAAAGTTATGAACGAAATTAGTAATTGAGTATTATTTTCTTTTTTCATGCTAGCTTGTTCATAATTTACATACTAATATATACCTTTTTATTAATCACTAAGACTAAGTTCCATGTTGCCTGCAGTTGATTTATATTATGGTATGTTTTTTCTACACCTTAGTTCATGTTTATTGTAATTTTTTTGTTCATTGAGTCAATGTTCCACTGTGAATCCTTGGTGTGACCATGAGAACGGGACTCATATTTTGAAGCACGTAGTAGTCAGTCACACATAAGAAGCTGCTAATAGCAAGGGAGTACTTGCTAGAGCTTTTTAATTAGATGGGTTGGAAATTAAAAGGATGATCACAAGCACTAGATTGTCTGCTCTTTACTAGAGCTTTTTTATTTGCCATCTCAAAGTTTAATATGCTGTGCAACTTATTTCTCGGCCGTTGAATCCTTCTTAAAACCAAATTATTATGTAATAAAAATAAGATTTGAAGAATTTCAGCTAATACTGGTTCTGAAACTGTGACAACAGATGAAGAAAGGCAACGGGCTTCTGTGAGGAATTTCATTACGCTTTATTTGTCCAAGGTATCTAAGGAAGCTGATCAAAGATATATGGATTCTGTCAATGCATCTGACCCTTCTAAAGTTGCTGCTCAAGTGGAGAAAGTGCTGTTTGAAAACTGGGGTTTCAATGATATGTCGAAACCAGTGGCTAAAAAGTATTCAATTCTATTTTGTTACCTGGGTAGTTATGAGACCAAAGGTTTCCGCAGACAAGTTCTTCTTGGAGAGATCTCGCCAGAGGAGTTGGTCCACATGTCTGAAGATGAACTGCGTCAGAGGTACCCGCGTTCCACTTATTTGGACGACCTTTGTGCCAATTGCCGCTCGGTCGGGTTTGAAGAATATATTTTGAAAGTTCGGGGTGTTACCAAGACTGCGCAGGAGCCGTCGGGTTCAATTTTCTACCAGCAGGTGGACAGACGTCAACCTAAATTAGCTACTCAATTAGCCCAAGGTGATTGATTCGGCCCCAATCTCTCTCTCTCTGTCTTATTTTATTAATTTATTTTTATTTATTCACTCATTTATTTAAATGTTAGATAGGTTTTCTGTTTTCTGCATTTACAACATCTCCATCCACAGCAACAACAACGACAATAATAATGAAAAGTAGTATTTTTTTTTAAATATAAAGTTATGAACGAAATTATCGAAATTAGTAATTGAGTATTATTTTCTTTTTTCATGCTAGCTTGTTCATAATTTACAAGCTAATATATACCTTTTTATTAATCACTAAGACTAAGTTCCATGTTGCTTGCAGTTGATTTATATTATGGTATTTTTTTTTCTACACCTTAGTTCATGTTTATTGTAATTTTTTTGTTCATTGAGTCAATGTTCTACTGTGAATCCTTGGTGTGACCATGAGAACGGGCCTCATATTTTGAAGCACGTAGTAGTCAGTCACACATGAGAAGCTGCTAATAGCAAGGGAGTACTTGCTAGAGCTTTTTAATTAGATGGGTTGGAAATTAAAAGGATGATCACAAGCACTAGATTGTCTGCTCTTTACTAGAGCTTTTTTATTTGCCATCTCAAAGTTTAATATGCTGTGCAACTTATTTCTCGGCTGTTGAATCCTTGTTAAAACCAAATTATTATGTAATAAAAATAAGATTTGAAGAATTTCAGCTAACACTAGTTCTGAAACTGTGACAACAGATGAAGAAACGGAACGGGCTTGTTTGATCAAAGATATATGGATTCTGTCGCAGCATCTGACCCTTCTAAAGTTGCTGCTCAAGTGGAGAAACTGCTGTTTGAAAACTGGGGTTTCAATGATATGTCAAAACCAGTGGCTGAAAAGTATTCAACTCTATTTTATTACCTGTCCAGTTATGGGGGCAAAGATTTCCGCAGACAAATTCTTCTTGGAGAGATCTCGCCAGAGGAGGTGGTGAACAGACGTCTACCTAAATTTATTACTCTAACTCAATTAGCCCAAGGTGATTGATTCGGCCCCAATCTCTCTCTCTCTCTCTCATTTTATTCATTTATTTATTCACTCATTTATTTAAATGTTAGATAGGTTTTCTGTTTTTTGTATCTACAACATCTCCATCCACACCAACAATAACAATGAAAAGTAGTTTTTTTTTTTTAAATATAAAGTTATGAACGAAATTAGCGAAATTAGTAATTGAGTATTATTTTCCTTTTTCATGCTAGCTTGTTCATAATTTACATGCTAATATATACCTTTTTATTAATCACTAAGACTAAGTTCCATGTTGCTTGCAGTTGATTTATATTATGGTATGTTTTTTCTACACCTTAGTTCATGTTTATTGTAATTTTTTTGTTCATTGAGTCAATGTTCCACTGTGAATCCTTGGTGTGACCATGAGAACGGGACTCATATTTTGAAGCACGTAGTAGTCAGTCACACATAAGAAGCTGCTAATAGCAAGGGAGTACTTGCTAGAGCTTTTTAATTAGATGGGTAACAACTGAGTGATAATCCTCCACGACTGAAAGTCTTTGTAATAATTGAATTTTTGTCTTGTAGCGTCGGCTACTTTTACTGTAGCCCTGTAGACTTTTTATTTTGTCTTGTTGCGTCGGCCGTGTTTGGGACCACCTAATAAAGATATTTCTACATGGAAGCTCATCTATTTCTTTATTAGGTGTTCTACAGAGAGGTAGAATCCATCTCTCGGGCAAAGTCACTTCATTCCATCTGATCAGTTTTGGGACCACCGTGTTTGACCTGCCAAGGTTAGTTTGGAACAAAGTCGTCTGTCCTTTCTTGTCCATCATTTTCGCTCTAGGAGCTATCGTGTTCATTACTTTGCAACAGATACGAAAAATAATAGCGAGATTTTGAGACCCTTGTTCCATGTCATATCCTTGAGTATCCACACTAAGTAAGAGCTTTTAACACACCTGGATCAGATAAGGAAACAGAAAAATTTGGATAACAGTTAAAATAAACTGGTCCTTCACTAAGGGAAGATTCAACCAGACCTAACATGGAATCCACATATTTTTTGTGCCTTTTCTCTCTCAGACTAACAAGGATTGAGGTGTTTAACCCTGTCCTGGTTAGGGGTTTTACTGCTATTTGCACCAAGCCAATATGTAAATAATTGTGTCCTCGTTTCAGGGCTTCATCAATTTGTCTCTCTGCTAACATAGAAAACTCAGCAGCACAGTCAGTGACAGATATGGTTTTTTCAACCGTTTTTATAGCATAATCAGATCTAAACTCAAAGGTTCCTTTCTTATAGATATCATAAGTAGGCACCTTGGGTATATTCCAATTCTCCAAGTCTTTTTCAACGTTGTGAATAGTAGTTTCTTCAGTATTATTTACCCTTAAATCATAAGTGCTTGAATCAGAGGTAGAGCACTCACTGTTACCTGTATATCTCTTACTGAATGATCTGAATAGACTTGCCATTTTCTTGAGTTGTTTTGCAAATACTAAACCGAGTTCAAGTTCTTGCCTCAGCTATCACTGCCTTCCCTAGGACTTACTTCAGCCTTGCAGGTCTTTAATGAACTTCTCGTTTTCTTTGAAATAAACTCAACAAAATTTTAAGTCTAGAAAGATTATAAGTAAGAAGCCCACCTGTAAAGGTTAGGCTCTGATACCAAAATAGCCCAGATAATTCAAATGTAAATATAATGAAAATAACTGCTAGTCTTATTTAAATTTATAAACAGGTGTCGTTGAAAATGCAATTAAGAGGAGGAGAATTATGAATATAAACTGGTAAATGCACAAATAGAACAAGGGAAACTGATAAAAGCTATAGAGCACAACAAAGAAACTGTAAATCATTAACTTACATTAAACTTCAAAGAGGTACAAAGAGAGTTACAGACTCACGTTGGCACACTTCACACTTCAAACTTAGAGAGAGAGAGAGATTACAAAAGCTTCGTAAATTTTTCGATGCCTTTCCTCAACCAGGATACTAGCATTAAATAGGCCAAGTAGGAGGGTTGAAAAGTCAGCAAAAGGCAGCCTACACAAAGATGGGCGGCATCTTCACCTTTTGAGCTGGCAAAAAGCAACGGTCCAAACACGGCCGACGCAACAAGACAAAATAAAAAGTCTACAGGGCTACAGTAAAAGTAGCCGACGCTACAAGACAAAAATTCAATTATTACAAAGACTTTCAGTCGTGGAGGATCACTTTTTCTTTAGTGGAGGCAGGATACCAAAGCAGTCATCTTCGTTCATATCCACATCGCTGTCTACTGCTTGAGAGGATGAGGAATCAGTTGAATCCAGAGCGAATAGTTCGAACACCTTCTTTTTTAATTCTGCTTCGGAAGATGAGCCAGTGGATTTTACCAGAGAAGAAATAAGAGCTTCACGAGAAGATGGGCCTGCCTCATTAAAAGGAGGGATCGACTTCAAGGAGCACTCAAGGATCACATTCTTGACAGAGAAGTTCTTCACTTCTAGATGAGTGATGATGAACTTATCCCACCACCTAATAAAGATATTTCTTACGAGCTGAGGGAGGTGAGAGCCCCGAAAAACACGGCCGAAGATGGTTCCTTCTTCTGCTTCTTTTGAATTCTTTATTTCAGATTGTTTAGTGACTTCCCTATCAACTTCTTCAAGACCTTTGTGAAGTGACTTTGTGAATTCTTTATTTCAGATTGTTTAGTGACTTCCCTATCAACTTCTTCAAGACATTTTTTCCGCACATTTTCAAGACTTATAACGCTAAAGCAAGAAAAGAACAGAGAGCCATTCATCCGCCAGAAACGGCGATTGTCATCAATAAGCAAGGAACCCTTGCTGCTCCCTACAAAGATACCAGCGAAGAAGGTAAGTCTGCAGAATTGGCAACAATTATTCAGCAGAATAACTACACTAATTTATTTTTGCAGTCACTTGGAAATCAAACTTCCAGGATAGAAACATCTCTGGAATCCTCAAAAGCTGCAGGAAGTTCAAAAGTCAGAAAAGAGGTAGAAAAACCCCTGGTAAGTCCGAATATGACTTCTTTGAAAGGTTTTAATGCGAGCAACAAAGATGAAGAATTTATTGATGCTCTAGCTGAAAGGCTAAGTTCTATAAGTAAAGGCAAAGGTCTAAATATTGCTGTTTTAACTGAAGAAGAAAAGATAGCAGAATTAGAAGAACAATTTTACCCTGATACAAGAATAAATAAAATTGGTTATGGCGAAAAGATTAGACCAACTGCTAATACTAAGAATTATTATGCTAGACCTAGTCCAATTGATTTACAATTTGAAGAAAATAATTGGAGTAATCAAGTTCGCTATGATGGAAAAGCCATAGTTGAATGGAACATAGATGGCTATAGTGAATATCAAATTCTTATACTATGAAGCATATGATGATTTTTGCAGCTGCAGCAAGAATGACCACTAATTCTGATAGAGTAGTGGCCCTTGCTATAGTTACGGGATTCATTGGACAGCTCAGAGGTTGGTGGGAATTTAATCTAAGTCCCATAACCAAAAGCCAGATAATGGATGCTGTAACTGAAGACGGTTCTGAAGATGCAGTTCATACTTTAGTCTTTACTATTATTCTGCATTTTTTGGGAACCACAGCAGTCCATGATGATAGAACTAGAGAATTGCTGATTAATTTAAAATGTCCCTCTCTGTCACATTTCAAATGGTATAAGGATGTTTTTTATTCTCGGTTATTCAGTAGGTCAGATTGTCATGAAAATTTTTGGAAAGAAAAATATATTTCAGGATTACCCTCCTTGTTTGCGGAAAAAACACGCATCAGACTAAAAAACAAAGGGGGAGGACAACTGAGTTACGAAAATTATACTTATGGAGAATTAACTGCAGAAATTTGCGCTGAAGGTTTAGCGCTTTGTAACGATCTCAAACTAAGGAAGCAATTAAAGAAGCAGAAGGCAGAGGGAAGTCGAGAACTGGGAGACCTCTGTGAACAATTTGGTTATGAATCAAATCAACTGCCAGGGAAGAAGCTTCAGAAGAAAAAGAAATTCCATAAGTTTCAGAAGAAGCGTCAAGACGAACCCTTCAATGCAAAACCACGAACCTTCAGAAAAGGTAAAGTAGGTAAGTTTAGAAAGGTTAATAATTTTTCAAAGTCCAAACTTGTTTGCTTTAAATGCGGAAAGATAGGCCATAAAGCTAACGAGTGCAGATTGAAAGATAAAATCAATAACCTAACTATTGAAGAAAGCCTTAAAGAACAATTGAAAGGTTTGTTACTTGAATCATCCGACTCTGAAGAAGATATAGCGGCCCTTGATAATGAAGAGCTATTCGAGTCCAGCACTGATGAAAGCACTACTGAAGAAGATGATGAGTGTAATTGTAATAATCTTCATATTTGTGTTTTGACCACCGAAGAAAATCTGGTGCTTGATCTTATCGATAGGATTGAAAATCCTGAAGAAAGAAGAGTTCAGTTAGAAAAGTACTGGACCTTAGCTAAAGAAAGAGAAGTGGCTAAACCAGTAGGAATTGAGACCAAGGTAGGAATTGAGACCAAGGTTGATGGTATTACCGTGTTGTTCGAATTTTCTAGAAAACCTCATGAACAATACATTAATACTATACAACAAAAGATTGTTGATAAAGAACAATTTTTGTGTTCCCTTAAGGAAGAAATTCATTATAAAAGAACTGAAGAACAATTATTGAAGAAAGAAATTTCTGATAAAATTGAGTCTGTTAAAAATGATTTCGAAAAACAAGTTTGTGCTGATTTGCCCAGTGCTTTTTGGGAGAGAAAGAAGCATATTGTTCAGCTTCCTTATGAACCAGCATATTGTTCAGCTTCCTTTTTGGGTGACGTCGCACAAGCAATGGTGCGTCTGATTCCAAGTTAACTCAGCTCTCGATTTTGCTCTCGAGCGGATGTCATTCCTTTTAGAGTTGACTCAGCCCCATTGACTGAAGGCCTTCCTCGTTCCCTCTAGAGTTTCTGCCCTCTGTTGTATATGGCCTTCTTCGACGATTCAGCCAACTTCAGAGTCTGCCTCCGATTCTGACCAAGAGGACCCAACATCTTCGATCGAAATCATCATCTTCCATCGATTCCTCATTTAACGGCGAGGACTCTTTATTGGACACACCCATTTAGTGAACCTTCTCTCTGTGGCCTCTGAAACTTCGATAGTTCTTTCAATAGATTTATATTTCAAAAGAGTTTCTGCCCTCTGTTGTATATGGCCTTCTTCGATAGTTCTTTCGATATTTCTCTGTGGCCTCTGAATCTTTTGGTTTTCTTGTTGTAGGTGCCCACGGAACGCTGAATTTCGCCTATGCCTGGGGAAATACAATTTTGGTGTTCGTGGATTCAAGGACCACAATATGTTCGGAAATGTTTTAGTAAACACATATAGCAAATTACTAGTTTCTTACTGTGGATCGAAAATATTTATCCTGGCTGGAGGAACGGAGATGGGACTGGGCCAAGCAAGAATTTGACGCCTACTCCTAGAGAAAAGCGTACTTTCCCTCCCCCACCACAAAGACACTCACACTCGGATTCCCACACTCGCTTCTCTCCTAATTCCAAAACTCGATTCCAATATTATCTAATTCTCGGTGCAATTATTTGGTTTTAACATCGAGAAGTCTTCATTGGCTATTGGTGTGATACAGTCGAAATCCCTTATCAAGTTGTTTTTCTTGCATATGGCTTACCATTATCGACACGAGCATTGGATCAAGTTGTTTACTCATCGGCCGATAATTCAACCTTGCAACAGAACGCCAAACATGTACCAATAAGGTGCTCTATGATTTCCAAGGTTCGTAGTAATCCCGTTATAGCTTCATTTAAAGGATCACCAATAAATATTGAATAGTTTTTTTTAATTAATATTTTTCTAATATACATTGTTAAGTGTTTTTGGTATATCACTCCTTTGAATCAATTTAATCTTCCGCCATTCCCTCCAATTGACAAGAGTATCAGCTGTAACTCCGTTTCTAGCATGTTATTTCATACTTGGATCATTGGGCCTAGTGAAAGAAAAAAAAAAATAAACAGAGGAAACACATTTAAGATTAGTGTCAAGGACTAGCGTGATAGCGTAATATGAATGAAACATCTATAAAATTTATATGATAAGCAATAAGTTTGCAAAAGATCATACATCGCTTCCACAGAAGAAGCACGTGTACATATTCATCATTTGACTGCCCCTAGCTAGAAGATAACCGCACAAAGCCTCCCCGCCGCCTGATCTTTCACTAGGCTACGCTCAAGTATGAAACAACATACTGAACAAGGTAAGCCGATGCTCTTGTCCAACTCATATAAGGCCGGAAGATTAAATTGATTCAAGCCGATATACCAAAACATAACAATGTATATTAGAAAAATATTAATTTAAAAAAAAAAAAACTATTCAATACTTATTGGCCGGGCCACTGAGCCTACATAACAGATTACTCGAACCTTAGAAATCATAGAAAGCACTCCATCGAGTACATGCAAGGATCCGTTTATACAAAGGTTGAATTATCCCACCGATGAGTAAACAAACTACTAACGTCGTGTCCGGAGCAATGGTAAGCCATATCTCATAAAGCAACCCAATGTGATTTCGACTTCAATATCACCAATAGCCGACGTAGCTTCTACGATTTGTTAAAACAAATAATTGCACCGAAATGAGATAAATATTGGAATCGAGTTTTGGAATTGGGTGAGAGAGAGGGAATCCCCGGCAGTGTGAGTGTGCTGTGGTTGGGAGTGGAAAGTACCTTTTTCTCTGTGTGTAGACGATCAATTCTTCTGCAAGATTCCCCCATCTCCGCTCATACAGCCGAGCAACATTTTCGATCCCCTTAAGCTTCCGTAATTTGCTATATGCTTACTTTCAAAACATTTCCGAACACATCCTGTGGTCCCTAATCCACAAACACCAAAAATTGTATTTCCCTGTGCATAGCGAAATTCGGGCTCGCGTGCGCACCTACAACAAGAAAACTAAAGATTCAGAGGCTACGCAGACCATCGGTTAGAAGGCCATATACAAACAAATGTGAGGTGCAAACTCTATTGAAATATAAACTATCGAAGTTTCGCAGGCCACAAGTAGAAGGTTCACTAATGGGTCTCCTCGTCTTAATAAAGAGTCCCATTTCGTTAAATGAGGAATCGATGGAAGAGGATGATTCGATCAAGATGTTGGGTCCTTCGGTCGAATCGGAGGCGTACCCCAAAGTTGGTCAACTGCCGAAGAAGGCCATGTACACCGTGAGGCGTAAACTTTGTAGGAACGAGAAGGCCTTTCAAATAATGGGGCTTCCTTCCATCGTTACGAGGAAGAAGAAAGCAACGACATGGTTTTTATTTTATATTTGTGTTTTTCCTCGGTTGAAAACGTACAAGCACTCAAACGCACCGTTTGGTCCTATGTTTTAAAATGAAAAATATAAAAACCACATCATCCTCTCTCTTTTCTTTGACAAAAAACGACATCCGCCTCGAGAGCAAAATCGAAGTCAGAAGTTAACTCGGAATCGACGCACCATTGCTTGTGCGACGTCACCTAAGTAGCAGCCAGCTGAGTAGGTGAAGGTGGTTTCAAGACCGCCGTGAACGAGCATGAGAGAGAATACTAAATCCTCACACACCTTTAATATACCATGATATTAACTAAAAATAAAATAACCTCAATCCTTCAAAATTTCTCACTACTATCAATATAAACAAAAATAATATATGTATATATAAAGTACCATTCAAGTTGAGACCTATGGTAATTCCCGCCGGCTACTCAAGCGCGCCGCCGCTGGGTGCCCACCTTGTTTGGGCCAGACGAGCTTCTCTCGGTCGTCGGCGGCCTCCTCGCGCTCCTCCCGTCACTCCAAAACTGTAGTGGTGGTGGGCGAGGTGGTGGTGGTGGTGGTGGAGGCAATGCGTGGAGACATTTGGGTTCAAGAATCGCATGCCTCGTAGAGAGAGAAGGGAGAGAACAGAGAGAGAAAGAGGGATATAGAGAGTAGAAAGAGAGAGCGTGTGTGATGAGATGAAAGCGATTTCCGAGAGAAAAAAGATTGACAAGAGCAATGAGGAAGTTCTAACCGCAGTTCCCGTTAAGAAAGCATTTTCCGCACTGAGCGAGACCTCTATATCACCTCTAACGACATCCACTCTCGAGAGCAAAACGGAGCCGAGTCAATCCTAATCGACGCACCATTGCTTGTACGACGTCATTCCAGTTGTTTGGCTGAGCGACGAGAAGGTGGGTTTCAAGACCGCCGTAAACGATATGGAGAGAATACTAAATCCTCACACACCTTTAATATACCATGATATTAACTAAAATAAAATAACCCCTTGAATCCTTCAAAAATTTCACTACTATCAATATAAAAACAAAATAATATATGCATATATAAAGTACCACCAAGTCGGGTGACCGCGGCATTCCGCGCGCGCGCCGGCGGCTGTCAGCGGGCGTCGACCTTGTTTAGCTTCTCGTGGACGAGCCGTCGCCAAGAGCTCGCGCTCCTCCCCGGGGTCACCCTAAACTCGGCAAGCAGGTGGGCTGTAGTGGCAGGGTGGTGGAGGCAAGGTGGAGACATCGTTCAAGAATCGCATGCCTCGTAGAGAGAGAAGTGGAAAGAAACAGAGAGAGAAAGAGGGGATATAAAGAGAGAGAGCGTGTGTGTGATGAGATGAAAAGCGATTTCCGAGTGAGAGAAAAACCTTGACAGAGAGCAATGAGTAGTGCTAATCAAGCCTCAAGTAATAAAGATTTTCCGCACTGAGCGGGACCTCTGCACTCTAACGACATCCGCCGGTAGCAATCTGAGCCGAGTCAACTCTAATCGACGCACCATTGCTTGTACGACGTCACCCAAGTAGTTGTTTGGCTGGGAGATGAAGGTGGTTTCAAGACCGCCGTAAACGATATGAGAGAGAGAATACTAAATCCTCGCGACACCTTTTAATATACCATGATATTAACTAAAAATAAAATAACCCTTGAATCCTTCAAAATTTCTCACTACTATCAATAGAAACAAAATAATATATGTATATATAAAAGTACCAATCAAGTTAATCTACTGTATTCCTGCCAAGCACAAGTGGCCGTCGGGCAAGTCAACCTTGTTTAAGCCGTGGACGAGCTTTCTCTCTTCGAAGTCAGCTGGGTGAGCTCTCGCTCCTCCCGGTCACTCTAAAACCGGTAAAGTGGTGGTGGGCTGTGAAGGGTGGTGGTGGTGGAGGCCTGGGTGGAGACATCGGGGTTCAAGAATCGCACAGCCGTAGAGAGAGAAGCGGAAAGAAACAGAGAGAAAGAGGGGACATGTAGAGAGAGAGCGTGTGTGTGGATGAGATGAAAAGCGATTTCCTGAGTGAGAGAAAAAGATTGACAGCAGAAAGTAATGAGTAGTGCTAACCGTTAAGCCCTCCGTTAATAAAGATTTTCCTGGGTATCAGCGGACTTATATCATCTAACGACATCCGCTCGAGAGAGCAAAACGGAGCCGAGTCAACCTAATCGACACCATTGCTTGTACGACGTCACTCTAAGTAAAGGTTTGGCTGAGATGAAGGTGGTTCCAAGACCTAAACGATATGGAGAGAATACTAAATCCACACCTTTAATATACCATGATATTAACTAAAAATAAAAATAAATCCCTTGAATCCTTCCAAAATTTCTCACTACTATCAATACAAAACAAAATAATATATGTATATATAAAGTACCATTCAAGTTGAGACCGGCGGGTATCTCCTCGGCGCTATGCACAAGTGGCCACTGCTGCAAGGGTGTCGACCTTGTTTACTCCGTGACGCAGCTCTTCGAAGTCGCTGGGTGATTTCGCGCTCCTCCCGGTCACTCCTAAACCGGTAACTATGGTGGGCGGTAGTGGTGGTGGTGGTGTGGAGGCAGCGGAGACATTGGGGTTCAAGAATCGTACGCCTCGAGAGACAAGAGAGAGAACAGAGAGAGAAAGAGAGGATATAGAGAGAGAGAGTAGAGAGAGAGCCGTGTCCGTGATTTGAGATGAAAAGCGATTTCCGAGGAGAGAAAAAAAGATTGACAGAGAGCAATGAGTGCTAAGCAATCGCTTAAGCCTGCTAATAAAGATTTTTCTTGCATTGAGCGAGACCTCCATATCACTCTGAATCGACATCCGCCTCGAGAGCAAAATCGGAGCCGAGTTAACTCTAATCGACGTACCATTGCTTGTACGACGTCACCAAGTAGTTGTTTGGCGAGGACGTAAGGTGGTTTCAAGACTGTCAGAACGATATGAGAGAGAATACTAAATCCTCACACACTTTTAATATAGCCATGATATTAACTAAAAATAAATAAATCTCTTGAATCCTTCAAAAATTTCTCACTACTATCAATATAAAAACAAAAATAATATATGTATATAAAGTACCATTCAAGCCGAGACCTGGGCGGTATTCCGCACAAGGCCAAGTGGCTACCGTCGCGGGCGTCGTCCTTGTTTAGCTTCGGTGACGAGCCTCTTCGGGTCGCCGGGTGAGCTCTCGCGGCCCCTCCCCGGGTCACTCCAAACTGGTAGTGGTGGTGGGCGTAGTGGTGGTGGTGGTGGTGGAGGCAGCGGTGGAGACATTAGTTCAAGAATCTGACGTGCCTCGTAGAGAGAGAAGGGAGAGAAACAGAGAGAGAAAGTAGAGGGATATAAAGCAGAGAGAGAAATGTGTGTGTGATGCAGAGATGAAAAGCGATTTCCGAGAGAAAAAAAGATCGGGACAAGAGAGCAATGAGTAGTTCTAACCCAAGCCCGTTAAGAAAGATTTTTCTCGGTATCGAGCGAGACCTCTATATCACTCGAACGACATCCGCCTGAGAGCAAACGAGCCGAGTCAACTCGGGAATCGACGCACCATTGCTTGTACGACGTCACCTAAGTAAAGTGTTTCATGAGAGATGAAGGTGGTTTCCAAGACCGTCGTAAACGATATGAGAGAGAATACTAAATCCTCACACACCTTTAATATACCATGATATTAACTAAAAATAAAATAACCCCTTGAATCCCTTCCAAATTTCTCACTACTATCAATATAAAACAAAATAATATATGCATATATAAAGTACCAATCAAGTTGAGACCGCGGGTATCTCCGCGCGCTACCGGGCGGCCGCTGTCGCGGGCGGTGGCTCACCCTTGTTTAGTTTCTCGGTGGACGAGCTTCTTCGAAGTCAAGCTGGGTGGTGGTCTCGCGCCCTTTCCGGTCACTCCTAAACTGTAGTGGTGGTGGGTGTAGTGGTGGTGGTGGTGGAGGCAAATGTGGAGACATTTGTTCAAGAACGTGCTCGTAGAGAAGGGAAAGAAACAGAGAGAAAGAGGGGGATATGAGAGAGAGAGTCATGGTGTGTGATGAGATGAAAAGCGATTTCCGAGTGAGAGAAAAAAGATTGATGTAGTAGAGCAATGAGTAGTGCTAATCGCTGGGCTCCTAATAAAGATTTTCCCCCTGCATTGCGCGGACCTCTGCATATCACTCTAACGACATCCGCCGAGAGCAAATCTGAGCCGAGTCAACTCGAAATCGACGCACCATTGCTTGTACGATGTCGTTCTACAGTTGTTTGGCGGAGAGATGAAGGTGGTTCCAAGACCGCCGTAAACGATATGAGAGAGAATACTAAATCCTCACACACCTTTACTGTACCATGATATTAACTAAAAAAACAAAATAACCCTTGAATCCTTCAAAATTTCTCACTACTATCAATACAAAACAAAAATATTATATGTATATATAAAGTACCATTCAAGTTGAGACCGAAGTGTATCTCTGCGCCGCGTTAAGGCGCCGTTGGTGGCGGTGTCGACCCTTGTTTAGCTGTGGACGAAGCTTCTTCGGTCGCTGGTGAGCTCGCGCTCCTCCTAGTCACTCCTAAAACCTGTAATGGTGGTGGGGCGAGTGGTGGTGGTGGCGGTGGAGGCACTGGTGGAGACATTAGGGGGTTCAAGTAATCGGCACAGCCTCAGAGACAAGAGAGAGAAACAGAGAGAAAGAGGGGATATAGAGAGAGTAGAGAAAGCGTGTCTCGTGATGAGATGAAAAAGCGATTTCCGAGTGAGAGAAAAAGATTGGACAGAGAGCAATGAGTAAAGGCTAATCAAGCCCGTTTAATAAAGATTTTTCTCGTGATTGAGCGAGACCTCCATATCACTCGAATCGACACATCCGCCTGAGAGCAAAATTCCGGGAGCCGAGTTAACTCTAATCAGACGCACTATCAAGCAGGCGACGTCACCTACAAAGGTTTGGCGGAGAGATGAAGGTGGTTTCAAGACCGCCAGAACGATATGAGAGAGAATACTAAATCCTCACACACCTTAATATACCATGATATTAACTAAAAAAATAAAATAAGCCTTGAATCCTTCAAAATTTCTCACTACTATCAATATAAAACAAAATAATATATGTATATATAAAGTACCATTCAAGTTGAGACCTGGCTGGGTATTCTCTCCGCGCGACGCACAAGGGCCAAGGCCGCAAGGTGGTCAACCTTGT
Source organism: Gillenia trifoliata (assembly GCA_018257905.1). Classification (NCBI taxonomy): domain Eukaryota; kingdom Viridiplantae; phylum Streptophyta; class Magnoliopsida; order Rosales; family Rosaceae; genus Gillenia; species Gillenia trifoliata. Next base: position 2,000,857 of record CM031081.1, on the reverse strand, counting down.
TTACTTTCTCAGATCAGCTTCTTCGAAGTCGTTGGGTGAGTAGCTCGCGCTCCCCTCCCGGTCACTCCTAAAACCAAGGGTGGTGGGCGTAGGTGGTGGTGGTGCAGGGTGAGGCGCGGGGTGGAGACATTGGGGTCTGGCACGTACGCCGTAGAGAGAGAAGGGAGAGAAACAGAGAGAGGATATAGCAGAGAGAGAGAGAGAGCGTGTGTGTGGATGAGATGAAAAGTTTATTTCGAGAGAAAAATATTGACAGAGAGCAATGAAAATTCCACCGCCAAGCCCGTTAATAAAGATTTTTCTGCATTGAGCAAGACCTCTATATCACTTAATCACATCCGCCTCGAGAGCAAACTGAGCCGAGTCAACCCGAATCTGTGACGCACCATTGCTTGTACGACGTCACTGCAGTAGTTGGGCTGGAGGATGAAGGTGGTTTCGCACCGCCGTAAACGATATGAGAGAATACTAAATTCTCACACACCTTTAATATACCACGATATTAACTAAAATAAAATAACCCTCTTGAATCCTCGCAAAATTTCTCACTACTATCAATATAAAACAAAATAATATATGTATATATAAAGTACCATTCAAGCGAGACCGAAGGGTGGCCTCCACAGCGGGCTGGCGTGGCCAGCAGCTTGGTGGTGTGCCGCACCTTGCTTAGCTTCGTGACGAGCTTCCTTCGGGGTCGCTGGGTGAGCTCTCAGCGCCCTCCCGGTTACCCTAAACCGGTAAGTGCAGTGGTGGCTGTGAGTGTGGTGGTGGTGGCAGGCACGGAGACATTTGGGTTCAAGAACGCACGCCTCGTAGAGAGAGAATGGAGAGAAACAGAGAGAGAAGAGGGGATATGGGTGAGAGAGAGCGTGTGTGTGATGAGATGAAAAGCGATTTCCGAGTGAGAGAAAAAGATTGACAGAGAGCAATGAGTAGTTCTAACTGCCAAGCCCGTTATCAAAGATTTTCTTGCATCGAGCGAGACCTCCATATCACTGGAACGACATCCGCCGAGAGCAAAATCTTGTTTCCAGTTAACTCTAATCGACGCACCATTGCTTGTACGTACGTCACTGCAAGTAGCTGTTTGGCGAGAGACGAAGGTGGTTTCAAGACCGCCGAAACGATATGAGGGAGAATACTAAATCCTCACACACCTTTAATATACCATGATATTAACTAAAAATAAAATAACCCTTGAATCCTTCAAAATTTCTCACTACTATCAATATAAAACAAAAATAATATATGTATAAGTATAAAAAGTACCATTCAAGTTGAGACCGGCGGGTATTCCCGCGCGTGGCGCCGAAGGGCCGCGTGGCAGCTCACCTTGTTTAGCTTCCTCGCGGCTGTGGACGAGCCTGTCGCCCGCGCTCCTCCCGGTCACCCTAAACCGGTGGGGTGGTGGAAAAAGTGTGTAGTGGTGGAGGTGGTGGTGGAGCAATGCATGAGACATTTGGGTTCAAGAATCGCACAACTCGGCAGAGAGAGAAGGGAGAATGAGAGAGAAAGTAGTGATAGAGAGAGAGAAAGAGCGTGTGTGTGATGAGATGAAAGCGATTTCCGAGTGAGAGAAAAAAAGGATTGGACAGAGAACAATGAGTAGTGCTAACCGCTGCTCCGCACAAAGATTTTCTCTGGGCATTGAACGAGACCTCCATATCACGCCTCGTTAATACACATCCATATTCTCCCGTTGAGAATCGTAGTCTTCGCAGGGTACACAGCCCTTTAACACGCTTCACAATCTTTACCTTCGTTTCCTTAGTCGTAATGCCAACCATATGTTGGGACTTAGTCTTCTACCTCGATAGAATCTGCTAGAATCAAATGTTTAAGTGGTTTATTCCTCTTGTAACTCTTATCTTTAAAACAGCTTAGTTAGGCTTAGGACTTGGTCAATCTTTCTTGGCACTCGATTGTATATTTTGGAATTTTGAAACTCTGCCCATGTAAATAGGATTTGAATCCCAATGTAACTGAAGATATTATAAATACATGTAACCCAAGCTTGAATGGGTATGCGAGCATATATGAAAACCTAGCCGTGTGTTCTACCATATTCGCATTCTTAGTTTGTTCATGGTACATGTGAGCCTCGAGTCCAACGACAACGATCCAAATTTTTTTTCGTTGCCCACTACCTTCAATCATGTCGTTCGACAAGCACAATACCTCCACCACCACCATCCCTCCTACCCCCCACCTACAACCAATCCATTTGCCCTCCGCCATGACCACCATTGTTAACATTAAACTGATAGACTAACTACCCTTGTGGTTGGCCTGAACCCTTCCAATCCTGGCGGAGTCGTGACTTGACGGGGTACGTGGATGGCTCCCCGTGTTTGTCCTCCCAAGCATCTTGTCGAAACACATCCAATCCTATTTATTGACTACCGGATAACAGACCAAATGATCTGAGTTGGATCAATGGTTCTCTTCACCGCCCCGCATCGGCCCACTACAGACAACGCACATCCCGAGCAACCCGGCTTTGGAGCAGCCAAGTATACATCATCTTCTCGCAACCGACTCTCTTCCTACGCAACGAACTGCTGCAAAACCAAAAAGGTGGATTCATCTGTCACGATTTTCTGATAAATGAATTCCATCTCTCGACAACCCCAGCCCCAACAAGCCTTCCATGACATGATATGCTAGTTCGCATTATTCTCACACCTGACCCGCATTTGAAATGACTCGTGAATGCCGCACAAGCACGTGATTCTCCAATCACGTATCCTACTGAGTCTCTTCTTCTCACCACCGAGGCGATGGTGGAGCAACCTGCCTCCCGTTGGCTAACCGTCCGGCTAATGCATATGTGGCCGCAAGAGGACGTGGTGATCGTTCTCGTGGCATCGACGTGGTGGTAATCCGTCCAACCGTGGCGTGTTTGTGAATCAATAAGTGGGTTTGCCCCCGCAACAACAATGGTCAAACACAACCATCCTGGTAGGAAAGGTTTGTTTCCGGGGTGGGTCACGATAACCCGTCAAATATGTGGAAGAGAAGTGGCATCCCGCCCTAGATTGTTATCAACGCATGAATGCAGCCACGAGGGTCGTATCCCAGCCTAAGCGCCTACAGCCTATGGCTTCCCTCTCCCGTCACACTCAATCGTCAACAAAATGGATCCCTGTTACTTGACACCGGCAACGCACACATCACTCCCCGAACTTCTCGTAACCTTTGTCAATCCCAAGGAGTATACGGTAATGAAAACATTGGCGAGTAGGTAATGACACCGGACTTTCTATTGCACATTCTCGGTTCCACAAATTTCGATCGTTTCTTGCTCATTTAACCTGCACAACATACATAATCGTCCTCGCCTCAACAAATTTAATTTCTGCCCATAAATTTACCCCTTGACAAAACTATTGCCATATCCTAATCTTCCCATCCTTTTTTTCTTGTTAAGGATCTCAAGAGCCTAAGACGCTTCCGAGGAAGTGTGAGAATGGATTATATCCATTTCCAAATGGCGGTGGATCATCCAATCATCCCCTCGTTCGCCGCTTTTAGGAGTCCGAGTGTCCGGCACGTATGGCATGTGCTCGCCTTGGCCACTCGCGTCTAAAATAATCGATTTTTAATTTCAAATAAACAAGTGCCACCAAGGCACCTCCGATGTAAATTTTTGTCATTCGTGTCCATTAGGCAAAAGTACCAAGTTGCCATTTCATATTTCGTAGTCTCAAGTTACAAGCAATCCCCTTTAGAACTTTTGTATCTCAGATGTTTGGTGTTCACCTATTGTTTCAAATGAAGGCTATCGTTATTATGTTTTATTTGTTGATGATTTTTCAAGGTATTCTTGATCTTTCCTATAAAAACATAAGTCTCGAGGTTTTTCAAATATTTGTTAAATTTAAAACAAAAGGTTGAAAACATGTTTCAAATGCTCTATTAAAAACTCGTGGCAAAGGTGATGAAGGAGGCGAGCATAAGAATAATGCTTTTCGTGATTTTTTAGATAAACATGGCATATCTCAAAGGTTTTCTTGTCCCAAACATCCCGAACAAAACGGTTCCTAAGTGGTAAAGAAAACATACCACATATTGTTGAAACAACAAACTCCATAAGCCATGTTATCTCATGCTCACATTCCTTCAAAATATTGGGCCGATGCCCCGGGCTTTCAAACAAACCTACATACATCATCAACAAAGTTGCCTACCCGAGTTCTTTTCAAATAAGTCCCCTATGAAAATTGTTTTCAAGAACACCAACATATGATTCATTTAAAGATTTGGATGTAGGTGTTTTCCGTGGCTAAGACCGTATACACAAAAATAAACTTGAAGCAAAGTCAAATCACGTGTTTTCTTAGGTTATTCACGATCAATGGGGTACAAATGTTTGGATTTTAACCACGAGACAAGTTTATTTGTCTCGCCATGTCCTATTCGATTTGTGACTCTTTTCCGCTCCAGATTCCACACTTCCAAAGGAGAGCGTCCATACCACAGTAGTTCTCCCCGCTCCGATCTCTTATTTATGTTTCCTACTATGTCCCAACCACACCCTCGCAGCCCCATCGAGCCTCATATGACTACTTTACCTCTTCCACATGTCACCACCTCACCCTCGATTACATCAACACATGTGCCAAACCCCACCGCTTCCATTCAAAACCCGAGTATGCCTAACCCTTGCCAACCTTAGGTTCACCTATTCCACTCCGACCCTAGTACCATGCCTCTAGATTTACCACCGAAAGCAAGGATCACCGTGCACACATGTCCAAAGAACAACTTCTACCAGCTTGTACTCCTCATCCAACCCATTCCATGCAAACTCGCGCTCCAAAGCCGGGCGTTCAAAAACCTAATCCCAAGTATGCTTTGCATGTCATCACTAACGACAACCGTTGAGCCCGGGGCCTTTCTTTAGTCAAGCAATTAAAATGTACACAATGGGAGTATGCTATGGTTCAGTTAATTCAATGCTTATCGTAGGAAATTAGATTGAATCTGTCTCAAGCAAACCTGAACATGAACGTGCTCCCCAAACAAGTGGGTCTACAAGATTAAACGACGTGCGTGATGGTTCCATCGAGAGACACAAAGCCCGACTAGTAGCCAATGGGTTTCACCAACAACAAAAGGAGTGGATTATGGCGAAACATTCTACCCAGTTGGTAAAGCACAAGACAATTCGATTGGTACTTAGTCTGTTGCCTAATCGTCGGCCAAGACGCAAGAACTGACGTTCAAAACTTTTACATGGTTACCTCACTTCGAGGAGTGTATACATGAAGGTACCGTTGGTTTTGTTGATAAATGCTGTCCTAATCATGTCCGCAAAACTACAACGCAGAGTTTGTATGGTTTTCAAAACAAGCACCACGAGCGTGGTTTCGCGTTTTCTTTTCGATTTCCTACTTCATTTGGGTTTTCAGAATCTAAATGCGATCATTCTAAACGTTTGTGTTCAATCAACAAGGTGTGTATTTAATTTTTGTTGATTTATGTGGACGATATATCGCTACAAAGAATAACTCACGCCAAATGCATCATTTGATCAAGAAGCTTAGTACTCTCTTTCAAAAGAAAGACTTAGGGCCTCTTCATTATTTTCCTCGGGAGTGGAAGTTTCATATTTGAACAATCGATGCATCTCGGCCAAACCAAGTATGCATTGGATTCGCTAAAGAGGACTAAGTTTGCCGATGCAAAGCCTTGGCTTCTACGCTGGGCCTCCCGCGGGTCGAATCGAGCATTTAAGTATGTGAACCACATCCCCATCCCTCACACCCTGCGTAAGTGTTGCTCCGCGGCTCTACAAGATCTCACGATCACACGTCCCGATCTTTCTATGCCGTCAATCAAGTGTGCCAATATGCATGCTCCTACCAATATGCATTGGACTACTGTGAAACGAATCCCTGCGATATGTTAAGTCCACCTCCATGATCACTGACTTCCGTACAATCAGAAAGGTGTGCATCTCAACGCTTTTTCTGATGCCGATTATGCAGCGATCCCGACACGCGACATTCGACGTGAGGCTTTGCTATCTACTTGGTTCAAACCCGGTTTCCTCGGAGTTCCAAGAAACCGTAAGACCTGGCCTCGCGCCGCTACGTAGGCCGAGTATGTGCAACTAGCTTACACCGCCGCGAGCTTTCATGGCTGGGCGCTCGGGCTGCTTCGCGTGATCCTTGTAATCGCCTTCTAATACCACAAATATGGTGTGATAATATTTCATCCATAGCTTTGGCTTCTAACTAGTTGTTTTACCCCAACCAAACATTTTGAGGTCGATTATCATTACGTACGGAAAAAGTGGTTCGTGGAGAGGTTCTCGTTAATTTCATTTGTTCACAAGATCGATTGCGCATTTATTCACGAAAGGTCTCTCCTCATCCAGACTAAGACTTTGGTTTCCAAGCTTCCGCTTGAGCTTCGGGTCCTATCGCCCGGCGGGGATGTTAGGACCTAGTCTTCGCCCGATAGAATCTCGTTAGAATCAAATATGTTTAAGTGGTTTATTCCTCTTGTAACTCTTATTCAAAATGCTAGTTAGGCTTAGACTTGGTCAATCTTCTTAAGCACTCGATTGTATATTTTGAATTTTGAAACCTGCCCATGTAACAGGATTTGAATCCTCGAATGTAATCCGGAAGATATTATAAATACATGTAACCCAAGCTTGAATGGGTATGCGAGCATATATGAAAACCTAGCTGTGTGTTCTACCATATTCAGTATTCTTAGTTTGTTCACCATATACCTCAGTTTAAGACTTTTAGTTATAGGGCGATCAGCGCAAATCAGCACATATGGGGCACAAATTTTTCAACATTTGTTGGTTCCGTGTGTATCAACAACATTCATCTGCACTGCACAACATATATAATGTAATTAATCTAGTCCTAGTAATTATAAATGGAAGATGTGTCTCGATCTGTGGCTACTTACATAAAATACTTATGAGATTCAATTAAATAAAGCTTTTTTTAGAGTAGAGAAAAATAACTTGTTTTGTTACGCAATATCACTACTTGTGTGTGAGATGATGTTTTTGTCATTTGTTTAGACTTGAGTGACTAAAATGTATTCTACACTAGAGTAACTATTTGACCTTGTTGAGTTTTAACGAGGGGAGCAGTGGTTATTGGTTGTAGCCGATAAATGTGAATGTAGGTCCGATTGGAAACGAGTTTGATTTTTAAACCCTAAATCATCCTAAAAGTTATTTACTAAACAATCAAGGATAAGTAAACAATTTTAGAAATCAAATAAGGTTCGAATTTCGTGAATAACGAAATTGATATTCAATTGACTATCCATTGTGTGGCTTAGTCGAACTCTCATCTTCCATATAAATATATCCTTCTAGTAAAAAATAAGGTCACCCAATTTTGATGGGTGAATTGTCATAGCATCATAGGCAATAGGCATTACATTGAGATGAAGGAACTTTCTTGTATATTTACGAGTATCTCGTATCCCAACTATTTTAATTGTTAAATTTTTATTTTAAAATATAAAAATATAAAAATAAAAATTTAACAATTAAAAAGCGTAAGCAAATTTATTGGAGTGAATTGTCATAAGGAATATGAGAAATCCTTGCCGCATCAACGTAAAAGCAATTGAGTACTGTGGTGATAGTGACAGACTCATTTTTCAAACATGCCATTGGGATGGTGATAGTGACAATCCCCTCTTGTGGTCCCACCATTTGGGTTTTGGGAGAGGAATTTAAAAAGCCATTCTCGCATACGTTTTGCGTGTAAGAAAACTCGCACTATCTAGCCAGCAATAAGAAATGGAAGGATTGTTTCTCTTTGTCCTTCCATTATTTGTTTTGGATAAACTGTCATGTGACTCTCTTAACTATTTTTTTGATAAATTGACACTCTGGACATTTTATAATTGGCCAATTGACCTTTTATCGTCTGACTTTATTCATATTTATGTTAAGTTTAAGGGCAAAATAGTATTCACATTTTGGTGCACTAATAAAAAAAATATGGATTGATTTGGTATGGGTGTTCATGGCTGCGACTGAGGGAGGAAAGCAAGTGGTGTTGAGTCGGCAATCGGGATTGATGGGTTGTCAAGGAAGGGGGTTAGGGTATTTGGGAGTGGCTCGAATGGGGCAGCTTGTGGAAGACCGTAGTTGTGGGTAAAGGGTGATGGCAGTGCCAGTATATAACATGTCAACTAATTCAGAGTATCAATTATACTTACCCCATATATAACATGTCAACTAATTTAGATTTAAAGTTTGATTATCATAATAAAACTTAATCGTTGCTTGACACATTACAGAATAGGTACAAAATTTGGACACATGATGAGTTGTTTCTCTGTCGTTAATCCTAATACTATTCCATAGGATTTGAGTGTTGCTTCAACATAGGGGAGATATCCTCATTGCAAGGCATATTTTCTCCTAGATAAAACATGTTCACATAAGATTTGAGTTTTGACTCCAACCACCTCCAATGTATATAGGGTTTAGGATTTGAGTTTTGAGTCTATTGTGTTTCTCCTCCTATGCAAAGACTCAAATCTTAAAACTCAAAATGAGTCTTAGGATTTGGGTCTTTGCATTGGAGAAAAAAAACAAAACACATAAATTCACCACCTCGTATGCCTCGACTTCACCAGATGCACTATCACTAGATCCTGAAGGGGGCGCAAAAGCAAAGGTGTGAGTGGACCAAAAAAAAAAAAGTTTTCGAAAACATTTCTCTTTTCAACATAGTAACCCCCTATTTGAAATCCAGTATATTTATAAAATCATACTATCATAGTATGTGTCAAATCGTACTATAATATATATATATATATAAACACTGAAAGCAAATCTCAAAGTGAAATCCGTAAATAATAATTCATACTTCCATAAGTCATTTCACCAAATATATATCAATAGTATAGATAAGAAAACCAACACAGGGTATATGTGCAATCACCCATGTACGTGTTGAGGAACAGCCTCTCAATCCCCGTACAAGCACTTTACGTTATCAATCAATTTGTACTCCTAGTACCACACACATGTAAGCACTTGCGCGTCACACCCGAGTCCTTACGTAATGGGGCCTTTTCCCAAAAAATAAACATAAACGTAAGACAAGCTTGCACTAAGGTATTTACCGGACAATACCCCTGGAGTACAGTGCGTGTGACCCAAACATGTGAGACTTGTCCTACGGCCGTGAGACGGTACTACAACGTAATGAAAGCATACCAAGTGTGTTTGAAAACATACATATATACATCATGTGTAAAAGTGAAGAATATCATATACTTCATAATTCTCCAAATATTTAAACGTTGCATAAATAACATTCTCATCGGAGTCATATTTTATCCCCACATATATTTATGCATAAGCGAAATCATAGTATATATCCATACTTTTGTGCATAACCGAAATCACACTTTAAAACCATTTCATAAAACACACACATATATATATATAAATATATATATATTCATGTCACAAAGTCATTGGAAATCATAAATATAGCAAACCATAATTAAATCAAAGCATATAAATCATTTGTTAAAACAAAAGTCCACTCACTGGTGCTCGGAAGTGTAATCTCCCTCGGTGTTGCCCTCCTCGAAACGTGGAGTCCAAGAACTACCTATTTAATATTAGGAGAAAGTGTTAAAACATCCCTAATATAAATTAATATAACCCTTATATAAAAAGAAACCAAAAATAATATTATTTTGGCGAAAGAAACCAAAAACTATTTTCGACTCCCGAAAACCTTGCCGCCGCCGTCCACCGCCGTCGGCGCCGCTGTACGCTCCGGGAAACGGCCGGACGCGCCGGGAGGAGCCCTCACGCACCTGCCACGGCCGGCACGCGCCTGATGACGTCACCCCACGCGCAGCTGACGTCAGCCACGCGCCTACTGACGTCAGCACCGTCAGAGTTAATGAAATATGCCTTTTTCTGACGGAATATTCCTTCACCTCCAACCTCTCGCCGGTCCCCGGAGCCGCTGTCCTCCGCCGCCTGGTTTGCCGGAATTTCTGGAAAAATATCGATTTAATCCCAAAAATTCATAACTCTTTCATTCCTTGGCCAAATTCAATGTGCCATATATCAAAATGAAGGTATTGGCGAGTAGAATATTTTTATACTAATATGGGGCTGGAAAAATGGCCGGAGATGGCCTGAAATTGGCCGGAAAGCTTCGGGAAACCCTAATTCCGTTCTCCTTCAAAACTGCACCAAATTCCACATTCTTTATGTCGATTTGAACCTACTCAACGTAATAAAACCAATGGAAATGGTTTCGAGGCTTACCTAAGTCGAGATTGTACAAAAACTTGAATGGCAGTTTGCCGTTTTCGTTCCGACGTCGGTTTGGCCAATTGGGTTCAAGTCTGGAAATTCTGAAATCACAGTCTCGTCTAGAATGACGAGACGATCATAATGGTAATGATCTTGAGCGACGATTCGACGGTTTTGTGATTCGTCCAAAAGTTAGGGTTTTGGTGGTTTTTGGTGGTTTTGGCTGAGAGTGAGAGAAGTGGGAGAGAGAGAGAGAGATCGTGCAGATTGAATGAGGGGATTAGGGGATTGGCTGCACAGCAGCCAGCCAAAAACCCTAATTTACTTACGGGTGTGCAAATTACTAAAATGATCCTACACTTTAAAGTTTCGTAAAACGTTCGTTTTAACTCCGAATTGAGTTCCGCTTGCGTCCACGTGTTCCTATTGACGAGTACTATTTGAATATGTAAAGAAATAAATTTTCACATCGCGAAAAGTCACCAAAAGTCAACATTGGTCACTAGGGGTATTTTGGTAATTTCACATAAAATTTTGGGACGGGTTGTAACATTACTGCATTCACATTATGCCCCTTCGAGCTCCCTTGACCTCCTTCCATGATTGCTTTTCTCTTCCGGCAGTATTCAAAAGTGTGGAACTTCCCATTGCAGAAAGGACACTTCAGATGAGCACGGTAGTTCTTGGTGGTGTGATTAGTTTTGTTGCACTTTTCACACTTTATTTCTCCAAGATCTTGATCACGAGTAAACCCAAGTGCTTCTAGTGTAATCACGCCTAATTTACTGGTCTATCATTCCAATATGTGAGATTGATTGTGTACGATTGCTTTCCTATTGTAGAACACAAATTGTGGATCTAAACTGTAAATGCTGTGTATAAGAGTTGTACTCTGATTCAATGTATGATAAGAAAATAATTTCTTCAGCATATCACTTTTGTTTATGGTATCCAGAGCAATCGATCACTGCATAACGAAAGACAAAACACCACAACCAGATCACCATGCCTGGAGAAGAGGATCGGAAACTTGTAGAACACAGCGTCACCCACTTTATCTCCACCATTCGGATCAGCCAGGAGCAGGCCTCGTGTCACAACCATTGGTGGAAGACAACTATACTACATGGGTTCAATCCATGAGTATGGCTTTAATGATCAAGAACAAGAAGGGGTTCGTTGATGGATCCCTCAAGAGACCAACTGAAGAAGGCGAGGAACAACAACAATGGGATCGCTGCAATACGTTGGTCAAGACATGGTTGCTAGGATCCATGTCAAAAGAAATCTCAGGAAGTGTCATCCATTGCAAGGACGCCAAAGATATGTGGCTGGAACTCCAAGAAAGGTTCTCTCATGTGAATACCGTCCAAATGTTCAACATCGAGAATGCAATCCATGAATGTGAGCAGGGTACTGATTCTGTTACAACATTCTTTACCAAGCTGAAAAGCCTATGGGATGAGAGAGAGGCATTGTGTGAGATTCCACCTTGTAGTTGTGATGCGACGAGAGAGATTAAAGCATATATGGAGAATCAAAAGACGATGAAATTTTTGATGGGACTCAATGAAAACTTTGCCTCTGTACGCAGCAATGCAGTAGCCATGGATTCGCTGCTGAATGCAAACAAAGCCTATTCAATGGCTCTACGCCATGAAAAACAAGCAGAGGCATCAAAAGGAAAGGTTTCAGCACAACCAGAGGCAGCAGCATTTGTTGTCAGGAAGGGAACTCGTGATTCTCTCCTTCAAAAAAGAACCTAACCGAGAGAAGCTTACAACGACTGAGCGGAAGTATCTCCTTTGAAACAAATCCAGCAACTTAGCTTTAGGGAGCCGTTCAAGAGTTGCTATATAATCCTGTCAAGGAATTTCTTAAGATAAACGATCTTACGGATGCTCTTAAGATACTGTCATGTAGGTTAGGAGATGAGAACCTGGATTTCTGCTGCTTCGTGAGAGATGTCAGCGTCTTTACCACGAAGTTTCTGCAGTGCAACTTCGAAATCTTTCTGGCGTCCTGTCTTTGCCTGCATTATTCATGAAGTCAAGTTCTACAAACGTCTCATTTTTGTTGAATTTTACCTCTGAATGATTAGGAAAAAGGAAAAATAAAAGTAGTGTCTTACCAACCATCGTGGAGACTCGGGAATGAAAAAGAGACCGAAAATGGTCACAGCACACGGCACAATTCCTGAAATCACACCACACATGAGTCTCCTGCTAATGTGTTAGATAACATGTGTTTTATGATTAAGCATAGTTGTCTAAGTAATTCACCGATTAATGCTAATGCCCTCCAACTTACTACTACCCCGATTATGAAGGAAACAGACCCTCCAACACAGATCATTAACTGAAAAAAATGAACAAGAGACAAAGTTAGATACGAAAAAATCAGTATTGTTGCTAGTTAGCTTGAAGGATTGCATTTCTTGTTACATGTTTACCTGATTTACAGCCGTTAGTCTTCCTTGAAGATTTTTGGGTGCGATTTCAGCTATGGAAACAGGTATCTTAACATGTGTTGAAATAACATCTATAAAGTACTTACATGTAATTTTCGGTCTCAGAAAATATTCAAGCTATAGGCGAGGGTGATAGCTCACCACGTACGAAAAGGCTCCCATTCCGTATCCACTTGCCATTCTCCCAATGTCCAGAGACAAAACCCCCTTCAAAATCAATAAGATGAAGAGCATAAATTAAGGACAAATATCCGAGGAAAATATTTGCTTAGTAGGTAAAAGCACAGAAAAACTTCGGGTGTTATACGAACCTTGGAGAAGTAAATAGCAACCCAACCTGCAACACAGAAAGCACAAGACACTCTCAAGGCCTGCATACAATTTTCCAGTGAAGATATTGTTAGATAGCAAATACCAATCGAAACAGAATCATTTACTGCTAAAAGTTCTGGACATTAAGTCTCAATTCGTACCCCTTTTCGACCAAGAAAATTGGCAACAGGCCCGATAGTGATAGCTCCTACCATTGCACCAATTGTCAAAATGGAGCCAACCACTGAATACTGCATACAGATATGTAACGGAACAAGAAGAAGCTTCATCAGTTTTTGAGATCAAACTTAAGAGCTGTTTTTTTATGCTATTCGCACTCCTAAAATGTCATCCTGCACTCGTTCCTATGCATGTCTACTTCACGGGTAGTCCCTAGAGATCGAAAGCAATGGCACAACAGATACATTCTTCTACTCATGAACTTACGTAAAAAAAATCAGCTCTGATGGAAATATTGCTAGTTCTATACAATTATACCTCTGCTAATGTTAAACCGAGATCATCCCTGATCGCAGACTGAGTAGGTGATGAATAACCGACCTGGAAGCCATAGATTTACTGTCAGAATTTACCTGAAGAAGGAAAAAAAATTGCAGGATAAGCACTTTTTTTTTTCAAGCAGAATAAGCACTTAGACAGCATCCAAATTCATAAGAGCCACAAACTGCAACAAGTGTGCTGAGATAAACCATCCATTGATCCCCTCTTCTGCTTCCATCAGCCATGAGTGGTTCTCTTACTCCACCAGCCATGTCTGCCCTGGATTATATAAACTCGAAACGTCTCGATGAACTAGTACAAATGGCAAAGAGAAAATGATTCAAACGGATGGTTTGTGTGAGCAATAAACTGTCAAATAATGAAAACCATGAAATTTTTATCTTCTTAAACAAAAGGGATGTAATTTTTTCAACAAAGAGCTTAAAAGTAAGCAATTCTTGTACTCGAGCATAAGCTGACAAGGCAGGAATATTATATAAGGCCAAATTTCACTTTCGGTCCCTGTAGTTTACTCGGAATTCCATTTTAGTCCATGTAGTTTCAGTTCTGCCAATTTGACCGTGCAGTTTTGTTAACTGAAGCAGCCATTGTTGACTAAAGAATTAGGAAATCAGACATGAAATCCATTGTAATTAATAGAGTAGTTGTAAGCAGTAAATTTAGATACTGGGTTTCATACTTGATCCTCATACCTTGTATTCCTATATAAATCCTCCGATTGGGAGATGAATATATCAAGAAATTAACTCTATTTTGGCAAGTTTACCGGACGTTGCAATTTAAGGACAACTCCCTTTATATTCATTTTCTTGGTGGAGAAACTACATGACCATGTAGACGTGGAGTATTGGAAGGAAAAGAGAAGTGCGTAATTGGCTTGAGATACTGTCAAAGTGGCTTTCCCGTTGTAGATAAGTTGTTGTGCCATCATAAGCGTTATATGTTAATGCTCGTCCATTAAATAAAACATGCTGTTAATCTGATTCTACAATGCATGAAAACATCATTCTGGCACGAATCGATTTTATTATCTGTCATGAAGGAGCACCTACTTCCAAATGAACGGGGTGAGGCATATTATATATAATTAATATGGTTAAGCAGCTATTTGAAAGTTAAGCATTACAAGTGAGCCGATGAATGAAAGTTCAGCCCAGCCGAGTTTTGAACCCTAGCTCTGCCACTAGTCACACAGATAATTAAATATGAGAGGAAAGTTTGACATGAAATTTATCAGTAAAAACACAAGTACAATGCTCTTTTTGTTTCGAAGCGTCTTTTGAAGATTTCATCTACAAAGTTGCATGCTGCATTGATCTGTCAAAATTTTCGCTGAGAATTTACTGCAATCGATGCTCTTCATTTCCTTCCTTTTGTTCTCTACTTGTTAATGGCTCCTTGGATTTGTTCCAGCGTTTTTCCCTTCGTTTCAGGTACCATCGAAACCACAAACACTATGGCAAGAGCATTGATTGCTGCATACAGAATGAAGGTACCTGAGAATCGCGCACACGTACGTAAATTTTCAGCTCAAATAACTTGCTAGAGTCCTTATAGTAACAAAGAAAAATGTATTTACCATAGGAGCTCCAACTCATAAGATAGTTGAAAGTGTAGGAACACAACCATGCAACGAACCAGTTCACCAACGTCGCTAAGCTCCCAGCCTGCCCTTTAATATTTATAGGGAATATCTGGGGAGACAGACATTCGTTCGTTTAGATTAGCGAGGTGATCAGTAATGTACGGATAGATTAGGGTTAATCCTGCAAATTTTATATATACCTCAGACATAATGACCCAAGGAACTGCTCCCATTCCTATCGCAAAGGATCCTATATAGACCTGAATCCGGAAACTAGTTGTTAAAGAAAGCAAGTACAATAAACGAAAACCCGATGTTAATGGAGACTGATCTGTGTGGATGAAGTATTTCAGCAAGGCTAAAGATCGCTTTACCAGAATGCCGGTTACAGCAAGTATGGGAGATGCCTTGTGTGCCAAGTCATGAACCTGGTTCATGAAGCGCTTTCTTGTCAGATTATCACTAGATGAAAAGAGGTGTTAGGGTCAACGGTTGAGGATTACCTTCAGAAAGAATGAAATGGCAGTCAGGAGACATCCGAGTACCAAGCCTGATGCAGAAATCTAGAAAAATCAGGAAGAGTTAAACCTTCCGAATATGAATAGGAATTTGTCTCAGAAAATTTCTAGAATTCAAACTAGCTACACTAGTTTACCAAAATTAGAGGCTTTCTTCCGGCTTTGTCCATCACGGATGCACCAATGCCAGTAACCACAACCTGTAAAACAAAACCGCTTGAAGATGCTTCCAATGGAGAGAATTAAAAGATTCAAAGCACTGTAACATTAGGAGTTTAGAACCTGAAGGATAGCAAAGGATATGGTTCCAACACTAGGCGAAAATCCTGACAGAAAATATATAGATCAAGATTATCTGCTTTAAGCGATTCAATTTGCACTCGAGAAGATGAAAGATACAGAAGCATACGGTGAAATTGTAGATACCGAAAATGTAGATTATAGTAGTGTCAGAATTCTAAGATATTCTTTATTAAGTAGGGTCTTGGTACCTGCTTGCTCAAAAATATTGCTGGTGTAGAAACAGACCCCGTTAATTCCCCCCAATTGTTGACAGACCATCAGCCCAACTGCAATCTGATCAAACGAAAAAGCAATGTCAAGAAAAGTTACTCAAACTTAAAGGCAATGAAAGATAAAGCTGATTAATTGTACAAATTAATGGCAAAAAGAAGCTTACAATGATCGAGCGCAAGTATCTCTTTTCAAAAAAATCCAGCAATTTAGCTTTAGGGAGCCGTTCAAGAGTTGCTATATAATCCTGTCAAGGTACTTCTTAATATATGCGATCTTCCGAGCAAATGCTACTTTCATGTAGGTTAGGAGATAAGAACCTGGATTTCTGCTGCTTCATGAGAGATGTCAGCATCTTTACCACGAAGTTTCTGCAGGGCAACTTCGAAATCTTTCTGGTGTCCTGCCTTTGCCTGCATTGAATATGAAGTCACATTCTTCGTCTTCATTTCGTTGAATGTTACCACTAAATAAATAGAGAAAATAAAATCGGTTTCTTACCAACCATCTTGGGGACTCGGGAATGAAAAAGAGACCGAAAATGGTCACAGCACACGGAACAATTCCTGCAATCACAACACAAATAAGCCACCCTGCTACTGTATTAGATAACACGGGGTTTTCTGATTAAGCATGGTGTGTCTAAGTAATTCACCGATTAATGCTAAATCCCTCCAACTTACTACCACTCCAAATATGAACGACATGGACCCTCCAACGCAGATCATTAACTGAAAAAAGAAAATGAATAACAGACAAAGTTAGATGTGTACAAAACCAATATATTTTGTTGTTGAAATAAGATCGGTATTGTTGCTAGCTAGCTTCAAGGATTGCATTTCTTGTTACATGTTTACCTGATTTACAGCAGTTAGTCTCCCTCGAAGATGTTTGGGTGCGATTTCAGCTACGAAAACAGGTACCTTATTATCAATCCACCCAATATTGCATCAAACTCTGTTAGTACCTTATTATCTATATGGTACTTGTAAGTATTTTTTCGGTCTCAGAAAATACTCAAGATGTAGAGGAGGGTAACAGCTCACCACGTATGAAAAGGCTCCCATTCCGTATCCACTTGCCAGTCTCCCAATGTCCAGAGACAAAGCTCCCTTCAATCACAATACGATGAAGAACATAAATTAAGGTCAAATATCGAAGGACAAATATTTGCGTAGCAGGTAAAATGACACGAACCTTCGAGAAGTAAATAGCGAGCCAACCTACAACACAGAAAGCAGAGGACACTCTCAAGGCCTGCATACAATTTTACAGTGAACATATCAGTGGAAACAGAACTAGTTTCTGAACAAGTGTATTCAGCTTAGTTTCGTAAATTCGTACCCCTTTCCGGCCTAGACAATCAGTGATGGGGCCAATCGTGATAGCACCTATCATTGCGCCGAATGTCAAAATGGATCCAAACACTGAAAACTGCGTATATCCATGCACAAAAGATCTCGGTACAATTAGAAGTAGAACTATTTGTTGTATTTGTTTTGTCAACTTTCCGATGTGGGGCTTTTCGAATTCTTCAACAATTTCTACTCATGAACTTACACATTCAAAACACCAGCTCTGATAGAAATATTGATAGATTATTTATACATGTTCTGATCACGTCTTGCATACCTCTGCTAATGTTAAACTGAGATCTTCCCTGATGGCAGATTGAGTCGGTGACGAATAACCCGTCTAGAATCCACACAAGAGTGTCAGAATTTACCTTCCAAAGATCACAATTTTTTCTGCGCATCAATGAAAAGCTAAATGCGTACTAATTAGGAAAATTGGCCGAAATGATCAATTTACAAATCCCAATTGTTGAAATGATTACTTTTCGGTATTTGATCGATATGTCGTCAATATTTGTAAAACGACCATTTCAGTCGATTTCCCTACTACTTAAGCACTTACACAGGATCCAAATTCTAAAGAGCCACAAACTGCCACAAATGTGCTGAGATAAACCATCCATTGATCCCCCTTGCTGCTTCCATCTCTACCGTCCATTTTATTATCCACCACCCTCATGAGTGGCTCTCTTACTCCCTCCTCCTGCACATCCCTCCTTGCATCCTCTTTGATGGCCATGTCTGCCTGCCTGAATTTTACAAACTCGAAACGTTGCGATAAACTTGTATAAAATGGCAAAGAGAAAATGATTCAAAGAGATGGATTGTATAGGAAGGAAACTATCAAATAATGGAAACTTTTATCCAAAAACATCTTGTAAATTTATTTTTCTGAACTTGTAAAAGTTTGATCTGTTTAGATTGCTTCTTACTGATAGTGGCCTTGTTGATTTGAAGTGTCTAACAAAGAGCTAAAAGTGAGCAAATCTTGAGGTCAAGTAGTTATAAACTTGACAAGGCATTGTCGTCTTTTTGAGCGTAACACGCGGACAACTTTTTCAGCGAGATGTGGAAGTGCGTAGGGCTGTTGGGCACGACACGTGGATGTATAGGTTGTTGCTTTGATACTGTGTTAGAATGTGATTATTTTCCGAAAACGAATATAGATAATGAGTGGAGAGGCTAAAGATAATTTTAAGTTCTTATGCTAGACTTTCATCCTTCGACGTGATATGCTCTCGACGGGTTCATACAATTATTTTGTTTCTATGTGTTTTGTTTCTAAATTTAATTTGTGGTCGATTTAATTGGCATTTCAAGATATTAAAAAGTTAAACAAAAGCAAATGAATCACTAATTCTGGCATTAACCAACTCAATTAATTATCGTAAAAATAGCAGTACAATAATTTTGTGGTTTTAATTTGAAGCATCTTCAAAGATTTTCCATCTTTCTGAATTGAGCTGTCAAAATTTTCAATGATAATTTTACTTCTAAAAAGAATGCTCTTCATTTCTTCCTTCGGTTCTATTTGTTCATGGCTCCTTGGATCTGTTCCAGCGTTTTCCCCTTCGTCTCGGGCACCAACGACACCACGAACAATATAGCCAGAGCGTTGATTCCGGCATACAGAAGGAAGGTACCTGAAAATCGCAAGCGCGTAAACTATCAGCTTTTATTAAATTTCAACCCCTTAAGCATGGACTTGGCTTTCAGAACAGTTAGCTTCTGTGACAAGAAAGGAAAATGTAGTTACCGTAGGAGCTCCAACTCATAAGATAGTTGAAAGTGTAGGAACACAACCATGCTCCGAACCAGTTCACTAGCGTCGCTAAGCTTCCGGCCTGCCCTTTTATATTTATCGGGAATATCTGCAGCAAACAGAAAATTTGTTTAGATAGGTGACATGATCAACGCAATCATGGACGGATAAATGAGTAAATTGTACGCATTCTTTATACCTCTGACATCACAACCCAAGGAACTGCTCCCATTCCTATCGAAAAGGCTCCTATGTAGACCTGAATCCATAAACGAATGGTTAAAACATTCAAGGAGAAGAAACAAAAACTTGATTTCAAAAGAGAGATGCGCGTGGGAAATATGTCGCCACAAAGCTAATGAATTACCAGTATGCCGGTCACAGCAAGTATTGGAACTGCGTCGAGTGCCAATTCATGAACCTGGTTCACAAAAAGCGCTCTCTTGTCAGACTTTTGTTGGATAACCTTAAACCGAAAGATGTTAGGGTCAACGTTTGAGGATTACCTTCAGAAAGAATGAAATCGCGGTCAGGAGAGAGCCAAGCACCAACCCGGATGCAGAGACCTAGAATAGATAGGAAAAATTAAACCTTCTGATACGAATTGGAATTTGTCTCGGAAACACTCTTACAGCTAAAGCTGTGCACTAGTTTACCAAAATTAGAGGCTTTCGTCCAGCTTTATCCATCACGCCTGCAGCAATGCCAGTAACTATAACCTGTAAAACAGAACCGCGTCAAGATGCATCCAATGGAGAAAAATTAAAAAATTCCAAGAGCTCTCACGGTAGCACTTTCGAACCTGAAGAATAGCATAGGTTATAGTTCCAATGCTGGAGGAAAATCCTGCGAAATAGAACGTTTACATTTCAATTGTAGAACAAGATTATCTGCTTTAACTACCGAAAATATAGATTAAAGCGGGGTCTTCATACCTGCTTGTTCAAAAATATCGCTGACATAGAAACAGACCCCGTTGATTCCTCCCAATTGTTGACAGAGCATCAGCCCAACTCCGATCTGATCATACGAAAGTTATTAGCAAAGAAAAGTTTAACTCGAAGAGAAAGAAAGATAACAAAACTGTCAGTACAAGCGGCATAGAGAGAAGCTATTACAATGAGTGAGCGCCAGTATCTCCTTCGAAACAAATCCAGCAATTTGGCTTTAGGGAGCGAGTCAAGAGTTGCAATATAATCCTGGATTTCTGCTGCTTCATGAGATATGTCAGCATCTTTGCCGCGCAGTTTCTGTAGTGCAGCTTCAAAATCTTTTTGGCGTCCAGTCTTTGCCTGCATTGATGATGAAGCTGTAATCGATGTCTTCATTGTGTCTAATGCTGCTAACATAGGTAAATACGGAAACAGAAGCGAACAACTTACCAACCATCTTGGAGACTCGGGAATGAAAAAGAGACCAAAAAGTGTCACAGCGCAGGGAATAAGTCCTGCAATCACCACACAAATGAGCCCTCTCTGCTACTGTATTCGATAACACGAGGTATTCAAATTCAGCGCAGTTTGTCTTAGAAAACTCACCGATTAATGCTAATGTCTGCCAACTTACTACTACCCCAATTATGAAGGAAGCAGACACTCCAGTTACAATCATTAACTATACGATAAGCAAATGAAAAAGTTAGATAGGATCCAAACAAACTCACAAAATGTTGTTACTGGCTAGCTTCAAGGATCTCGTTTCTTGCTACGTATTTACCTGATTTGCAGCAGTTAATCTCCCTCGAAGGTTTTTGGGTGCAATTTCAGCCACGAAAACAGGTACCTTATCATCCATCCAATAGCACACATCAGACTTGGTTAATAACTTGTCACTGTCAGAACAGAATACTCAAGTTATGGATGAGGGTAATAACTCACCACGTACGAAAAGGCTCCCATTCCGTATCCAGTTAGCAGTCTCCCAATGTCCAACAACCAAGCGCTCTTTTACAGAGAAAAGATGGTGAACACGGATAAGCTCAAATATTGGAGGAGAACATTTGCTTAGTATCTAAAAGCACAGAGAAATTCAATTGTAAATTATACAAACCTTGGAGAAGTAAATAGCAAGCCAACCTGCGACACAGAAAACGCAAGACACTCTCAAGGCCTGCATATAATTTTACAGTGAAGATATCGTTAGATAGCGAATACCAAACAAAACAGAATAAGTTAGTGCTAAAAGTTCTGAACACGAATTCTGAATTCATACCCCTTTTCGGCCAAGAAAATCGGTGATTGGCCCGATAGTGATAGCTCCTATCATTGCACCAAATGTCAAAATGGAGCCAAACATTGAATACTGCATACAAAGGAAAAACCAACAAGTTAATTGAAAGAAAATTTGCTAAAGCATTATGCTGAAAGTATACTCGAATTGATTCGGAAACATTTTCTAGTTGTACTGTCAACTCTCTAAATCATATCAGAAATTGGATTTTTACGCTTTGTTTCTTGAATCCAAAACTTTTCACGCAGCTATGTAGGTCTGCTTCACCAGTAGTGCCTCAGAGATCAAAAGCAATGGCTCGGCGGGCAATGCAAACCCTTAGTCACGAGAGAAACTTACTTGCACCTGGGACGCCATGGTGGTTCTATCCCAAGGCAGTAACGCAAACTGCCACATGGGAAAGTTAAAAACACATGTGTTCATTGGCTCAGGATATCATACTGCCACAATAGCGTCCCAGATGTAGGGAAGTTCTTCTCGTCCATCATAAATTACAACAGATTTAGATTTCTACACATAATTTTACATATCCAACAAAACAACGTAGATCAGTTATACATGTTCTAATTTTCTAATCACTTCCATACCTCTGATAAGGATAAACTGAGATCTTCCCGGATTGCGGACTGAGTAGGCGAAGAATAACCGGCCTGAAAGCGATACAAGAGTGTCAAATAAACTATCTAAACATCACAATTTTCCAAGTGAACCGTTAGTCCGTCTCTCTAAAATCTTAACAAAAAGCTAAAAAAATGCAGAACAATCACTTACACAGCATCCAAACTCATAAGAGCCACAAACCGCAACAAATGTGCTGAGATAAACCATCCACAGATTCCCTCTGCCGCTTTCACCAGCTGATCCCTCCACGTCCGCCATGAGTGGCGCTCTTACTCCCTCCTGCACATCACTCTCCACATCCTCCTTGATTGCCATGCCTGCCTGCCTAGATTATATAGATGGAGTTTAACAAGAAGGCCCCTGACAAAACTTTAACTCGAACCGCCTCGATGAACTTGTATAAATGGCAAAGAGAATAAGATTCAAAGAGATGGGAAGTGTGAGCAGAAACTATGATATTATGGAAACCGTGAAAATTCTCTATCTTCTTATAGGTAGAGATATAGAGATTACAACATGCCAGAAGGGATGTAAATTTTTTACTTCAAGTATACATAATATATATATATATATATATATTTCAAAGTTCTAAAAGTTAGGCACTGCGTCTTACTGACAGTGCCTTGCTGGTGTTCCAAGTAGTTATAAATTGACTTGCTCAAAGCCTTGCCACCAATCGCATAAGCTAACAAGGACAGACAGTAAATTCACTGCTTCAGTAAAAGAGAGGAATATAATGAATATGCCGTATTGAAACAAATCTTTGATGCAGACCTCGGCGTAGTTAAGTTGAATAGAGCAGTGTTTTTACTTTTGTGTCCGCGTCTCTTCGCGTAGTTTAGATTATATTAGAATACCGCTCGGGTTAAAAGAAACATGGAGTTGACTAGAGTATTATGCGCTCTCTCTCTGCATTCAAGTTCGAAATTTCATTCCCATGGTTTAAATTAGATTAGAATATCGCTCGAATAAAAGAAAATGAATATTAAAACATGTTTCGGATTTGACATAAACACGGAAGAATATGAGATGAATCATCAGATAAACATCAGAGAGAGAAGATAAGATGATGTATCCTTCGAAATTAATTAATTTTGTGGTCCGATTAACTACCATTTCCGGAAAAAAAAAATTCCAAACTTTCTGAAAATTTCCAATTTTCCATTAATTATTTGCTCTTCTGTCCCTTTCTTTAGTTGAGGGTTGCTGCAATTATTAATTTTAGCCGAAAATCTGAAAATTCGTTGGACCAATAAATCTCGGTGGATATTTTTTTCCCCTGAGACGAATTATTTTTTTCCCCTGAGATGAATTATTTATTAGGATTTTTTTTTTTGGTAGAAAAACATATACCAAGACGATAATTTCACTTTCTTAAAACAAAATTTTCAATCATTGAAACAACCATTCTTTGGAGAAAGCCTTTGATTGTTAGCTTTGAGCTCCTTTTTGGCTTTACATGAACAGAAGTTAAAATTAAAATTAATTAATTAAACTAATTATATAAAAATAAATAAATAAAAAGATCTTAATCAAGTTAATTTTATCGGATTCACGATTTCACCTTAGATAGAAATAGACAATTACACGAGGATCTTTTCAGGCTTACAGCCTTGCACCTTGAATTAAATAGGCAAGTTTTTGTTTTGTTCATTTTAATTTTCTATTTCTGGTTAAATATCATCTAATCCTCGTGGCGGTATTACTAATCTACGTGTTATAATATCACTAGTCGACAGAGTTGATACTTCGGATGTGTTGCAGCTATTTTTATAAGGGTGGTAATTGGGATGTAGGGATCAGACACCCACGTTGCTACAAGACTCCATTTGTCTGTAACCCAGAAAATAAGATAGGAACACAACATCAAATGAAATGACAGGTTTGTAGATCTATACATATTTAAAGATGTCTGATCATGACGGCCAAAAAAAACCCAAATTTCTGTCCATTGATTTTTCTTTGATTCATTCAATCCAAAGGCTACAAATAAACAGAGGTGTAACGAGAGAAAATTAGCGTGTAAAAATCACTTCCCTCCAAATAAACTAATATTTGCAGTCTTCAGTCCAATTAGTTCACCTACTTCAAACTTTGAAAAGAATCTCTAAACAGGAAATTTGGTTGATAGTGGAAATTCTTTCCCTCACATGTTCTTCGCACAAGTAAACTGTTGATCTTTAACTAATTGAGATTTAGTTAAATCTCAACCGTTCATACGTGAAAAAAATGTGCGGGTGAGCAAAGCTCGATAGTGAGAGAAGGCCGTGGACCCAAGATATTTGACATGTGAAGCTGACTAATCATACCCCTACGTATGACAACAATTTACATCGACAGCTTTTAGACCCCAGTGTCAACTCTATCAAAACAAATTATAGACAAATATTATGGAAAAGGAGAAATTCTTATGTCCGTCCGCCCGCCCACATATTGCATCACACTTACAAGAGACGGGACTGGAGTGGGGACGTGTACAGGCAGCCGGACGTAAGAATTGCTCCGTGGAAAGTTGTCCTGGTTCTAGATTTCATTGCAATGGAGTATGAAATAACCAATCGAACAGATAGACCAACCAGTCTACGATGGCCGCTATTAATTACGCATCTTAGCATGTATGCATCCACCGTATACATATAGAACACCAAACATTCATAGCAAAAGGATAACATTTAACTATGACCCTATGATATGCAGACGAAGTTGACATCTTTGGATTTGCAGATCCTTACGCTTCAATAACTTAAGTGTGACATTGACAAAGCTTCCATATTTTCTATCATCTAGGGGCTCAAGTAACAAAGGACAATGACAGCAAAATATGTTTAATGTGTTCTATTTCACTTGAGTAAAGAATCGGCTTTAATCATACATCAATTTCATATTTACAATGAGAAATTTCATTACAAAACTAGACAATCTGCGGCAACAAACAAATCAGGGTGAACATACCTATTAGTGGAATCTGTCAAAGACAAAGAGTCGCTACTCCTTTGTTCTTCGAGTTAATTAACTCACAAGTCACAACCCTTCTATCTGGTGCAGGAACTTTCCCCGTCTCCATTAGGGTTAGAAGGTACGTTACTTTCGAATGTATAAGTCTGAAAACCACCTGTTGTAGAGAGCTGGATTGAGCCACTGCTGCTGTATCTTTCAATATCGTCAATATCTGCCACAAGGGGAATTGGTCTTTCTGGAATTGATGGAACCGATATATCTGTTTCCAACATTTTCACAGCCTGATCCATCGTTGGCCTAGCATACAACTGCGGATGAGAACAAAGAACAGCAATCAATACATACTTCTCTAGAACTTCGGGTGCACCCTTTTCCGGCATATCATTTTCAATAACATCCAGCGGTCTTCCTTTTCGCACCAACTCCCACGCCCAATCAGTTACAAGTGACGGTTGATTATCATTACTCACATGGAGCGCTTTCTTTCCACTCAAAATCTCAAGGAGCACAACACCAAAACTATACACATCACTTTTATCCGTCAACTGCCCGTACAACGCATACTCTGGAGCAAGATAACCCATTGTTCCAGCCACCCTCGTGCTCAAATGCGTCATCCCCTCAGGTGTAAACTTCGCGAGCCCAAAATCTGCAACCTTGGCCTCGAATGTCTCATCCAACAGTATGTTATTAGCTTTGATATCCCTATGGATAATAGATGGTTGAGCCCCATAATGCAAATAAGCCAATCCCCTCGCTGTCCCCAGCACGATCCTCTGACGAATCGGCCAACTAAGCTTGCTCTCAATCGACCCGAACAAATGGTCGTGGAGACTTCCATTCTTCATCAAATCACACACAATGATCCTCTGGTGACCCAGCAAAGGAGTAGTGGCAATACAATAACCTCTCAAAGCAACGAGATTGACATGCCTAACACTCGCGATCACCTCAACCTCGTGGGCGAAATTCGTGTCGCCAGCAGCCGAGCAGTTCTTGAACCTCTTCAATGCAACTTCAGAACCATCATCCAGAATTCCCTTGTACACATTTCCATATCCTCCTCTCCCAATTATATTGTCCCTAGAGAAATTCCTAGTTGCAGCACTAATCTCTTCATACTTGAACTTAATTAAATTGGTACTTCCACTAATCGACTCCAATGCGGAACCTAATCCCTGCTCGATTTTATCATTGTGATCTTTTTTCCTCTTCTTAATCATAAATTCTTCATATTTATGCCACAAAAACCAAACGCCGCCGATCACAACCAGCAATCCGACGCCGCAAACAACCAATACAATCAAAATTACAGTCTTTTTCTTCTTACCGGATCTCTCCGCCGGGGTTCTGAGCGAGAACAAGCACTCGGCGGTGCCCATATCGGTCGGTCCGACGAAAGCCGCCACGTAAATGGACGGGTATGCCGTGCAGGTGGAGACGTTTCCGACGGACTCGCCCGTCAAGAGCGAGGTCTGCAAGGACATTCTGGTGGTGCAGAGGGCGCAGGGGGAGCCATTTTCGAGAGACTGGTTGCAGGCCGCGGTGACGTCGCTGAGCGAGGCGTTTCCGACTTGGGATTCGAATTGGGACCTGGTGGAGACGTTCGTGCATCCTTCGGAGATCCAGCTGGTCTGGAAGCCGCAGTTGGCGCGAATGTCGAAATTGGCGACGAACTCGGAGGCTAGGGCTTGGTAATCGTCCCAGCAGGACTCGGCGGCGTTGAGCGGGGGGAGGAAGTTGCCGGTGCGGCGGAGGTACGCGGACTCGACGAGGCGGAGGCCCTGGACGAGGTACTGGCACTCGGTGTTGGGGTCGTACCTGCGGCGGTTCTGGGAGCCCGGGTCGAACTGGCGGAGGATGGTGAAGTTGAGGGGGCATGGAACGGTGGCGTTTAGCTGGGAGAGGGTTGGGGTGGGGGAGGAGGAAAGGAGGAGGAGGAGGAGGAGGAGGAAGAGAAAGAGGAAGGAGGAGGACATTAGGGTTTCATAAGGGGCTGTTTGGATGGGCATACTGCGGCGAAGGAGAAGTGCTTACTGCGGCGGGGAAGAAGTGCTTACTGTGGCTGGATAGTTTAGTCCAGCCAGCCAGTTTGACGGTTGATGGAAGAAGGTGGGACTGACGACTGAGTTGGAGTAGGAGGCGAGCTGAGAAAAGGTGTTTGGTAGCTTCCCCGGGCCCACAGAAACCGGCCCGTGTCGTGTCACTTCTGTCACTACGCGGGTGTCTCTCTCTTCCAGGCCCAAGCCCAATTCTCTCCTCACTTCCTGCAACAAAAATGTCATTGTAGCATTGCGTCGAAACTAAAGCGAATCACACAATGTTACAAAAAAATGTCATTGCAATAGTACTTAAAACCTATCACACAATATTATGTGATAAGATTAAAATAGATGACAATACGAGTAGCACAACTCTCTCTCTCTCTCATTGCTACTCTCATTTTTGGGACTGGCTACAGTGCTCGCAAGCATTGAATGCTCACACCAATCTCACCCTCCTCTCCTCCCTCTCTCCTCCCTCCTACTTCCTTTTAATGGTGAGATCGGTGTAAGCATTCAATGCTTGCGAGCACTGTAGCCTACTCCCTCATTTTTGGTCAAAATGAACCCACCATTTAACAAATTCATGATTCTCTTTCTAGAAGGTATAGAAGTAATCCTTTAGCTTTTTTTTGTACGGAAGAAGATGATTTGTATGCTCTAATCTTTTTTCAGAAGAGTATTTGATCTTATACATGTCCATTTTCTATTA
Organism: Gillenia trifoliata; assembly: GCA_018257905.1. Taxonomy (NCBI): domain Eukaryota; kingdom Viridiplantae; phylum Streptophyta; class Magnoliopsida; order Rosales; family Rosaceae; genus Gillenia; species Gillenia trifoliata. Next base: position 1,972,967 of record CM031081.1, on the reverse strand, counting down.
TATCGTTAACTTTATGAGTTCATGACTTCTTATTCTAAGAAAGTATACATGTCAGTTATCTCGTTTGACATCTTGATCTCAATCCGTATATAGCGGAAAGAATAATATTATAAAAATTATGTTTTCACACAACATTATTGAAAATTCCAAATCGTTTCATTTTTTAACCTTTTCATTTGAATTTAACGCATTATAATAAAGTTCCACATGCTAATATGCATGCATCACACTCTAACAAAATAAAATATTAGTTTCACGTTTAAAACATAACATAACTGACACATCCCGACCCGGATGTACACGTGGACATCCAAAAGTCGGATGTGCTGGCCGACACCACGTAGGGTGACGAAAGCCAAATTGAAGGAATAAAGAATATTTGAAGGAATTAATGAATAAATACAGATATCGCACGAATACGAAATACTGAAAATTTACAAATTCCGAGATAAATCTGAACATCTTCATACCACCGAGTCTCGACGTCGACAACTCCAAGCCGCTAAACCTGGAGGGGCGCAAAACAGAAGGGTGAGTGGGCCATAGCTAGTTATTTTTGTGAAAACCTTTCCTTTTTGAAAATACTAACCCCTCGCCGTAAAACACGTATTAAGTTTCGTAAAACTTTTCTTGAAACGTAATATACTAATAGGTAGAAAATCAAGGTAAGTACGGAAATGTACTTACCGTCCGAAACGGGCAGAAAGCCACCGTTCGGCATAATTTACCAAAAGTTCATAAAATAAAGTTATACGGGAAGACTGTAAATCAAATACAAGTATCCGTGGCATCAGTGAAAATCTGAGATAACTCACAATCCAACTACAAGATAAATGCTCGGTTAGGCAAGGCAGACACACGAGTTCATACAGATAAATTCTGTCATGAACAGGCTGGGTGTATAAACAAAGTTACGCTCATGTACTACGATCACGTGAAGCTGGCGCTAATCGCATCACAACGAGTTCGGGCGCCCATGCGACCTCGAACAGGCTGGCACCTACTATGGATCCATAGTGAGCGTATCGGTGCGTGTGAACAATCACGTGAAGGCTGGTCCTGGCCTCGGACGAGTACAACTAACACCGTGTAAACCTCCCAGGTTGAGCATGCAAAAACATGCCACGGAGTATTTTTAAATAAAACAAGTGAGGTAATTTCCCTTTTTGGGATAACCGTAAAACAATCAATATAATAAAGTATTCTCGGGTGTCGTACCCGGAATATCAAGTATAACTCAATACTACGTGAAATACCAAGAATACACCACTTGGGCACCAAGGTATAGAAATACCAACTTAATGGTAAGCTAGGTAAACCCAAAAATACAGTAGAAAATTACCACTTCCAAGGTTCACCCAAATACGGCTCAAGGCCGTCAAATAGGTATAAAAACCCATAATCACAAATAAGCACAATGTCCAATAATTCTCTGAAAACCCCCCAAATAGGGCTGGTTCGATACAAGCAATACGCGTACAAAAATAATACGGAAATTACCAATTTAATTGTGTAATTCCCAAAATGGAAATGTAGGCGAAAGCCCACTAATTTCCATGGCCTAACGAAATACCGAGACGATATAGTAAACCAAGTATTTGCCATGAAATACAAGGTCTACTAACAATACGAGATAAGTACCAATCTAAAGTCACTAACTAGTGTAGGCATAAGTAAGTTTTGCTAACAAAGTGTAACAATAATCAAATATAGCATAGGTAAAACCCAAAATAATAATTAAAACATATGGAAACATTTAATTTAAGTGAGGAAAGGGCCCACTCACAAATACCGAAGCCGGGAAGTCCAAATGCACATCCTTCGAACGCCACGGGTCGCCAAAACCTATTTTTGAAACCCACAAATTAGTAAAGTATACGAAATTACAAAGAAAACGGCGTTCGGATACCCGAAAACGGAGTTTCGGGGTCGGAAACCCCAAAACCGCCGCCGTGCGCCGCCGCGCGCGCCGCCACACGCTGCCGTTTGGCCTCACGCGCCGCTGTGAGGTCACACGCGCCGCCACGCGCGACTGTGAGGTCCCACGCGCCCTCACGCGCCGGTGGAAGTCCACCACGCGCGGCCACGAGCCGGTCACGCGCCGGTGACTGACGCCGTTACTGTTCCGTTAAAGTTAACGGAATATTCTAACGGCGTTAGAATATTCCGTTAACGCCGTTAAAGTTAACGAACGGAATATTCCTTGGAATATTCCCAGTCCGACCGGGTTGAACCGGTTTGCTGACATCAGCAGGACCGGTCTGACCGGTTTGCTGACGTCAGCCCGGTCGTCTTCAACCTCAGTCCGGTCGCCGGCGCCGTCGCCGGAAACTGGGTTTCTTGGCCGGAATTCTTCAACTCGGCCTAGAACCTTCATTTCTCAACCAAATTCAACGATTCAAAAGGCAAAATGAAGCTGGAGTCAAGGGGATTCAGAAATTACCTAAGGTTGGCCCAAAATCGGCCAGAGTTGGCCGAAATTTGAAGAACAATCCTCGGCTGAAATTTGACCGATCTCCAGCACTTTGAATCTTGGCCAATCTCGGCCATGCAAGGTTCAATCGAGGTTGCAGGGACCTCGATGAGTTAATTGGTGGACAAATCAAGGACCATTGTGGTCGGATTCACCGAGAAAGTGGTTCGGGAAATGCTCGGGGTGTCCAAAGCAATCCCAGGGGTTTTGCTTCACTAGTTTTCTGGGTTTGTTGAAACTGAGGTTGCTGAGGGGGATGTTGATGGAGCACACCAGCACAAGGCTGGGCTGAAGTGAGGTCGAGGATGGTGAGGGATGGAACCTGGGTGTCTTAAGCAGATTTTGGGTTTTGGTTTGGTTTTGTGCAGCAGAGAAGAGGGTGAGGTCGAGTGTGAGGGAGAGACACAGAGTAGCAGAGAGTAAGGGAGACGAGTGACAAAGAGACCCAGTGGGCTGGGCCCACAGAAATTACTGGCCCAAGGCCCAAATTCAGATCACAAAACCGATTAACGGAGCGTTAAAAGATTAACGTCCGTAGAACGCTCATTCGAACTCCGAATGACGTTCCGCTCGCGTCTACGCGTTCGTAGCGACGAGCACGTCACGAAAGTACAAGTGAATGCGTCGTACGAGGTACGACGCAAAAGTCAACCGAAAGGTCAACCAAGGGCAAAATCGTCATTTTGCACCTCCGGGAATAAAATAATATTATTCTCCGGTACGGGCTGTGTCAATAACACTTTTGCACAATATTTAAATACAAAATATAGTTAATTAACCAATTAGTTATTTCCAATATTTTCTTTTGATTGAGAAGTCGATCGTTTCCAAGTTTAGCTTATAGCTAGCATCTTGCCACGACTTAACGATTTTATTCTATAGTTTTTTTTTTATGTATAGATATACGAATATTAATAATACACATCCCCAGCTTCCAACACAAATTGTCAATTTTTTATGCATTTTTTTTTAATCATATACTGTTAAATATAATTCAACAAGTGTGTGCTGTGGGTGCATATATTCTGCCAGATGCCAGCCACCGTGTGTTTAATTTTCTAATCACGGTTAGCCGTTAGGATACGTTGTCTGTTTCGTATTTTCTACAACCTCTATATCAACTGTGACTCAGCTCATGGAGAAAAAATTGTGTCTAATCAAGACCTATTATTTTATCTCAATATCTCACTATCCACGTGATAAGTAAGACAGATAGGATGATCGATTTACGATTAGAAAATTTTCTTCATCTGGTATACAACGATGGTGGTAACCTTAGTTAATCACACAAAGAATGACTTATGATATAATAATGTATGATTGATTTGAGATATCATCCGGTTAGTCGTTCTCGAGTTTAGAAAGGTCATGTACAACATACATATGTAAAGCAATTAAAATGAGAGTTGTGAGAATGGGCCGTGCTGACAACCGAAGGATGCTTAACTAACCTTAGGCCCAATAGATGTTATAACTTATATGTGAAAGTGTGGGCTCTATAAATTGCACGAAACTAAGCTTGAACACTCTTCCATTATTTCTGGCTGGATTGGATTTTGATTCACCAAATCTAATTGAATACGGATTCGATAGAATAAATGTTCTTAATTACTTTAGCTAAAAACTCATTCAGTTGCCAAATTAGATTGAACTGAATTCTGGTTCAGTGAATACAATTGTAAATTGCATACAGCTTGCCCAAAAATAAGTTTGATGTGATCATAATACACAACCTCAACAAATATTATACGAATAAACATTTTTAACTACTTGAGCTACAAATCGCTTCGGCTACCAATTGTGCCTCCTACGAGAGGAAACACACCTCAAGGTGGCAAAGCCTAATCTTGTTTGTGCGTACAGTGTACTCTATCTAAGATTAAAAGCTTTCATCTCTCTTTTCAACTAAAAAAACAGAAAGAGGAAGAGGAACCAACTTGAACACCAACTTGGCTCAACAATTATCTTGGCATATACACGGAGCAAATTTTTGTTCAAATTAAAAACCGTCACATGGTTTTACTATTTCATTCAAATTATAACACACACACATATATATATATATATTAATATACATTAAAAGTGAGACATATCAATTTTATCATCTACTCAGAATCTCATGTCATAACACATTGAGACATAAATTTCTCTAGCATATATAAGCCTTATTTTATAATATTTAATAAGTTACTGATTGATAAAAAAAAATAGTTTTATGTCATTGCAAAAAGGGGAGAAATTCCTTATCTTGTGCTTGCCTCAACATGTCCCACATCACATGGACACAATTATTTCAGATCGTCCCAACAAGGTATTGCGTGTGATATTACTAAAAATCGAAAAAAGAATAATCTATGCTAACTTGCACACGAATACTGTGTCATGCAATTTCTTGTTATCCAAGAAACAATTAACAAATATAAGCATTAGCTTTGTTTTTCTTTTATTCTTGTTGAGGAATTTAAATTTATTGGTCTAAAATTTTATTCTTTTGTTTATTACGCATGCAGAAATTCCATTGACAAGCTCCTGAGAATATTCTTGAATAATCCAGCTTATTTTAGAATATATTGCTATTTACCATATGAGCTTCTCCCTTAATAATATAGATTAAGCCATGCATCTTTGTTGATCCTTTAAAACCCAATTATCTATTTTTATTTTATTTAGTTTTTAAACGTCAACTAGCAGTACCTGAACTTCGACAATTTTTTTTTAACAAATGACATGATATATTCAAAAACTTTATAATGCACTCACAGTGTCACAATAGAACTTACACGTAACAACGAAGCTAAACCTCAATTAGGAGAATAATTTTTCACTATAGATATCGAACTTATCACGAATATACATCGTCTTCACCATTCTTGTGAATCAAAACAGAGACTTATTCTAAAACGATTTTTTTTTAAATTTAGTATTTATTTTTAATTAGAGAATAAGAGAGTTTGTTGACCAGTTAGGATATCAGAAACTGATTTAAATAAGCTGGGATTGAAATTGCCCACCTACCAGAATACAAAATTTAAAGCTGACTCCAAGTCATTTCGACATAATTTTTATAAAATTATAATAATATTACTCATGGATTGGTGGTATGATTCGATAAGCTTAAGAAACAAGCGACTCCATGTAGAATTATATATCAATATCAAACTGTATATATATATATATGTGATGTAAGACAACCTAAAATTGTATTAATAGTTTGATGATGGGTATGATTAGTTGGAACGATTTCTTGATTTGCGAGTGAAGAATGTCCATAATCATTCTCATAATCTAAATTCCTTGCGTGAGGGTTTTGAATATTTCATGCAAAGTGAATTGGAGTGATCATTGCATTTGAAATGATCACAAAGTCACTAGAGGGGTGTTCGTGGGTTCGAAATCAATAATATTTACGCAATGCGCATTTGGTTTAATGTATATTGAATCGCATGTTAACATTCCATCAAAAAACTTAAATTTGTTCATAATAAAATAGTTATATTGAAATAATTGAATTGGATTGGATACGCTTAGATTTTGATAGTAAATTTGTCAACCGATCCAATTATGTAGATTCTAGAATTTAGGAGATCCAATTTACTCTGCCAAATCTTCAAAACCAATCGAAGTTAAATTGAAAATTGAATTGGATCGGTAGGGTAGCTTCGATCTTGAACGCTACTAGCAAATACATTTAATCACTTTGGTATAAAAGGATTTTCTACAATTTCAAGGCACCGGCAATTAATACTCAAATATTACAATTTAGATGTAGCTTATATATACTTTAATAAATGATAGGGTATTTAAAAAGATACTTTACAACCGACCATTAATACTTTTCGTGAGTTGGGAGAACAATTTACATGACACGGGACGTCATAGCAACAATGACTATTTGCCACATAAGTCTTTCTCGTGAGTTGAACATGAGATCTCTAGCTAAATGAAGACCGAGTACCGCTAAATCAACTGATCATGTGCAGATAATAGCTTGTATGATTACTACCATTGAGCAGTATAGCTCTTTACTCATGGTATGCTCCACATAAAGCAATGCGATATTCATGTACCACCTTATAAAGTCTTCATGAGTCTTGCTTTTGCATATGTACATAATTATTATATTTACTAAGATTGTGTGTTAATTCTATATTGATATTATTATTAGTTAGGCACCAAACATCAACCATAAGGGATAAGCTAGCTTACCAATCCTATTAAGTTCAACTGAATTGACTTTGGACCGTCTTATTAAAAAATAAAAAATAAATAGACTTTGGACAGTCTTATGAAAAGGTCGACATCACTATTAGATAGGCACCCATATATGTGGTCATTTTTTTTATCGACACTACACACTAATTATTTATTTATTATTTTTTTTAAAAAGGAACCAGTTGGTAAACAAGTCATAGCAGTTTACTTTTTTTTAGGCCGAGAAGATTTATAAAGACATTTTAGTCTTTCCCTGATTTTCATCGTGTGATTCACCAGTTGCAATAATCGAACTCATAACGAGTCATATTGAATAAATCACACAACACACCAATCTAATAAGGCAAAACAAAAACAGACAAAAATCACACAAATAACGAAATAACTCATTAACTAAAATGGAGCACAATCTGTATCTAAACCCACAACTAAAACAACCAAAACCCTAACTTCTTGACTACCATCAGGAATTGGAGTTGCGCCACTTAATGCACACTAAATTGACGGTACGGAAACTTGTTCTCAATAGGTGCTCCAATAACCAATATTGTTCCTTTAGCAATAAAAAATCCTAAAATCTCTAGGATTAGTTTCTACTTTAATTTGTTTCCGATCTTGATTTACTAGATCTTTAAGGATTCCTAGTGTAATAAAGCTATATGTCTTCTATTCAAACCCTTTATAAGTAGTTGTATTCGGTAGGTTTCACATTGATAACCAAACTTTGTGTATTTTATTATACAAGACGAATTCAAACTTGAGAGCTATTTCAATATTGAGAAGATAAACACTGTTATACGAAAAGCTAGTTGGTATTCAACACGTAATTCTGACGCATAAGGTAATCATAGTCTTTTTTGTTAAATTCTAGTGTCAACGGTTAAGCATTTTACCTACAAAATCACATTTATATCACGAGTTTGATTCTCGCACTAGTTTGCATCATCTACATCCACAATATGACGAGAAAATGCAAAGTACAATTGTTTTTTTCTTCTTTCTATTATATAGAGATTTGGTTTTAGAATGTCTACCCGCATTTTACGCATGTCATCTCACGTTAAGCTACATGATCTTCTCTGTTTTTCAAATTATAAAACCTTCCACATATAATAGAGGTATTAAAATAAACATTTGCTAAGGTGAACACAAGAGTTGTCCACGACCGTTTGGTCCATTCTTTATTTGAATTAGAAAGAGATTTTGAGTTCAAATCCCGCATATGACTCTCATATTTAAAAAAAAAAAAAAAATTAGTGCCAAATTCCACGTGCTAGATTATCCAACATGGCATATCCTAATGGAGATCAAATCGAAGCTGCCTTTGACCACAAAATCGCATGTATGTCCGGAGCAAATCGTATTTAGTGTTATATGCTCCACATAGACATAGACTGATAGACATAGACATAGGACAGAGAATTCCCCCACCTGCCTACCACACATACATTTACAATTTTTAATTATCAATATTATTTTTTACAAAAAATTGTAAGAAAATAAAAAGAAAATGATTTGTGAATAGTTTCCCGGGAAACCTTGAAAAGGGAGCCATCAGTTGAAGCGGTTAGAGTAACTCTGAATCCAAGTCCACCTGTTTTCCTTCTTCTTCTTCCAAATCTCTGAAAGTTCTCTCTCTCTCTCTCTGTTTTATTATTCAATCTTTCTGAGGGGAATATAACAGAACCTTCACTGCTCAGTCGCCATGGTATGCTCAAATTTCAAAATTTCTAATACTTTTTTCAGTTAATTTTTGTGTTTCTGTTTTTGCATACTTTGTGTTTGTAGTTTTGCCTCAGTGAGTAATTGCATGTTAAAACGGAGCTCTGTTAATTGTTCTGCCTCTTGGGATTCTTCAGTGTTTTGTTTATCTTAATTGGGGTCTTAATTATTTTTCCTGGACTTTATGGATTCCCACACTTTTGTTCTAAAGTTTTGAACTTTATGACATTTTTTATCAACCCTTTTAATTTCTTCTGAATTTTCATCTAATGTTTTAGTTTTTTTTTTTAATGCAGAGGAACACATAAACAGTTGGGTGAATTGACAAGATTTGGACTTTTGGCGAGTTCTGATCTTTGAACAAAATGAAGGAGAAGGCTGAGAGTTACTCTCCCAAGGGAGTTCTTGAGGACTATTTTCGGAGCTCGGATTCCGAAACGAGCTCCGAGAAAGAACCCACGCCGGACTCAGAAGCTCACCAGAATTCAAAACTGAGCTCTAGGTGGCGTGGACTTGTTAAATTGCTGACAACTAAGTCCAAAAAACCTTTAGCCACAACAGTGCATCCGCTGCTGAAATTCTCAAAGAGAATGAGCAGCAGCATGAGGGAGATTATCGGGCCAAAATTTCAGGTAGATGATGCTGAAGTGTTGTACCCTTTCAAGTCACCATGGAAGAACTTCTCCCTGCACGAGCTGCAGGCCGCAACCAAATCTTTTAGCCACGGTTAGTAGACTTGTTACATTTTTTTCCCTTTTCAGCATGCCAATTTCGGAAAGATTAGTTAGTGATTTCGCTTTATAAACGCATTGTGATGGTTGTTAACTTGTTATGCTTGTGTTTTGATACAGAAAATCTGATTGGAAAGGGGGGTTATGCTGAAGTTTTCAAGGGCTCTCTGGCAAATGGACAACTTGTGGCAATCAAAAGGCTAACCCGGGGAACGCAGGAGGAGATCACCGGGGACTTCTTGGCAGAGATCGGTATCATGGCTCATGTGAATCATCCCAATACTGCCAGGCTAATTGGGTATGGGGTTGAAGGAGGGATGCATTTGGTTCTCGAGTTGTCTACGAAAGGAAGCTTGGCTTCTGTGCTTTATGGTTAGTCCACAGTTTTTGAATCCCCTTCTCCGTAAATTAGAGTAGTTTAGAATATATTTATATCGTCTTGTAATATAAGTAATATCTGTTTACTGACTTATTTATTTTTATAGGTTCTGAGGAAGAGAAGCTGGATTGGGGCATCCGGTATAAAATTGCAGTAGGTGCAGCTAAGGGTTTGCAATATCTTCATGAGGGTTGTCAAAGGAGAATTATCCACAGAGATATTAAGGCTGCAAATATTTTGCTCACTGACGATTTTGAGGCCAAGGTATGCTCTTTTGAACTTTATGTTTTGTAGCTTGAATCACTTTGTTCTGCTGTGCTCTTTCTGCTGAGTCCTTAATGCTTATGAATAATGCTGCGATGTTTTTCATACAGCTTTGTGACTTTGGTCTTGCAAAATGGCTACCGGAGAAATGGACTCACCACACCATATCAAATTTCGAGGGCACATTTGGGTATGTAATCTTATACTTGCTTCATCTTCTGTTATCCATCATAGATTTTAGCTTGTCTTGATCTTATATATATTTCACAATTCACAGCTATCTTGCACCCGAGTTCCTACTGCACGGCATAGTTGATGAGAAAACTGATGTGTTTGCGTATGGTGTGGTGCTCTTGGAACTAGTCACTGGACGACGAGCTCTAGATTACTCGCAGCAAAGCCTTGTTATGTGGGTAAGTTGTCTACTTTTCTTTCCCACTTGAATTCCGTAAGCATATGCTGTGTATGATATATCTTCGTTTGGTTAATTTTGCTCAGATAAGTCGAACAATATTCATAACGCAGAGTTTATTTCTGTACTTTAACAGGCAAGGCCCTTGCTGAAGAAGAATGCAATTAAAGACTTAGTTGATCCTTCTCTAGCTGATGAGTACAACCGTCGGCAGATGAATCTCGTATTGTTGGCTGCTTCTTTATGCATACACAAGTCCTCGATACGCCGGCCAAGTATGAGTCAGGTATGTTCTGTTTGCTTGCTTGTTTCATTTTTTTAAGTTATGGCCTATTTGGATATGCTTCTTGGGGATAAGGCCCTTCTGATTGCGTTTGGAAAAAAAGTTAAAAAGTTTTTCTAGGTCATAGAAACGCTTTATGGAGAAACACATTCAAATGCTTCTTCAAGGAGCACTTCCAAGTACCTTTTCATGAAGCACATGGGTTATTAAAAATTGCATTTTAATCTAATTGAATTCATATGATTCTATTTGTGGTTATAGCTGGTACAACTTTTGAGCGGAGATCTTAGCTGCCTGAAGTCCATGAAGAAAAGCATATCGATGCCAATTTTTCGGAAGGCGTTGTGCGATGAGCTCATCGACACAGAAGGCCGTATTCGGGCGAGTTCTCGAACTGTGGAAGCCAGCAAAGTAACGGGACACGGAAACTTGGAGTAATGGAAATGGAAACCATAGGAGTTTTGTGGTTTGGTCCAACCAGTCCAAAGAAGAAAGGAATGAATACGATTCTCAACATTTGTAATGTGTACATATAAGAGTTAAAAGAAGAAAAGGAAAGAATGACAATGTGTTTTATCCAACCCACCATGTACATAATACAAATCACAATCAAAGAAAAGAATGTTTAGTAAGTTAAGAAATGATAGAGCATTATGTTTTCCTACCACGATATTGGTTGTATTTTTGTTTTTCCTAAGACATTGACTTATCATGTATTGTGTCACATGTGACAAGTTTATCAACAACTAAATCATACTTCGAAATTTAGAGGGCTATGGTCAATCGATGGAGAAAAGCTCTTCGGTTGTCTGACCAGGTCATCTTCATTCTTATGACACTTTTTTATAAAATTATGTGACCATGCATTTTCATTTAACGCCGGTTCTACGTAGTGTGAGAGCTGTCTTAGTCAGGCACTCTTATCAACATTTCTCACTAATTAAGCAATTTTAGGGTAATTCATGCTCACGCACGTAGGTTACATGCTTGTCCGATGAACTTGAATGTTTCGATCTAGAGAACTAAAGTAGAGCATGGCTTGCTTATTCCTCGAACGAGCAAATGGTTTCTTGTGGGCTATCAATGGCCAACTTTGCATGTGCGACTGAGCTGATCTATGCATTAGCGATCAAATCATCCCATGTCAATGTATCGTATGCATCAATGATATAATTTTAAGTATGAGTACATAGCTGGGGTCTAACTTCAGTGGTACGTACCATTGAATGGTATGTACTGTTAAATGGTTAAGATTCATTTGGAGCCCACTGCAAATTAATCTGAACTATTCAATAGTCGTACCATTGAATGGTACGTACCACTCAAGATTTTTCCAGATAGCTGATCATAACATTTTTCTGAACAACGTGATTAACTCCATTAAATGACGGTAGAAAGTTGTTTAGTCTAATCAAATCTTGCTAGGCTAGGGTAGGCTAGGCTGGGCTATGCAGTGGCGCAGCGCAGCGCGCGTAGCCATATAGGACCATAGGTGGTATCGGCAAGTTTTGTTGTGAACCCGGCTGGCACGTAACCCCAACGCCCGTTGGCGTACTTCACGGTTTCACTCAACGAAAAGTCGTCAGCTTTTCCAACTCCCTGAATTTACTTTGACGCTAACGTCCCTTCCTTCCGTTACCATGCGACTTCATTATCCACTCTTTACATTTTAAAGGGTTAAATGGAATTGTAATCTAATGCAACTACGAAAATAAGGATTCGACTTGGTGTAGGATAAATTTTAGTGTCTGATTTTTTAACCGAATACTCCACATGTAATAGACGCCTAAAAATATATTATTTTCTCCACTTGTATTATGACATGTAGAATACCATTTGAAAACCAGACACTTGGAAAAATCTCTCTTGGTGTAGAAGGGACTTATTGGATGCAAGTGTAAGGAGAAAAATAGATTTGGCATTCTAAATTGACAGTAGGGGTACATTGGTCATAAAAATTGATTGCGAACTTGTGATTCTCCCTATATTCGAGCTTAAGATCTCTCACTTACAAATGAAGATGAAGATTATTAAACCATAGTGGTAGTACTAAGTGGCAAATAATAATAATTGTTTGGTTTCTCATAAAAAATGAAAATAAGAATTAAGGTGGATGAAGAGTTTTTACTTTTCCCTTTTTTTTTCTCTAATTTTCGAGGGCTAGAAAATCATATTTCAATTAAATTCAAGAAAATCAACTCATTTTCAATGTATGGCAATAGACTACAACCTAGTATTAGTCGAACCTAATGCATCTAGTACCTGTATGAATCGAACTTAATGCATCATTTAACAAACTATAACTTCAAATGATGCTACACCCCATATGCAATCATACTTTTAATTGAAAATTGATATCAATTTCACCTTTAATTTTTACTTAAGTTCTTTTTTACCTTGCTAGTTGCTACCTATAATACCTAGAAATACAATTAAAATTTCATATAATAAACATGGAAAAATCTTGAGTGGTACGTATCATTTAATGGTACGACTATTGAATGGTTCAGATTAATTTGCAGTGGGCTCCAAATGAATCTTAGCCATTTAACAGTACGTACCATTCAATGGTACATACCACTGAAGTTGGACCCAATAAACAGATCAAAACAAAATGGCACAATGATTATGCCCAACCAAGTACATAACAAAACGCGTTTAACTCTTAATTAATAACCAAAATTTAAACAGTAAATAACCAAAAAATAAACAGTAAAAAATCACTTTTACCGACTCACAGAGACTGTCATTAGTTTTGCGCCACAGGAGACATAACACCACCAACACCAACACCAACACCAACACCCAGCGCGCACAGAAGAGAGAGAAACAAGAGAGAGACAGAAAGAGAGAGATGATGAGAAAGAAAAAGAAATAGAAAATCCTGAAAGCGAAAGAGAAAAAATAAAGAAACGAAAAATACGGAGTCTCTGATCGTAGAGAGAGAGAGAGAGGGGGAGAGGAGAGAGAGAATTTAGCTAAACACGACGAGACCACACACGCCTCGTTGAGGGAGCCTTCTTGTTGTTCTAGTTGAAGTCAAAGACCTTCCTAATCTAATCATCAACTGTAATTAGCGGATGCTATATAATCCGATCGCCGGCGATCGGACATGCTCATCGGCGTCGGCGGCGGTGGAGAGGATAACTCCGGAAGAGGCGGCGGAGGCTGAGAGAGGATACTTAGTGCTAGGTGAAGGCGGTGGCGGTGGATGATGAAGAAGAGTAAGGGGAAGAACAATGGCTTGTTGCCGAACTCGCTTAGGATAATCTCGTCGTGCCTTAAAACTGTGTCGACGAATGCGAGCACCGTCGCTTCTACTGTTCGCTCTGCCGGTGCGTCTGTAGCTGCTTCGATTTCTGCTTCCGAGGATCAGAAGGATCAGGTATAAACTAATTTCCTAATTTCGCTTATTTTAGTTGAATTTTATTTCCTATTTTAGCTTTTGAAGTAGTGATTATTCATGTTATAATTATTCTGGAGATTATTGTTGGATTTTCGTTTCACGATTGTTTGTTGAAGTACTGATTATTTATGAAATTTTAGGGCGGGAGAGAGATTGTAGCCAATGGCAGCCTTGCGTAGGTCGAATTGCTGGATTCGTGTTTGTTTGGCTCTAAAATATTTACTGAGTTTGAATTTTTATGGAAAATGATTGGTTTTTTGTTTTGGTGGTGAATGTTTAGTTCAGTTTTATGTTGCCTTATGTGAATTAGCAAACTTCGGGTTGAATTTCTCTGAAATTGAGTGTTCTTGCTTTAGTTGCAAATGTTTTCTTCAGTTTGTGCTGCTTTAAGTGAATTAGCAAGCTTCGGGTTGAACTTCGTGGAAAGTGAGTGTTTCCGCTTTAGCTGCGGATGTTTTCTTCAGTTTATGTTGCTTTAAGTGAATTGGCAAGCTTCTTGTCGAAATCATTTGGAAAATGAGTGTTTTTGCTCTAGTGGTGAATGTTCTCTTCAGTTTATGTTGCTTTAAGTGAATTAGCAAACTTCTCGTTGGATTTGGCGGTTAGTAAAATGTTTCTTCTTAGCGAGGTTTTGATCGATGAGTTATTCTGTTTACTGCATATATACTAGACTACTAGTTAACTTCCATTGGTGAAACAGGTAACCTGGGCTGGCTTTGACAGGCTAGAGCTTAGTCACTCTACCTTCAAGCGTGTTCTCTTACTCGGTTATCAGAATGGATTTCAAGTTTTCGATATGGAAGATGCCTCTAATTTCAGCGAACTAGTTTCAAAGCGCGATGGCCCGGTTTCATTTTTACAGATGCAGCCCTTTCCTGCTGCATCTGATGGTAACCAAGGGTTCAGAACCGCACATCCTTTGCTGCTGGTTGTTGCTGGAGATGACACTAATGGTGCAGGGATTGTTCAGAATACTAGCCACTTGGGTGGGACAGGCAGAGATGGTAATTTGGAGTCTCGGCCAGGGAACCCTGTCAGCTCTCCTACAGCTGTTCGGTTTTACTCCCTTAGGTCCCAAGGTTACGTACACGTTCTGAGGTTTCGGTCTGCTGTGTGTATGATTAGATGCAGTCCTCGGATAGTAGCTGTGGGTCTCGCAACTCAAGTAAGCACTCGGTTACATGTGGCATATAATAGAATTTGACAAGTTTAAATTATGAGAATAATTTTTAATTCCACCTTCTATACAAAGAGATTGGATGCATATTACTGACCTTTCTGACATTCGGTTGCAGATTTACTGCTTTGATGCGCTCACCCTCGAAAACAGATTCAGTGTTCTTACCTATCCTGTTCCTCAGCTAGCAGGGCAAGGATCAAATGGGTTTAATGTTGGTTACGGTCCAATGGCTGTGGGTCCAAGGTGGTTAGCCTATGCTTCCAACAGCCCTCTAATGTCAAACGCAAGTCGCTTAGGCCCCCAAAACCTCACTCCTTCTCCAGGAGTTAGTCCATCTACATCACCTGGTAATGGTAGTTATGTGGCTCGTTATGCAATGGAGTCTAGTAAACAGTTGGCTGCTGGAATAATTAACCTGGGTGACATGGGATGCAAAACCTTGTACAAATACTGTCAAGAGATGCTCCCTGATGGATCTAACTCTCCAATATCGTCAAATTCAGGCTGGAAAGTTAGCAGGCATGCAGGCACAGAAATGGATAATGCAGGGATGGTTAGTTCTTTAGTCAGAATGAATATTTAAGTACCGCTTCGTTTTATTAACTTAATGAAAATCTCACTGATGGTCTCTTGTTTAGGCTTGGAAGCTACGAAATTGAAGAATATATTCCTCATATTGAGTCTCTCTTTGTTCTTTATCCTGGAAATGGTGTCTGAGACTCTGTTGTTGTTTGCTTTAGCATGATAATGTGCGCAAGTTTTTCTTATAACAATTCTTAACTTCATTTAGTTCTTTAAATAGTTCTTGATAATACTTGATACATCTTTAGTAGGATACTTGATACATCTTTAGTAGGATTGCTAGATTGGATTTGTTAGATGATTTTAGACCGCAGGATGCTAGTTTTTCACCATGATACTTATCTATATTACACTGATACTGACACGGAGCAGAAATCACTATCACATCCTCATAGACTGCCCTCTTTACCTTTCCTGTTTTGAGTATAAATGTAAATGGAGCTGTTAATAATTTAGTCTATAAGAACTATAACTTTGAGAAAAAAGAAATGAGAGATGAAATTATTACGTGCTGGTTATCAGATGTTCAGGACAGTTTTTTTGTTATGCCTAAATTGATAGCCAGAAGTTTTAGCTTTAGCTTTGAGTCAAAAGCTCTTATTCATTACTTGGTTAAAATAATTTCTTGCAGGTTGTTGTCAAAGATTTTGTTACCCGAGCTGTTATATCGCAGTTTAAAGCTCATACTAGTCCAATATCTGCGCTGTGTTTTGATCCTAGTGGGACCCTTCTGGTTACTGCCTCAGTATATGGAAATAATATTAATATTTTCCGGATAATGCCTTCATGCAAACGCAGTGGATCAGGTGGTCAAAACTTCGATTGGAGCTCATCTCATGTGCATCTTTACAAACTGCATCGTGGAATAACATCAGCTGTTAGTATATATGGAGTTTTTGAGATGTTCATTCAGTTCCTTTCTGTAATTTTTGTTGTATTTTCTATCCATGCATTTTTCTAAATTTTTATCGTTCTGACAGATGATCCAGGACATTTGCTTTAGTCATTACAGTCAGTGGGTTGCTATTGTTTCATCCAAGGGGACCTGCCATGTTTTTGTTTTATCCCCCTTTGGTGGTGATGCTGGATTTCGGCTTCTTAATAGTCACGGTGAAGAACCCTCCCTATATCCAGTTTTATCCCTACCTTGGTGGTCTGCTTCTTCTTGCGTCATTAATCAACAGTCTTTTCCACCGCCACCACCTGTTTCTCTTTCCGTGGTGAGCAGGATAAAGTACAGTAGTTTTGGATGGCTTAGCACAGTCAACAATGCCACTGCTTCAGCAACAGGGAAGGTCTTTGTGCCATCTGGTGCTGTTGCTGCAGTTTTTCATAATTCCTTATCTCAAAGTCTTCAGCACAGTAACTCAAGGACCAGTACCTTGGAACATCTATTAGTTTATACTCCGTCGGGTCATGTAGTTCAACATGAACTTCAGCCAAGGATAGGGGTAGAACAGAGTCATAGCGGTCTAAGTACCCAGGCAGCCACGTCTATGCATATGCAGGACGAAGAGCTGAGAGTGAAAGTTGAACCTATTCAATGGTGGGATGTATGTAGGCGGTCAGACTGGCCAGAAAGAGAGGACAGTAGTTTTGGTACCACATCCGATAGACAAGAGGTGGCTGACATAATCCAGAACAAGTCAGGTTCCAATGGTACTCGTGAAATGGAATCTCTAGACTTAAATGGTGCTGTTGGGGGGGAAAGGAGACCAGAAACTTATTCTGGGAAGGTCCATGATAGGTCCCACTGGTACCTCTCTAATGCAGAGGTGCAAATCAGTTCTTTGAGATTACCAATATGGCATAAGTCTAAGGTAGTTCTTGTTTCAAGGTTACATATCCAGTTAATATTTTTCTCTGTTCTGGTAGTAATTTACTTTTCACTGTTCTAGATTTGTTTTTACACGATGGACGGTCCAAGAGCTGAAAGTTTCATTGGTGGAGAGTTTGAAATTGAAAAGGTCCCTGTTCATGAAATTGAAATGAGACAGAAGGATTTGTTGCCTGTTTTTGAGCAGTTCCATTTCATCAAATCAAGCTGGGATGACAGGTGACAACCATTTTATCTACAGTTCCACACACATTGGTGTAACTCTATAATCTAAAAAATATTAGTGCTTTGATCCTTTGAGATGCTGGTGTCTGAGCTTATCAGGCGCTGGGGCAAGATACTGTTATGTGTTTCATGTGTGTGTTTTGTCCTTCCACCATTCTGATTCTTGTTAAATGCTCGCTTTATTGTATGATGCAGAGGCCTTGCTGGTGGGAGGTATCCCAGTCATTCTTCGCCGCCTCATCAAGCTGAAGACAAGATCTTGGAAGAGACTGTTATATGTCACTCGAAGCCTGCATCACTTAGCTCCACTGAAAGCTCAGATGGGGGTATGATACAATTATAAAAAAATACACTTTAATCGGTATTTAATATCTTTTCGTTCTCCAAATGAAAAAAAATGAAAACTCCATGTCCATTTTGCGCTGTGGCTTCTCCATCTGGTTTTTGAGAGGAATAGGATTGGAGATAGCCTGCAATGGTTTTCTTAGTGCAAAAAGGACGGCTCTTATAAAATTCTTTCTTATAGCTGATATTCCATCCAGATCATTTTAACTAATTGTGTCCACATAATTACTATTTTGAATCTCTATCAGGTTCGTCAAGAAGAATTGAGCATTTTCTCGACTTTGATCAAATAAACAATGAGAAGCCCCGCACAACAGTTTATCAGACCTTGAATGGCTCGGAAAGAAAAGCCAATACAATTGTTGAGCCTTCATATGAAAACCATATATCTTTCAGCTTTCTGTGTGCTTCATCTGAACATTTTAAGAACATCGATTCTCAAGTCAACTGCTGTGTCACCAATGGTTTGCCTGTGTTAGAAAGTAACTTGACTTCAGGAGGAAGAGTTTCTGCCGAAGAAGGCCTAGCATTGAAAGCAATTGGGATCAGGGAGGTCTCAGTTTTATACTCTGATCAACATGCTTCGAGTACTGATATTGTGGCAGAGGGGGCTTCCACTTTGCAGCATCCAATAGACCTTTCACAATTTTTCCAGGAGGAGCATTGTAATGCACTGGAGAAGAATGGATGCAATGGGTTAACTGAAGTCTTAGCTGACGATGTTGACAGCGACAGTAGCCACTGCGATAAGGTGAAACCCGAGTGTGAGGAAGATGGTGAAATGCTAGGAGGCATATTTGCCTTTTCAGATGAAGGTTAAAATCTAAAGCTATGGCTTCACTACATCATTGCACAAGCTAACTTTAAAATTTGAATGATATGTTTAGATGAGTTGGTAGTGACGACCTTATTGTTTTTTGTTCTGGCAGGTTGATCTATAAGTTCAAGCTGTGTCTTACCTATTCCGACAATCAATAAGAAATGCACGACGTTAATGTGTTGCCAAAGCAAAGGTGACTTCTCTTCTCCCGCTCGCGGAATTGTACATATTGTAGATGGAAATTCAAAAATATTTATGGATTGTGGTAGCTGTTGGTTGTTGACAAGGCTTTGTAGAAAGTGGATTTGGAATTGGTATTGCTCGCGTTGAACTTTTCTCGCCGATCCTCCTCTTATGTCCTGTACAGATAAATTTGGTGTGAAACAAAGTTCTCTCCAAGTTTGTACGACTATACTTTTATTCTTCTGATATGATGAAATGGAAACCCCAAAAAAAGAAAAGAAAAAAGAAATGAGAAAAAGGAAAATGTTATCAATGTCTTGTAATTTTTGTAATTACACAGCCGTGCGTGCAAATAAGGCCAGTTTTGATTGTATGGTGTGCATTCTCACAAGTTATGCTACAAGTAAACCATAAAACTCGTTACCTGTGTGAAAAGTGATATTCTTAACTGGTGGCAGGGTCGGGGTTTGAATTCGGGACATTGGGAAGAGAAGTGTAACTAAACTATGACCTAGTTGGTTTCTGCCACATTAATAAGGGCGTGCATGCAACAAGCAAATACCCAAACTTGTAATGTTCACAAAATTGAGACCTAACTAACAACAATTGTCGTTTATATGGTTCGAATTTAGAACTTCTCAACAAAACGGAGATTAAATATCAGAATATCATTAGAAGTCTAACAAAATAGAGATCGAATATTCATTGTCCAGGCCATACGCTTTACCATTTCTTTAAAAGTAGTCAAATCCATAAATCCTATTTTAGATTTGATTGCTTCTTGGGTGGAGGGGTTTTCCTAAAGTAGTGAATCTCTAACATTGGATTTGGTCGTGGGATTGGCTTTCTATCATTGTAATTTGTATGCCAAGTTTTCAAAAACTACGGGCAACATTTTATGAGTGCTTACGTGGATTTGGATATGGAGCCTCCATGGATCATGCGTATTGCACCCGCCCCACAAACATAGAAAATTCTATTGATTGGTTTAGTCCTTAATTTTAATTTGGTTGTGTTTTGGTCGAATAATTTAATTTCCTTGTTAGCTTAAGAAAATGACACGTTTTAATCAGGAGGACACCTCATACGACTTTTGTGGTGGTGGCTGCGGCCGTGTGTCCCTCCTAACAATGGAGTTGTCAAAGCCAAGTTGTCACGGACCTTTTAACTGTGCGATCGGGAACTTTAGGATAAAGGTATCCATTAATGAATTCGAATTCGAGTAGTAAGTTTATTTCTACATTTAAGTTTGAATTTTTTTTTCCTATTTAAAATTAATGAATTTGAATATGTTAGAGTAGTGTGTTTCTTTTTTTAGGCTCACATTTGAATTCTTTCTTGTAATTTAAAATAATTTAGTGTAGACTATTGATTTTATTAAAAAAATAAAAAATTTATTTAAACACTTGGCTAAAATGATCAAAAATCAAATCCTAATTGCATAAGTGATCAAATATTGACGATATACTAAAAACTAATCATTTCAGCAATTAAAATTAAAAAAATATCATGCCAACCAATTTTTCAAAAATATTATTGAATTCAGATTAGATGTTCACATTTCTTTAGAATTGTGCGCGTGTTAGGTGTAAAAAATGTTTCATGTGAGCAATGGAGAAATAAATTTGTGTCGAACTCGTCATTCACAAGATTCGAATCTAAAACCTCTCACTTACAAGAATATCGCTAGACCGTAATACTAAGTCATAAAAAATTATTAAACAATTGATTAAAGATAAACATTTTTTTATAGTGGTTCTTGTACACCCAAGTTTTTTTTACATCTATAGGATTTTGAAATAAACAATGTGGTTATTTTTTTTGGACACCTATACGGTTTTGAAACAAAGAACATGGTAACCAAGCGACTGATGAACTTCGTGACTGTTGAATTTTACTTTACCGTGCTTATTTAAATTTCACTTTGTCATGCTTTCTGAAACTCTACTCAAGTTTCATGAAATAAAATAACCCTGCAATCACATGTAGAACAAAGAATTATGCCATCATCAAAAATTGCCAAATTGAAGAAAAAACTTTCATAATTAATTCAAGAAAAAATGGAAGTTCAAAGAAAATAAAAAAATAATTGTTTAGAGAAAAATAAATTCATAAATTCATAAAATAAAAGAATTTTTTGAAAGTTAAGTAAATTTTTAAAGAAATATTTGAAAATAAATTGAATGCCTAGAAAATAAAAGTGACCAGATCCGAGACTTCGGTATATAGAGAAACACTCTTTTTTTTATTTGGTAATCGACTAAAGATAGCCAATATTTATATTATTTGGGGAAATTAAATAAAATAGAGCTTATTCCGGTGACGTTGACGAAAATCTTCCCTCCCTGGCAGGTCAGCCTGTCAGTCAGTCAGTCAGTTACTCAGTATTTTGTCGCTAAAGACTTTTTTCTTTGGACCGTTTTCTTTCAAGAAAAAGAAAGAGCCTTTCCATTTCAATTTCCACACATTTATCACTCGTTTTCCTCCTACACAAATTCTATATAAGATCTGCCCCACTCCGCATTATCGTTGCCGAGTCAGAAACTCGCCGCTGTGCTTCTAGGAAGTGAGCGAGAAGGCAACCATGGACGCCGTGACTCAATGGCGGAAGCAGTGGTTCGACTACACTCAGTATCTGCGCCGAGAGGTTTCTGATTTTTTCCCTTTTCTCCGTTGATGTTTTAGCTAATCTCTACTGGGTTTTCTCTGCCGACCTCTGTTTGTTTCCATAGAAAGTGTTCTGGGTTTTCTCTGCTGACATCTGTTTGGTTCCATGGAAATTTTTCTATGGTTTCTCTGCTGAAATCTGTTTGTTTCCGTGGAAAGTTTTCTGGGTTTTCTCTGCTGGCAACTGTTTGTTTTCAATGGAAGAGTTTTATGGGTTTTGTTAATTTCGCCAAAAGAAACTTAATTTTTGGATTTTAAGATTAGTTCGTGTGTAAAGTTAGGAACTTTCAGATTAGAAGGATGAAATGTTTATAGAAATTACTGGATAGTCAGAAGTAATTTCCCTAAAATACTTCCATTTGTGGTTCAACACTGCATTTTCCCCTTTGTTTTTGAATTTTGGGTCGTTGAAGTAATTCTGATGGTGAGGTTTTGGTGGTGGTGAAAAGGGATTCTTGGACGATCAGTTTGCACAGCTAAAGAAGCTGCAGGATGAAAACAGCCCAGATTTTGTAGTTGAAGTTGTTTCTCTTTTCTTTCAAGATTCTGAGAAGCTTCTCAACAATATGGCCAGGGCTCTGTGAGTTCTTTTGTCTTAACCTTCACTGATATTCTTTGATTTGCTTCAAATTTTTGAATAAATTGGTTGGTGGTAGCTCTGTGAAATTGGTTGGTGGTAGCTCTGTGAAAACAATGTTGATTTCGGTTTTTGTTTATTTTTCGTAGAGAACAGAACAATGTAAATTTCAAACAGGTAGATGCCTATGTCCATCAATTCAAGGGTAGCAGTGCCTGGTAATTCCAAGCTCTTTTTCCTTATTATTTGAACGTCTCCTCTTTCGACTCAAATGCCTGGCTTGCCTCAAACGATAGTGCTTAGAAAATCTGAGAACTGGTCTGCTTGTTAATTGAAACTTGGAGTAAATTTTTTTGTACTTTTGTTGTTTTTTGAAGTTTTTAATTGGACATTGATTCTGTTGGTTTGCAGGATAGGTGCATTGAGACTTAAAAATGTATGCATCAACTTCAGAAATTTCTGTGAGGCTCGGAATCTTGAAGGGTAAGTGTTTTGGCTTGATGGTGATGTTCTCAGTTTATTTTCTCTCATTAAAATCTTTAGAACTTGCAATTTAGCCACTTAATACTTCAAAAAGCGGTATATCTGTTTAGGGTATTGACACAAATTTGCACCCTACATACCGAGATGGATTTATTCTAGCTTGAGTAGTGATTTCAGCCCACGACTATCAATCTCTCTGGCTGTTGGCTCTTGGCTGTATAAAAAACTATTAATTTATTAAAAACCATCAATTGGAAATTTGTCTGATGCATATGCTCTTCCTTTCATTGACGCTACAATCACAATTCATTTGTGTTTGTACTCGACTCTCATGATGAAGAAAGGGTTTGTAGCATGGGAGTTGAACCTAATTGTGACTCAATAATGTTTGGTGCAGGTGTTTGAGATGTTTGCAACAACTGCAGCAAGAAAGCTCTGCACTGAAGAATAAGCTTGAAAATTTATTTAGGGTAAGTACATGAAAATGTTACTTAAGGCAGCTTGCGTATTCCGGGATGCTTTCTGGTTATCTAAAGGAATTCCTTGGCATAATCCATGCCTGTGAACTTGGGGTAATAACTTATGTTCTACCCTTGACATATTCATCCCTTACGATCCTCGAAAGCATCCTTGGACTGCTGCCACAAACAATCTCAGTTTGGAATTGACATTAGCTTCTCTGCCCATATCTCATCCATTCATTGGCTTTGCCACTTTGGTTTTTACAGTTGGAGCAACAGATCGTGGCTGCTGGCGGGTCAATTCCTATGATGGAATAAATGCTACGAAGGAATCCAGTCCACTGCTATGAAATTTGTCAAGAAATATGGATATCAGAGTTTTCCCAAGTCCTTTAGCGTGATCGATTTTACTTTGATCTAGTGAAAATTTTCCTATATTCCGCGTAGCATTTTCGTTACGATGTAGCTTAATAACGTTCTTGGAGGTCTGTAACGTAAGGCTCTATTTTGAAACCCTTCATCAGACGCAACATTTTATCATCATTGTTAATTTGTTAGTGAGGAAGGTTTTATCGTTGAACTTGAGTTAGGTTTGGCAAAGCCCATATGATCCAATTTGGTTAAAATGCTCCTCCACAGCCCACTATTTCAGGAAATCTGGGATCAGAAGATTTAATTTTTCTCTATTATTTTTTTGGGCCTGTTCGATCATAAGATTAAGAACCACAAAAGTGTTTAGGATTCTTTTTTGAATTATTTTTCTGTTAATTTACTTTTCTGAATTTAACAAAATGTGCACCGTTCGTCTTTTCGATGGATGTCGTCAACCTTCCAGTCGAAAAAGACCACGTGCCATGCACGTGAGGGGTTTTTCAAGAGTATATCGGGCAACAAGAGGGAAAATCAAATTTGGAGACAAGGTGATTTTAGACGGAAAGGTAGACGGCGTCCACTGAAAGGACGAACGGTGCACATTTTGTTAAATTCAAAGACATAAATTAAAGGAAAAATAGTTTAGGAGCGAATTCTAAACTAGGGTGCAAATTCAGGGACTAATTATAAATTTTACTCTGAAAAGTTGTTTTGGTCACTCAAAGGTAAAAGTTAAGCCACAACTTTTTCTACAAATAATACCTCAAAGGCTACCAGTTAGCTTCTATGACCAGAAACAAATAAACCATAAGGGCATGTTTGGTGGGCCGGTTGGGATGAGTTAGGATCAATTAAAATGGACTTGAGTCTAGTGACACACCCCGACCCGGATGTACAGGTGGACACCCAAAAGTTGAGTGTGCTGGCCGACACCACGTGGGGTGACGAAAGCCATTTAGAAGAATTTAAGAATAATTTAAGCAAATTGAATTTAATAAGGTCAGAGTGCACAAAAGTGTGCGGGCGGAAAGAAATAATAAAATAATAATTGTTTGAACAAGGTACATAATACTGGATAATTACAAATGCAAAGGAATTTTCTACATTGTCATACCACCGCGTCTCAACGTCGACGACTCCAAGCCACTAATCTTGGAGGGGCGCAAAACAGAAAGGTGAGTGGGCCATAAGTAATTATTTTAAATAAAACCTTTCATTTATGAAAATAGTAATCCCTCGCCGTCAAAACAAGTAATAGTTCAGTTAAAAGCCTTTCTGAAAACATACTACAGTAGCAGGTAGAAATCAGTGTAAGTACGGAAATGTACTTGGTTTCCAAAACAGGCAGAAAGCCACAACTTAAGTATAAAATATTTTACCAGAAATCCGTATAAATAAATAATACAGGAAACCCGCAAAACCAAGAGAATTCTCTATGGCATCAGTGAAATCCGATCTTAAAAATCACAAAAAAAAAAAAACAGTAGGGGATACGCTCGCTAGGTATGACAGACACACAAGTTCATACAGAGGTATTCTGTCATGAATAGGCTGGGTGTACGAATAATGTTACGCTCATGTACTACAATCACGTGAAGCTGGCGCTAAGCGCGTCACAACAAGTCTAGTCGCCAAGGTGACCTAGAACAGGCTGACACCTACGATGGATCCAAAGTGAGCGTGTCGGTGCGTGTGAACATACACGTGAAGCTAGTCTTGGCCCCGGACAGTACTAATGACACCGTGTAAGCATTCCTAGTTGAGCGTGTATAAAACATACCACGGAATGTTTCTAAATAAAATAGAGTGGGGTAGTTTCCTTTCTAAAAAACTTCAATAGGCTCTAATTAGGTATTCACGGATGCCGTATCCGGAATACCAAGAATATACCAAAGTAATACCAAAGTTACTTAAAATACTAAAACCAAGTCATATACTAGTGAACCAAGTACGATATAAATATAAAACTCAAGGTTCACCAAGTATAAATATAAATCGAGTTCACTGAGTATAAGTATAAATCACATTTAAATGTATAGGCATAATAATACTAAGTTCACTAACATAATATGATAAAATATCATTTAAAAGCATAGGCGTAGTCTAATATAAATTTCCAAAACACATAAAATATTTAATTTAATAAGGAAGGGGCCCACTCACATATACCGATGCCGAAGTAATCCAAAAGTACGCTTTCCGTACTCCACGGGTCGCCAAACCTATTTTAGAATACCCACAATTAATAAAGTATTCGAATATACGAAGAAAACGGTGTTCGGAAACCCGAAAACGAAGTTACGGGGTCGGAAAACCCAATACCGCCGCCGCACGCGCCGGTGGAAGTCCACCACGCGCGGTCACACGCCACACGCGCCGGTCATGCGCCGTTAACGCCGTTAAAACTAACGGACAGAATATACCTTGGAATATTCCGGTCCAACCGGGTTTGGACCGAGTTGATGACGTCATTACCGGTTCGCTGACATCAGCTCACCGGTGACCGCTGCAATTGTCGGCCGCCGTATCGTCGCCGTCTGCCAGTCGGAGCTTCGCCGGAATCTGGGATTTTGGCCGGAAACCTGCAATTCGTCCTAAAACCTTCAAATCTCAACCATTTTACACGATTCAAGTGTCAAATTGAAGCCGGGAGTGAGGGGAATGAGATTTTACCACTTTGGGGGCCAATTACTGGCCGGAGTTGGCCGGAAAATGGAGGAGAAGTCTCGGCCCTAAAATGGCCGATTCCCAAATCGTCGATTCCAGTCCAGATTCAGCCATGCAAGGAACAATTAGGTTTCTACGGACCTCGGGGAGTTGAATGGTGACCAAAACGAGGAAGGCCGAGGTCGATATCACCGAGGAACTCGACGAAGACAAATTCAAGGTCGCCGGAGTTTCTGGGAAACTAGGGTTTCTGGGTTATGGACAGTTTGTTGGGTTCAGTGTGGTGAATTGAAGTTGATAATGATGTTGGTTTGGTCTGAGAGTGGAGGTTGACACTGGTTTGGCTCGGGGAGAAACGGACGGGAGAGATAGGTGGGGTTGAGGGTGTTTGCAGAGAATGGGATCAAGGCAGAGACAGGGAGTTTGAGTAACAGAGAAGGGAACAGAGTAATGGGTCAACTGGGCTCATTGGGCCCAAGCCCAACAGTGAAATAAGCCCAATTTGAATTCCGGGAAATGTCGGTAATCCAACATCTGTAAAATTTCCATTCGAACTCTGAATGACGTCCCGTTCGCGTCCACGCGTTTGTAACGGCGAGTTCAGCAAGGAAATCAAAAGGGAAGGGTCGCACGAGTTATGCCGCAAAAGTCAACCGAAGGTCAACCAGGGGTATTTTCGTCATTTCCCACTTCCGGGAATAAAATAATGATATTTTTCGGGACGGGATGTAACATCTAGTCCATTGTTTGTCGTGTCAAAATAAAAATTGGACAGGATAGGACATGATGGATTATAAATGCCTAAAAATCTTGAGAGTGGACATAAACCTTACTATCATGTGCTTTGTTAGTATTTGTCTCTCTCCTTGCTCGAGAAACCGCATACATCGCAGTCGACAACTTACCTCACGCGGAAAAATATGTTGTCATTTGGGGGAAAGTTCTCGTGTTTACTGCACTCATTAGTGACTAGATATATCTCGATCGTATGATAGATTAACTTGCCTCACACGAAAAAATATCTTGTCATTGGGGATAATCCTCTTGTGTTGTGAGAACTCATTAATGACTAAATGCATCCTCAACTGCATGGTAGATTAACTTGCCTCGCACGGTAAAATATGTTGTAACCGAAACATAATCGTCTTGTGCTTACAACACTCACCATTACACAATA
The DNA here is from genome assembly GCA_018257905.1 of Gillenia trifoliata. Lineage (NCBI taxonomy): Eukaryota > Viridiplantae > Streptophyta > Magnoliopsida > Rosales > Rosaceae > Gillenia > Gillenia trifoliata. The sequence continues at coordinate 1,945,509 of CM031081.1, read as the reverse complement.
TATATCTCCGGTTGTAGGGAAGATTATGTGCTTACGCACCCCTCGACTCCTAATACTCGAAAGAGGAAGCTCATTTGGTGAGGAAGGTGGTGTAGCTGGATGAAAAGGACATGTCACAGAAGTTAAATAAACGTGGAGGCAAAAAGATTGCAAGCTTTAACAGTGTCTAACTCTATCAAGCATGGCAAACGTATCATATCCAAAAACCAAGAGAGGGAATGTGGGGGTGTTTTAGTTGTTGGGGTGGTTGTGCCATCTGATCTGTGGGGCTTCATTGCATTTGCATATGCCAGATGGGGTTGCTACCTTTGCTTTCTTGCTTCCTGCTCAATATTACCTGCCAAATTCATGCTTCCATAATAATGCCATCCACATTGGTGCATATTTACACACACACTATGTGCTCATGATTTTTGTGAACATTCATTGTTTTCGACTCACTTCAAATCACAGTTTGACAAGTATGTAATCATTATTTTTATTAGCAAATCAAAGGTATTATTTATTAGAAAATTTTAACAATACATAAAGACATGTACAAGATATGAATCTCAACAAGACTATAAAAGCAACAACCTGAACAGCTAAAACTAAAGCGAGCAAAAACTGTACAAAAAACTAAAAAACCCACATTGCCAACATCTAACATAATTGATATCCAAGCCCACGTAACCTAAAACAATTAAAACCCTAGCTTAACTCGTAAGCCTAAATCATGACTACCATCATGGATAGAAGTCGTGTTGCCATACCAACCGCATCTAATCAAGAAGAACTTGTAGAATAATGGGTGGATATAAGGAAAATTCAGTCTTCGTACAAAAATTACTCGTTAAAAACACAAAAAACAAGTTTATGCACCTATATCAAACTGTGAATTTATCTTTAAGAATGAATAATTTTCGATACGTAAGGAGTGAAGCCATGTACTATTATGGCATAATTTGTTTTTATGTATATTCCATGGCTTGTATGTGTTTAAAGCAATTACCTAGTTTTTACTTCTTTGACACCCTTTTGATGGTATTTTTTGGTAACTTTTTGACCCCAGCCAGGCAGTTTCTGAAACCAAGAAAGGACCAAAAGGATGGAGGAGTGAACAACAAGTTAGTTACTTTTGTTTTACCAGTTCCTTTGACTCTCCAATCCATTGAAACTGCTTTGTTTTGTTATGGAGTTAGTTTACCATCTTTCTTCGGCTCTAAGACTCCCAACATCCAACGAAAAGGAGAAGAAGTTTCAAGAATTAATGCCTTGGAAGTTTTTAATTCTTTGTCATAATTTCTTTGTGAAATTTAGAGGTGGATGCAATTATGCAACTTCATGAAAGATTTTGGTAGGATATTAATTAATTAAAAAAAGTGGGTGTGTATATTAATTCTAACAAATTAGCTAAGAATTGAAGGTTTTGAAGAACATTTGGCAGCCTACATAAGGGTCCAACTTTCATACTACGAGCATTGGATGGTTTGGATTCACGAGACCCACATGACCCATATCATTCAAAGTAATCCACGCCATCCAATACTCGTAGTATTCCATACTACGTAGTATGAAAGAATTTTCGGCCTACATAAATAGAAAAGTAACATAAAAAATAATAGAAAGTAAAAGTTACCCACACCATTACCATCATACTTGCACATATATAGAGATCATAATAAACTCTTGTTATTGTGGGATTTTGAGCTTTTGTGAGCTTTAATGTACTCCAAAATCCCAAATCAAATCTGAGTTATTATTAGTGAAAGTTTTTATTTCCCAAAACATTTCCCCAAGTGAAAAAGACCTCAATTATATTTTATGAACAATTTTTTTGGTAGTTTAACTGAAGTTTATGATCATGTTGTTTTTAATGACATGTTTACTTATTTGAGCAAAGTCGTGCAATAAAAAATTTAAAATTAAAAGAGATAAAAATGATAATGAGAATGAGAGGAGATTAATTAATCTCTCAGATAATATAATTCTTGATTTTTCAAGTAATGTGGATTCAGGAATCAAATAAACTTCAACATAAGAAAAGTTGAAAAAAAAAAATAGAACTATTTCAACTTCTAACCAATTCTAAGCAAGCAGCAAATATATTATAAATGTACAACACACATGTTTACCTACATAAATTAAGAAGTCATGAACTAGAAAAGTATAAAATTAAGGACATAGTAAACGTATGAGTATGAAATTAACTACTCTAATCAATCTAATTCTTAATGTTTTACATATTAGATTACGATTCAACCAAGAAAATATTAGATTACGAATTATAACATGAACACCACGTACCCATTCATTTCCCAGTAAAAAGGTCCGTAAAAACCCATAAACCCCCCAAAGTAAATTACAATATTCTCCTTTGTGAGTAGGAATCCGAGTCCTTCGTACAAACGACAAGTAGTTGTAAGAAGAAACCAAAGCCAGCTGGCAAATAACCCACCTCCCCAAGTTCCACGTCAGATCAAAAGTCTCACGTTCAACCGCAAGCTCACGTGATCCCCGCCGTCCATAGTACGCCAACCTGGATGCCGAACCTGAGGTCCCGCTCGCCACGTAGGCTCGGACAACCGTTTAACCCCGAATCCAACGCCCAATAAAGAAACAAAAACAGTAACATTAATAATAATAAAAATAAAAATTGAAGAACCCTCAGTAGCTCTGTTTACAGTATAGCAGCAGAGCGAGTGATTGCGTCTTCTCTAAGAAGCCAAAAACCCCAAAAATATTCAGAAAAATTTAGGAAAAAAAAAAAAAGCTGAAATCTTTAGAGAAAATCCGAGCTCGAGTAGAATTACAATACAAGATTCAATCGATTGCCTTCTTCTCCAAGCCACCATCTTTTTTCTGGATGCTTAATATTTCCCACCATTAAAGTTGTCACCGCTCTGTGATTTCCCATTTCCCACGAGAAATCTGTAGCTTCCTCTCACGGAAAAAAGCGCTTTTCTTCCCCATCAAAAGCACTTTCTTCCTCCCCGCTATAAAACCCATATCGCCAAATCCATTTCTTTCCACTCACAGAGCTCGCTTCCAATGGCGGAAAAGCAGAGGAGTAATGGGTTTGTGTGCATTGTGTTGTTACTCTGTTTGATTCAATGGAATCCCATTCCGGTTCCAGTCGCCGTCGCCATTCTCGACCCGGTTGATTTCTTGGCTCTGCAATCGATTCGGAAGTCGCTGCAAGACATGCCGGGATCAAACTACTTCGCCTCCTGGGACTTCACCTCCGATCCTTGCAACTTCGCCGGCGTTTACTGCGATTCCGACAAGGTTATTTCCCTCAATCTCGGCGACCCGAGAGCCGGTGCGCCGGGCCTGACGGGTCGGCTCGACCCGGCAATCGGCAAGCTCTCTGCCCTCGCGGAGCTATCAATCGTTCCGGGTCGGATCTTCGGCGCTCTGCCCCAGTCAATCTCCCAGCTCAAGAGCCTCCGGTTCCTCGCAGTCAGCCGCAACTTCATCTCCGGTCAGATTCCGGCGAGTATCGGCCAGCTCCGCAACCTGAGAACACTCGACCTCAGTTACAACATCTTCGCCGGAGCAATCCCCACCTCCGTCGCATCACTCCCGGAGCTCTCCAACCTCATCCTCTGCCACAACCGCCTCTCCGGTTCGGTCCCTCCGTTCACCTCCCAAACTCTGACCCGGCTCGATTTAAAGCACAACGACCTCTCCGGTTCGCTCGCTCCCAACTCCCTGCCTCCCTCTCTCCAATACCTCTCTATCTCCTGGAACCGACTCTCCGGTCCGGTCGACCGCCTCCTGAACCGGCTCGACCAGCTCAACTACCTCGACCTCAGCATGAACCAGTTCACGGGTACGATTCCGGGTCGGATCTTCACGTTCCCAATCACAAACCTCCAATTGCAGCGAAACTTGTTTTCGGGACGGATCCAACCGGAGGATCAAGTTTCAATCGCGACCGTTGATCTCAGCTACAATCGACTATCCGGTGAAATCTCGCCGTTGTTTTCGACAGTACAGAGTCTCTACTTGAATAACAACCGGTTCACCGGTCAGGTTCCGGGTAGTTTCGTGGACCGGCTATTGGCGGCGAATATACAGATATTGTACTTACAGCACAATTTTCTGACGGGGATTCAGATCAATCCGACGGCTGAGATTCCGGTGAGCAGCTCGCTGTGTCTGCAGTATAATTGCATGGTCCCGCCCGTACAGACGCCGTGCCCGCTGAAGGCTGGGACGCAGAAGACTAGGCCGACGGCGCAGTGTAACGAGTGGAGGGGTAAAATGGTAAATTCGGATGGGGGTTAATTTTTGTTTATTTTTCTTAAAAGGGAGAATTAATATTTTGTTATATTCTGTGGGAAGGGGTTATTTTAGATTCATTTATTTATTTTTGGTGAAAAATAGTGGGTAAAAAATTATGAATAAGAAAAGATTGTGGATAGTCAGAAATAGTGTACCTATGTAGGGGAAATTCATGCTCTACTATTTTATTATTAAATATCAAGAATTTTTTGCAAGAATGTTTGTTGGTGTGTATAATTAATTAACTATTACACCTTTCTTTTTATAATTAATAATTGTCATCTCTAAACTGAAGTTTTCCCGTAATAAAATTGAGACAATGTGCCGCTAGACCAAATCGTCACGTGCTAGTATCAGTTTGTTTATTGTCTTTAGAGATTTGCCGAATGACAATTTGATGAGAACAAAAAATTGAGTTGGTAGATGGAAGCATAGACGGACCCTACTACAGGCTCACCAGGGGCAGATGCCCCCAATCTTTTTTTTTTTTGGTACGAAAAAAATCTACATGGCAACGTAATACACTCCAACTAAAACCACTTAAATGAAATAACATAATCTTGTTAATGTTGACAACAACCCACTAAGGATTAATGACTACTTCACGTACAAATACTCGAAAGAAATTATAGAGTGGTTGTGAAATCAGATGCATGGGAGATCAATACATAAATGATAGCACGGTCACATACAGAGGTACACATATTTGATGAGATTGATGAGTTGTTTTCGGTAGTCTAGACTACCAAGTAGTCCGACGTTTTAACCATATTTGTTAATTTTAATGTTACTTTATTGTTTGGAGATGCCCTCATTCAACAAAATTTCTAGCTTCGTCTCTGGATGGAATGGGTGTGAAATTGGATGTATTGTACAACCTCATATCCCAACCTTGATCACAATGTCATTCCTATCATCACACGGATGTGTGACAGTCATTAAGAATTTCTCGAGTTATGATTGTTTTGATAACCATAAAAGTGTGACAATCACACTGAAAAATTCTCAAGTTATGATTGTTTTGATGAGCAGCCTCCTCTTCATTTGCTTTCTTTCTGATAGAAGAAGATAGAGAAACACAGAAGCACTTTGTACGTGGTGGGTGCTTCTGCTTTTCAGCTTTTGCCATGCACGGGGTTCTGACCAAAACACTATTCATCATTGGAGCTAGTTGGGAGAAATGTGAACCAACGTTATTCATCACGCACTTGCTTCTATAGCCTCTCATTATTTAACACTTTGGAACCTGATGCTTTATTTCACTCCATCATATAATATCATACTTGTATTGCATATATGCAATTCAATATAAAATATAACACAAAGTTATGGTGGGGTGGTAATAGAGAAAGACTTGGCCGTCATTGCAGCGATATATCTACTTCTTCTTATAATACTCATTACGTGATCACATCATATGAATAGACTGATATATACTGATTGTATGTAAGAATCTTTTGGGCCGCTAATATATATATATATATATACTTGCAAAATTGACTAAAGAATAAACTAATCGTAGAGTAAGGGCATATTTTTGTCAACCTAAAGAGTCTATAGTTGTGTCTTTTTCCTCTTTATATAATCTTGCCCTTGTTACGTATGTAGGGCATGGGAGAGGACATGTGAAGGTAGCTGGGATTAGGTGGGAGTTAGATCAACAAAAAGTACAGAGAGAGAGCGAGAGAGCACATGAAAGGAGAAGAACAAAGCTAGCAGTCAACACAAGTTACAACAATGTATGACACTTTAACTAAAAGAAAAGAAAACCAACTGACTCATTTGTTGTCTCTTCTTCTTGGTCTCTAGAGTTTCGATTTCTGCCAAAAGGTTTCAATCCATTTTCCTTCAATATGTTCCCACCTCTTTTGCCACACTGCAGGTCAAACCCAACCCAATTTTTTAATCCCTACATGCGGGACGTTAGGTAATGATATTACAAATCAATCACGCATTAATATGTATTTAGACTTTTTGATATAAAGTAGAGAGAAATTTTGGTAGGAGTGTCACGCAGTAGGCATGTAAGACAAGCTACTAAGAAGTTGTCATGTTGACACGAGTGGAGCCATATTGGGGCCAAAAAAGAGGTAAACTTCCCTATTGAAGCTTTTCTCATAAAAATATTTAATTGACTTAAAATATCGTTACCGTAAGATTTCACTAGGGTACTTGAAGCTTGTGTAACAAGAATGTGCTATTATTATTCTTTATTATTTTTGTTTTTTCTTTTGGGAGGGAATTAGGGTACTTGAATATCCAACATTTGCTCATAATTGTAAGGAAGGGTTGTGCGTATAATTAAGCCTCTTTCCCAAGTAGGAGAGGGGTTCCTCTTCCTCATTGATTATGCTATTATTCAATTGCATTGCTTGCTTTCAGAAATAATTTTATCAATCACCGAAGTAGGGGCCCTCTCTGTTTTATGCCCCACTAATTATTTTTTGTATTAGAACTTAATGCAGATTAGGGGCCCTCTAAGTAGGAAAACTACTACATCATGGAGCAGACAAAATAATTGAAGTAGAAAAGCCGGGTCCAACTTCAGTGGTACGTACCATTGAATGGTACGTATTGTTAAATGGCTAAGATTCATTTGGGGCCCACTGCAAATTAATCTGAACCATTCAATAGTCGTACCATTGAATGGTACGTACCACTCAAGATTTTTCCAGAAAAGCCTTTTTCTTCTTCTTTCTTTCTTTTTTCCAACCAATTATACCTTTTTCTACAATGAAAATTACTACGATTTCTTTGAAGTTTGCTACGGTGATTTTTGTGAGTTTGATTCTCATATATGAGAACCAGATTTTTTTAGATCGATTTATGTCTTTTCACAATGAAAATTACTTGAACTTCATTTTCTGTTTTTTATTGTTTCTCATTTTTTTTTAACCCTCCACTATGGTTTATGTAAAATTTGACTTTCCGAGATTAATTTCTTTAACACTGTTTATAGTGGTGTGAGTTTAATAGATGTGGCAACTTGGGATCAAATTGAACTCAAATTTTCCGACTCATTGTGTAAATTTGATTTCAAGTTAAAGGAGTCAAAACTCAATTTTCGGTTCACTGCGACAAGGCATCGCATGAATTCTTTTCGAAATTCTGGGAGCACTCGGAAGTAATCAAACAAAAAACCAAGAACAGGTACAAATAGGAATGGTTTGGAAGATCAATATATCATAATTAACACGTACATGGTTATTTATTTACGTACAACTGAATTTGGTGAATATGATTATTAATAATACAAGGCTAATTAATTTCTTCGTTCTAAAACCACTTGAGCCATAATACACACACATACACTGGACATACATTCACAAGATCGTGTGAAGCTCTGTTCAGTTTGTTCAAGAAAAATGTCTCCTCCAGACTCTCTTTCGGGTGAAAGGTGCCGGTGCTTCCCCATTCCCGGGGAATTCCCATTTAACAACTCCCCCGTCCCAAGAAGAGCTTACGAGCATCGGGTAATAGGGGTGCCAACTACAATCCCTCACAGGTGCTTTATGATGCTTGAGTATTGCAACTTGGGCTCCGGTTACCTACAAAGATTGATCCGAATCACCATAAATTATGGAATGAAATCCTCTAGCAGAGAGAATAAAATGTACAGCACTTACCAAATCATATATATAAACGCAAGAGTTATGAGACCCCGTGTAGATGTACTTCTGACCGGTGCTGCAAATTTCAAGTAGATGAAATATGTCAAAGGTCTCGGAACAATTGACAGTACTGCGAAATGGGTAAGAAACTTGCACCGAAATCAAATTCTTAAAACTCAAGTTTAATTGACTCAAAAGCAGTTGAATACTACATTTGAACATAAAAAACTTGACTAGGATCTGAAAACAGATTCTAGACCTCTAGAGAAATATGAACAAAATGATTACTATAGCTTACCTATATGCCGGAGAAAAGTAGCAGCGAATAAGCGTACGCAAGACTGAATGTCCTCTATATGTAGCTACTGATTGATCAGACGGATGTTTCATATCCTTTGACTGGGGTGGGTAGTCCATCCATCTGTAATCCCACTCAGAAATCCTAATCCCTGGAGTGCTGGAATAAATTGAAAGATTTTTATTCTCTTGCAGTAGTAAATTAACTGGAATTTCAAGCGACCAAACTTTCATGCCCCGGTAGAAGTAATTCACAGTAATATAACAAAGCCCTTCCAAACTATCCTGATCTTGAATGAAGAAGTGAAAAGAGATGATATTTTGATGTTTATATAACAGGATTAATATCATAGCGTTCACTGAGCATAATTAAATAGTAGAAACTTTAAATTCATATGATTAAAAGGGAACCATGGGAAGCTAGGATGTTAACATACCGAGTGGGACTAGAAGACATTTTCCTGATATCCCAAAGTTTAATGGTCTGATCTTTACCATTCGAAATGAAATAACGACCATCTCCCTTGCTGTCAATGAATGCAACACCTTCTAGGTGTCCCGTCAAGACTCCTGCTGGCTTCCCTGTGGCTTTAAAGCAACGTCTGTCCCACACCTGCACAAAGCTATACCTTTTATGAGTTTCCGCATGCATCCCATGTAAGTCAAATGATGACTTTGAAAATTTACCTAACAGAGAGTATCATCACTTTCAGACGTAGTTATGCACAATGGGAAAATCAAAACTAGAGTAACGTGGACGTCAAATTTACCTTACAGAAAGTATCATCACTCCCAGAATAAACAAGATGGCCACTTTCATCAGCAAAGCATACGGTGTTCACATCAGACTGCAAAAGAAAGCACCATTCAAATTTCCAACCTCGAAGATTCCACTCTCATTTAAAGAGCAGTCACCACATTACACTTCAGTATTCTTCAATATGACGAGGAAAACAGTAAAAAAAAAAAGAAGACAATATTGAAGAACATGGACAATCAATAGATGAAATAAAAAACGACAAGATAGAATCATAGAAGCGTTCAGAAATGCTTATACCGAGTGTGCCGGAATCCGAAGGGAGAGCTTATTGGCTTCAAGATCATAAACATATATGGAATCATCACTACTTCCAGCAACAAGTTCATGTCCATCTGTTGAGAATTTTATGGAGAAAATACCAAATGAGTACCCTCCGTCATCAGTAGAGGAAAAATCCAAACCCTCATGGATTTCCTGCATAAAAAATCATTCTCTGAATGTCAGCAAACTTATTGTAGAAGCAAAACTAAATCCCAGTTTCAGAAGAAATCCTGCACACCCTATTCCTACAATTTACCATTTGCTTTCCCGTAAAGAAAGATGCAATCTCTAAGTAATATCGTATAAAGCAATGATGACTGATATTTGTCTCATTGAGTTCAGAAGATATTCACCATTACTTTCTTTATTTCCTTCATTCTCTAGTCTAGTCCATGATAATTCTGCTGAAAAAAAAAAACACCATTATCCTATTTATTTCATTATATGTTTCCTTTTCTCCAATCCGAAATAAGATGACTATATGTAAGACAATCATCCAATCAAATGCTTATGTGACCGAGTGATTTCTGTAGTATTTTCTATCAATACAGATATACTTTTTGCAAGCCCTGAAAGCCTAGGATCCTTTAACTAAAGCTGCAAGAAATTAAAACACTCACCATTTATATTTTATTTATTTTATTCAAATCACTAGCATCTTCCCTGAGTGTTTTCTAACACGTAGAAGACAAGAAAATCGTTGAAAATACATATTCTAGAAAATTCGAAAAAAAACACAAGAGAGCACATTTGTATACCATTATATTTGCACGAGACTCTGTTTCAGAAGATCCTGCATCAACCATATGAACAATAGGTGACATACTCGCATAAACCTGAAATAGCGAAATACAAATTCAATAAAGATAAAACTATTGAGAGACATTTTTAGGTAGACCTCTGGGTGTTTTGGAGATTATTAATATTTTCCAATTTCCATATATTTAGTGCCTGATATGTATATATAGTAGTTTAACATCCTTCCTTGCACCATTATTTCATGAATCTTGATTTCTTGTTTCACAATCGAAGGCCACGGACCCAATTTTTCATGAAATTAAGATAACAATATACAGGGCCTCACAAGATGGCGTTGATCCGGGGAAAGAGATGTATCAGTGACAGTCCATCGCATACTTTTGGCATGGATGTTCTTCTGGACTTTCCACCCTCTATCCACATTGTATATTCTAATATGGCTATCCTGCAACGAACATTTGAACAATAACTAAAAGTCAAGCCCATAGCATCATCAACAACCACTGCATTTGAACTTTACGTAAGTCCCAGTTCAAATATCTTTCTGCTTCAGAACTGAAGAAACAACGCAACAATATTTCGTTTTCTTTTCAATTCGTTTAATAAACAATCAGATGAACTCAATAAAGAATAGAGGTCAGGATGGTCATCCTGTTCTCAATTTGCCAAATTTAGTTTAGAGTGCAAGCAATAAACATGTTACCTGAAACCCAGCAATGAAAAGAGATCCATCTGCCGAAAACTGAGAGACATAAGCTCGGCTAGACATTTGGTCAACAAGCCAAGGACCATTGACCGGCAAATATCTACTTAGAACATGGCAACGATCTGCGGAAGAGAACATTCCCCCTCTTCCGGAATAATTACCCTCTCGACCAGCCAGCATCCTGACCGTGGAAACAGGCAAGTCCTGCCTTCTAGGTCCAATTTGGGTAAGCCGCTCATTGGGAGCTGACCTCAACTTTGTGAGCTGGGCTACTTCATGCTCTAAATTATGCAATGGTTTGTCGGGTGTTTGACTGTTGCCGACTCCATGGACGGCAGCATTTGCATGATCAAAATGGTCAGATTCTAGTGTCAATCTACTCAGTGAATACCCCATCTCATCAAATTCACTCATCAACTGCGGCCGCCGCAGCTATAACAACATTATCATACATCTTAAGCCATAAAAAAACAGCAGATTCATGTAACATAAAAAACAGCAAATGTCAATCCCACAAATTTAAGCCAGAAAAAACATTACAAGCACTCACAATGTAGTTGAAGATTAAAATATGCTTCCCAATCATGTCAAAATCCCACAAATTTAAGCCATCAAAAACAGCAAAAGTAACATAAGAAGAACCCAGTTGCTAAATTTTCCATTCCATCAACAATATATGTGTCCTAATTTTCTATCATGCACCTCAAGCTACTAGCTTTTTTGGGAAATTCTACAAATACAAGAACAAGCTCCCAACCCAACAACCTTAAATTCAAGAACACTGTCATCCTCGGACTACAAATTAAACTAAATGGTTTTCGAGAAAACTAAGAACCCAATCGCCAGTTCGACCGATCTCTTTGCAAAAACTTAAGAAAATCAAAGGAAAACGAGAGGAGAGGGAAACTTTTGCTTACCTCCTTTGGGTGGAAAGAGTGATGAACTGGGTACAAAGATGGGGACTTTTTGTTGGGTTTTTGGTTAAGCAAGCACAGGGTGCATTGAATTTGGAGGTGGATTAATGGATAATCAGGATTAAGAGTATCAGTAGTACAAATTATTACTGCGTAACCTATCAATTAATGGAGTTTGTGAGATAATTGGATTAATGGATGGAGACATCCTTTGGAGTTTGGGTTTGGTCGATTAGAGTGACTGCAGAATTCACTGCCTCCGTCTCCGCAGAGTCGCTGACGGATTGGCGCCCCACGTGGCCGCCTCAGGGGCTTTCGTTCTTTTTTGTCTTTTCCTTTCTCTTTTTTGTGAGATCTTTTGTAGGTTGGCGGGCCTTGGTGGGCTGGTGGCATGTCATCTTCTGATATATTATTTGGGCTTGAACTGGATTGAACTTTTTAAACCGTCGTCATATTGGCATGTGATGTTATAATAAGTGTGACTACAACGTTGATATACAGGAACCATGGGTGTAGTGTTTGATAAGTAAATATACTTATTATAGAATTAATTGGAATATCATGTTGATGTGTGACAATGCGCGAAAAAATATCTAACACTTTTTTTATTAAAATCGTGTGAACCAAAAATGATATTTTTGTATCACGTTTTGTATTTCAATTGTCACGTTACATATGCAGAACCAAAGCGTGATACAAAAATATGCATACATAAACAAAGTCAATTTGCAAGGGCAATGTTCATGCCCCCAAAACCCGAATTCAAATCCAAACTTTTCTTTAGACTATAAAAGGTTAATTGGCATACTTATTCATTTATTTAGGAAGGTACTGACGTTTTTTGAGGAATAGATTAATTATCAAATTTCATGAAATTAATTTTCTAAATTCTAGGCAGTGCCGGCTTTGAGGGAGAGCCATAAAAGCTATTGCACAGGTTGGGGGAGAGCCATAAAAGCTACCCCAAAAAAAAAACCCTTTTGCACCCAATAGATATATTATATAATTTATAATTTATTCAATAATATGAAGAAAAAAAATCTTGAATTATTTATCTCATAAGTCCATAATTCATAATTCTACTCTAAGAAAATCCTCAAATAAATGAGATCATTCAATTACTTGGTTTGAGATAATAACAATTTAATTCATATAAGGTATTTAACATATACGATTGTTGAATGAATTTGCTTAGTAATTTTGGGTATTTAATGTTTTTACTGCTTTTATGAATTTTTCTTGAGTGTTTCTTAATTGAAAATGAGTTTAAATTTTAGTTTGTGTTAATTTTTAATAATAGATTTTCTTATTGGCATTCATACAATGTCCAAAATGAATATTAGTACAATCTTTCAAACAATATTAGTATTTTCTTAACTATATTAAGGAAGACCTCATTTATAATTTTCGCACAGTGCCTCCAAATTCTCATAGACAACCTTGATTCTAGGCAATTAGTTGTTTGCAATGGTACATAAGGAACTTGGAAGAATTGAGGACGTACTTTGTGGATGTTAAAGAGCTTAAAGCTAGAAGGGTTACGTGGCTTCCGCAAGATATTGTAGCCTTTTTTTTTTTTCAAAAAGGGACCAGTTGTGGCCAAGCCACTACAATCCACCCTTCCGGGGATTGGGAAGACTCACAGAGGCATTTCAGCCTCTCATGGCCACCATTGTGTGATTCACCAGCGCCAAGAATCAAACTCAGGACAAGCCGTGTAAAATACGGACCTAGAATTCGCCCCAACCATTGGCTACCCTGTGGTGGGGGTCATTGTACCCATTTTTAATTACTTCAGATTTTTTTTTTTAATTTTACAACTTTCTAGATTTAGAAAATCCATGAGAATATCAACTCTAACACTATGTTTGGATGGGAAAAATTAAGATTACTAAGGAATTCCAAAATGATAGAATTTTATTTTCTAGAATTTATGAATTTTCTTGTTTGGCTAACCTAAAAGAACAATGAAATTTAAATACAAAATTTGTGTATTTAGAGTCATGAATATATAAGTGAGAGATAGTAGTTAGAAATCGTGCTAATAATAGTGGTGTCGCATCCCAAACCGGCTCCGTCGCAGCACGATATTGTCCGCTTTGGGCCACGCCCTCACGGTTTTGTTTCTGGGAACTCATGAGCAACTTCCCAGTGAGTCACCCATCTTGGGATTGCTCTAGCCCAAACTTGCTTAACTTCGGAGTTCAGATGGAATCCGAAGCCAGTGAGCTCCCAAAAAGTCTCGTGCTAATTGGAGGTGGGCATGTACATATAAGACCATCTCCAATGGTGGCCAAAGGCCTTTGGACTTGGTTCTCCAATGGTGGGCAACAAATAGGCCCAAGGTAACCCAACAGAAAAAAAGACAGAAATTGGCCAAAGAATTGGCCCGGCCAAAAGGAGTGGGACCCGCCCTGCGAGTGGGCAAAGTGCGCGTGCAACGCACGCTCTGGAACTTCAGACGCCAATGCGCGGAACGCGCCTGGCGGAAACCGACCCACGTGGCTGACATCATGCGTTGTCGGCCACCGAAAGTATCCGTTAGAGATCAACGGCTGAGATCACTCGGCCGTTGGATCATCCAACGGTCAGATTTCAAACTTTTTTTTTTTTACTTTTACTTTTAATCCAACGGCTGTGATCAAATGAGATCAAATCTAACGGTAAAAAAATCATCCAACGGCCCAAATTAAAATCCAACGGCTAAAATAATTAATAAAAAATATTTGTTCAGAAATTTCACCCAAAAACCCTATAAATACCCATTTATTTGGTTATACATCCTCACAAAATCAATTTCCTTCCCTTTCCTCATCCAAATTTCAGTTTTTCTTCTACCCACTTCTAAATCATTTTAAACCCACTTCTAGATTAGCAATCTTCTTCTACCCACTTCCAAATTTTCATTCTCCTTCTACCCACTTCTAAAAAATTTCAAGATGCCAAAAATTAGTACAAAATTACCAAATTGGTCTAAAGATGAAGATATAGCTTTGTGCAAGGCATGGATTAATATTAGCGAAGATGGTGCTACCGGGACGAACCAAAATATTCAAGAATTTTGGTCTCGGGTCTATGAAGTGTTCATTAGCACATCTCCCCCACCGTTGCCCGACAAGCCACGAACTCTTGATGGTATGTACGATCGTTTTAAGAGGATCAACAAAAAATGCACTTGTTGGAAGTCGACCTACAATAAAGCCAAAGATGTGCTTGAAAGTGGAAAGAGTCAAGAAGATATGGTGAGTTTATTTTGATAAATTATTTTTTTGATGTCCATAATTAAATGGAAAATGTGCATAATTACATTTTTTAACTAATCAATCTTTATTTATTTCATACATAGATTAATAAAGCGATGGCTATATTCATGACACTTGATACCCCTAAAGGTCACGAATTCAAGTTATTTCATGCTTGGAACATCCTCAAAGATTGTCCTAGGTGGAATGAAAATGTAGCTAGTAAGGTTCCAAGACAACCTTTTGAAGGCGGGGCAAGTGTTGATGTTGATGGTGATTTTGTAGATGAGAGCCCATCTTCATCTATAGCAAGACCGCCGGGGCGAGATAAGCAAAAGGAAGCAAAGAAAAAAGGGAAGCAAGTGGATTCGGCTAGCGAGAAGTATGAGGAAAAGCTTGACAAACTACTTCATTGTAGTGAAGAGAGCAATCAAGAGAAGTTGCAAATGCGCAAACTCATGGAGAGGCAAATGGAAATGGAAGAGCGGGAAATGGCAAGGAAAGCCACAAGAGATAAATTAGACCAAGATGTGTACGAGTTGGATATAATGAAGATGGATCTTGACAAATTTACTCCAAGGAGGAAGAGGTTTTTTCGCGAGAAGCAAGATGAAATTTTATCAAGGCGCACCCTTTTTGATGATGTTGGTTATAGCTTTCACCCAAGTCCTCCACCATATTAGTTTTAATTATTGTTTGGGGAGTTTTAATTATTGTTTGATTTTAAATGTTGTATGATCAACCCAAGCCCTCCACCTATGTTGTTTGATTTTAAATTTAAGCATTTTTTCGTACTTTATCGGAATTTAAATATTTTTAGGTCAAAATGTTCAGAAAATTAAGCTAAGTTAATCTAAACAAATACATTTTTTTTTAAGTTAACGGAAAAAAAATATTAGGCTAAAACAATATTTAACAACTTTTCGGCCTAAAATTTAGGCCACACCATTGGAGAGAAAATGCAGTTTCTGGCCAAAGGCCAAAAGCCAAAGGTCAATATTTGTTATTGGCCATAGGCCACCATTGGAGTTGGTCTAAGGCACATCACCCCTCTCCGTTGGTCGATGTGGGATATGAGGGCATGGCCCAAAGCGGACAATATCGTGCTACGGCGAAGCCGGTCTGGGATGTGACAAGTGGCGGTGGTAGTGGCGAAGATGACGATGGATAGTGGTGGCAGCGGTGACGATGACGGTGGGCATAAATTAAAAGATCTCCGATATTACCGAAATGTCTTTTGATATATTTGTAAAATGGGGTTGTCGACAATTAGGGGTGAAGCAATATCTATGTAAGATATTTTCGAAACTTCGAAGATATTTCGGCAATATCGAGAATTTCAGTAAAATGTTGGTACTTCGGTCTAATATATGACCAATTTGAGAGATTTAGAGATATTTCAATAGGAATTTCGATACAATTTTTATCATAATTTCTTATAGTTGCTAGTCAATATCTCTCAATAATGCAATTTGAAATTGAAAGGCAATAAAAACAATTGTCTCAACTACCACGTATATGTTTGCAATTTTTAATTAAAAAAATTTCTCTCATACCATATACTAAGAAAAGAACAAAAACTAAACGAACTTAAATAAATTAACGTAGGAAGGACAAAAAACAAAACAAAAACCCAATAAAAAGAAGATAAAACCAAAACAAAAAACAAAAAAATTGGAATAGGGGACAATCGGTATGATACTACCGATCGTTGCTCATAAGAGTCGGGGCGATACAACCGATCCTTTTCAAAAAGAGTCGGTAATGTGGTACCGATCGTTCCATTTTTTTTTTTTTTGGGGTTTTTTGTTTTTGTTTTGTTTTGTTTTTCTTTCACCTGCCTTAACACCAAATTATTGTCTTCATATTCTTCAAAATGTATTTTTCGGTGCAAAATCTCTTAAAGTTCATGTTTAAACACTCGAAAAACAACGTTATAAAACCTAAATCTAAAGAAGTTTGAATTTAAACAAATGAGTTCAAAAAATACTTATACATTAGACTCATCTTGAACCGTGGTTCTAATAGAGACGACGCCCACATGCACGCAATTGGTGGTTGGGCAAGAGTTGGACGAGCTCTAAAATCACTGCATGTCCTCTACCAAGATAACTAATTGGAATTTCTCATAGATTGTAATTTGTTTTGAATTTTTGCATTGGAAACTGGTTGACACCATAAAAACATGGGGCTACACTGAGGTATATTCAATCATGGAAATCAATTCTCTTCGTAAATTAAATAGTGTTCAAGAAAATTGTGTTGCCTTTTTGTAGGTTTTCACTGACTTGCGGCTCTATCTATTTGAGACTCTTTTCAAACTGAGCTTATCAAAAATCTCGTTTTCCATTAATCACTTTTGAATTAGACATAGTCTTCTACATCACAGTTTTGATCTATTTCAAGAGCCAAGGTCTAAAACTAGAATTTTAGTTTGATCCTATTGACGGCACGCATGGATTGTTTTGTTTTGGTTGATCATATGCAATGCACTTTTGATTGAAAATTCATCTAGTACCGCCCTAGCTTTTTCAAGAAATAGGTATTGCCTACCCATTGCCAAAGATGCTGCAGAAACCCTGAAATTCAACATGACTATGATTTTCCTCCTTGTTTGTTGGAATACAATCACGTGGCTTCGGAAGAACCGTTCGATCAACTCAATTATTCCATTCAGTGACAACATAAGTTTCTGCAAAATATGGTACTCACACCACTTGTTCATTCTTGTGTAGGTCTTTAATGGTTTTTTATTGCTCATCAAAAAAGCACATAATTTTATGATTTTTTTTGTATTTGAGAAAGAAACCTACAACCTTGAAGGGGACCTTTTTGAGAAGGAAGTAGGAGGACCGCCGAAAGAATTAAAAATCTTTATTTTAGTGATGTTGATGAGTGCCCGCTTAAATTGAACATACAGTGACGAATCACACCAATTAAAAATCATCAAAGACATCTTCAAATTATTAAAAACTGAGTGTAGATTTATGAGTGGAAAATGAGTGTAGAAACCAAAAAATGAAAAACTAAGTGTAGATTCAAATAATTAAAAACTGAGTGTAGATTTAAGAGGGAGAAAGTTTATTGTGTGAAGACAAGTGTAATTTAAAATTAAAAGGCAATAAAAACAATTTTCTCAACTACACATGGTAGTTGAGACAATTGTAGAAATTTCTAACGTAATTTTAGCAAGTTTCCATGATTTAACATATTAAACGGATATCTATGAAGATATCAATATATTTATCGACATTTATCTAAATTTGGATTACCGATACATTTACCGAAACTTAAATCCTTAATGGTGGGTAGTGGTGTGGTGGCAACGGTGACAACGATATGCGATGGCGGCGATGATGTTGTGTGGTGGTAGCAGTGACGATAATTATGGTGGCGATGACAATAGTATGTTGTGGTGACAGCAGTGGCAGTGATGATGTTGTGTGGTAGTAGTGGCCACTCATAGTTGAGTTGCTTTGTATTTTTTGTTTATATATTCTCACTCATGTAAATTTGAAAATGACAATTATTTACATAGAATTTAAACTTGGGAATTGGAGGTGCCAAATTCCAAGTTTTTTTTCACGCATAAATTCTAAAATTCTATGTTTATGAATCCAAACAAGAGAACTTGTGCATGTCAATTTATAAATTATGACTTTTGTTTAAATTTCAAGTTCATTTCCCTTGTCCAAACGAAGTATAAAGCAAGTTTGTACAACTTTAAACTAGTGTAAATTTACTGGGTTCCAAACCTCACCCTTGAAATGATTTTAAAATGACTTGTAAGTGTGAAGCTATAAGATATCATACCCTAGGGATTACGAAATAACAAAATAGTAAAAGTGACCGAGATGTGAGGGAAAAACTTTTGGAAGACCAACTCAAACACATTTTGGATTTCGAATTGAAATTTTGAAAATGTCAATCCATTGCCCTACTAATTACAATGGATTCGATCTAATTCGATGGATTACATTTTCGAAAGGGAGGGCACAAAGATAACCTTATTTCCCGCCACATCTTAACAATTGACAAAAACTCAACAAATATGATAGCCTTTCAATCGCTTGGACAAGCATTTTTTTTTTTTTAAATACAATGATATATTTACAATAAAGGGGTGAAACAATAAAAGAAAAACTAATGAAAAAGATATAAAAACTTTCAATCTTAACCAAAAGCATCCTAATAACTTTTATTTAATGGTTAAGACAAGTCCGACATCAAACCAGCCCAAATAAGGCTGGCCCAACCAAAATAATAGGTCTAGTTTCCCATTTTGCCCCTGACGACAACCTTTTGCCATTTAGTCTCTCTCCCTTTCTCAATATTTCTCTGTTTTCGTTTTTGTTTCCAATTCAATTCCATTTCCTCCATTTTTGAAATCTCTGATCTTCCGAAAGCTTTCTCACTGCAACTCCCGCTTGCCTTCGCCACCTCTCGAGCTCACCTTTGCAACAATGGCAGTTTCGGTTCCTTACATCGGAGGACTCTCCAAGCTTTCGTCTTTCTAAGTGCTCTCAGAATCCTACGCAGGTTCGACTGTGATTGGAAGAAAACATAGCTGAAATGCTTACTCGTAGCCGTCGAATTTGTGCACCAATTGGCCCTCGATTTCAGATCTAACGGTTGCTAAGTTTCGTTATGGCGGTATGTTCGTTCAATCTCATTTCTTCATCTCTTCTCCTTTATGTACGTCACTAGTGAATTCAATCTTACTACTTTCTCTTTGTTTTCAGCCATAGCAGAACTACTTGACGATGCAGTTGATGAGGTAATCTTTATATGTATCTGAGACTAAAAAATGATAGATTTTATGATGTTAGCTTCTACCATTTATTTTCATTCTCCCTATGTTTTTTGCATTATTGTTCACAGTTATCTCTCATAGTGCTTCATTATACAGTAGAGCGTGACAGTAGGGTGCATTTACATTGCCTAAATGTTTGCTGCATAACGTAAATTTAGATAGATTAGTATAGTGGCTTATGTTGTCAATTGTGCTTAATATTTCCTCCTAGCTACGCGAAGCTCATGCCTTCACTCATCAAGGTTATAGAGGAGGACGTGAAAGAGGTAGAGGAAACAGGGTATGTGTTGCTTTCTTACACTATCAGATCTCTGATGCTTAATGTTGTAACTGCTTTAAATGTTCTGAACCTAAGAGAAGCTGATTAGGTGGTTCCATAAAAAGAGAAGCTGATTAGCTGATTAGGTGTCTCAAAGCTCATTGTTCAAGTCATGTGCATGCATCGACATTTTTCCATTTTTCTTTTCTGTTATTATCGTTATTCTAAGGGTAGCTCATGAATCATCATACTTTTCTATTTATCTTATCGAATCTGTGACTGCTATGGAGTACGAAAGATGAGAAAGACATTTGAATGTATGGCTTCAAGCCTTGGGCTAAACATTTATTCTTAGTTGGGCCGTTGTTAGGATTGAACATTTGGACTGTGAAACCTTTCAAATATGAATTTATTTCTTGTGCAATTGATTCTTTCAAGAGTCGTTTGGAGTTGCCGCTCACAGCTACATGTGCACACACATACTTAGATTTCTTAGATTGTTTGAGCCATATTTTTATTTGTCTATGATTTTGCAGTCTAAATCAACGTATTTTGCCTAAAACCTAGAGCACTAGTGTCAAATAAAGATTTCAATTTGTTGATCATCTTGTCTCTCAGATGTCATGGCCTGTGACTAGATTCACAGAGGATTTCGATTTCACAGCAATGAATGAGAAATTCAACAAGGACGAAGTATGGGGCGATATTGGTAAACATAACAAAGCTCTAGAAAATGCATGCGATAGTGATACTCCGGATGAAAATGATGTTGGAGCATCGCCATGTGATATTAAGGTCTCTCTATCCCATCCCCTCTCTATAAAGATAAACAAATAAATGACGTTTGTTAATTTGGATGTTCTTGTTCTTCAGACAGTTTATGTTAAGGATGACTTCTTTGATTCTTTGTCCTGCAATGCGCTTGATCGTGGAATGTGCAATGGGAGGTCAAGGTTCTCCGAACAGTTGAGAAGGGATACAGAGGTATTCTTTTTAGTTGAAACCTTGAAAGAAAAGAATCGAAAATTTGACACCAATGCCTTCAGTTTATTTCGAATTTTTTTGCTGAAAAACTGATGGAGTTATCACTTAGTTAGCTTTGTTTGTTTGCATGTATGTATGTTTTGATCCTCTTTGTGATGGTCATGCAGACATTTGGCTATTCGTCGTATGGTGATCCAAAAGATTGTTTGGACATATGTACTTTCCATTGTATGTTAAAGAAAGAAGCAATTTTTCTGAAATTTTGCACTAGTATTGATTCTCTTTTTCTATTTCCAGATGAGGGGCTAGAGGACAATATTAGGAGGATTAGTAAAATGACTGTTGAAACATTCAAAGTTCTTTTCTTTTTCTTGGTGATCTATGAATTTTTTTAGGCCATGAGTGCCATTTGAGTGTAAATAAATTGGGAAATGTCTTAGTTCATACAATTTTTTGTTTCGCATGAATGGTTTTTGTTATGCTTGTTTTCTGATTATTATGCTATGTTGTTTGTTAATTTAATCTTTATTTCTACTCTCTGTTGCTAAAAATAGTGGTCACCATTTTTGTAGAAATAGTGTCACTATTTTTAGAAATAGTGTCACTATTTTTAGAAATAGTGTCACTATTGTTAGAAATAGTGACATTATTTCTAGAAACTGTGACACTATTTCGAGAAACGGTGACACTATTTCTAGAAACAATGACAGAAATAGTATCATTATTTCTAGAAATAGTCGGCATATATATATATATTAATAAATAGTTATGTGTGTTTGTTGAATTTATTTAATTTTTAGAAAAACAGTGACATTATTTTTAGAAACAGTGACATTATTTCTAGAAAAAGTAACACTATTTCGAGCAACTGCACTATTTCTAAAATTAGTGTCATCGTTTCTCTAAATAGGGTCACCGTTTTTAGAAATAGTGTCACAGTTTTTCGAAATAGTGGTCACCATTTGTAGAAATAGTGACACTATTTCTACAAACTGTGACACTATTTCTAAAAACTGACACTATTTCTAAAAACTATGACACTATTTCTAAAAATGGTGACTGTAACATCCCGTAAAAAGTTCGTTATAAAATAATTCATGGGGGATGTTTTGGACACGTGCGTGATTATTTTGTACACGAGATCGTGTAATTTTACTGTTTTGGTGGGTGCACAATACCCTCAAAACCCAAAATATCTTTTTCATTCTCTTCTTCCCAGTCACTTTTCCTTATTTTTCCCATTTCACTTTTTTCTGTTTTTCTCTCACTCTTCTCACCGTCTGTGCACAGTCCACGTCGACAAAAACCTATCGAACCGAGGCAAACTAAAATCACCACCATCTTCGTCTCGAAGCCCTGGACTCATCGATGCAAACAGTTCGTTCAAACTCCCAACCGTTTGACGGGAAAAGCACACGGAAGAACCGGACATTCCCGGCAATTTTCTCGCTATTCTAGACCGAGGTAAGGTTTCTAACTACCACCATTGGATTCCTCTCATTGAGTAGATGAGTTTTCATATGTCGTTTGCTTGATTTGGTTGAGTTTTGACGTAGATCGACAAAGCTACAGTAGCCGAGGCTTTTCGAGACAAATACAGGCCATTTCCCTAGCTTCTACGACCAAACCAAAGGTATACCGTCATTCTACTCCTCTCTAGCTTCATTTTTGTATAAAGAACATGAAATTTAGCCAAGAAATGAAGAAGTTACGGAGATTTGAAAATTCTCCAGAAAACAGGCCAAAATTCCGGCGACCGGCGATGCTGGCAATCAGAGCTAGTTGCAGCGGCGACCGGAGCTAATCAGCAGTGACGTCAGCGATGACATCAGCAATCGGTTTAAACCAAGAATATTCCTTTTAACGCCGTTAGGAATATTCCGTTAGATTTAACGGAGATGCTGGAATATTCCTTTAGATCTAACGACGTCAACTGACGGCGTCAGTTGACTGGCGCGTTGACCCGGCGCGTTGACCCAGCGCGAGTGGGCCGCCCGTGAGCCGCGCGTGGGGGCGCTTGGGACATTATTTTTGACTTCCATCAACGCGAGACAACTCGTGACAACGCATACCACCTAGGGGCAGTATGTATGGTATTTTTCGGATTGTTTTAGACCTTCGTGTTAAGCAAACAAGGGATAAGTGTGATTAATTAGTTTAATTAGTAACCTTTATGAGTTTAATCATTACTATAGTGATATCTTATATAGGTGAGACTTATCGAGAGGACTACCAGGGCTACCCAAGACAGAGGGGCTACGACCTGGCTACTTACAGGTGAGTGAATGGGTCTTTGTTTTGATAAATATATTATTATGTATGGTTTTCACTGCTTTCTTTAAATTGTTAACATGACTCATATCATATGCGATTGTTGGAGGTAGAACATTAGTATTATATTTGCCATACATGTTTCTATATTGTTGCTCATCAGTAGATGTAAAACACCCCAGGTATCAGTACTCAGTCCTATGGCCAGGACTAGCCTTGACGTTTGGAGATGTCACTCCTAGTACCGCTACGCAACTTTGGATCCATTGTAGGTAATAGCCTGTTCTAGGTTGCACTAGGCAACTCGAACTTGTGTGACACACTTTGTGCACAACGATTAGCGTTAGACTTGCGTCATTGTAGTACTCAGCGTATTACTCATATACCTAGGTTGTTCCTCGTAGCTTATTTACTTAGGCTTGTGTGTTTACATATGGATGAGCAGTCAGTCTGATTTTCGGAGAGTACCCGTGTTTTGAGCAGTCAGTCGGATTTTCGGAGAGTACCCGCATTACTATTATAGTATTTTGAGGATCATACCGAGGAGTATGACGTATTTTCAAAAACTATACATGTTTTCCAGCGAGGGGATAGTATGCTCCTGAAAACAAAGATTTTATCAAACTTTGTTTTTTGGCCCACTCACCTTTTTATGTTTTGCGCCCCTCCAGAACTTAGTGGCGGATTCGATTTCCAATGAGACGTGGGCTTGCTTCAACTGTGGTTGGTGGTTCTGACAGTGTCTCCAGATTATGTAGGATTTGCTCTTACTTTTAGTTAATTTCTACTTATCCATCGTCACGAGGATGTGAATTTTTATATTCCTTGCACTATCTACTATGCTCTGACTGTTATGCACCTGTAATAATGGGTTTTACCCTTCACCGCACTCTCACTTTTTCACATATACATGAATAATTGGCTTTCGTCACTTAACACGTGTCAGCCAGTACTTCCCGACACCTGGCGTGTCAGGATCGGGATGCGTCAGTGACACTATTTCTAGAAACAGTGAGAGAAATAATGTCATTGTTTCTAGAAATAGCGGTCACCATTTGTAGAAATAGTGTCACTATTTTTAGAAATAGTGACATTATTTCTAGAAACTGTGACACTATTTCGAGAAATGGTGACACTATTTCTACAAACAGTGACACTATTTCTAAAAAGAGTGACTATTTCTACAAATGGTGACCACTATTTCCAAAAAAATAATTTAAGAAATTGTATTATTTTTAAAAAAATTAACAAACAATTAATTGGATAGGATATTGCTACTATGTAATTTGAATGATTTGATTTGTAATTTTAATTTGATATGCAGTTTGTATTTTGTTGTTGAATTGTTAGATTTTTCAAATTTTGTCATTATTAAGATGGATTATTTGATGCATGAATAATAGGGAGTAGTGATAATTATAACTTGTTTTTGTATTTTTTGAAGAGCCCAATAAAAAATGTTATAATCAGGAGCATTAGGCTGATTATAAAAATTAAAAAAAATTCGTTGTGGTCTTTTGACATTAATGAGTTAATGGCATATTTGTAAATAATGAAAGTTTAAGTGGCATTTTCATAATTAAAAAGTAATAGATTTGGGTTAACAAAGTTTGGATTCTGTCATGGGTAGATTGAAAAAAAAAAATTGTAGCTTGCATGTTGGGTTTTGCTTCCAGCATGTGGTATTTTTTGTTTTTTCTCATGTTGTGGTAAAGTTTGTCCTTTTGATTAAAATTTTTGCCCTTTTCATTAAAGAAAGTTATTAAAGTGTTTTTTGTTAAGAAAAAGTTTAAAATTGTCTTTTTCATTACATTCTCTTCATTTATTTTTTAGTTTATATAAATGTCCTACAAAACTTATTATCATTTTTGTTTAGAGCAAAACTACAATGAAAGATGATACAGCCCGTCCCGGAATTTATAGTATTTTATTTCCCTAAGGTGTGAAATGACCAAAATGCCCCTAGTTGGGCAATTGTTGACTTTTGGTTGAATTTTGTGTCATGACACTTACGACCTTTGCCCTTAGTATTTTCTTGATGTGCTCGTCGTTACGAATGCGTGAGCACAAGCGGAACGAAATTCAGACATCGATTGAGGAAGTTACGAGATCGTAGTAATTTTTGTGATATTTTTCGGAGCTCATAGCTAGTTTTGGCGAAGATATTGACTTTGGGAAGTAAAGAGAATCAAAAAATTTCATGGACCTAACACATGGCGAAATCTGGTGTATCTTTGTGATTGAACAGTCAATCCAATGAATCTTGACAAACTACCAACTTGAGCTCACGTGAAACTTGCTGCATAGGATCCTTTTATCTTTCAGTTTCTTGGCCATATGTCATGCATGGGATGGTTGGTGTGGGATGAGCCCAGCTAAACGCGCGCGCACTAGATTACTCCCTTGTTAGCAACAAATAGGGAACTAGTCGAGGTCAAGCTCACGTAGACACGCTCACGTGGGATTCTTTGCCTTCAACTTAAATCTGTCCATCCTTTTTAAACTCTATTTTTATCCTAGCTGTCCAATTCTTTAATTTATCAAAAGCCCAACTTCTTCTTCCTCCATTTTTGCTGTTCTTCTTTCCGAAGCGCAGCCAAACCATTTCCTTCCTCCAAATCCAATTTTCCTTCTAACTTTTGTTTCCAGTGTCCATTTTACACATCGTTTTCGCCTACGAATTCAGGAGAACGAGCTCTACGCGCTAAGGTAGTTTTCTTGGGCATGCAAGGTAGTTTCGAAATATCTCTTATTTTGGGATCTTGACTAGCTAGTCATTTATCTCATGTTTCAAGTAGCCTCGGGATAATTAATATCATTAGAGGTCGAAGTGGAGGCTAACTGACTCATTTGGATCTTTTGAGGTAATCACTAATCCACTAAAGTTGTTGACACTATAATTTGGAATCGAGTTCATGCATGCAAGTGTTATATGGAGTTGTTTGGTTAACCCTATGCATGTCTTGATCAGAGATTGGATTATCTTTAGTTGGATTAGTTGATTAGAAAATTAGTTGAGTTGGACAATCTAGAAATTTCGGTCTCCATTGTACATTTTCTGCAGTAGGGATTAAATTGTAAATTTTCTAAAGTTTTGGGGGCAGATTTACAATTTCTGAAGTTCTAGGACCAAATTGTGAATCTAAGAAGTTAGTGGCAGTTTTGTAGTTAGTTAGAAGTTCGAGGCAAATTCTGTAATTTCATACATTTGAAGGACAGATTCTGCCCGTAGAGTTTTAATACCAAATTTTGGACTCTTCTAAGTTTATTGTGATTCGGTTTAGGTACCGACTTTACCGGATTGAAAAAGACAAGGCTCTTCGGGAGCGAGCTAGCTGGAAGTATATGAGTGAGTGAGCCTTTCTTTCTAAAATTAGATCTTATATATGTTTGTGAAATGAGATTTATGTTTATGCTTTGAAACGAATCTTAGACTTGCTTTATTACCTTACTTGGTTTTAAAAACTCAAATGTTTTAGCATATTATCGGTATTTCGAATACGGTATCTGTGAATACCATTTTAGAATGTCTTACTACTCACCCTACTTAAGAAACGTTATACTTTATACTATACCTCATTTTTAAGATACGAGACTTTACCCGTGGCATGTTTTCATACCCGCTCAATTAGGATTGCTTACACGGTAACTATAGTACTGTCCGGGGCCAGGACCAGCTTCACGTGTATGTTCACACTGCACCGACACACTCACTTTGGATCCATCGTAGGTGCCAGCCTATTCTAGTTGCCTAGGCATCTAGAACTCGTTGTGACGCGCTTAGCGCTAGCTTCACGTGTATGTAGTACTCGAGCGTAGATTATTACACACAGCCTATTCAAGGCAAAATATCTCTGCATGAGCTCGTGTGTTTGCACTGCCTACTGAGCATACCCTGTTGTTATTTGTGATTTTTGTGTTATACCGGCTTTCACTGATGCCATGGATTTCCGTGTTATAATTTGATTTCACTTGCCGATTTCCACGTGGTGATTTCTGTTGGAAGATTTTATATTAAAGTTTAAGGTTATTTACCCGTTTTGGAAAATAACAGACTTTCCACTTTTACGTTGTTTTTCATACCTACTATGTAGTATGATTTTCAGAATTATTACGGGGTTTTTACAGTGAGGGGTTAGTACTTTCGGAAAAGGAAAGTTTTAGAAAAATTATTGTTTTTGGCTCACTCACCCTTTTTGTGTTTTGCGTGGAGCTTTTGACGTCGGGACGCGGTGGCATGGTTCCCTCCTCAGTGTAGGGAATATTTCTTACTACTGTAGTTATTTGTTACTTATATTCTGTAAAGCTAGTTATTCAATTTTTATTCTTTCCAGTTCACACACACTTCCGTGCATTTAATCTTTACTTTATTCAAATTTCCCTTTTATCACTTCAAATTACACTTATTCTTTCAAATGGCTTTCGTCACCTCATGAGGTGTCGGCCAGCACCCTCGATTTTTGGGTGTTCACCTAGACATCCAGGTCGGGGTGTGTCAAAAGAGATTATTTTAAACTCTAAACTGGAACTGGAAGAAAAGTTGAGTGAGTACGCTTTTTCCTAATTTGGTGATAGAGATCTCAAGATTTATGATCACTTATATAGTTCTCATGAACTAGTTGTATTATAGGAGGTAATGTGTTTTATGCAAATTGTGACATCCCACATCGACCAACGGAGAGGGGATGATGTGCCTTATATGTACATGCCCACCTCCAATTAGCACGAGGTCTTTTGGGAGCTTACTGGCTTCGGATTCCATTGGAATTCCGAAGTTAAGTGAGTTTGGGCTAGAGCAATCCCATGATGGGTGACCCACTGGGAAGTTGCTCGTGAGTTCCCAGAAACAAAATCGTGACGGCGTGGCCCAAAGCAGACAATATCGTGCTACGGCGGAGCCGATCCAGGATGTGAGACAAATTCTTTTACTTTTCAATATTTTTTTAAATTGAAAACTGAAAGTAGTTACCAAACAAGATTTAAGTTTTCAATTTTAAAAAAAGTGAAAACACAAACTGAAAAACGACATAAACGGCCGCTTAAGTATTTTAAGGTAAGTAATCCATCAATTATTTGTCTATAATTCAAGAAATATTCTAATCTAATGAGCCGTTTGATAATCATTTTGTTTTTAATTTTCTGTTTTTGTTTTCACTTTTTTTAAAACTGGAATCTTATTTGGTAACTACTTCCAGTTAAAAAAAATTTTGAAAAATAAAAACTATTTTCTTGAGTTTTCAAAATTTTGCCTTGAATTTTCACCTTTTGGTTTTCAGTTTTCATTTTTTTGAAAAATGAAAACTAAAAGTAGTTACCAAACAAGATTTTAGTTTTTCAGTTTAAAAAAAATAAAAATTGAAAATGAAATTTTTATTGTACAACTCCTAATATAAACTAAGGGTGAAAATTTAGACTTGGATGTTTTTTGGGTCAAACTCACTTTATTACCCTCAAGTATTGTGAAATTCTCACTTTGCTACCCTTAATTTTTTTCATCTCACTTTCATACCTAAAGTTTGATTTTTCTGACACTTTCATACCTTCGTTAAGTTCTCCGTTAAAGGTGACGTGGCACTGTGCACAATTAAAAAAAAAGTTCTCTCTCCCTCTCCCTCTCTCCGACTCCTAGAAGGCCAGAGTCTCACTCCAAACCCACCCCACTCTCCTCTATCTCTCCTCCAAAAGCAACCACCAACCTAACCCTATAACCACCGCACCATGTCGCCCCGCGGCTGCAAACAGAAATCCGAGTCGAGAAACGTCTCGAGAATCGCAGAGTTTTCGTTGGAGCACTTGGTGCGCAGTTCACAACTCGGCACGAGTCCGACACGTTCTGGCCTCACCAGGTCCATCACCATCACACCGGTGTTGAAAATTGAAATAGCAGGGTTCTTTACGAGAAGACCCAGGAGAGAATCGGGTCGGACCCGAACCCGTCGGCAAAATACTTGGTAAAGTTAGCGTGGTTGTACACCAGGGTGCCGATAAACCACGACCTAGTGAGCGAAATATTCCAGAGCTTGAGAACGTTGTCGACCACCAGCACATCGGTGTCCAAGTAAATGACTCAGAAGGTGTAAACATTGATATTGTGGGAGGCAAAGGTGGATCGAACGAGTTGGTATGGAAGAAGACGTTTTCGAGGTAAGTATTTTGCAGCGGCAACGAGTGGTCTAAGTGGTGGAGCGACCCCAAGTTGGCGTCGTCGGAATCAGAGTGAAAGTGAAGATTTGATCCCGAATTTGAATTTGAGTGAGAGTGGCGCAGCGGCGAGGATTTGGTCTCATCTCTTCTCGCTGGCGGGGAAAAAGGGTCAAATTGATTTTTATATTTTTAAATGAAAATTTAATATTGAGATTCCGAAACACTATGGCTAAAAAAGAAATTTCATGAATGTCTTTAGTTTGTTTTTCTTCTTCTGATTCTTGTCGTTATGTTTCTGTCTTCATTGAGTTTTCGAGTTTAAGCGCTTCGAGCCTCGAATTCAATCGACTTATCTCCTTCTCAATCTCTTCAATCTCCGCATCGATCTTCCCCTCATTTCGAACTCTCTCTTCTCTTTCTTCAACCTCTGCAATACCCTTCTTCTTCGCAACCGTCGGGAAGGGCTCAAGAGTCGTATTCGTGTCCAGTGGCCTGAAAGGCACCAAAGATTTGACGCAGACAGGGGTTTTCAGAATCGCAGGGCTCAGATTCTCTTTGTTGCAACCCGAATCAAACGGAATAGAATTTTCAACCCATCCAAACTCATTCCTCTGCAGGAAAAAGCAGCAATGCAACCAAACATATGTTTTCAACAATTTTCTATTCCTTTTTCCTGCAGTTTCTCGGCAGCCAAGCAGAGGATTTGGATAATTGAATCGGACCAACCATTGGGACCTGGATTGTTGATAATTGGACTGAGAGTACGGACGAATTTGGAAGAAAAATGGCGCTCTGATTTTTGGTTTTTGGATTTTTGGTTTTGGCGCTCTGTTTTTGGTTTTGGGTTTGATGTTTTTTAATTGTCCACAATGTTTAACTGAAAACTTAACGGAAATACTAACGGAAGTATGAAAGTGTCAGAAAAATCAAAATTTAGGTATGAAAGTGAGACGAAAAAAACTAAGGGTAGCAAAATGAGAATTTCACGATACTTGAGGGTAGTAAAGTGAGTTTGTTTTTTTGTCAAAGACTTAGATGTTAAGAGAGTATATTATTTTAGTTAATTTAGAGATTGTTTGATAATTATTTTGTTTTTAATTTTTTTTTTTTTAAAAACTTATATTTAGTAACTACTTTTAGTTTTTTTTTTTTTTTAAATTGAAAACAAAAAACTGAAAAATGAAACACAAATTTTGCAAATTTAAGAGAATAGTTTTTAATTTTCATTTATTAAAAAAGTTTTCAATTTTCAAAATAATAAAAACAAAAATTAAAAATTAATAACAAAATTATTATTTTAAAAAAATTGTTATTGAAACTCCAAATTTTCTCTATTTAAAAAAAATATTACTTGAAGTGTCAATAATTATTTCCTTTTCAAATGAACTTAATAGTTCCCTTTTTAAAATGGACGTTTTGTGTTTGATTTGTATATCCTCTAATAACTAGAAAATAAAATAATCCTAGCATTGGTAGAGCAGAAGCTCAGACACAGAGAAAAACCCTTGGTAAAACCCAGAAGATGCGCACACCGGTCACCACTCACAACACCATCCAATGAAGCGAGTTTGGAAGCTATCCGACGCCGCCCAATCCGAGCTCCTTTCCCGCCACAGATCCTCCGCCGCCAACGCCGCCTCCAAATCCCTACAACAGCCCCCCTACACTTACACCCGCACCAACTCCCCAAATTACAGATTCACCCGCGACGTCAATGCCCAGACCCACTCCTCCTCCGCCCCTTCTTCTCCGTCTCCGCTCATCTCCTTCTCGAGCATCATGGGCTTGTTCAGCGACAAGCCCATGATGCAGGACCTTAGGCCCAGGGAGGATCTGGCCCGCACGGCGTCGGAGTTGAGGGACGAACTGGTTCAGAATATTGGGGATTCTGAGAAGATTGTTAGGGTTTTGGAAGAGAAGGGATGTTCCTCCATCTGGGACTGGAAGGACGGAAAGGGTGTCGTCGAGCTTCTGAATCAGTTGCGTTCCTGGCCTCATTTAGCATTGGAGGTAATTTCCCATATAAAAGTTTGAGACTTCAGATTTAAAGTTTGAAGCTTTTCGGTTTTAGTATGAGTTTTCGATTAATTTACTCGTAAATTAGTGTTCTTTTCTAGGTTGTATGCACAATTATGCAGCATGAAAGTCGACTGAAATGCCATTATCCTGCCTTTGGTAACTTTGTATCTGTAATTCTATATGGGTCCATTTGCTTTTACGAAAGATTTTGTGTGCTCAAGTAGGAGTTTTCGACAGATGACATATTACATTTTCAGTTTGCCATTCACAATATGGACACTTCTGTTGCACTAACATGGAATCGGATTTTGTGGAATGCAAGACCGGTCTATTCCGATTAGGGTTCGTGATGAATTAATGAGTTTTAAGACTATCTAAAAGACAAAAACACAATGGATTGGTTTGGTTTATGTGAGATGTGCTTGCGTCTGTTGAAAATATCAAAACCCCCATAACTACAGACAAGGTATACTGAATCTGGGGATGGTTAATCTTTACCGTACTTTGCCTATGTTAAAGGTAAAATCTCATTGGAAATGTTGGTGTTTAACTATCTATTTTCTTTTCATCTTTTTTGCTTATGTTATAGGTTTTTGATTGGAGAAGACAGCAGGTTGCTAGTAGCACTTCTATGAGTGCAGAGGAATATGCCAAGGCTATTATAATAGCAGGTAAAGCTAAGAATGTTGATCTTGCCCTTGAGTTATTTACCGAGGCTATAAACAAGCGGATCAAGACAACTTCTATTTATAATGCACTGATGAGTGCTTATATGTTCAACAATCATACTGCTAAATGTCAGTCTTTGTTTCTGGACCTCAAGAGGGAACCAGATTGCCATCCTACTATTGTAACATACAACATTCTTATTTCTGTATTTGGTCGTTTGATGCTGGTTGACCATATGGAGGCAACTGTCCAGGGGTTCAAGGATTTAGGTCTCTCGCCTAATTTAAGCACATACAATCATTTGATTGCTGGATATATAACAGCTTGGATGTGGGATATTATGGAAGAAACTTTTCAAAAGATGAAGGAGGGCCCTGTTAGTCCCGATATTAGCACCCACTTGCTAATGCTTCGAGGGTATGCTGTTTCAGGTAATTTGGTAAAGATGGAGGAAACGTATGAGTTGGTAAAACATCATGTAGATGACAAGGCAATCCCATTGATAAGAGCTATGATATGTGCGTATTGCAAGAGTTCTGCGACAGACAGAGTGGAAAAGATTCACAAACTAATGAAACTTATTCCAGAAAATGAATATAGACCTTGGTTGAATGTGCTGCTGATTAGAGTGTATGCTCAAGAGGATTGCTTTGAGGCAATGGAGAAGTCAATAAATGAAGCATTTGAGCGTAAAACTGCTGTACATACTGCAGGTGTGATGCGATGTATAATTTCAAGTTATTTCCGGCGCAATGAAGTAGACAAGCTTGAAAGTTTTGGGAAGCGTGCGGAATTTGCTAGGTGGAGGACTTGCAGGTCCCTATATCATTGTAAGATGGTCATGTATGCATCACAAAAGCGCTTAAAGGAAATGGAGAGTGTGCTTTTTCAGATGGAGAATTTTAACATGGTCTGTACCAAAAAAACATTCGTGATACTGTACAGAGCCTACTTAATGTGTGGTCAAAGGTATAAGGTGGCACAAGTGTTAGGATTAATGTGGAAGCATGGATATGAAATTCCTTTCGATTCATTGTTATCATGATTGTTCACGTCACTTTGGTATAGCATTTTGGATGACAGAAATTGGATAAAGCTTTCAGCCAGTTATTGTGAATGGTTCAACATTATTCACAGGTACACATCTTGACTCAGAAAGTGGCTTGTTGGTATTGACTCTTTTTCACTTTAGTCAGTAGTTGCCTGGATTTTTTGTTGTAAGTACATGCTTATCTGCTCAGAATGATTGCATACTATTTCCTGTTCATATGACTGCTAGAATCCTACTGTTCTCTATTGTTTTCAGTGTCCTCTTTCTTTCTCCTTCCCTTTTCTAAGATGTTAGGCGACTGATTTCTGATCTCATCATCTGGATGAGTGCCACACTGGATTCATTCAAAACAATAAATCAGCTCAACAAGGTTTTCTTTGTCAAAAATTATTCTTTCATCCCCTACCTATTGAATTGACCAACGAGTTATATTGATGGCATCCTATGATCATTGAAAGGAAGAATTTACAGATCACATGCTTCTGGTAGACACTTGAGAAGTCAAAGTGTGATCTGGTTGAAATATTTTGTAGATTCAGTTAGTTGTGGTTGAATGATTTATGACCTATCTATCATTGGTTGAACTGAACTTGATTAGAAACTAAATTTCACCCTGATTCATTGATAATTAGGCATGAATTTTGAATTACTTATTGATTTTATGATGGCATATCACTGCATTGGATGAATTTGGATTCATTGGAATTCAACAATATTACTTTTTACTTTTTAGATGTGCATTTTGTTAACAGTATGATGCGCTGACCTTGGTAATCCATGTTCCGTGGAACAATGTATTCTTAAAGTGTGAGTGTGTGTGAATGCATATGTAGTCAGTAGTCTTGCCAAGTGATCACTCCTAGATGTGGTGTATATAGTATACCCACGGCTAAACCTGAATTTCATATTTCTCGAGTCTACTGCATGAGATGCCAACAAAGAAACAGAGTGTAGATACTGTTATTGAAGTCCTATTAGAACAAAGTTGATGCCATTACCTCCAACTAACACTAGGTAACTTTAACAAGCTTATGGATGTTGCTGCTGTCGCATCTCGAAATCCTTGGATACTGTAATTACATGATTGGCCCTCATGCAATCGTCTCGGAATGAGGAAATTTAATCCTTCTGCACATTTCCTTAGACACTCTTAACTTCTTTATGTGTATTCTATATATCAAGCGAAATGATATGATTGCTTTTGAAAGTTGAACTTATGTTATTTCAGTTTGTCAACAGTTTATAACCGATTGGTTTCGCATATACATACAGTTGATTGACCGTGCTGTGTTTCAGAATCTGTACATTATTTCATGGACCAAGGGTACCCAAGCGCTGAATGCCTATGGAAATCCAAGTAAGTCTCACCAAGACCTCAAAAGTTTCAAAGAGGGTTGCCGCCTGCCTTCCATCAGAAAGTCCCGGTATTTGCGACTGAATCTACTAATGTCTTTTAGAAATTACATTGACAGTGAATAGTTAGTCCTTGCCTTGTTTGAAAGGCTGTAGGCTGTAGATTATGTGTCAAATTACTTCCAAAGCAAGAGCAAATAATGTTTGGAAGCCGATTTCCGGATGCTGCGTGTTAAAGTATTTGTTTCTACCAATTCGTTTCTTTTCCCCTCTAGGAGTAGGACCGTCCAACTGCAGCTTAATTTTCTGCATTGAATGTTTTTGCCCTCTATGATCTTATGGAAATTTTGGCCTTGGTTGCATCTGTGTTTGCGGTGGGCTTCTGTGCATCAGATCTTACCTTCATGTAATACATATTGTCTTTAGAAAATTGTCAGTGCTATTTGCACTTCATGTTGTCGTTAGCGAGGGGAAGTGACTTTCATACCCCAATTTTCTCTTCCCATATATCTTTCGATATTTTTTGACATTTGGATTGTATAAATTAAAAGAAGATCAGTGGACTTAAAGACATTTGGACTGTGTAAATTAAAAGAAGATCAATGGACTTGAATTAACATGGGTGTATAAAAGGTGAAAATAGTGTGTGAAAATTATTAACCTACCAAGAAATTACAATACGTTCAATTTAAATTATAAGGCCTAATAGGAAAATTGTAAGCTTTTTATCTACTAAAAATGAGAGAAGTCGTGAGCTTGAGCTGAGAGAAGGAACGCGTATGAGATCAATTACCCTTCTAATCAATTCTTTGTAGCATTAGATAACAGAGACTCATAGATGTGTTCATAAACAAGGAAATGTAAGAAGAAATATCAACAATTTTAATACTCATTCCAGATAAGTAAACATGCCGACAAAAACGTTCATACATTTAACAGCATAACAGAATACGTATTTGTTCTCACGATACAGCCAAAACAATATTCTTATATTCTTATGAATGAGCTCATTTTCATTGGGAAAGCAAATGAAACCTTTATGTGTTGATAAAATGACTTCATGCGCACATGAAACTCCAAACTATGCCTTGGATTGGATCATATTGCAAAGGATAAGCATTCCTATTGATTTTATTTGTTTATCCGTCATCTGTCGTTGCGTATGTAAAGGATTGTCGTTTCTCTCATGCTTTATTCTTTCTCAAGGGTTCAATCTCTCTCTTTTTCCTTTTTCCTTTTCCTAAAATACATTTCCCTCTTAAAGTTAAAACTTTCTAATTAAAAGTAGCATACAATTAAATTCGAATGAATTGCTTTTATTCTTTTCCTCTCCTTGTCCCTTTTCTGTATGAATGTTTTGAAACTAAATACAACGTTATCTTTATCGACATTTTGGAAAGATTACTGACATTTCATAAAGTTGAAACGATCACAGGCATCTAATAAAGTTGGAGCGAAACGATGGTAATACATAAGAATAACATGTATACATTTAGAAATGGTCCAATTTTTCATTTTCACTTTCAATGAAAAGTGGAAGATCTAATAAAGAAGTTGCTTGGCATGGTGAGACAATAGTCTCTTCATGAACGTCCAAGAACGTTGGAAATGATCATTGACATTCAATACAGTTTAAGCGACCATTGACATCCAATAAAGGTTAGAACGATTACCGACATTCAATAAAATTTTGAAAATGGCCCAATATTTCGTTATCCCTTTCATAGAAAAGTGATAAATGTAAATAATAAATTCATTTGACAATTGAAAGAATCACCGATATTCAATAAAATTAGAACGAAACCACGATGATACATATTCATAACACGATTAAATAAGAAACGACCCACTCTTTCATTTTCCCTTTCAAAGAAAAGTGAAAGATCTAAAACAAGAACTTGCTTGAGATGGTGGGAGTAGGCTATGATGCTCGCAAGCATTAGATGCTCACACCGATCTCACCGTTAAAAAAAGGGAGGAGGGAGGAGAGAGGGGGGGAATGAGGGTGAGATCGGTGTAAGCATTCAATGCTTACGAGCACTGTAGCCAGTCCCGAGATGGTGTTCTTAATCCTTGATGGGCGACAAGTAGTGAAGATCCACCTAACCAATTAATGTTCTCCTAAATCTAATTAATAGCAAAACCCTTTTTCCAACGAACAAAATTAAAATTAAAAAAAAAACCTCCAAAACTTTCCACATAAGACATGAATGAGATGTGACCACGGAGGGCATCGAATGACCCACCAAAAAAAAAAAAGATTAATTTAATGCGGGAAAAGTGAAGGGGAGGTGGTGAACAAAACAAATTAAGGGTTTTGTCCTCATCTGCACATCGCCATTAAGAAAAAGTCCATTTTGTTGACAAGGACTTATTGTGTCGTATTAGGGAATAACTTCAAAACATAAACAGCTAATTAACAAAGGACAAGTCATAATACGACATTGAGAAGAAAAAAATACCATCGTTCACACTAACAATATTACACAGTTGTTGGTCGTTTCGGTCTCAACAGTGTATTAATGTTTAAATATAAAGAGTATTTCTTTCTTTTAAGTTTTTATAAGCAAATCGTAGCCCAACACGTGAGTGAAAGATTTTTTATTATATTTTTAATCTTTCACTTTTGTAGATGCATATCGACTTGTAATTGCCACGTCCAGACGACTCCTTAAACGAAAAAAGAGTTGGACACTGTTCATAGTAGAAAATACAAGTGTGTGTTAGTTGGTTAGGACAGTGTGATCCGTCTCCTTAAAGTTGAGGTTGAATTTACTTGTTATAGATTATTGTTTACATATGA
Source organism: Gillenia trifoliata (assembly GCA_018257905.1). NCBI lineage: Eukaryota > Viridiplantae > Streptophyta > Magnoliopsida > Rosales > Rosaceae > Gillenia > Gillenia trifoliata. Next base: position 1,908,264 of record CM031081.1, on the reverse strand, counting down.
GTAGTACACTTTTTTTTATAAACAAATCACAATTTAACATGTGTGCGAAAGATTTTTGTTTTATATTTTTAACGTCATTTCGGCTTATACATATCTTCGTATAATTTGTACGTAGATAGTACATAAGATGAATGACTCATTAAACAGTAGAGTAAATACCAAAGTGAATGAATGAATTTGATGGAACCTAATTAAAGCATGACGATTAGAAAGCCATGAGCCAAATAAGGACAGGGTTCCATGTCCTTGTCCACAGCATAGCTGTGTTTTTCTACCACTTAGTGGCCATTAAGCACTCAAAAGCAAATCCCAAAAATCTTATTAAATTTGTTTGTTTATTTACTTGTTTGTTTTTTATCCAATGGGCTTTGCATATGTGGTCCCTTTGGAATACATCCAAAATTCCCAACCACTACCAACCAGATGCGTCTCCCCACCACCTAAAAAACAAACCCAATTCTTTGCATTCGCCATTATCTCCGAATCCCAAAATACGAATAGCAACTATCATAAAACGAGTTTATTGTCATCACTATCGTAGTATTTGAGGTCTAATAGTGATTGTCTTACGAAAAATAAATTTATACATAATAATATGTTATCGGACTAAAACAATATATGATAGTAAACTCGTTTGATTTAAATTGTTCTAGAATAAGAATTTAACCAAAGAGATGGAGAGAGATGAAGGAATCCATGATTGCAAACTCTGCCTCCAATCATTTTTTCTCACTCAATTTTCATGCCTTTTCTGATGAAGAACAGAAAAAAGAAAACTTCCCCATCTTTTTCCTATTTTTCGGTACCATCTTTTTGATGGTTTTAAATCCTTAAATGAAACACAAAAAAGAAATGTTTCATCTACTAAAAGAGTGTTAAATAATCACTTCCTTTTTCTCAAGTCATATGCCACTATCTCAATTTTTCAAGCACTTTTTGAATAATACCATTCTTGATGTTGGTTCATTCAATTTGTGTGGTCCTGAGGATTGCGCGGTTGATCACACTTTTGCATCCAAATTTCACATGAATTAAACAATGCGAATCGAAACGCTTTGTTTAATAGAGATTTTGCTGTGTAATTGAAGATATATGTCTTCTTGTATTTACCTCTCTAATGCGCAATGTGTCTTAAACAATTACAACTTTTATCACGTGATTGTAGATACTGAATTAAGAGAGTTGTATATACAAGAAATATGTTCCAGTTGTATGTAAAAAACTACTGTTTTAGCATTCAAAGCTTTGTCACTTTGTACCTACAACTATTCTCACGTATTTGCATCTCTCTTCACGTGAATACCTGTGATAAAAATCGTAAATACAAAAAATATATCTTCAGTTACATGTAAGAATCTCTCGTTCTTCAGTGGCGTTAGAAATATCATCGTCCTAATGTAACATGCAAAAAGGCATGCACTCATATCACGCATAATCTATGTCACGCATAAAGACGCAAAAGGCAGAACAGAGTCAAAGCTCCTCAAAAACACATTTATGATGCAGAAATTGACTCAGAAAAATCCAGGGTGATGCTATTTGACCGTCTACAATTGAGATAAGTGTGTAAAAAATAAAAATAAGTGTGTAAATAGCACCACCTAAAATTTAAAACAAAAAACCGGATTACTAGCTAAAAATGCATTAATGGAAGATTAGGACTCGATATTAAGTTCAAATCGCAAACGAAATCTTTATAATTCAGCCTAATTAAACCTAATAACATTTATGTTCATAAACAAGAAGCATTATGTTCCACAGTTCATGTTTTTCAAATTAGTAGTGCTTACAACAAAATCCATATACTAAACAACATATTAATCAACCACCAAAGCATTACCCCAAACGCTTCAAGAGGAACTTGCCTACGCCGGAAATGCCACTCTGGCAGCATCCCAAGCCCTCACACATTGACATGTGTTTTTAAGATACCGCCAGAGTAGCATCCCCGTTGCAAGTTCTACTCCGACGCTTACCATCAATCATGGCCGGAAGTAAGCTCTTACATCCGGTGGTTATGCCGAATCCAATAAACGAGTTCCGATCCTTCCAAGCTGCCGAAACAAGAACCCGAACATACGGCTCCGAGGCAGCAGAACAAGAACTCTCAAATTACCACAACAAAGGGTAAGCAAAGTAAGTAAATACAAGACAATCATACAACTACACACGATAGAGCACCCGAGTAAAAATGTCAAGCTTTTTTGCTACGTATCAATGGCTGCCTTGTGGGTAAAGTTAAGTAGAACCAATGTATTAACAGTCAGGATTCACGAAGCTCTTCATCTCCTCCATGAGGCAGTAGAAATGCTCGTTGTTCGGCAAGAAGTAGAACCCGATCGTCGCCTGCTCTAAGAACAGAAGCTTCACATCCTGCCCTGCATTTTTAAGCCCTTTCACATAAGCCAACTGCCAATCTTGCATAAGATCCAAACCAGCCACAACAACAAGACTCTTGGGAAATTTCAAGCCCTCGAGACTCTTGTCCTTCGGGCCGAAAATGTGACACGCCGGATGATCTCTATCTTCGCCTTCGGGGAGAAATGCCCGCCAGTACCAATCGCGGTCTTGTATTGTTACGAAGTATTTCCCGTCCAATCTCTTCTCTGATTCTGTTCTCTTCTGCCCCCCAAACATCGGGTGAAGAAGGATGTTCCCCAACACCTCAACCTCCGCTTCTGCCGCCTTTACTGCGACGTGGTGAGCAATGTTGCCGCCCGAGCTGTCTCCAGCTAAGTAAACATGAACTTTGGAGTCCTTCCCCTTCCCGCTCTGCAGCCACTTTCTCGATTTCACCCACTTGAGAGCCGCCCATCCGTCATCATAAGCACAAGGATACCGATGTTCTGGCGAACGGCGGTAGTTTACGGAGATTACAACCGCCTTGCAAGTGTTGACAAGGCGGCGGCAGAAGGTGTCGTAGATGGCGCTGTTGGCGGAGGAATGAGTGAAGCTTCCGCCGTGGAAGAAGATTATGACCGGTACAATCTTGGTGGTGCTCAAGGGCTGCTCAAGATCCACAATGCCCCATTGAGACTCGTTTTCTGGGGCAAGTTGGTAAACACGGTTGAGGAGGCCGGTGGCTCTGTCGACGTGATCGAACGAGAAAACCCCGTCAACCGGAATTGTGTTGGCGGGGACTTTCCGCTCGAGGAACTCCGCCAGCTCGCGGTTGAATGTTCCGTCAGAACGGCGGAGGAGGTTGTAAGCTAGCTTGAAGTTGGAGATTAGTACCCATGTATTGAGTGGAACAACTTTCTGCAAAAAAAGAAGGGGAAGAATTAGAGAAATTAGAAATTAATCCACCAAAAAAATCCTTATTTTTTCCGAAGCTGCATACAGAGAAGAAATTACAAGTGTAAGCAACCAAAAGCCCCCAAACAAACAAAAGCCGGCAGGAAACAATTAGTGCAAAAGGGGAAGAACACACGCGGATGTGACTAATTAAAACCAAACAGCTGAAAATCTTGGTGAAAATTTGCAAAGTTTTGCACCAAAGGAAACTCTAATTTGTACTTTCCACAACAAGAAAAGTAAGAATTAGAAAGAACTATGAAAATTCATGCCCCTTGAAGCCAAATCAAAAAGGGAAAAAAAAAGGAATCGAACTAAATTTTGGATTTTGGCCCAAATGAATGTCCAAACAACTAAAAACGAAATGGTTTTAGGCAACCCAATTTAGAAATAGGAAGAAAAAACGGGTTACATTTGAGAAAAATAAGGAGAGAGACGAACTACCTTGGATTCATTGACGTTGACTTCATTACTACCAGCCATGGCTCTATAATCTCTGCGTGTATCTCACAAACCCAGCAAAATTTTCAGAAACCCAGCAAGAAGGGCTCAAAACCCAGCAATTATCCTCAGCAAAACCCCCCCTTTGATGGACATAATATAAAGTGAGAAGAAATTAAAGGGTACGAGCAGAGCTGCTGGGTGTGGGAAAGGACGTGATGGGTTTGCTTTTGGGACCAGTGGACTTTTGTTCTCTCTGGTGTGGGAAGTGCTGGGTTTGTTGTACTTCAATCGGATTGAATTTTTTGATTCCTCGTTTTGGGTTTACTGAAGGAAGATAGAGAGAGAGAGAGATGAGAAGACACTTCTGTGAAGTAAGAGAGCAGCAGAGGGAGAGATCAAAGATATCACTGTTTAGAGAGAGTACAAATTTGAGAGAGAGAGAGAGAAGAGATTGAGAGTCAAACGCAACGGAACGACGGTGGTGGAGACGGAGCCGAGAGAGACGACAAAGCGGGCGGCCGAATTAAACTGTTCAGTGGGACCCCCTTTTCAAAAAAAAATTTCTTTTATTTTTGCTCTCTGCTTCTGGTTTTTTTAGTTCTGAGTTTTAGAGAGAGAGAGAGAGAGTAGAGTGTGTGTTCTGGTGCGTTCTTCTCGCGCGAATGGGTTAAAAAGGTTGGAATGGCTACTGACAGCTCTGTTTTGGCTTCACACTGTATTTTTGTACTTCTTTTATTAATTTTTTTCTATTTTTCTATAAACTTTAAAAAAAAATTATTGTGAATGTTTTGCCATATATGCGAACATTAAAAATTAAACCGTTGTATATTTTAGAAAACTGAATTTAGGTCAGCTAAATTATATTCAAGACGTCTTGTCTTTCTTAAACATATGATCGTTAAACAAATCTCATTTGTACTCAAATTTCATCAACTTTGATAGTTACTATCATAGTTGATTGTTTTGGTGTAACATCATTATTTAGAGCTTCAATTTTAACTTTTTTGTTATGATTTAGGATTACTGAATTGAATGATCGAAAGATTATTATATAGCATAGGAGACAATTATATCAATAAATGAGATCAAAATTGAAAAAATTCAGTACAAATGAGATTTTTATAATGCGTTGTCTTTCTTGAATATAGTCTCTATACAAAACAATGTAATACTTTTATGTCATATATGAGGTTACAATTGTTTTATGTCATATATGAGATTATACAAAACAAGATATTTAGTAAATTGTACAGAGACACTATGATGTTTCATATTAGCAAACAAGATACGTTAAACTTAAGCCTTCAAATGTAATACTTTTCTTCTGAATGTTTTTAGAACTTCAAATTTTGGATTCCTTGAATATTTTCTCGATAATAATATTAAAACTAAAAACATTTATCGGTGTAATATGAGAAGCCGAAAACAAGGGCCCGTAACTTAGCTAACTTTCAATGACTTTCATTTTCATTTTTTTTTTTATCAAATTCATTTTCATTATTTTAAGCTATACGATTTCATCTCATATATATCTTCTACATTTTTGGGTAAAATGAAATTTACACCACAAGGTTTGGGGGTGATTTGCAAAATGAGCCACAAAGTTTTAATTTTTGCATTTTACACCACGTAGTTTCCAAATTACACCAATTTAACATCTCCGTGAATTTCACCGTCTAATTAGACGTTAAGTGGTGATGTGGCATAGACTTGCCTCACATTTTAAATGCTCGTTGACCGTCAATTTCAATGTTTAGTACTTTGCTCTTTTAATCATTTTAAGAAATTGATGGTTAACGAGTGCTTAAAATATGGGCCAAGTTTATGCCACATCACCACTTAACGTCTAATTAGACGGTGAAATTGACGGAGATGTTAAATTAGTGTAATTCAGAAACCACATGGTGTAAAATGCAAAAATTAAAATTTTGTGGCTCATTTTACAAATCACCCCGAAACCTTGTGGTGTAAAATGCAATTTACCCTACATTTTTTCTTGTTACTCTTAACTCATGACATCATGTCACACTTGTTGTATGGCACAACCTTTTCTAGTATTTTTTTGCAGGTTTTTTACTAACAATACAAATATATAGATGCGCCAATATATATATATGTGTGTGTATAGTCTCATTCCTTTGAGGGACGCATTGTGATGCTTATTTTATCATTTTTTTAACGATTCAAATCGTTTATATTTTAGTACATTATTTATAGATCATTCTTGTAAAAAATTAAACAAATCCAAAATCATTATGACTTCCGATTGTAGTAAAGAAAATTGACGAATACGGTTTTTTCAAAAAAATACTATTATGACTACCATTTAATCAAACGGTCAAATGATTTCGAATTTGGATGATTTTTAGTATAAATGATCTTTAAGGGAATATATAAAAGATGGACAGTTAGATGGTTAAAATATGATGTGTAATGGGCCCTATTAATGTGTCCCTCAAATAAACTTATTTAAGTGATCCCTTGATTTCAGTTTTCTTCACTATTTGAGTTTACACACTCATTTTGTAAACCCTTGTTTATAACTTTGACATGATAAATTGGGGACTGGCTACAGTGCTCGCAAGCATTGAGTGCTCACACCAATCTCACCCTCCTTTCCCCTCTCTCTCCTCTCTCCTCCCTCATTTTAATGGTGAGATCGGTGTAAGCATTCAATGCTTGCGAGCATTGTAGCCTACTTCGATAAATTGAGTAATCAAAGTAAGTTTTGAAAGAGAAAAAAAAATAGTAAAAATGGTGTGTATAAATCAGTTTTCAAACTTAAAAGGAAATACTCATGCGCATAACTATGTTTGACATAACAATGCGCTCTCATTTGCATTTAAATTTGAATCTCTTCTCCACTAATTTAAATTAGAATATAGCTTGATTAAAAAACTTAAAAGAAAAAAAATTCTGGAACAACACTTGTGTTTTGTGAATGCAAATTGTTGTGTTTTTTTTTTTGGTCAAAGTAAATTGAATACAAAAATGACAGAGGGTCCAGAGTGCATGCATTGTTAACAAACTTCTACTATGTTCCACAGTATTCTGCTAAAAGACAAACTAGGTTTTTTACTTTCACAATTTCATAAATATTCCTTCTTTTTCTATGGCATTTCGTAAATATTCTTTAAAAAATATACAACTTCTAAAATATTTCCAGCAAAATTAATTCACAAAAATAAACAAACAAAAAAAATTCCAGTTAATATTTAAGAAAAATCACGAGAATTTAGATTACACAAAATCCAACTCTGACAATAGCAAAGTACAACTTAGAAATTTCAATAAAAAATCAACAACAAAAAAATCTAAAAAGAAAAAAAGAAAAAAGGGACAAGAGTTTCCTGCGTGCGGCCGACGCGATAGCACGTGGCGACAAGGGGTTCCGTCCCGACTCTTTTGCCAAACCACCACGACAAACTCTCGATTTTACCCTTGTCACATCCTCGAAACAACGAGCCTACCATTCAGGACGACACGGTTTTGTCCGGTAGCGAAGGGCGCGTGACGACATGTTTTTTGTCAGAACTTGAGGGGACTATACGCCCCTTTTTTCAAAAATTATTTATATCGTGGGCTTTGAGTTTTGTCGTATTATCTAGGGCGTGTTCTATCCTCATCGTAGGTTACGAACACGTGGCGAATGGATATCTCTCACGATGAACTCGGTGGTGGGACACCCCTCTGAAGCTCCTCCCCCGTGATGGGCCACCGGACCATGTGAGAGTGCCACGTGGTCCTTATGGGTTGGCGGAGATGATTGATTAGATATTCCTTTAAGACATTTGATGCGGGACACTTCGGTCGATCTCCACCGTTGGCGTTGATTGCTTTAACTTTTAATGAATGCGTTGAGTAATAGGGTACGTTGTTAAAAGAACATTGATTTGTTTTTTCTTCGACCATGAGTCTTTGTGGATGATTTTTTTAATATTACTAAGATTCTTTGTTTATTATTTTTTTATGTTTCTTTTAATCTTTTCGTATTAGATGTTACAAAAATTTTTGAGTGTTCCGGAATACAGGTTACTTCGGATTTTTTAACTATTGAATCTTAATTTTTATATTTTAAAATAAAAATTCAACGATTAAAAAACTTGAAATACCCCGTACCCAGGAATATGCAAGAAAAACTCTAGATGTTATGTCGTGGAAATGTGAATTGTAAGCGTAGAGGTAGATTAATTTGAGCACTTGGAGTTCGACCACTTTTACAGGAAAGAAATATAGTGACAAAACATATTGGCCAAGTTGATTTGTAGACTTTTGTTTAGCAAGGTGACTAATTAAGATAATGCTCGAATAAACAAAAATGTTTCTCTTTTGATTTGGATTGCGATGATTTTGAGTTTCATTCTCAAATAGTTATTAACGTTTCTTTTGTGAACTTATCGGAGTTTAGGTTGAGAGCCATTTTTTTAGATCGTTCGGCCAATTGTTTTTATGTTTTAAAGTTTGGTGTTGATGGTATGTATGAACTTCACATCGAAGAAGTAAAGTCTTGTATAGTAGTTTAAATAACTTAAAAATTCATCGTCTTTTACCAATTAATTTTAAGTCGAATATTCACAGCTTATATGTTCACCAAAATAATTGTAATAATATAACTTTTACATCAAAAAACCTTTTTTTGTTCTTAATGAACGTGTTTAACTCTATAAACTACAAATGATATCTGCAACCGGCAACAACTTAACAAAATTATCGTAAACAATGTGATACGATCTTGTAATTGGAAAGAAAAAATAAGAAACATTATGCCATCCAAATGATAAAGACACAAGAACAATTCATTTTTCATCACAAAGCAAAAATTTGTTGGTGAGAAACAACAATGAAACGTGATCAAATTTATTTAAATTGCCAACTGGCGTTTGGATGTCTACAATGACTAACCTATTCCTCAATACCAAACACACAGAAGCTTTCGAGATTGTATTATTGTATTCTTCTAGAACTCATACTCAAGTTTCTCTCATAACTGCACGATAATTTTAAGGAAAATAAAAAATATGTATTTTTTATTTTGAATACATATGATATTATTTACACCAAGAAGTGAGGATTGGGCTAAATTTTAACCTAGGCTTACTATAATAATTTGGTTCGAATTCACTTTTGGCGAAAGTCGAACCTAAGACCTTTCACTTATAAGTGAAAAGGAATACCACTAGACTGTAATACTAAGTGACAATACACACTCTTTTTAACTTCTTACATATTTTTGTTTAATTATGTATGTTAATTATGTTTAATTTATTTAATCTAATTGTTAGGAATAAAAAAAGTGTAAGAAAGACTACAAAAGATGTCATTTATCTAATATTAATGCCTTGAACTTGATGCCTAAGAAAATTAAACAACAGTCCAAACTCCATTAATATAAACTTTTATTTAACGAAAGAAATAAAAAGAATATTGTTGGAGTGCTTTGTAATATTTGAACGTATACGTTGTCGTATTGTGAGAGGTGGCTAAGCATGTGCCACGCCCCACACAAACACACAATCTATACCAAACAGAATGCCGTGTTGCTTACACTTGTCTTTTGAGCATGAAGTGAAAAATGATAAACATACTTTTTTTTTTTGTCACACACTTTCGTAATATTAGGTAGGGAAAAATTTTGGTTGTTACATATCATTTATTGATATGGCTATTGAATAGTCTTAGATTAATTTGTAGTTGACCGTAAATAAATTTTAAATTATTTAACAGACATACCATTAAATGATACATACTATTAAAATTTGACCCATTAAGTAGATAATTATCGATATTTATGAGAGTTTTCGATGGAATTGGGTGCACTTTCATGTCCGTTCAACTATAATGAACATAATTTTATGTGAAAAATAGTGTATCAAACAACTTAGTCATCAATTAAAGAAAATAAGCTAAAATGCTTACAAATATTTTATACTTACACTAATCTAATCATTAACCATTAAAAAAATCTACATTTAATGGTTAGATTCGTGCAAGCATAAAATGCTTGTAAACATTATAACCGGATCTCAATTAAAGATCATCTTTGCAAAGTTTGAGATTATTTTATCACTCATATGTATAAACAATCAACGTTTTTGAAAACAATTAGTATTACCATGATGAAAAATCTATGTATTTGATACATATGATTAAACTGCCTCTATTTTTTTTTTTCCAGAATTAATGTTTAAATGATAACTAAACAAACGAATGATTTCGACTATGACACTTTGTCTAGCAAAATTAGGTTAATCACAACAAGATTGACAATACAGTGTACTCAAAATAGAAAATAAACTTTTATACACGGAATTTTGTAACACTGTAACGTTTCATGCTAATAATACGTAATCACGTAAAAGGAGTAATTGCCTAGAACGTTATCATGACCTGTTTCATTAAGTACAGTGGTCACAAGTATTGTCCCTTTTACAATTTCCTTCGTTTAAGATTCCAGTCTCCAACACAATGTATTGAATAAGGAAATAGGGTGTGTATCTTTTGGGAGCTAATTTTTGTAGCAACGTGGGGGCCCCACCATTGTGTTTGGCCTTTTGTGCGTAAGGTCAACAAGTAGGAACAGCTTTTGGCTTCTTGTGTCGATCTGGTCAATCCCACTGAGAGAGAGAGAGAGAGAGAGAGAGGTGAATTATTATTTCAATTTTGTGCTATATTGTAAATCCACGCAATTCCACATGTTATAATTCAACAATTTTGTTGACAACTCCAATGGAATTAGTTTTATTTGACCAAAAACAAAAAAATGAAATTTTATTTATTTATTCAGAAATCGACGTATTTAAATTCAATTAACAAAATTATGTCGTGAAATTTTAATATAATTGGAAAAATCTTGAGTGGTACGTACTATTCAATGGTACGACTATTGAATGGTTCAGATTAATTTGCAGTGGGCCCCAAATGAATCTTAGTCATTTAACAGTACGTACCATTCAATGGTACGTACCACTGAAGTTGGACCCAATATAATTCATTGAATCTAGATGAATGCACATCATGATTTTGAATCTTATTCTTCATTATAAATAATTCTATATTAATCCTCAAATTATTTTACTAATAAATTTCTTATTTAATAATAATTGTCTTATCTTGGTCAAAGAATAACTCAAATTCAACCGACACATGCGAGAAGTTGAGAACAATATAGAATTATAATTTCTATACCTATATATAATTGACTTTATTATGATGGTATGTAACTTTGTTGTAGGTATATAATTTCGTTATAAAAGTATTTTGTAGACATTTCTATACTAATCAACTTGCATGCCTAAATTTGGATTAATTAGATTTTAATGATGGGCCGGATTCGATTGAATTACAAAGTCTACAAACCTAGCTCATATTAGATTTAATTGAATTTTATCCTAATTGGGAATATTAATCCGTTCCTTACTTCCTTGTAGGTAGAGGAACAAAGAGAAAGACCTATGGAGTGTTTTTATTTAATTTTTGGTCGAATTGGACGAGAGCATGTTTTAGTCAATGATATTTGTCTATAGTAAATAATCACTATTCATTTTCTATTAATTAAAATGGATCATTTATTTATATGCTTCTCACACAAAGGGAAAAAAAAAAAAGGGACTGGCTACAGTGCTCGCAAGCATCGAATGATCACACCTATCTCACCCTCCTTCTCCCCCTCTCTCCTCCCTCCTCCCTCCTCCCTCCTCCCTCCTTTTAATGGTGAGATCGGTGTGAGCATTTAATGCTTGTGAGCACTTAATGCTTGTGAGCACTGTAGCCTACTCCAAAAAAGAGAACGGAAAGTGGGAAAATGTCTTTGTAATGAATTTGTCTGCGTGCTCTGATTTAATTAGAACCCAAAACAAAAACTTCTCTGCTTTATGCAACCGACACGCAAACAAGTTTTTCTCTATCGTTATGGGGTGCCATTTACATTCATTGCATTTAGCTCTTAAATTGACACAAAGACAAATCCATCATGTACAATGAATGAGGGTTATGGGGTGATTAGTTGTGATTAATTAAGATTAATAAACCACTTAACTGATAAGAATGTTCATTGTATGAGAAGAATATTATGGGGCGATTAGATTCTGTTTTGAAGTAAAACAAGGACCACGTATCATGTATGCATTTTCCCCAAGTTTTCTATCCGTCGAGATTAAAAGGCCATGGATGGACCACGCTTTAGTTGTTGGGTATTACCAAACTGTTAACAAATAATAAACTTTTGATATAATGATATGTTTACACTAAAAAGTATGAGAATAAATTGATATCGAACTTGGTATTTACGATATTCGAATTTGATATAATAATATATTTATACTAAAAAGTATGAAAATAAACCGTAGTACTAAATGACAACACATTAACTTGATTAGGGTTTTTATTGGGTAGTAACTAGCTAGTAAAGGCCCCAATAGACCAAATGCATAATTAACAACACTTTAGAATTTAAACCATTATTTAGAAACTTGTGCTAGCATCAGTCGCGTATGGACATGAGTTGCATAAAACATTCATTAATTAATGCTACACCCTCGTAGATCAACCATTGTCGTTGAATCACACATTCATGCATGACTAACACTAGCATCTTTCTTGTTTCACACGGAAAACATGAGAATACATATGAATTATTTACATGTTTAATGTTTGATTTAACATATGATTTACAATTACACATGAAGCTTTAGGTAATACGGGGCACAATAAAAGTTTGATGCACTAGAAAATTAAGTCACTAATAAATGATCATTCACGAGAATCCATAACGATCGAGGTTCGATCAATCTTTGATGCTTTTAGTCACGTGCATTTACCAATATTTGTACTTGTCAAAACTTATATTTTACAAGTTTACAACCAAACAATCATCTTATTTGTGGCTTATTTCTTGGTTAATATTTTTAGGTATAGGCATATATAAATAATATACATTAATCTCGGACATTGCTATAGGGTTATAGTTCACATGTCACACTCGTTGAATACATTTGTTTTCGGCAAGTGCTTATCGAATATAATATAGGCCTCGGGGGTGAAGGCTGACATAATGTCTATATGTCCCAAAACAATTATTAGGTGGCTAGACTAGAGCATGTGTTAGTTAACCCAAATTGGGACAATTTATTAGCCATTTGCTTCAACTTACAAAGAACCATACACATTATGAAGGAGTGAAGCGAGTTTAAAGCAGTAAACTTAATCTGTATGGATAAGTCAATTGAGTTAAATCAGATAATGAGTCAATTATAATAATCAAGTATCGAACTCGCTATAAAAGAAAGACTTACATAATACCTCTCACTTACAAGTGACGAAGAATACTACTTACAAGTGAATTAATGAATAATTGTAATGTATAAATTTATATTATTTTTTTGAAAAAAAAACTTTTAATAACAAATGACACACCCCGACCTGGATATTCCGAAGGGTACCAAAATTGAGACATGTTGGCCGACACCCTGGAGGGTAATGAAAGCCATGTCATGCAAATGAAGTAGAATTTCTGAATAAAATAAAACTAAAGTCTGGAATTATTAAAATCATGCAGCAGAGTATGCAGAAATACGGGTATAACCCTTGATACAATACCAAACAACATAGAAATATAACACGATATGCTTATAGACATATGCAATCACACAAGTCCATGCAGAAAGTAGCTACATGGAACAAGCTGGGTGTAATGGATATATGCTCAGTACTACGATCACGTGAAGCTGGCGATAATCGCGTCACATAGGAGTCCTAGCTGCCTAATCCAAACTAGTACAAACTAGCACCTACAATGGATCCAAAGTGAGCATAACAGTGCGGATGTGAACATACACATGAAGGCTGGTCCTGGCCTGGACGAGTACTAGACACCGGTGAATGCATGTATGATGAGCAGATAATATGCACATGATCATGCCATTGCAGTTTCACAAGTCTCAACATAATATAATTTCTTTATACTTAACTCATAAGTAAAAGCATGGCATGATAGAAAATAAATCATGAAATCACAGTGAAAAATAATATAAATAATATTAGTTTCTCAAAACAAAGCCCACTCACTAATATGTAGTTGGGTCGTAGCCGCCTTGCCTTGCCTGACCTCTGTACTCCTCGTGGTAAGTCTCACGTATATGAGATATCACTGTAATAATGATTAAACTCATAAAGGTTACTAATTAAATTCATAAACAACATTTATCCTTGGTTTGCTCAACACGGAGGTCCAAAACACTTAAAAAAAAACCATACATACTGCCCAAAGGTAGTACGCGTCATCACGAGTCTCTTCGCGTCGGCAAAAGCCGAAAAACTGGTTCCACGCGCCCACACATACGGCCCACGCGAAGGCCTGCCTCGGCTCACGCACGCCACACACGTGGTCAAACTGAGTCAGTCAAACTAACGGCGTTAGTTGATGCCGTTAGATTTAACGGAAGATTTCAGTATCTTCGTTAAATCTAACGGAATATTTCTAACGACGTTAAAGGAATATACCTGAGAAATATTCCCGGTCTAGACCGTATTTGAACTAGTTTTCTGACGTCACGGTCCGGTTTGGACTGGGCTCAGGCCTGTCTGAACCGGTCACTGCTGCAACTTACTCCTGTCGCCGGCGCCGCCGTCGGCCAAAACTCGCCGGTTTCTGGAAAAATTTCAAAAATTCATAACTTCTTCATTTCTCAACCATTTTACACGATTCACTTGTCAAAATGAAGTTAGAGAGAAGGGGAACAAGATTATATCGGTTTGGAGTTCAAAAAGTGGTTGGAAATGGCCGGAAATTGGCCTGAAAGTCTCGGTTTATACCCGAGGTCCGATCTACTTCAAAACACAACCAAAACACACGATTTTAGAATGAAAATCCATCTCCTCAACACGAGAATGCTAATGGTGGTGGTTAGAAGTCTCACCTTGGTTGGTATTTTCAAGAAACTCGTCGGAAAAGTCCAGTTCTTCCATGTGCGACTTTCGTCAAACGGTAACGAGTTTGGGCAATCGGTTTGCACTGTTGAGCTTAGTGAGTTACAACGAACAAGATGGTGGTAGTGGTTTGGCTCGGTTCGAAGAAAATGGTGTGGGCACTATGCACTGTGCAACTTTTCACGGGAGAAGAAAGAAGAGCAGAAGAAAGAAGAGTGAGGGAAAAATAGAGGCCAGGGGGAAAAGAAGAAAGAGATTTTTCCCAAATTAGGCCGGGCAACTGGATCCCGCCTGGTATACGCACTACTATATTTCCATAACAGGAAATAATATTAAACATACGTAACGTTTTTGTTACACGTCAAATTTTCGTCTCGTTCGCGCTCACGCGGACATAGGAAAGAGTACTACTTGAAAACAACAAGTAAGAATTCAAAATTCATAAAGAGCTCAAACGTCCACGTAGGACTTCCACTTATCCTGTTCAAGGGCATTTTGATAAATTTACACGTTCAGTAAATAAAATACAATAAAATTAGGGACAGGTCGTCACAACAAATTATATTAAAGGATGAGTTATGGAATAAGTCACACAATGGACTCGTTATAATATTGTGTGTTAAACTTGCCCCTACGAGAGTCAATTTTAAAATCTCTAACTTACAAGTGAAGATGAATATCACTATACCATAGTTGATGACAATTTGGACTGTATTAAGAACATTATATTTTAAAAAATATATTGACTTTCTTTTTTGAGGGTTTTATAAATATTCATTTATTGTAATGCATGAGATAAAACAATTAGCAACATGGACATCTCTTGAAAACTCCCAAACTCTACCTCCAAGATAATATAAACATATGTGTTATGGATTAAACTTTGTTTATCCTGTATAAACTATAGATTATGGATTGGATTGAGTCAGACCACACATTGTCAAAATATAACTTAATTAAAATTAGCATTGAATAATTTTCAATTCGATTCAACTAATTAAAAATTATGATCAAATGTGATGATGGCATGGATGACAGACTGATGAAACGAAAAAAAAAATAAGCAAAGAAAACGACCATGGCAAACGATGATGTGGTTCCCTACTTTGAGTACAAGGGGTGTGTGGGGAGTGTATACATATAATATGACATGTATTATATGTGTAGACGGACAATTTCAGCCTATTTGGTGGGAAGTTTTCAATGAGGCTATGGATTGGTGATCTTTGTTTAAAAATTTTGAGAATGCTTTGTTTTTGCAATTTGATGAGGAATTCCTGGTTTTAGAAATACCCAAAAATGGGATCTGTCAAAATCTAGGAAAAAATGGGGGATTTTATTTGTAGAAGTCTCAATTTACTTTAGTACTTTTTCCAAACTCCATATTTATCAATTTATAGAATCTATGGGAATGCTGTTTGCACTTTGCAAATTCGTCTTGAATTTCTTTAGAAATCGAGAATGTTTTTTGAGAAATTGGCCGAAATGATTAATTTACAAATTTCAATTGCTACAATGATCACCGTTCCTTATTTAACTGATATGCCGTCAATTTGATTGATATGTTATTATTTTTTTTTTATTACATCGTCAGTATTTAATTTTGATAAGTTCAACATTTGAGATTTGTAAATTCATAATTTCATCTAATTTTTAATACTATTTTTTTTGTTCTAAAGAGGACCTAAGCCCAACAACTATAAGAGCAAAATTTGAAGATAAAGTGCTTATGGTTAAAAAGCAGGACTTCCAAGTGTTTTTTTAAAAAAAAGAAAATCTAAATCCAAACTTAAGTAGTGACAAACCTAAATCCAAACTTAAACTAAAAAGTGCACTAAGTGCAAAATGAGAATCCTAATCCTAACCCTAAAGATATCATCTTTGTTTTTGCCTCCTTTTACCACATTCGTGAGAGGTTTCTTTGGTTTTTCCCTTGTTTCGTCTTTGGGCAAAATCTAACAAAATATAAGTTGGTGGTTTTGTTGGTAAGTCCGTTTGGGTCTGTCCTTTATTAAATGACAAGGCTTTTAATGTTGGGTTTTATATTTGATTTGCGTGCTTAAAGCCCTTTTGTTTTTGGGGAAGAGTTTGCAGATATTAGTTGACAGCGTTTTAAAGAAGAAAGACTTTTTCGGAGCGGTTTCAGATCACTAGAAGTCTAGCGCTCCGTTTGTTTCAACTGGACTAACTTTAAAAATTAAGTTGAACTAACTAAACAATATAATAATAATAAAATATTTAGTGCAATGCCGGACTAAGTTGGAAAAATTTTGAGTGGTACGTACCATTCAATGATACGACTATTGAATGGTTCAGATTAATTTGCAGTAGGTCCCAAATGAATCTTAGCCATTTAACAGTACGTACCATTTAATGGTACGTACCACTGAAGTTGGACCCGACTAAGTCGCATACTTCAACTTTTTTTCATTTTTAATTCACTTTTTCCTAAAGAAATTGAATAAAAATTAATAATAAAATGGCAGTTACCAATCCAAGTTTGAAGTTGAATGGACCCCAACTACATTTCCTTTTTCCTTTCCTTTCTATATTCTTCCTCGTTTCTCTTCTCCGTTGTTTTCTATCTATTGAATTGAAATTTTCAGCCTCAAATTCTGCATGAATCTCTTAATTTTCTTGTGATATTATGCATTGGGAGATGGGGTGAGTTGGTGGTTTGAGGTCTTAGCCCTCCAATTTTCAAAATCCCCAAACCAATTAAAAGAAAAACCTCAGCCCTATCGATTACAAGACCCAACCATTCCCAGAATTTTTTCTGTGCTAGGGCGATGGAGATTTTTTAGCAAAGTGAAGTTGGTGGCTATCCGATTTGGTGGCTGGGGAAAGGGAGTAGTGTCTGATTGGTAGCTTGAGAAGGGGAGCAGTCAGCACGAATGAAGGGAGGGAAGAAGGCCACCGTATCTGATTTGGTGGCTGGAGAAGGGTAGTCGTGCGGCCTGTTGCAAGGGAGCAGATGCTGCGGCTGATGTGTGAAGGTGTTATAGAGAAGGGAGAGGACAGGATTAAAGGGCGGCTTAGCAATCCCACGCTCAAACTTCGGATTGCTAGTATCGTGTTAGTGAGCCCTCTAGTCCAAACGAGTCATGATTAGTCTCATTAATCGTCAGTCTCTACTCCAACAAACATAAAATATTAGTCTTATGTAAATTAGTCCAAACTAAAAAGATGTAACAAATGCAGCATAAAAGTGCTTGTGACAATGTTTGTCAGAAAAATTTAAAGAGCTTTATGAAAGAATCACGTGCTATATACTTATTTCAGAAATTAATTTTATTTTTTTTTACAAATTTTAATGTACTTTTAATAAATGCGCTTCAAAATGTAAGTGCTTAAAAAAAATATGGGTCAAACTCATTTTACTACTTTCAAGTATCGTGAAATTCTCATTTTGCTACTCTTAGTTTTTTTCGTCTCAGTTTCATACCTAAAATTTGATTTTTCTGACACTTTTATACCTCCGTTAATATTTTTGTTAAGTTCTTCATTAAAGCATGACGTGGCACCGTAGACAATTAAAAAAAATTTAAAAAAAATTCACCCAAAAAGAAAGATTCGATTTTTCACTCCATCCCTTCTCTCTCTCTCTCTCTCCTCCATCCCTTTTCTCTCTCATCAAATCAAAACCCCCAAATCCAATTCACTCCCTCATCAGAGTCCATAACATGATCTGAATTATAAAAAATTTACCCAAAAAGAAAGATTCGATTTTTCATATTTTTATCTGATCAAAAACCCAAAACTCAGATCACCATCCCAGTTTCAAAGACTATTAGAGAGATAGAGAGAGAGAGAGAGAGAGAGAGAGGGAGAAGAGAAGGGCTTTATGGGTGAGGACCCATCAATCCTTTCATCCTCATCACCCCAAATGTCTGAGGATGACGACCGATCTCCTCCCTTGCATCTCATGGACGGTCTTATCCCCTCCAGCAAGTACCACAACTGCTTCGAAGTATCCGGCTCCGGCGGCGGCACCTTCGTCGAGTACACCGTCCCTTACCCGGACCAAGTCCTCGAGAACGTTCTCGAAAACGTCCTCTGCTTCCTCACCTCCCACCGCGACCGCAGCGCTGCCTCATTGGTCTGCAAGTCATGGTACCGAGCGGAGGCCCTCACCCGATCCGAGCTCTTCATAGGCAACTGCTACGCTGTCTCCCCTTGCCGGGCCACGCCCCGGTTTACCCGGGTCCGGGCCGTGACCATCAAGGGCAAGCTCCGGTTCGCCGATTTCAACCTCGTGCCAGCCAATTAGGGGGCTCACTTGGCGCCGTGGGTGTCCTCCATGACCAAGGAGTACCCTTGGCTCGAGAAGCTCTGCCTGAAGTGGATGTCCATCACGGATGACGATCTTGCCCTCTTGGCTGAGTCGTTTGCTGGGTTCAAGGAGCTCGTCCTTGTTTGCTGCGATGGGTTCGGAACGTCACACTTTTTATAATTGTTTTAATTGTCCACAGTGCCACGTCACGCTTTAACGGAGAACTTAACGGAAATACTACCGGAGGTATGAAAGTGTCAGAAAAATCAAACTTTAGGTATGAAAGTGAGACGAAAAAAACTAAGGATAGCAAAGTGAGAATTTCACGATACTTGAAGGTAGTAAAGTGAGTTTGACCCAAAAAATATTTACATACATGCCCTAATACAAGGTCATGTGAAAATAGGACCTTTAAGTAATGGGTCTGGACGCCCGTGACTCTTTCGACATGATTTTGCATTATGCATTAGTGATTTGAAACGCCACGGTGGCAATAAAACTCATTCCACTTAAATTCTTCTCTTGTTTAAGATGGGCCTCATACTCAGTAATGGGCTTTGGGGGCAATTTTTAAATAGGCTACGATTTCTCATTACAGGCCCATGTTGCTGAGTATCAGGCCTAACACTAAAGCCGCCGCCACCAAGCGCAGATAAACAAACCCCAATCTCACATTCTCCATCTACAAAAATAAAAAAGTAACAAAAACCCAGATCAATAAACCCCAAAGCAAAAATACCCATCAAGAAATTACTACAACCGAATCGTTCAGTTTTCTTCGATTCGAAGATTTGTTGCAGATTCCGAGAAATACTGCCGCTGAAAGACATAGTGCCAGCAGCACAGAACAACATTAACACAAGGTTCATACTTTTGGACAAAGGCAACATTACTACTACTACTACTTCGTCACAGGCTCGCAACAAGACGTGCTTGGCATTGGCGGCGGACGAGACGGCGGCGGTTCACTTCCAGCTGTGGGGGGAGGAGTACGACGCCTTCGAGCCCGGCGACATCGTCCACTTGAGCAACGGCATCTTCTCTTACGTCAGGAGCAACCTTTTGCTGAGGGCGGGGAAGAGAGGCAAAATTCAAAAGGTTGGGGAGTTTGTGATGGCGTTTGTTGAGACGCCAAATTTGAGTGAGATTCGTTGGGTTCCTGATCCCAATGATTCCACCCAAATATTGATCCACGAAGACGATGAACTTGTTCTGCTTATTGGCTTTGTTTTACTACAATTCAGACGCTTTGTTTTGTAGAACAATCCAACTCCACTGCTCCAACTTTTTCATTTGTATGTTTGGTATTATTCGAGCGATGTTCTGATTCGATGTAAACTACCGAGTGAGGATTCGAATATAAATGGAGGGAGGTGAGGTACAAACTCATGCATAATGCCTTTGATAATATGAAAAAATGAGCAGAAAATTAGCAAAATATAAGTAGGTGGTTTTGGTGGTAAGTCAATTTGGGTCTATTCTTATAAGACGTTAGGACTTTTAAGTCAAATATAGTTAAACTGTATAGCGGAAAAGAAAGGAGCGGAAATGTGGTGGGAGGGACGTGAAAGAAACAAAGAAGAATGAAGGAAAACACAAATTTTAAAATGAAAACAACGTGAAATTGTTTTTGAGTTTCCAATTTTAGTTTTTATTTATGTTTTTCCTTGTACAAATCTTTTACATTTCTCCAATACCACCCTTCCTCCGTTATTTATATTCCTCATTTTCCCCATGTTAGCACCAAATGATAACAAAAAACTAAAAATAAAATCGTTATAAAACGAGGTCTAATAGTAGGTTTTATAAGTGGATTTGCAAGCTTAATAAGGCCCTTTTGTGTTTTGGACACGAGTTTGCAAATGTTAGTGATTAGCTTGTTCAAGATAAGCCTGCTCCTCGTAATCTGTGTTTGATTTACAAAAGCTTAAGGCCCTTTTGTTTTTGGACATACAGAATGTAAACAGGTCTTTCGTAACGAAAGTTTTCTTTTGCGATTCTTTGATTTTTGTGATCTTTTTAATATTTTTTGTCTTTGATAAAAATAAATGATCTTTGCACACACCTGTTCATTTATCTCTACTGATTTCTTTTCATTTATTCAATTCAAGAAGCAAGAGCTGAAAAATCGATAAAAATGTATAAAAGAAGAAAAAGAGTGCATAAATCATTTTGCTTCGACAAATATTAAACATTTTAAATAAACTTTTTATAACAAAAAAAAAAATCGAGAATATGCCCAAATAAGCTTTTCAATGTTTTCATATTTAGCCGAAAATCACTACCTCATCAGAAAGAACAAAATACGAATGCAACAATACAAAACCAGCTGCAAGATGACCACTAATTTTTATATTTTATATGCTAAAAATATTATAACTATTGGCTTGGTTCAATAAACAAAAGAAAAAATTATGTATTTTAATTGGATAGAAGCATCCAATCAATGGTCCATTTATATGTATATTCTTTATCTTTTATTTAGGAGGCTCCTAAGAAGTAAGAAATGACAGCATCTTATTAGATTTAATACATAAATTAATCCATATTTAACCATATTTCTCATTAGTCAAAGGGCAATGATTGCTATAGAGCTGAACTTAAATACGTCGTCACTTTACAATTTGATTTCAAACCCGATGGCAGTTTGGAATGAGGTCAAAACATGTCCAAACCTAACTCAATTTCAACCTAATAATTTATTAGGTTGGGTTGGGTTGATGTCTTACTCGTCAATGTCGGGACTGGCTACAGTGCTCGCAAGCATTGAATGCTCACACCGATCTCACCCTCCTTTTCCCCCTCTCTCCTCCCTCCTCCCTCCTTTTAATAGTGAGATCGGTGTGAGCATTCAATACTTGCGAGCACTGTAGCCTACTCCGTCAATGTCAACCCAAATCTAATCTCATTTCTATTTCAAACTCAATCATGTACATATGACTCATCACATGTCATATTATATAAGCTAGATATATATTTTGGTATGACCACTCTTAGTTTGTTATTGGTTTTCATTTGGATATAGAATGTGTTGCTTTTTCCTTTTTTTTGTTGTTGAAGCTTTGATATTATCTTGTAATTTAATTTTAACTTTGCGTGGTTGAAAACTTAAAAATGATATCTACATTATTTGTTTTAACTTTTGTTTGGATGATGTGTAAAATTGAATTTTAACTAGTATTGACATTGTAGGTTCAATTTGGTTAAAAATTTGAAAATCTTGTAAAATAAGGTCTTACAAGATTGATCTCAATGAAGTTGGGCAAAACCAAACTCAACCCAAGCCGAATTGTGAATGTTGGGTTAGAGTTGGGTTAACCATCAAACCCGCTCAACTTGCTCAAGTTGCCCCTGCCTATAATACACATAGTTGATTTCATTTTGAACATTACATGCTTCTATAGAATGCAAGTAACTATAATTTTACTCATGTTCATAATATGGATACTACTAAAATCATCTAGTTGTATCTGATCATGCACGACGGGTTATTCCTCTCTTGAATATTTTCCTTAAACATCACATATACAATTTTTATATGAAAAATCAATTTAGTCAAGGCTCGTAACACTAGTAATTCACTTTTTTACATCAATTTTAATTAATTGTTGCCCGGATGCATCTGATCACGCGAAATAAAATCCCGCTCATGATGTATAGCAACAAAATATGCCACTAAAAATAATCTTGGGGCCGAGTCAGATCCCATTTGTTTTTCGAGCCTATCTTTATCAGCTGCCTCTACTTGTTGAATTCTTAAGCAAGATGACGATCTCACTCTGGAGATTGCATATCATCAAAACATGGAGCCTTCTAGAAAACCTTCCACTTGGGTCATGTAGTTGAATTTTCAACTCTTGCTTCGACCACAAAATTGGGATGACACTTCTATAGCATCCAAAAGAAAGGTGGTTAAATCTTCATGGTTTCATATTTACACAAGCTTCAACGAAGTTTAAGTTTCAACTCTTGGAAACTATTACAACTTTTACATCAATGTCTTCGGAATAACTTCATACAATAAGAATGTCACTGCGAAAATAAACTATTCAAAATGTCTGGTATTTATATTATGACATGTGAAATACCGCTTGAATACCAGTTTCAAAGTTTCATATTCAAACAAGGCAACAACGACTCTTTCGTTGTCAAAGCCCCTACCTCTCAATTAACCAAACATTAAACTAGTTGGCTTGAACAAAAAAAATGCATTGAACTAGTTGATTACTTCCAAACTTCTCCAATAAAAAATTGAAATCACACACACAAAAATAATAATAATATTCCAACTTTTGCATGAAAAGGACATAAGGGAGGAAGAAAAAGATCAAACAACCAAACCAATCACCATTTTCATCAAATAACCAAAACCCCAACACCAAATTTTCCCGAGAAAAAAGCTTTCCCGGAAATTTTCCAGTTGCAGTTTCGCCATGGACAGGCTGGTGAAGCCAGACGTGAAGGAAGTGGAGCTCAACTTCAAGAGAGACCAAAAGTGCAGCACAACCTTCCGGCTAAGCAACCTCATGCACACCATGTCCGTCGCCGTCTCTCTCACCACCACCAACCCTTCTCTCTTTTCCTTCACTCACCCCCTCTCCGTAATCGCGCCGCTCTCTTCCTCCTCCTACATCCTCTTGCTCTCCCAGCCGTCCGATCAGCCCCCTCTCTCCCTCACCACCACCCCTCATGACGTCATCAACGTCAAGGCCTCCATGCTCCCCACCGGGAAAGCCCACCAGGAGGACCTCCGCCGCCTGTTCGCCCGGCCCGGACGCCACGTTTTCCGGGACGCCACCATACCCATCTCGTTTGTGGGTCCGCACGTGGTTGAGTTTCTGATTTCTCAGCACACCCGGATCTTGGAATTCGATTCGTTTTTCAACAAGGCGATTTCTGGGTGCTCTGGGGCTGAGCTCACTGCGCTGCTCGGACCCGCCATCGCTTCCGGGAACGCCAACTTGGTCTCCGACCTGGTAGACGCCGGTGCGGATGTGAATCAGAGAGATTCGGATTTCGGGTCTTTGCTATCTCTCGGTGTTCGGACCGGAAACATTGAGATTGTGAAGGTTCTGATCGCCTCCGGCTGCGGAATTGGTAACTCGGCCGACACAGTTCTGCACGACGCGGCGGCGATGAACCGAGTCGATTTGTTTGAGATTTTGTGCAAGAGTTTCGCCGGAATTGACGTGAATTGGGTTGACCCGGATGGTCGGACTCCGATTCATGTCGCGGCAGCGCACGGTCACGTTGAGATGTTGAAGTTTTGTATTTCGGTCGGAGGCAATGCGGAGGTTTCGGATTCAAGAGGTTGGAGTCCGCTTCACTGCGCGGCGGAGAAGGGGCATTTGGAGGCCGGCAAGTGTTTGTTGAATTGCTCCAATGTGAAATACACCCTCACCAAAGACGGAAAGACGGCTTTCGATCTCGCCCTCGCAAACGGCCACACGGGTCTTCTCGGTTTTCTGCGATACGACGACGTTCTGCACCGGGCGGCGAGGTTGGACGATGCGCACGGGATAAAGAGTTGCCTTGCGGAAGGGGCAGAGGTGAACGGGAGGGACCAGAATGGCTGGACCCCTTTGCACAGGGCGGCGTTCAAAGGGAGGATCGAGTGCGTGAAGGTGTTGCTTAATCACGGTGCTCTGGTTGATTCCGTGGACGATGCCGGGTACACGCCGCTGCATTGCGCGGCGGAGGCGGGGCACGTGCAGGTGGCTCTGTTGCTGGTTGCTCATGGAGCTCGCGCCAATGTGAAGAGCTTGGAGGGAATTGTTCCTACTAATTTGGACCGTTTCAAGAACCACCCTGCTCTTTTTAAACCCTTGTGTCATGAAAAAGAGCGAGCTTAGAGGGAAAAATAAACTGATATTATGGAACAAAATTTACATGCAATTAAAACGTCAATGTGACGGTATTTCATGTTGATTACGCATTAACAAGTGCACAATTGGCTTGAAATAGCGTTGCATTGCAGCTGTAAATAAGTTCTTATAGTGGTATCATGTTTGTAGAATTTTCTTGTTAAATTATGAAATCAATGTGTATATACTTGTATTAAATTTCTGATCTTTTGTATAATGTGGATGGTAATGGTGGTGAGTTTGAATCGTTGGGGCAGATGTGTTTCCCCTCCACAACCAAAACTAAGTCGGAAGAAGCTTCTTCAGCTCATGTATACTTCGAGAATCAAGTTTATGAACTGAGATTTTTGCTTTGATTGACGCTTCTTTGCTTGCAAATGTTTTTAAACTTTGAAGTAGCCAAATTCTTATGACGTGTTTATTTATTTGGAATGAGTTTAGAATGGGTAATGGAAGGATCTTGATCCTTTTTCGAACCAAATTGACATGAACTTGTTTTGTGTTCTTATCGAGCGAGTTAAAAGTTTTTGGAGTTGAGTGGCACGTTCTATGTTCTTCACGACGTCCATGACATATAGATCTTCATCAAGTTAATTAAGAATTAACTAATCACTCACTACTAATAATGAAACACAAATCTCTTATTTGTAAAGTTTTACAAATAATTAAAAACAGTAGGACATGTGTTGTCGTATTACTGATCTATGTCATTAAGTAAAACTATGATTATCGTTTAATACAGGTGATCGATGCATGATTATCCTAATTGCGATTAAGATTAGAAAACTTGTGTTGATGCCTAAATTGGCTTTACTTAAGAGATTTTTCAAAGGTTTTGTTTAATTAGCAGGCAACGTTTATGGAGTGTGATGAATAGTCAATAGAATATCTTGGAAGGGAATATGAATTTAATCAAAATCATATGCAACTGCATGAGGCAACAACTGTTATACATGCCCTCACATCCACCAACAATCAACCATATATGAACTAGTCCAACAAAAAAAATAAAACTATGAACTAGTCCTTGTTGCCCTTATGGAAAGGAAACAACAAGCAATTGGGTTATGCCACCCAGAAATTATAATGAATTCATCTGGAATCCAAACGTATCAGCCACGAAGGAATGTGACATGCGGATGATATACTTATAGACTCAAATTAACAGGAATTTTATATTAAATGGTCTCTAAAATTGACCTAACTCATAATTTTGGTCTCTCAATTTGAAAATCGATCAATTTAGTCCCTGAAATTGACCGAACACATCAATCTAGTCCTTGCTGTTTAATTTCTTTAAACTTCCGTTAGTGTGTGTTGATGTGACACACATAGAGCCCACACACCTAATAATAAGATGCCACATGTATGATAAAAAAAATTGTCAATTCATTAGATTTTAAATTTAAAAATTAGTTAACATTGATTTTTCTTATTGAATGAGTGATTTTGTGGTCCCCACATCTTGCCACATCAACAATTTAACAGAAAATTTAACAGAATTGGACGACATTGACTAAATTGATGATTAGGTCAATTTCATGGACGAAATTGATCGATTTTCAAATTGAGGGATCAAAATAATGAGTTAGGTCAATTTTATCGACCAGTTGAGATAAAAACCCAAATTAAATAAAATAAAACTATAGACTTTATCAAAAAGACCAATTTTTGTTTTATTAAATGTGCTATTGAGTGGTTTGAAAAAATTAACGGTTTAAATCTTGCATATAAGGGATTAATGGATTTTCAAACAGTTAAATTTTGCATAAAACTTTTACCATTGAGTGAGACGTAACATTATAACCAAAACCCTAAAACTTTCTTTTTAAATATTGTTTTAAACGGTAATACCAATCTAGAAGAATGATTTGAATCCAAGAAGCCAATCAATCTAGAGTCGTCAACCATAATAATTGCATTGAATTATGGTTTCGTATTCTCCAGTCCGAAGTCAGTCAATCTCTTGTTAATTGCAATTAAACTTGTCGTTGGATCGGGTCCATTTCAAAGTCGATGAAATTAGGGTTGACATTTCCAATCCGATTAGTTTGAATACGATATGAATCCGACAACTTGTCACATGAAAAATTGGGCTTTGATTCTTACAAAGTCTATAATTGCAGACCGGGCCGACTAATTTTCGTTTCTAAAAGCCCAATTGGAACATATGTAAAAGCCCAATCGGAACCATAACAACAACAAACCAAACGACTACGTTTCAGCTTCGGAAAGATAAAGTCCCAGCCAAATTTCGCTTCCCGCGCTCCAAAAATATTTAAAACTCCACTGCCACATCAGAGATCCCCGTGAAACCCCCTTCCACCAATCAAAACGTTCCCTCGCACCGTCCCTTTCTTCTATATAAACCCGACACAGTCCACAACCACTCAAAAATTCCTACACCTTCAAATCTTCCAAACCTGAAATTCAAAATTCCCAAATCGATACCATGAGCTCCACCTCTGCAACCACCACCAAAGCCGGCCGGGGAAAGCCCAGGACCACCAAGTCGGTCTCCAGATCCCAGAAGGCCGGCCTCCAATTCCCAGTCGGCCGCGTCGCCCGGTTCCTGAAGACCGGCCGCTACGCTCAGCGAGTCGGCGGTGGCTCCCCCGTCTACCTCTCCGCCGTCCTCGAGTACCTCGCTGCTGAGGTACGTTGTCGTTTCAAATTATTTCCTTTCTTCTCCTCTCGTTTTTTGATTCCGAATTTTGTAGGCCAACTGTTTGACGTTTTGTTTTTGGATTTGGATCAGGTTTTGGAGCTGGCCGGGAATGCGGCGAGGGACAACAAGAAGAACAGGATAACTCCTCGGCACATTCAGCTTGCGGTGCGAAACGACGAGGAGTTCACGAAGCTTTTGGGGTCCGTGACCATCGCCAATGGCGGCGTTTTGCCCAACATTCATCAGAATCTGCTTCCGAAGAAGGCCGGCAAGGGGAAGGGAGAGATCGGGTCTGCGTCACAGGAGTTCTAAGGTTTTAGAAAAGTAAAGTGAGATCCTTGGTAGATGAAGGATCTGGGTTTTTAGATGGGTAGTTTGGGAAAGTAAAATTAATTAGTGTTTTGATATTTTGTAAAGCTTTTGGGTTACAGGAACATTGCTCTGTTGTACTGGAGTTCTTCCTTCAATGCAGATTTTAATTTCAGAAAATATCTCCCGTGGTTTTTTATTAATTTAATTACATTGTGTTTTTTTTTTAATTTATAATATGTGCTTTTTTTTTTTTGGGGTATGTTTACTTGAATGATCAAGTAAAGTAATTTCTGACTTTGATGTTAATTAAACAGTGGATTTTTCTAATCAGTTGCATGCTATTAGTTCTTTAATCTTTAAAAGTTTTGCTGTGCAAGAAGTTTTAATATTTTTTTATTTGTATTTACCACTTTGAATGGGGTCGTTTATGTTTTTTGAAATTTCACAAAAAAAAAAGGTGAAAAGTACAAAATAAATTATTTTTTGCCTTTGCAAAAAGAAAAATGAGTCTTGAATTTGTCACCCTCATGTCACACCAAGGTATTGCACACGAAATGAAATGCAATATCTAATCAAGTTTATTGTAGTTGTTGGTTAAGTCATTTTTTAAAACAGAGTAAAAAATGTATCGCTAATAAGATTTTGTATTGAGCAATGAAAAAGGTTCAAGAAAATATGCAAACAAATTTGCAATTTGTTTATGTGAAGCAATATCTGGAGTCACTCCTAATTTAAGAGTACAAGCATGAAGGGTGGGCGGTTTGAGTTGTATTAAACATAAACTACTATTGTTAAATGTTATAATTTTGAATTTAGTACTTTATTAATCGTGATAAAAGGTTTAGCTAAACGTTCACATTACACCAAACATAAGTTGGTGAGACCGAGATTGGGTGTGACCAAATTACAGCATGGGGTGGTGTTTTATTTGAGTTTTTTATTCCAAAAATTATTTTATAAAAAATTAAGAAAAATAAAATCCTTTAACGGACTAGTAAATTAGTAGTCTGGCTAGCCCAGCTTATTGGGTTTCTGGAGGGGCGCTAAACGCAACTAAAGCCTACCGTTTTGGGAGAAACAGTTTAAACTTTGAGGCATGGTCACACCTTTTCAGATTTCCCTCGTCCTAAAAAACTTTCCCTCTTTTTTTTCAATTTCCCTCAAAAATCAAATTTCCACGCTGGCGATCTGCGCCTAGCGTCATCAGCCAATCAAAACACAGCACCCACTCCTATATAAACCCACTCTCTTCCCCAAACCCTTCAATCATCACACACCTTCAAACCCCACACACCTTCAAACCCCACACCGATCCCACAGTCCGCATTTCGTCTCGATTTTTCGCCGCTAGGGTTTCATATTCGATCCCAATTTCAAAATCCGGTATGAGTTCTCCAACTTCCAAAGGCGGCAGAGGCAAGCCCAAGTCCTCCAAATCCGTCTCCCGTTCTTCCAAGGCCGGCCTCCAGTTCCCCGTCGGCCGTATCGCTCGGTTCCTCAAGTCCGGCAAGTACGCCGAGCGTGTCGGCGCCGGCGCCCCCGTCTACCTCTCCGCCGTGCTTGAATATCTCGCTGCTGAGGTTTGTGCTCTAATCCGCTTCGTTTCTATGGACCACTTCTCTTTTCATTTTCCGATTCTAGGTGCTGTTTGGCTTCCGACAGAATGCTGAATCGAGTTCTGTTAGCGATGCGATTGTTTACGTTTTTTTATCGTTCGCATTGAAAATGGCTTTTGATCGGATTCGATTCTGTTAATTTTTAATTTTTGCAACAATTTACTGCTGGGCTTCGTTTTCTCTTTCTGATTGTAGTTGCTGTTTGGCTTCTGTGGAAATGCTGCAATTGACTTCTGTTTGGGATTCGATTGTTTATATTTTGAATTGTTTTCGTCGCAAATGGCTTTTGATTTGACTCGATTCTTATAATTTTGATTTTTTTTCAACAATTTACTACTGAGTTTTGTTTGATTTGATGCTTCTACTTGCTGTTTGGCTACTGAGAAAATGTCAGAGTCGAATTCTATTTCAGGTTCGATTGTTTAAATCTTTAATTGTTCTAATTGGAAATGGCTTTTGATCGGATATTGTTCTGATAATTTTGATTTTTTTTCTCAAAAATATTTCGGTCTCAGTATCCGTTTTGTCAGTGATTTGGTATGGGTTTGTAATGATTGTTGAATCGCACTGAATCGATTTCGTTTGATTGGATTCACAGGTGCTTGAACTGGCTGGAAACGCAGCCAGAGACAACAAGAAGAACCGAATCGTGCCGAGGCACATTCAGCTGGCTGTGCGAAACGACGAGGAGCTGAGCAAGCTTTTGGGAACTGTTACGATCGCAAACGGCGGCGTTTTGCCCAACATCCATCAGAATCTGCTGCCGAAGAAAGTTGGGAAAGGGAAAGGCGACATTGGGTCTGCCTCGCAAGAATTTTAGTGTTCTGTTGTTATAATCTCGAATTAATGAATTAATGGGTTGTAAAATTTTGGGAAATTTCGGCTGAATACAGAATTATTATAATCTTGTTTGGTATCTGGAAATGGGAAAAATCTTTGTTGGTGCTATTGAATGATTTATATTAATTTGCGGTGAATTTTAAATAATTAATAATGGGTTTCATTTAATGGTATCATTGAAGTTTGACTCCTGGGAATGTGACTTTCTTTTTATTCATTGGAGTTTTTTCTCTGCTAATTAGGGCAAAATTGGTACATGAACTGGGTTGTTGGAAATAAAGTTTGGTAGACTTATGGACGATGGAAATAATTTATATGAAGTGGGTTATTGTTGTGTGGTGTTTTGGTTAGATATTGCAAAATTTTAATTTATATGATTATGTGAATTAGTTGCTCTTGTAGAGTAGGATTGTTTATGCAATTAATGTTTACTAGTTATTGTCACGTGTTCAATAGGTGAATAAGTGCATTATTGTCACGTGTTCAATAGGTGAATAAGTGCATTAACGGTCCAATAGACTACTACTACTTAAATTGAATGAGAAATTGTAATTGGATTTTGGAGCCATTACTCTTTTATACAAAAATTTCTTAATCCAAGTATCCAACATTATTTTCTATAGAATGGTAATAAAAATTTAGAGAGGTCATAAAACAAAAATATTAAGGGGAATTGGGAAATGATAATTTTAGTATTTTCCCTTGTATAATATTATTTTTTTGTCAAACCTTTGGAAAAGTGTTGGGAATTAATACGTGGTGCAATTAGAAATTTTTTGGGTGTAGCAAAAGCTCCGTTTCTTTTTATCTTATCCAACCCCTGAAATCCCACCAAAACTACCGCCGATATCCGCAACTTTCGTTTTCTCGCCGTCCCGCTCGCAATTCACAGAAACTCCGAGCGCTTCAACGGTGGAAGCAATGGCGGTGCCGCTCGTCAACCTTGCCCCGAATCTAACA
Source organism: Gillenia trifoliata (assembly GCA_018257905.1). Classification (NCBI taxonomy): domain Eukaryota; kingdom Viridiplantae; phylum Streptophyta; class Magnoliopsida; order Rosales; family Rosaceae; genus Gillenia; species Gillenia trifoliata. The sequence goes on along the minus strand of CM031081.1, from coordinate 1,877,070 downwards.
GTCTCAAAGCTTTGCTTGGGTTCTTCTCTCTTCTTTCTCCATTTCCAATACTGCCCTTCGCATTCCCACTGAGAATCTCCGACTCATTGTTCTTCGCAGGGACGATGACTTTCGGCGAGCAAAACTCGTTGCTGGAGTCCTTTCGACTCATCGGCGGGGCTTTCGAGGCCGGAATCAACTTCTTCGACTCCGCAGAAATGTACCCGGTGGTTCAGCGAGCGGAGACTCAGGGGAGGAGCGAGGAGTACCTCGGCCGCTGGATTAGGGAGAGCAAAACTCCTCGAAACAGCGTCGTTTTGGCCACCAAGGTAGTTGATATTAGATAATCTCTGGTAGTATCAATTCGTGCTAATGGTGTGTTAGTTTTCTTTTGATTTTGATGTGGAAAAATTTGGGTTGCACAGGTCACGGGTCCGTCTGGGCAGATGTCTTGGATTCGAGATGGCCCCGAGTGTTTGGATACTAGGAATATCTCCGACGCCATTGATGGCAGGTTTGATCAAGCAATATAGTTCATAATTTTAGTTCTGCTTAAGCACTTTGTGTTATGACTTGCTTAGTGATGGATTATGTAATGTTTAATTGCAGTTTAAGGCGATTGCAGACTGATTACATTGATCTTTATCAGATTCATTGGCCCGATCGGTTTGTATGTAGACTTTTTCTTTCAGTGGTTTGTAAAATTAGTGCAAAATTTAAGTTAATTGCTATATGATGTTCAAAGTTTAATGTTTTTCCCCAATTATATGTGTTTACTTTTTAAAGCATTTTTACTTGACTTCACCGCGGGTTGGAGAAAATTGTGCTTCAATGTGCACGGAGCGTTTAGTAACACTTCAGCTGATTAGTGGTTGTTTTTGTAGCTATGTTCCCATGTTTGGGGAAACAGAATATGATCCAACGCGACAGTTTTGTTCGATCCCTATAGAGGAACAACTGGATACTCTTGGGAAAGCTGTTGATTCTGGTAAGGTTAGTTTTCATACTGTTGGTTTTGCTCCCCTCTTTGCTGATAAGTCGTTTAGTTCGGTGAACTTTTCCTTATTGCAAGTTGTTTTAAGAACACGGCAATGCGTAATGAATGAAAACTTTGTTTTGTAGATCAGATATGTTGGTCTCTGTAATGAAACACCATACGGTGTCATGAAGTTTGTTCAGGTAGCTGAAAGGAGCACTTGCCGTCCAAAGATTGTATCTCTTCAGGTTGTCTATTTGATAGAACTCCAACACTCTCACTGAAATGGTTACTGTATTGCTCTATCGATTTTTGGACTAATTCGACTTAATTGTTTATTTGATAGAACGCATACAGCTTGCTGTGCCGAACTTTTGATTCTGGATTGGCTGAATGCTGTCATCATGAGAGGTATTCAAAGTGCTCGATTTCAGAAAAGAGTGATAACTGAACTATTCATCATGCATGAAACTTTGACTTGCACATGCCAATATCTTGACAAAGTTCAATTCAATGTTTTAGGATCAGTTTACTAGCTTACAGCCCCCTTGCAATGGGTATACTCTCTGGGAAGTATTTTTTGCCTTATGGGGGTCCGGCAGATGCTCGGTTGAATGTTTTTAGAGGTCAGTTCTCAAGATTTTCCATCTAATATTTTAGAATGTAGGAGTTTCTGCCCTCTAAGTGATGATCTTGTATCAATTAAACTGTTATGTTTCTTCGCCAGGGAAATATTTGGAAGGGGAATCCAGATACAACCTGTCCAATCACATCATAAGAGCAGCAGCCATGGTACAGATATTCTTCTGTTAACTTTAATCGGTTTATTGAAAGATTCTGAAACCAGGGTTTCATAGAGAACTTTTAATTGAAGTTAAAGAAAATACCTTTTTAAAACTCCTATAATAATCATACCTTTTTACTGAATTTGTTTCAATCTCAAATTTACGTCTTCCTTTGCATGCCCAGTGATTTCTTTTAGGCAATATGTTACTTTTGTATAAGCGTATGAATATGTGGATGGGTGGGTGTTTCTACATATGTGCCACAGCAGTTCATGAATGCCTGTAGTTCTGTTCTTTTATGTTCACAGGAATACATTAAGATTGCAGGAAAGTACAGTCTTCATCCAGTCTCTCTTGCAATAGGTTTGATCTCTCTCCCTCTCTTTCATGGTTTCTCCTTGTACTTGTCCACGTAGAAGTTAGAACCGTTGTTTAGACAAAGTACGTAATTATGGATGAAGAAGTATTACAGTTCCGAATCTGCTCGTTTCTCTTCCCTTTTTCTTGACCTGGTTTCTGAAACCATACAAGCATATACCGATTGCAAGATGTACAATGTTGTTGTCCTTAAACTATGTTCATACAGCAGTTGTTTATAGTCATCAACCTTGTACTCAATATCTACGTTTTATGCATTTGGCAGCGTTTGTTTTGAGTCGCCCCCTCGTTGCAAGCATTATTTTTGGAGCAACCAAGTCATGGCAACTTCAGGAGGTTCTAAACGGATGCAATGTCGAGCTCACACCAGAAGTAATCGCGGAAATTAACAAGGTTCATGAAAGGTTTCCGAATCCATGCCCCTAATCACATATCATTCTATTAAATTTCTTCCTCGTCGGGAATACTATCGTTTTGTTTGTGGTATAAATTATACTATTCGTAGAATTTGTTGAATTGATGTTTAATGATGACATTGGTCCAGAAAAGTTCCTGAGATTAGTGTAGGCTGTCTTTTGGTAACAAAAGCTTGTGGTGGATGCTGATATATTATGGCCCATATACCTACCCCTTTAGTCTGTCTGTTAGAATACTTGGGGACAAGTGGATCCGGGTATAAACTAACCACCGTTGGTTCTGTGTATACTCAAGTTTCGTCTTTGGACACTTCAAATAATTCACTAATTTTCTCTGGACACTCATTTTTCATTTTCTTTGGACACCCTTGTTTCATAGAAGCACGAAAAAGTGAAGCTTAGATAAGTACGGTAAAGTGAAATTCAACAGTCGCAAAGTTCATTAGTTGTTTGGTTATCACGTTGTTTGTTTCAAAATCTTATGAGTGTCCAAAGAAAGTAATTGTTTTCCTTAAGAAATTACTAAGCCATTTGTGGTAATTTTATATGGGTATAAGAGTTTTTTCTTTTAAATAAAATTAATATGCGTCCAGAAACGGAACTTGAATGTACAAATAATCACTTTAACTATAAAATACATTTAAAAGTCGAATGTAGTAATTAAGTTATAAGTTTAGAGTCCGATTCCCTCAAAACACCTTGTAACTTAAGGAAATGCGCTTGTTCTCTCACACCGAAAAGTAGGCCGCTTGTACATTCTATCGCCCCTAGCTTTCGAAAATTTTGGAGGCACCCCGGTCTGTGTGACCTGACCGGCGACGTTGACTGACCGACATTGTCCGAGGTGAAGAATGTTGCGTTGTGCAGTGCATTTTTAGATGGTGAGTTACTTCTTGTAACATATGTAAAAAGAAGCCTTTGTTTTAGTGTTTACGTTGTTACGTGTTGTAAAAAATGTGGATAAGCAAGTAAGAAAAAGAAAGCCATTCTCTGAAATTATTAGAGAAATAAATGGGCGGATATTTAAAAGACCAACACCTTTTGGCCGTTCCAGAAGAACAACACCATTTGACTTTGTGCACCAAATTCCAAATTTACTTGCAACATCTTTTTCCATATTTCAACTTCTTTACGCATTTATGTCAAATTTTGATTAGTCTAGAGAAAGAGCTCTTTGGACGTAGTATACTTTTTTCTCTTCTTTTCAAGGACAATGTTAGGTTTAGTTCACACAATTAGTCATCTACAATTAGGTATCAAACTCGTCATTTGTGAGAGTCAAACATGAGACTTTTCACTTACAAATAAAAAAAAATATATCAGCAGTGCCTATATGATGCAAATCCATAACAATGGAAATATTCTTAAATCCAACACATCAAATCACGTGGCTGTTCGATCACAAACACCAACACCTCTCCCTATTGTCCCAACGCTTTCATGCTTGATACCCTATACGCACCTCCAACACACAACTTTTTCTTAAAATGAGAAGTATCAAAATAGTGTAGTGAAATCATACTATAACACGTGCAGTGATTATACCACGTAGCATGATATTTTCCTCCGAACAATTTACAATAAATGTTTGCGTACTTTAGAGTTTTGACACTCTCTCTATGAAAATATGAAGCCGTTGACTCCGCTACGTCTAAGTCTAAGACCAAATGTCTGGAATCCCAACCAGACCTCCACGCCATCAAATAAATAAAAAAAAAAAGAAAAAAAAAAGGGGAAATTAAAGTGTCCGGAGCCGAAGGCCGGGCCCCAGAAGCACCACAACCTCAGCCAACAGCGATCACTTAAGCAAATGCTTCATCATCATCACCGCGTTTTTCTTCTCTTTTCTTTCTAATCGAAACGTTTCGTAGAAAGTAGAGAGAGAAAGTAGAAAGAGAATCAGCAGATCAAATCAAACGGCTCTGCTAGTTGCTGGTGGTGGTGGTGCTGCTCCTGCTGCTTCCGGGTTTGGGTTTTGATGGGTTCGAAGCCATGGCTGTTCCCGGCTCCGACCTATCGTACTCTCGAGACCTATTGGGATTGCGACGACGACGCCCCTGGTCCACGCTGCGGTCACACCCTCACCGCCGTCGCCGCCACCAAGACCCATGGCCCCCGTCTCATCCTCTTCGGCGGTGCCACCGCCATTGAAGGAGGCGCCGCCTCCTCCGCCCCTGGCATCAGTTACCATTTCTCTCCCTCCTCGATTTTTGTACTACTGTTTTCAATTCGAATCTCGATTTTGCTCTTGTTTGGAATTTGATTTTGTTGATTGTGAATGTAGGGTTAGCTGGGGTGACCAATACGGTGCATTCGTATGATGTTCTCACCAGGAAATGGACTAGGTATTTTCTAATTGCTTTATCAATTTTTTGTTTTCGTATTTCGAAAAACTTGTTGGAATTGAATTGGAATCTTACTGATAGTTCTTCTGCTTTGGGGGTGGTTCCAATTTTGCAGGATGAGGCCTGCAGGTGAGCCACCCTCTCCGAGGGCAGCTCACGCGGCAGCTGCGGTGGGCACTATGGTTGTATTTCAGGTGAATTGAGTAATACATTTCGATTTGAAATTTAGAGACTTTTTGTTACTGGGTTTTAGGGATGGATTATAAGTTTGGAACTTTGGGGGTTCTCTTTTACTGGTTTTTTGATAGTTTCAAAGTTCATGCATTAACTTCTTACTGGGTTGAATGAGTGTTAGACTTGATATGTGTGAATTTTTCTATGTTTAGGGTGGTATAGGTCCTGCTGGGCATTCCACAGATGATCTCTTCGTGCTTGACTTAACCAACGATAAGTTTAAATGGCACAGGTGAGCATAACTGACCTTAACTGAGCTTGTCCTACAAGAGAGTTTTTATTGATTAATGTTCAAAGTTGCGGTACAACTCATATGTATTTTTGTTTTTGTTGTCTGTCCGTAGAGTGGTTGTACAAGGACAAGGACCCGGGCCTCGCTATGGCCATGTAATGGACTTAGTTGCTCAAAGATATCTTGTTACTGTCAGCGGAAACGATGGTGTGTGTATTCACTAAACCTTATGTGTTTGCTATCCATACGCTTCACTGTAGTCAAATGCAGTGCCTTTTTTGAAGCATTTGATGGTTACTATCTTTGTTTAATATTTTTTTAAAGGAAAAAGAGTTCTTTCTGATGCCTGGGCTCTGGATACTGCTCAGAAACCTTATGCATGGGCTAGGCTGAATCCAGAAGGTGATAGGCCGTCTGCTAGAATGTGAGTAGTATTCATATTTCGATAAGTGAAAAGTTATGAAAGTGCTGGTGGACTTTGTTTTTATGAACCAACCTTATTTTGCAGGTATGCAACAGCCAGTGCCCGCTCAGATGGTATGTTTTTGCTTTGTGGTGGAAGAGATATTTCTGGAGCGGTATGTGGAATCTGAGTCTACTTCTCTATCATTATTGTATATTGCCTTTGTCAATTTATGCTGGAGGCCTTTCGAGCTAAATGGGTTATCTGATTTTGTTTGCTTTGCTCATATCGATGCTCCCACAGCCACTTGCAGATGCTTATGGACTTCTTATGCATAGGAATGGTCAGTGGGAGTGGACCCTTGCACCTGGAGTATCCCCTTCACCAAGGTATCAACATGCGGCGGTAAGTGATAATATATAAGCTAGGAATGCAAGGTCCCATTCGTATGTTGCATGATTATTTTATATGTTTTTTTTTTCTTTAAAGTGGAGCACTTAGGTTACTGAACATATATTTGATAGAAGAAACCATTTAATATTGGTGGTACTAATGCGTTTTGCATTTTCTACACACCTAGCTGCCTATCTTCTGAGTTGCCTTCACCCTTTTGAGTTTGAACCTTGTTTTAGCACCTAATTGACATTCTGCTATCAGGTTTTTGTTGGTGCAAGATTACATGTTACAGGAGGTACTCTTAGGGGAGGTCGTGGTATAGAAGGTGAAGCAGCTGTTGCAGGTAATTTTTTTGGTTGCGAATTTTATTACTACACGATTATGTAAGTTCATTAAGTTTTCTTATCATCTTTTGTTTCTATGTTTCTCCTTATTTAATAGTACTGGACACTGCTGCTGGAGTTTGGTTAGACAGAAATGGGCTTGTGACTTCCTCACGCACAGGAAAGGGACAGAATGACTATGATCCTCCTTTGGAGCTCATGCGTCGTTGTCGCCATGCAGCTGCATCTCTTGGTGTTCGTATATATATTTATGGTGGTCTTAAGGGAGGTAAAGACTTTAGAACCTAAATGAAAATATGAATAATGTAATTGAATAATGGATGCAGTCTTCCTCTGCTTATGTGGTTCTATCATGCTTTAATATATCTTTTGTTTATCTTCTTGTACAGACATCCTGCTAGATGACTTCCTGGTTGCAGAAAATTCATCATTTCAGTCTGAAGGTAATTCGCCTGTTTTAACATCTGAGAGATCCCCAACTGTATCAAGTCCCAGAATGTTTCATGCCAACACAAGTACTTTTGGGACATCTTCTGATGGTGAACCTGAGAGTCCCTCGTCAAGTGGCTTGAGGTATTATTCCACATCCTCTTTTCCCTCTCTACCAAGTACTTTGACTGAGCCATATGCTCATAGTTTGTGCCATACATCATTATTTTTGGCAGAATGGACAAAAATTCAATGGAGAAACTCCGGGAGGCTTCTGCTGCCGAAGCTGAGGCAGCTAGTGCTGTTTGGCAAGCTGTGCAGTCAACATCTGCTACTCCTGCTGAAGAAACATCTGTTTCAGATGATAACTCGCAAGTTGCAGAAACATTATCCGATGGTAGTGACACTGAGGCAGATGTTCGCCTTCATCACAGAGCTGTATGTCCTTTGCATCAAAACCTAATTGAGGGAATTTTTCATCTTTAAGTGGCATAAATTATAATTTGTTGTTGTTGTAGGTTGTCGTTGCCAAAGAGGCTGTAGGTAACTTGGGTGGGATGGTAAGACAGTTGTCCTTGGATCAATTTGAAAATGAGAGCAGACGAATGATTCCAATGAATAATGACTTATCACATCCCAACAAAAAGTTCACCAGGCAGAAGTCTCCACAAGGGCTACATAAGAAGGCAAGCATCAGTTAACATTTGATCTTTTTTCTCTCTCTTTTTCCGTACTATTTCTTACTTGAAGTTTTTGTATTTGTTAATTTTTTTGTTGTTATTTGTGACCTTGCAGGTTATATCTACATTGTTGAGGCCTCGAAACTGGAAACCCCCTGTCAATAGGAAGTTTTTCCTGGATTCTTATGAAGTGGGAGAACTTTGTTATGCTGCTGAGCAGATCTTTATGCAGGAGCAAACAGTTCTTCAGCTGAAAGCCCCTGTTAAAGTATTTGGCGATCTTCATGGACAGTTTGGTGATTTAATGCGATTATTTGATGAATATGGATTTCCATCCGCTGCGGGAGACATAACGTAAGTTGAATATTTTTGCTCATGCCATATCTGTCAATATACTTGTAGAAAGAATTCGTTTTGCACCAGAACTGTGACTCTGAGTTTTACTGAAGAAATAAAGTCGAATATGAAAGAATTTACTCCAATTCTTCTTTTAATAAATTTCCTAAAACGTTGAGGTTTTTTAGAATGTTTTTGGCTGATGCCACCATATAAACTATGAATATAAAAATAAATCATACTTTTCAGCTAGTCTAATTATTGTTACAGGTATATCGACTACTTGTTTTTGGGGGATTATGTCGATCGAGGACAGCACAGCTTGGAGACCATAACTTTGCTCCTTGCACTGAAGGCAAGTTCTGCTTTTAAGCAATCTAAATTATATATGTTTGTACTCCCCACTTTTATATTTGGCCATATGCCCCGATTGTTTTTGCAGATTGAGTATCCTGACAATGTTCACTTAATACGTGGAAACCATGAAGCTGCTGATATCAATGCACTCTTTGGTTTTCGTATTGAATGCATTGAGAGAATGGTACGGGTTTTAATTATACAGACATGATGCAGTCTTTTCTGTGGATTTCAGAATATTAAAAGTTATTTGTGTGCATGTAGGGCGAGAATGATGGAATATGGGCATGGACTCGGTTCAATCAACTTTTCAACTATCTCCCACTTGCTGCTCTAATTGAAAAGAAAATTATCTGTATGCATGGAGGCATTGGGAGATCTATCAATTCTGTAGAACAGATAGAGAAGCTTGAAAGACCCATTACAATGGATGCTGGGTCTATAATTTTAATGGATCTTTTGTGGTACACTCTTGCTCAATTCATCTGTCCGTTTGCTGTTAATATAATTGCTCATGTTTATGATGTTATTGACATCTATGTACACAGGTCCGATCCCACAGAAAATGATAGTGTAGAGGGCTTGAGACCAAATGCCAGAGGGCCTGGTCTTGTCACCTTTGGGGTACGCAGTTTTGGGTTCTTTTTCTCAATTTCTACTCGCGCATTACTCTTCATATGCCTTTGTTTTCCCCTTTCTGGCATTGATAGTGCATAGAAGCATCTGTTTGGGTTTAGGTGGGGGGCACTTGTCAAAAAACAAAAAGCAGGAGCCACTGATATGATGTTAAGTTAAGTTTATAACAATTTTGACAATTCACATATAATAGTAAAGATTTAGCTGTTTGTGATTTACTGAAAAAGCCCAACACCTTGAGAACTGTAGTCCAAGCGACAGTATAGGCAATTGATTGAAACTGCATTCTTTAACATCAAACAAACTGTACATTTGGTGATCTGAGAGCAGGTTCGTTATACCTAATCACCATTGATCTAGTTTGACATTACATCAATATCGATTTTCTTTTGGAATACCGACATTGTGTTAACTCCTTTACAGTCTTGTTTTCTCCGACAACCCTTTTGTATGGCCACTCCTTTCATGTGCATAATTTTAAATCTTAAGATATACATACTTGTACCACCATACTAATATATTCTTGCTACTTGCAGCCTGATCGCGTCACAGAATTTTGTAAGAGAAACAAATTACAACTCATTATAAGAGCTCATGAATGTGTCATGGATGGATTTGAAAGATTTGCCCAGGGACAGTTGATCACTCTTTTTTCTGCAACCAACTATTGCGGTAAGCAAAATCTTTGTAAGTTTCTTTCGCATGTTGTCGTGCTTGCAGTCTCATATGGCCTTTTCATGCAGGGACGGCAAACAATGCTGGTGCTATACTGGTCGTTGGCAGAGGTTTGGTTGTGGTTCCAAAATTAATCCATCCTTTGCCACCTCCTCTTCAGTCACCGGAGACATCTCCTGAACGGGTCATAGATGACACATGGATGCAGGTAAGCGCATCTATAATGTTGTTAAATATGTATATGCGTTTAATGGATTGTTATTTCATGTTGTCATAAAATCTGTCACCTGCCTCCTCTCTCATACTCTCGTATCTTTGTATTGTCCTGCAGGAGCTCAACATTCAAAGACCGCCAACACCTACTCGTGGTCGACCACAGCCTGATCTTGATCGAAACTCACTTGCATATATATAGCTGACAGATTTCTGTATTTTACAACCAACCACAACTAGTGAATGTGACAATCCACATTTGTCTAGAGGCCCGATCCTTTCCCAATTCCCACATTATGGATTGCCTCGCTCAACACACTGTGCGCTGTCGTGTTCAGGTTTGGAAGTTGAAGCCGTGTCTGGTGTACACAATCTGAGAAAGCTAGAAATTTAGATGTTTAGGGAGTGGATGATCGATTTTGTAATATATGTACAAGAAGATAGTTTGTGGAAGAGATGTAAAAGTTTAAAAGTTTTTGATGCTAAATAGATGAGATAACGTATAGGGAAGGGAAATTGGTTAATTGAGTTTCACTGTGATTTATGTATGTATGTAACATAAATAATAACTTGCATTTGATTCTTTCTAAAGTGTTTAGAAGAATCGTGTTTCAGAACAACCTTAGATTTGCAATTGTATATTTGTTGGCTTCATATATAGGGAACAGCGGACGTGCATCGATTAACTATTTGAGCTACAAACTCCTTGCTTCAACTCGGATGGGATAAAGTTGAGCTTGATCAACTCCGGGTTGAAGAACTCTTCCTTTATTGGCTCCATTGGCATTTCATCTTATCCTTTTGAAAGAAATATAATGGAGGATTACACCCTTCTGATAAAAGGGTAGGAACTACTAGCATCGCACCAGTAGGGTTTCTAGGAATCACTCCTAGAGGCCGTAGGCATCGCACCTAGGGTTAGGTTGCATCACACAACCCTAGAGAGGAGCAAAGCTCCAGCAATTCTATTAATCTTCAAATCTCTATTATCCATCAAAGTACTATGTTACTATCATGCAGTCCCCTGCTCACTTGGGTTTTTAATAGAAAATTCAACATATAATAAAATCACTTCTAGCAAAAGCGCTTATGAGAAACAAACGTTTTAATTTGTTCAGAATGCTGGAATAAATAAAGAAAATCATCACCATATGGATAAATGTTCATCAAAATGCTCTGCAGGTAACACTCTAATTTGGAGAACGAATATATATCATTTAGTACTTTATAAATCTCTTCTGACCGAGGGTGTGATTTATCAGCAGCCAAAAACTCATGAAACTCACCCTCTACCTCTATCAAGCTTCGCCCCGGACTCTTCTTCACACCTCTCTCTTTCATCATGCTCCTAACGATCCGTACATCGTCCCATCTTTTCGTATTAGCAAATAAATTTGACAGCAGTACATAAATACCACTGTCTTCAGGATCCAATTCTAAAAGTTTCTCAGCAGAAAGCTTAGCCAGCTCAACATTCCCATGAATTTTGCATGCATTAAGAAGGGCACCCCAAGCTGACTCCCTTGGTTCCATTGGCATTTTGTTCATCAACTCGTAAGCTTCTTCGAGCAATCCAACTCTTCCAAGTAAATCTATCATGCAAGCATAATGTTCCTCTTTCGGATCAATCCCATGATCCCTAGCCATGCTTTCAAAATGCTCTCTGCCTTCGGAAACTAATCCGCCATGACTGCAAGCAGACAAGACCGCCACAAACGTGATAGAATCTGGCTTCAGTCCCATACTTTTCATTTGGTTGAACAGGGTAAGCGCTTGCTTCACATGGCCTGCATATCCAGCAATCATGGTGTTCCAAGAAACCAAATTTCTCTCTGGCATTTCGTTGAAGAGTTGTGCAGCCGAATTTATACCCCCACACTTGGCATACATGTCCATCAATGCATTCCCCAGAATCACGCTGAGTCGAATATGCTTTTGATCGATATAGTAGCGGTGAATCCACTGACCCAAATCCAGGCAACCCAATTGACCACAAGCAGATAGCGCACACACTAAACTGTCCTCTGTTGGAACCATACCTGACTCCACCATGTCATTAAACAATTTCAACGCGTCATTCGGTCGACTATTCTGCGTATAACCAGCAATCATCGCATTCCAAGATACCACATTTCTTTCGGGCATGGCTTCGAAAAACTTTCTTGCAGAGTCCAAGTCCCCACATTTAGCATATCCATTAACCATGCTAGTCCATGAAAATACATCCCTGACCTTCATGTTGTCAAAAGTCTCTTGAGCCGCAAGCAAACATCCGCATTTCACATACATATCCAACAAAGCATTGAATAAATTTAGGCCACAATTCACATTCTTCTTTTGTATGTATTCATGAACACTCTTTCCCACACCAATATCCCCCTTTTCGGAACACGTCGATAACACTACAATCATAGTAACCTCATTCGGCTCGACATTACTCAACAACATCGACCCGAACACTTCCATAGCCTCATCAGAACAATTATTTCCTGCATACCCATCAATCATCGCGGTCCAAGTAACAACATCCCTAACGGAACTTTCATCAAACACTTTGCGTGCAAGACTCAGAAACCCACCGTCAGCATAATAATGCAGCAACCCATTTCTCACCAGCAAATCAGAATCAAAACCCATCTTCCAAATCACGCAATGAACCGAATCCCCCTCCAAAATTCTCCCAAACTGCTCGCACGCCTTGAGCGAAAAAACAAAACTTCTGCTGTCCATTTCCACTCCTTCACGAACCATTCGATCGAAAAACGAAAACCCCATTGCTGGAATTTGAGCTTTTGAGTAGCCTCTGATCATCGTGTTCCACATATACGTATTGGGTTTCTCAATCTGCGTGAAAAGAAGATGCGCGTATCGAATGTCACCGCCGTCGGCGAGAGCGCAGAAGGCTAACACTCTGCTAACCGGAAAGGTGTGAGTGATGAGGCCGGTGGTAGTCATTTGGGCTTGAATTTGCTTCAGCTGGTGCATGGTGGTGCAGGATTCCATGATTTGCAGAGTTGGATTGGTGATTATTACTTTGGTTTTGGAGTTCCATGTGGGTTTAATGGTGGAGGATGATGAGAATTGTCTTAGAATTTGGAGTCTGTGAGTAGAAAGCAGAGTGTGGAAGTGTGACTTCATAACATGGCAAATGATGGATAGGCTAAGATGTAAAGTTTAAACATTAAAAATCGAGTCATTTCTTTTTCTTTTCTTTTCTCGGTACGGGGAGATGTTTTTAAGCAACTAGTTTTCAAAAATACTCTAAATGTCATAATATAAGCGAAAAAAATAAAACTAATTTTTTGTGTTATGATATAAAATGTGAAATACTCGATTAAAAATCAGACGCTTTAAAAAAGAACAATACTTGTGAGTACCCAATTTGCTGCTCATAGTATGTGGACCACTAGATTTAAAACACCTCTCAAATGAAAGCCTCTCCCAAACTCTACTATCCTGCTAACCAAACACACGAATTCTTCTCTTTACTAGTATTCAAATATCCATCTTCTCTCTCACCAAGAATACTAACAGACATACGAGACACGCATGTAGACTAGCCACCTCCATCCCCTTAGTCCCCAAGCGTCGATCCATGAGAGTTTGAAGGAATCTACATAAAACAAATAGTGAATTTGGGACTGGGCTTGGATCATACCCAAAAAACCTAATCTCTTCTTAAAATTTGGAGATGAATGAGGAAGAAGAGAGGTGGAGATGGCAGCGGTGATGGCTTCGGGGAGGAAGGATAGGTGGCAGAGCTGCAATGGTTTCGTGAAGAGTAGGTGGCGGCTGCCATGGCTTTGGGGAGTAAGGGGAAGGAGTGGAGCTGTCATGGGTTCAGGAGGAAGAGAAGGGGTGGAGCTGCCATGACTTGGGGTGGAAAGAGGGAGGTGGCTGATGGAGTGCATCTGTGTTCTTGGTGAGAGAGAGATGGATGTTTGGATACTAGTAAAGAGAAGAATTGGTGTGTTTGGTTAGCAAGGTAGTAGGAGTTTGGGGGAGACACCATTTAACAGGTGTTTTAAATCTAATGGTCCACATAGGATGGTCAGCAAATTTAGTACTTACTTAATGAGTACCCAAGTATTCTCTTTGAAAAATATCTCCTTGGTAACATGCTTTATTTTGGTAACATGCTTTATTAATGTACTTTGAAACAACATGCATTTTAATGCTTAATCTAAATCGACTCTTCACAAATTAATTAAAAAACAATCTTACTTCATGTAGCCAAAAAATTCTTTCGTAAATGGTTCCTAAAATTGACCTAACATATCATTTTAGTCTTTCGATTTAAAAATCAATCAATTTCGTCTATGAAATTGACCGAACTCATCAATTTAGTCTCATGCTACATCAACAATCTAACAAAAATTTAACAGAATTGGACGCCATGGGCTATATTGATGACTTAGGTCCATTTCAATTCAGGGACAAAATTGATCGATTTTCAAATTGAGGGACAAAAATGATGAGTTAGGTTAATTTCAAGGAACATTTGTGATGAAAACCCTACTTCTTTTGTAGCAATTCACAGTACTAATGTTATCATTCGAAACAATCATTCAAATCTACTTTCCTTTTTGGACATAAAGTTTTGTTTCACCTATAATTTAGTGATGACAATTTGTGTGATTGATCGAGCACACAACCAAGAAGACATTCGAGTGATACAATGATCGATATTTCACAAGCTCATGAGAAATCGAGAATAAGATAATTTAACCATTAGGTCATTGTTGTTAGGGTCACTTAAGTTCAAGTTATTCAATGACCAAATTTTCTCGTGCACATTTTCTAATATGTTGTTTTTCTTACGATATGTCATTTTCACTTTATGCGTATGCTACGACATGCTATTTTTATTTATGTGTACGTTACTGTATGTTTGTTTTTCTCCCGTCCACAACAAAAATTTCTATTAATAATCAAATCTACCTTTTAAAGCCGAAATATTAGTAAGTAAAATGAATAGTACCTTCAATTCGAGGGCTTTTTAATTTGAGGTTTTAACCAAATCTCATGCTTTGTTGGTGGTGGACATGAATAACGATTACTAGTTGCATGAATTTTGAATGGGATTAGATGATGGTTCTGCTTCATTCGTGGTTTGTCAAGTCCATTTTAAAACACTATTCTCCCGTGGTTGTTAAGGGCAAATATAACAGATAAATTTGTCAGGTTGGATTTCGACTTTTTCCTTGTGAGTTTTGTTTTGTTTTGCCCCGTGATACCTTATTCAGGCATCTTGTCTTTTTAAGACGCAGTTTTTGTTCTTGATAGTCACATTTGAATTTTGAATAGTTTTTTTCGCTATCATATGTGCTCTCTATTGATGTTTTTAACACCTTTTACAAACCCCCCCCCACCCCCCTCCCCCCAAAAAAAAACAAAAAACCCACCAAAACACCAAAATTAGAAAACGGCATCAACAAAAACCCGCGAATTTTCCCTCTCTACATTTTCCCTACTTCTTTGGAAAAGCTTGCAACTTGAATCTCGTCGTCGGTTCGTCAATTCTCAGGTCAGCTTTCTCGATATTTTCTACTGCCCAGTTGGTTATTCATTTGTTTTCTCTGTGAATTTTCTTGTATTTTTCTCACTCAAAGTGTATGCATTTGTGATGTGGGTTTTTGAAAAAGATTTGATTTTTCTGCGTATTAGAGCTGTTATTTCAGCTCAATTCAATTCAAATCAAACCAAATCAAATTCCAATGCTTTATCAAACTTAATCAGAAAAAGAAAAAAAAAAAAATCTCCCTTTCCTTCAATTTAATCAGTTATCAAGCAGTTCAACGAACACAAACTCAACAGATACAAAAGGTTCAGCGATGTAGAAGCCTAGCAGGTCCGCTTTCGACTACACAAACGCGTTGAGGGAGAGAAGCGATGGTCGAGAAATTTGATCGAGACAGTGAGGGTGCGACTGTGGCTGAGGACGTTGGGGATGTTTGACTTTCGACTTTCAGGTTCTTATTCTTCTCTTCTTTGATCGAGGCATTGGATACTCACTCGCCTGAAGAAGTACATATATACGCTTTAACGTTGTATCAAAGCTCGGAGGCATATTTATATACGCTTTAACGTTGTTAACTAATCGAGTTATTTGGGCCCTCCGGCCCCAACATGGGGCTCCCCGGCCCCAACATGGGGCTCTCCGGCCCCAACATGGGGCTCTCCGGCCCCAACATGGGGCTCTTTGGTAGAATTGACTGAGGAAATTTTGAGGGCTTGCCCCGCATGCACTGATTCTTCTATCTTCAAAATTATTTAAACCATGTCTCCAAACACAATTTTACTACCATTATCAAAGTAAACGGGGTTTTATTAATTTCGCTACGATCTATTCGAGATGAAGTGTCTTCTAATTATAATCCCTGTTATAAGGAAACACCCTTTGATTTCAACATACAGAAACACAATGAGAGAGAATGTTGATTTTGCAGCTGCACTCGGATCCAGCCCCGAATTGTCTACGTATTCTTGAAGAGGAATCAAACCACTCGTAATTCAAAGAATTTTTATGAGTGAATGACCCATTAAAATAAAGAAAAGTGTTTGGGACTTTGGTATTTGAATGAATTTGGTTTGGAATGAACCATGGATTCGATTTTGGATTGTGATTGCATCTAAAATTTGGTATTAAACTGCTTACGTACCCTTAACAATTAGAATAAATTGTAAAATTTAATTTGTCTTTGTCTCCGAGTAAGATTAACACAATCATCCTTTTTGCATGCAAGTGACGTGAAGTATCTTCCCTCCACATTATTTCTTTGAGAAATAATGATCTTCCTTCTCCTTGAATCAGCACACAGGCTTCTTTTTCTCAATGGTGGACATGAGATAGAAGGACACACAGAAGCACTAGATAAGCTTCTTGCTTCGCTTCTTGTTTATAAGAGACCAATATTTGTGGATTTCGGATTGATGATCAATTAACAGCGTCTGCTATCTGATTCCACGGCTTTGGATTCAAGAATCTGCTAGCTTCTCCTCAGATGTGTCATTGGAAAGAAAAGACACGAGGGTTTCTTCCTCCATGTGCGAACTCGAAAAGAAAGGGCACGAGGACTCTCTTTCTTTGCTGTTTGCTGTCAGTAGCAGTGAGATGAGACGAAGCATACTTTGAGCCTTCACTTGAATGAATTTAGCATCCAAGACTGCATGGGTTTTGTACCCAAATATTTTGCGGGTTAATGACCTGAGCTTTGCTGTTGCACAACTCCGCATATATGTCTTCAATCAGCGTCGGAAACCTTTTTGTCAACTTCTCCAGCACTCGACTTGGTCCATGCTCTGTCTGTTCATTTAAAAGCAAAAAAAATAATTAAAGTACTAGAAGTAGGTATATATTAGTTCAGTAGGGTGACGAGACTCACCTTTTTTAACTTCTTTACATGTTCCCAGTAGTGCTTCATACAATTGTGCACAGACAACAACAAACTTTCGACAGTTTGATAAGCATGGGGCTGGGAATTCTGAGGATTTTTACCTCGGCAGACTCGAGGTTTATTACGATGATGATCTTTCACAGCCTTGAAAACGATATGATTGTCCACTTTACTTTGCCAATTAGCATACTTCGTATGATCTTGGAACACGTTAGCCGTATCAATGCGCCCGTCTTTATAAAGTAGGTAAACATTTGCAATTAGCTGCGTCTTCTCCTTGATGTTCTAGAAAGCTGAATGATTGAACACGTAGAACCTCACTAAACTAGCGTTGCTGACGTTGTTGACTCGACGAAGACTTTGACGTTCGGTGATTAAAATTGAGATGTCTTTGATAAAATCTTTACATTTTTCAAAACGAATTTTTGTTGACTTGTCCTCCTTCCGACCTTCATAGATTTGACTGATGAGATAACAAAGATCATCGAAGTCCTTGTTTCATGTTGATTGTGATTGACCTCCTAATAATAATGTTAATGAAACAAGT